>JASDDO010000022.1:695008545-696208545 GCA_030015575.1 Agapanthus africanus | reverse complement strand
AGAGTCTTGTGTGGTTCCCACTGTGCTTTGATTTCCTCCCTACCACGGCTCAAAGGAGTCATGCAAACTGGTGGATTTTGGGTACAGTCCCGAGTCTCATGGAGACAATGAGCGATAGGAGGGGTTTCATCTCTTCCGGTATTGAGGGTTGATATTGCGCTATGCTCGATTGGATATAACAGCTAGTCCCTGGCCAGGGCTGATGAGATTTACTGGTAAGTGTTATCAGTAGTTTCTCGAACGGTTATAGGCCAAACATTGGCATGACTTATCAAGTTACTGGGGTCTGACGTTTACCACCCCTAGACTTGATATGCAACATATCAGACGAAGAGACCGGACTGTACGGTAAGTATTGCTTATAGTCTTTGCGGGGAGTTTGGACAAGCTTGCTTGTTGACCTTCTATTCGCTCAATACCTGGGTAGCCGTTACGTCCAGCTAGTACCGCTGACTGCTTGTGGGTGACTGATGTGATCATTACTTACTGCTGGCGTATTGACGAGTCTTTAGTGTCTCACACAGAGGTTTTCTAGCTCAAGCGAAACGAAGTAGGGCACATATATGATATGTACGGAACCTTGATTAAATACATGTATGTGATACCGTATTCTAATCTCACGATATATTATATCGGTCTGTTATATGCGATATAACCGGGTTATTGAATCAAGTGTTGATTCGATGAATTGATATATATATGATATTAGCCGGCTATATGTGATATAGCCGGATTTTTAAATCAGGTGTTGATTTAATAATTTGATATATATAAATATATTTGATATATTAATATATATTGACTAATATTACTCATTAAAGATTTTCTTCTCATTTAAAATGCATATGATATATATGTGATATATATTTATATGTATTTATAAATTGTGTCGTGGTAGATGATACATTGGACATGGGTGTATGAGACTCACACCAAAGCTTAAGATAATTAGGGGATTTATTTATTAAGAGTAATTCAAAATTAAGTGAAAATGAGTATGGCTTGAGATTCTTGTAGAAGCAAGCAGAAGCCATGACTCATCCCACTAATTTTTGTTTTAATCTAGATATTTTATAACCCAACCAATATCTTTAGCCATGGTTAACTCTCTACAAAATATCTATGAGGTTTTTTCTCACCCTAGTGTTGGGTTATGGCAGCGCCCTAGCCATCAAATCGTGGCCGATTGCGGAACAAATTTTTTCAAAATTGGCGCTAACACAACCCGCTACCCGGATCTACCATGAACCCTAAACTAGAAAACTAAAAATATAGGAGTTAAGAATGGTTATACCGAATAATCCGAGTCCTTCGGTCTTCAACCATTATCCCAAACTCTTAGAAGCCTCCATGATCAAGCTTGATCTCTGGTCTCCCTCCATCGAAGATGATCCACCCGAGGATTTATATTCCGAGCTCCTACCTTAATTGCCGAGGTAACTAGGGTACCTAGTTCGCTAAACTAGATAGCCTAGAGGATGTAGAGTGTAGTGATAGATTAATTTGTCTCCAAACACCATAGGTTTCTCAACACATGAGACTTGAAGGGTGGAGGTAGAAAAAGAAGCTTGAGGATGAGAGTGAGAAGCAACTCAAGAAAAAATGGCTAAGTCTTTTGTTGTGAGTTGTGTTGTGAGTAATAATTGAAGCCATCCAATAAATATCTCAAGTCTACAAAATATCTTAAGTCGACACAAAATATCTCAAGTCTTAAAAATATCTCACAACAAACAAAAATCAAGCATGCTTGAATAGTGACCATAAGTCACTATAAAGCCATGCCACAATAAATGCAATAAACACCTCATCCTCTCCACCTCATTAATCATTTAATCCTAAATGGTTAAAACTAAAAGAGGTGGCATCTTCTAGAAGCACCTTGTAATAAATTAAAAGAATACCCCTCATCCTATATACATACCCGTATCCGTATTCCGAAAAATACAAATACAAAGAGACAAAATAATCCAACAATATAATACTAGAATCTGGCTTAAACCAAAGCCCACTAGTATTATCCGTCCGAATCATGACATGTGCACAAGTGCACGTATATGATCGAACCCTGCCGTAAAACCATACGGCCCTACATTGTTTCGCCCGAAGCAGGGATCTGTAAAGACTCGTTAATACGCTGCCAGTGGGTTTAACCACAAGCACGTCAGCGGCACTAACTGTACGTAACGGATACCCAGGTATTGAGAGAAAGGGAGACCGACGGGCAAACTCATCCGAACCCCTACTAAGCCTGTCCGTGACAATATCCACGCAGTCGGGTCTATTCATCTAAGAGTATCGCATAACGAGTCTAGCGGGTGGATAAAATCTGACCCCTAATAACACGACATTTCTGTAGGGTTGCTAGGCACGCGCACAAGGGTCTACGAGGCATCAACCATGCCCGAATAAAAATTTAGCCGTGCCGAACAACCCGAATACGGAACTTTAAACTAGAGATTAGGCGATAACTTGCATGCTAAACAATTTAACATTAAGTGAGAGGGATTACAACCTTTGTAGATCCGGTCCTTCACTTCATTTGCTCCGTGTTGTGGTCCCTTCGCTGCGATCATCGGGATCCGGACTCTCGAGAGGTTCCACGAAGAGAAAGACGCAACCTTTGCTTCTGATCTTCGATACTAAGATGATCCACCTCGAAGTTTCTTTAACACAAGCTAACACTCATGAAATGATGTGAACACCCTCATCTAAATGGCAAGGGAAGATGAGGATGATGAAGTAGGAATTTTTATTTATCTTTTTCTCATATTTATTCATCACCTTTGAAAAAACAAGCAAGCTTTTCCATGGAAGAATGAAGGAGGAAGAAGATGATAAATCATTTGTGATGAATAGAAAAAAGGTTATCATAATTATTTATGCAACCATGGTTGTAATAACCAATGTAGAGAGTTTACTAGGGTTAGGGTTTGGGTTGGGTTAAGTGTGACTCATGGATAAAGATCAACACAAATATCTTTATCATGACAAAGTAAAAGCTTCTAGAATCAACTAGAAGGTTTAACCCTAATCCAAACCCTAATCATGTTTAAACTCCTCTAATCATGTTGCATTAATAATTATAATATGTTACAATATTATATATCACATATACAATATTTATTGTAACAAAATAAAATAATACATTTAACATATATCGCATATATATCAATGTATTACCCGAGTGAGAAAAAGAATCTTTTAGTGAGCAAATATTAGTTAATGCAATTTAATATATCATATATATTATTATACATTAAATTATCGAATCAACACTTGATCCGACAATCCGGCTATATCGCATATAACCGACTAATATTTATCCGTACCGATTCATCGAATCAACACTTGATCCGATGACCCGGCTGATATCAAATATCGCGAGGATATAATACGGTATCATATATCGCATTATCCTCGGTCCCGCACATATCACATATGCGCTCCTACTTCGTTTTGCCTGAGTCAAGAAACCTCTGTGTAGGACTCTAAAGAATCGTCAATACGCCGGCAGTAGGTGATGATCATATCAAACACCCACAAGCTGCAAGCGGTCAGCTAAACGTAACAGCTACCCAGGTATTGAGCGCTCAGAAGATCAACAAGCAAGCCTGTAACTTCTCCTGTGAATCCAAACAGTAACACTCCCGTACAGTCCGGTCTCGTCGTCTGATATGTTGCATATCTCGCCTAGGGGTGGTAAACGTCAGACCCCAGTAGCTTGATAAGTCGTGTCGATATGAGGTCTATAACAGTTCGAGAAACTACTGATAACACTTACCAGTAAATCTCAGCAACCCTGGCCAGGGATTTCCGGTTATAGCCAATCGAACACAGCACAACATCAACTCCCTATACCGGGAGAGACGAATCCCCTCCTATCGCTCATTGCCTCCATATGATTCGGGACTATACCCAAAAGCCACCTTTTTGCACGCCCTCTTGGACGTGGTATGATGGAAATCAAAGCACAGTGGGAATCACACAAGACTCTATGACGATCTCGGGTCAACAGACTACTCTGTACCAGTGTCACCGGAGAACTGCCATCTGACGTATGGTATAATACCATCTGGGAGTTCTCGGTGAGTCCGTCCAGTGTACCCAGTCTCCACTGAGCACCCGTACACCATCCTTGATGTCAAACACCGATGGATATGGGATCATCCATCGCCCATCATATGGGTCAAGATGCGTATACGCTAGTCTACTCTGGTGCATCGATGCCCTGTCTCGATACACCCTCGACTAGGAACATTTATAGGATGTACTCGCCGACTACCGTGGCCCCACTAGTATGATCTCATCATAGTCCCAGTAGTCGAGTACATATCCTAAGGGCTTTATCAACATGTAACATAGAGACAATCAAAGTACATGTTAAGATAAAGTACAACCAGATAGCATACTATCATGTCGAGCAAGAAAGTCCTCCCTATATATGTCCTAGCATCCACTACAATATACATCGTATGTACAGTAATGGCCTCTAGGGCATACATATAACTAATAATCTCCCACTTGCACTAGGGCCATCTGTTATGGTATCGCATACCCAACAATTAGCTGCGGTTGAAGTATCCCATACTCAACCATCCCATAAAAGTCTCTACTGGGAAAAAGGCCTTTGTGAGTGGATTCGCGTTGTTGTCCTCTGTGTCTACTCTCCTAACCTCGATCTCCCTGGAGATCAACTATCTCCATGATCAGGTGATACTGCCTAAGAATTATATCTGGATTTCTGATGGGACGGTAGTTCCTTGGCTAAAGCCACAACTCCATTGTCACACAATGGTAGGAACGAAGTTCATCTTATGAACTTATATATATCCAGACTGCCTCTTTGGTAGTATCCTTGGTAACGATGCATCTTGCCTTTAATCGTCTAGTATGTCACGGTATCTAGCTTGGAACTCTTCCAACATACCGTCCCTCCACTGAGGGTAAAGACAATGCCTGCGACTGACATTCAGTCGTCCTTATCACTCTGGAACCTTTCCAGTGATTCTCCCCAGGATCGATTGATACCATCTCACTACAGCTAGTGAGTATCCTAACATCCAATTAGATCTATCTCATAGATCCAAAACCTAGGATTTAGTAGGTATCACTTTGATCCTATATAGAGAATCCTTGTGATAAGCGGAGATTGACCGAGCGTAGCATAGGAAACTCCTTCCCTATCAAGAGTATGTCATCCACGTACTCTACGAGGATCACCACCATACTCTCTACTACCTTTTCGTATATACAAGGTTCATCTACCATTTTGATGAAGTCAAACTCTTTGACTACTACATCAAAACAGATGTTCCAACTCCGCGATGCCTGTTTTATCATATAAAACATCTTGCACACGTTTCCGATGCTCCCACTGTCTACGAAGCCCTCTGGCTGTGTACTTATAGGCGCTCTTTTCTAAAACATCATTTAGAAAAGCAGTCATGACACCCAACCACCAGATATCGTAGTCATGGTATGTAGCCGTGGCAAGTAGGATCTGGATGGACTTAAGCATAGCTTTGAAAGTCTCAACTTTTCCATGTACACCAAGTAATCTTCTCAAGATATACTCGCTCCTGATGGGGATCTAACCCTTCAAATAAAGCAACCAAAGTCCATACTTTGTTGGTGTATAAGGATTCCATCTCAGATCGATAAGCATCCAGCCATTCTTACAGAGTCCCACTCCTGATAGCCAGCTCGAAACTAGCTGGGTCATCATCTCATGATGCAATCCTCGCTCCCACTGTCATAGAGAAACCGAAGTATCTCTCAGGTGGGTGAGGAACCGTACTAGATCGGCGGAGAGGCTGAGGTTCGTTGGAAACTATTGAATCCTTTGGTTCTACCAAATCATCAGCTGCATTTTGTATAGCTGGAACCATTCCAGTTCTACATAACAGACCTTGCCTCGAGCTTGTCCGGATTTTGCTTTTAGACATAGGCCGGACAACCCCAAATCTTAACAAGCTTAAGATATGGGCTCTTCCCTTTCCATATCACATATGAAGTGGTAGGCAACTGATTTGATTTGAACCCTATTCAATAGGTATGCAGCTTCTCAAGTGCATAACTCCCAAAAGGAAATAGGAAACTCAGTAGTACTCATCATAGAGCACACCGTATCACATAGGGTGCTATTGCTCCGCCCCGATATACCATCGTGCTATGGTGTATACGGAGGAGTAATGCTGAGAGAGAATCTCATTCTCCTTTAGAATAGTCCAGGAATTCCGTGCTCAAGTATTCTCCTCCTTGATCTCATCAAAGGACATAATACTTTTACCCATATTTTGGTTCTCTACTTCTAACTTATATTCTGTGAATATCTCAAAAGGTTCGGACTTGTGTTTCAACAGGAACATATGTCTGAATCTTAAGAGATTATCAGAGAATGTAATGAAGTACTAAGAACCAATCTTGGCATGTGTAGACAGGGGACTTTCATACATCAACATGTATCAATCCCAAAAGTTCACTAACTCTTTCTCTGTTTCCAATAAACAGAGCTGTGATCATCTTATCTTTGTGACATGACCGGCAAGTTTCATAAGATGTAAATTCAAACTAATTTAAATATGCATCTATATGTAACTTCAGCCAGTCGGGTCGCATTGATATGACCTAGTCTACAATACCTCAAGAAGGATTCGTTCATTTCTGAACTTTTCTTCTTGTGTGTGTTCTGTATACTAAGAACTGTAGTTTGATTTAGAACGTCAATGCTTTTAGATAACGTGCCTGAACCGATCAACTCTTGATATAGGAAATGTTCAAAACATTATCCAACAATACAAAATTATATCCTTTCTTTACTAATAAAGAGACTGATATGATTTTGTATATCAGGTTCGGTATCTAATAACATTTGTTCAGAATCAATGTATTCAGGTAATACAGGGTGATAGTGACCAACAGACTTGGCTGCAACACTTGCCCCGTTTTCTGTCTCATGAAACTAATCACCTGTTCTCAGTTCTCTACCTTTCTGTAGCCTATGTAACAGATTACATATGCGGGATCCTGATCCGGTATCACATACCCAGGACATAAAGGATACTGAGAAACAGTTCTGTGTAATGAACACACCCGAAGATGATGCATCAACATGCATATTCTTCGTTTGGGCGGCACGGGGAATCTGGTATTCCCCAATTTCCTGCTCTGTCTTATAACAATTATAAGTTGGAGCGGGACCAACGTTCCCCAGCTCAGTATAACAAGCGGGTTCGGTCAATATATCCGTTTTATTATCTTGATTAAGGCGTGATATAGTCGCTATCTGGAGAGAGAGAGAAGAAAACACTCAGCGTATGCTCTTGCAAGATTAGATTGGTTATCTAATATATCTAATCAGGATGTCTCCCACTGTTTTAATCAAATCTTCCTTCAAACCCTAAAAGGAAAGACTAGCCGGGATTAATTACACGCTACAAGTTCGTCAATCTTTCAGCCAGGCCAGTGTCGGTACTTTGAGGGAGGTCCCCCGTGCTTTCGCACGAACCTAATTAATGTGAACCTCGTTTTCCCAGAGGCGTAACCCCGTTAACACCTTTCTAGACACCTACTTGATCGGCTAATTGTAATGTGTAAAACTCTCCCAGGAGTAACTCTTACTCACAGCGGGTATCGGAATCCAACTATCTTATAGAAGGTATGCAATCTCATTGCAAATTTCAACACTTGAAATTCCCAATAATATTTTGCCCCTAGCAGCTTATGACCTTGGCTAAGGTCAACAAATCATAAGTGCTAGCCAAGTTCAACCCGTCATTTCCCGATTGAATTAAACCCACCCGCATGACCCTTGGCTAAGGTCAACAAAGTCGCACGACTACCCTAACTCAATCGCATCATATGCTTATACAGATAAACACTAATCAGCTACCGCACACTACGCCTTGACTAAGGTCAACAAATGTAGCACGAATACTAACCAGTACTTATCTGAAATGACGGAGGGCTACGACGGGTTTTTCAGAAAACCCTTTGCGTAATGAACTTGATATCGTTGTAGAATCGAGTGATTTTAAATGGAGTGTTCTTGAGGCTTTTCTAGTTTTGCTAAAGGGGTCACTCCCGGTGAAGGGATCGTCGGCCCTTTCCTCATCGAATAAGGTGCAGGATATATCATATATACCGCTGTGCAAAGCAAGAACTATAGAAGCAATCAAAAGACAGACGGAGTTTGTAGCATCTGCCAGTTATTGCTAAAGGAGTCACTCCCGGTGAAGGGATCTCGGTCCTTTCCTTATCGAATAAGGTGCTGGATGTTCTACAAGGAACACCGCTATGCAAAGCAAGAACTGTAGCTACCAGTTTTTAAACAAGTTTCTACAACATCTTAGGTTTCTTTTATTTCATTAATCTCATTAATGAAGTCCCATTTTAATATGCTTCATAAACATCTCTTTTGAAACGAAATCTGCAATATAACATATATCTCATATATATAATATAAACATTCGTCTCAGGCAGTAATATGATCTCATCACAGAACAATGCAGCAGAAGAACATATATGAAATATTGGATATACTAGGACGTCCGTGTTTTCAATACGAGCCTGTATAAAACACGGATTCCACGGTCGCGATGAATAGCCAAACCCACATCCCTAGACCCCTACGAGAGCGGCAAGTAACACTGCCAATTCTAGGGTTAGGAGACCCGGTCTCGACTCCTCGAGATGGTCTCCCACTGGACCCTAGAACCCGGTTACTTGTGCTCCCCGCCTTGGGTCTACCTAATGCGGAAAAATAAATAATATACAATGGTGACATCTTCCGCTACCTGGAAGTGCCCCAATAAAAGAATATTACATACAAATGAATTTTACATGAATGAAAAAGAAAATCTCTCATCTCACATAAAACCCCGGCTATTCAAACGCGATGATCCAATATAACATATCGCAGCAACACATAATATCTCATATCATCAACGTAAGCAAGTATGCGTATCCCGATTGTCGTTGATGTATAGCAACAAAGCCGGCGATACACCACATACTACGCTTACGGTCACAGAAAAGAAAGTGTAAAACTACAACAGTTGGAATCCGCAATCTCCTTAGACATCGCATGCCTAACCAAATGAATTCCTTAGACATCACATGCCTAACAATTATAAACCCCGCATTTTAGTCTCATTATCGAAAACTCTTTTCAATATCAAGTCGGCCAATTCAACAAGATTCCCGACGTCCTGATCGAATACTCGTCGCAAACTTTAGTAGACGGCCGCACCCCCAGATGCCGTCGACGAAGTGCACTAAGGCGGAACACCGCTGCCGCGAGCACCCGAACGGATGCTTTCGGCGACGGGGTTCTCCTACAGTCACTTGGTCGGGGCTAAGAGGTGTAGCTGTCTATTAAGTTTACCCGGCGAGTATCCGCGTACACTACGTGATTGCGACGGACTTTTGATCACATCAAAATTCCGTGGCAACCGATCATTTGAGACTAAACTGCTATGTTTATAATATTCAAATCAGTTATCTCATAACTACCTGTGGATTCCAATTATTGTATCACATTCCAGATAAATAGAAAAAGTTAAACTTTCCGATCGAATCATCAAGCACCCAAGATTTCCCCAACATATTTCAACACTTGAAAACAGTTTAAAAACATCCATTACATGCCACAGTACCAATGATCCAGCCGTAGAAGGGTCAAGCCAACGCCTCACATGTGGCACGCCGTACTGCCCCAAACCCTAAGGTTCAAAGGGCAGTTCAAGACGGTCACATAATCGAGTTAAGGTTTGTTGTCTTCTAGAGGGTCCACCGAGTTACTTGCACGACTTAGAACATTCTTAAACACGAGAAAAAATCCAACTTTTGAAAAATTTTCCGACAGGGGAAAAAGTGAGTTATTGATATCCGTTCGAACTTTTTAACAGTTTCTTAAATTTATCCGGAAAGCCACATAGACAAAATCTAATTCTCCGATCGAAACATCGAATCCCCAAAACAACTCCAGAAAACTCAACTGTAGAATAAATATTAAAACATTCCAGAGAACTCAGCACTGTGTAATTGGAATTACTGTGCCAAATAGGAGGGGTGACGTCATCAAGTGGCCGCGGAACCGCCGCAGAAGCCAGGCTTATGCCGCGGTTCCGCCGCACTTTTGACGAATTACCCCCTCGAATTTCACAGTAATTCTAATTAGACCCTGCTGAATTTTTTAGAAACTTTTAATTGACAAAAATCCAAATTTTTAGAAAATTTCCAGAGAGCATTTTGGTGTCGGGGTTCCGGGTTCGGTCGGACTTTAAACATCGTCTAGACTTTGCCTAAAGCTCTAGCTTGGCTCTGATACCACTGTAGGGTTGCTAGGCACGCGCACAAGGGTCTATGAGGCATCAACCATGCCCGAATAAAAATTTAGCCGTGCCGAACAACCCGAATACGGAACTTTAAACTAGAGATTAGGCGATAACTTGCATGCTAAACAATTTAACACTAAGTGAGAGGGATTACAACCTTTGTAGATCCGGTCCTTCACTTCATTTGCTCCGTGTTGTGGTCCCTTCGCTGCGATCATCGGGATCCGGACTCTCGAGAGGTTCCACGAAGAGAAAGACGCAACCTTTGCTTCTGATCTTCGATACTAAGATGATCCACCTCGAAGTTTCTTTAACACAAGCTAACACTCATGAAATGATGTGAACACCCTCATCTAAATGGCAAGGGAAGATGAGGATGATGAAGTAGGAATTTTTATTTATCTTTTTCTCATATTTATTCATCACCTTTGAAAAAACAAGCAAGCTTTTCCATGGAAGAATGAAGGAGGAAGAAGATGATAAATCATTTGTGATGAATAGAAAAAAGGTTATCATAATTATTTATGCAACCATGGTTGTAATAACCAATGTAGAGAGTTTACTAGGGTTAGGGTTTGGGTTGGGTTAAGTGTGACTCATGGATAAAGATCAACACAAATATCTTTATCATGACAAAGTAAAAGCTTCTAGAATCAACTAGAAGGTTTAACCCTAATCCAAACCCTAATCATGTTTAAACTCCTCTAATCATGTTGCATTAATAATTATAATATGTTACAATATTATATATCACATATACAATATTTATTGTAACAAAATAAAATAATACATTTAACATATATCGCATATATATCAATGTATTACCCGAGTGAGAAAAAGAATCTTTTAGTGAGCAAATATTAGTTAATGCAATTTAATATATCATATATATTATTATACATTAAATTATCGAATCAACACTTGATCCGACAATCCGGCTATATCGCATATAACCGACTAATATTTATCCGTACCGATTCATCGAATCAACACTTGATCCGATGACCCGGCTGATATCAAATATCGCGAGGATATAATACGGTATCATATATCGCATTATCCTCGGTCCCGCACATATCACATATGCGCTCCTACTTCGTTTTGCCTGAGTCAAGAAACCTCTGTGTAGGACTCTAAAGAATCGTCAATACGCCGGCAGTAGGTGATGATCATATCAAACACCCACAAGCTGCAAGCGGTCAGCTAAACGTAACAGCTACCCAGGTATTGAGCGCTCAGAAGATCAACAAGCAAGCCTGTAACTTCTCCTGTGAATCCAAACAGTAACACTCCCGTACAGTCCGGTCTCGTCGTCTGATATGTTGCATATCTCGCCTAGGGGTGGTAAACGTCAGACCCCAGTAGCTTGATAAGTCGTGTCGATATGAGGTCTATAACAGTTCGAGAAACTACTGATAACACTTACCAGTAAATCTCAGCAACCCTGGCCAGGGATTTCCGGTTATAGCCAATCGAACATAGCACAACATCAACTCCCTATACCGGGAGAGACGAATCCCCTCTTATCGCTCATTGCCTCCATATGATTCGGGACTGTACCCAAAAGCCACCTTTTTGCACGCCCTCTTGGACGTGGTATGATGGAAATCAAAGCACAGTGGGAATCACACAAGACTCTATGACGATCTCGGGTCAACAGACTACTCTGTACCAGTGTCACCGGAGAACTGCCATCTGACGTATGGTATAATACCATCTGGGAGTTCTCGGCGAGTCCGTCCAGTGTACCCAGTCTCCACTGAGCACCCGTACACCATCCTTGATGTCAAACACCGATGGATATGGGATCATCCATCGCCCATCATATGGGTCAAGATGCGTATACGCTAGTCTACTCTGGTGCATCGATGCCCTGTCTCGATACACCCTCGACTAGGAACATTTATAGGATGTACTCGCCGACTACCGTGGCCCCACTAGTATGATCTCATCATAGTCCCAGTAGTCAAGTACATATCCTAAGGGCTTTATCAACATGTAACATAGAGACAATCAAAGTACATGTTAAGATAAAGTACAACCAGATAGCATACTATCATGTCGAGCAAGAAAGTCCTCCCTATATATGTCCTAGCATCCACTACAATATACATCGTATGTACAGTAATGGCCTCTAGGGCATACATATAACTAACAATT
The DNA here is from genome assembly GCA_030015575.1 of Agapanthus africanus. Lineage (NCBI taxonomy): Eukaryota > Viridiplantae > Streptophyta > Magnoliopsida > Asparagales > Amaryllidaceae > Agapanthus > Agapanthus africanus. The sequence continues at coordinate 696,196,048 of JASDDO010000022.1, read as the reverse complement.
TCGTGTCGGTATGAATCCCATCACCAACTGAGAAACCACTGATCCAAATCAGTATTTCTCGACTACCTTGGCCAAGAATTTCCGGTGATGACCACCCTGCACAACGCGATATCAACCCCCAATACCGAGAGAAACGAATCCCCGACGATCCACTCACTGCCTCCATGTGGCTCGGGACTGTACCCAACTAAAACATGTTTGCACGACTCCTTTGAGCCGTGGTAGGGTAGTAATCAAAGCACAGTGGGAACTCACACGAGATAAATGACGATCTCAGGTCGACAGACTAACCTGCACACATGTCACCAGGGAATTGCTATCTGACAATAGGTATACTACCAACTAGCAGGTTCCCGGTAAGTCCATCCAGTATACTCATAACCCAATGAGCACCTATATACTATCTTAGGCGAACAAACCAACACCAATGGCTTGTGAGACCTGGCTACCACCCCTCGTCGGGGTCTCGATCAGTATACACTAGTCTACTCTGGAGTATCGATGCCCAGTCTCGAAACTCCCACGACTAGGAACATATAAGGATATGCTTATAGACCACCCAGCTCCCATGTATATGATCGCTATCATAATGCTGGTAGTCAAGCAAGAATCCTATGGGCTCTATCAACATGTAATACCACATAAAGCATGTACATGATGATAAAGACAAACTAGATAGCGTACTATCATCTTGAGTAAGACTGTTCTATCCGTATAGGTCCTCCCTCAATCATCGCAATCACGTGCCTGCGATTCAATAATTGAGTTGAGGGCACTATAGCCAACAATCTCTCACTTGCACTTAAGGCTAATTATTGCGGTGTCGCATACTCACAGCTCGTGTTATACCGAACACCCAACTTCTCTACTAATCAGTTTCGCAAACCTCGTTTGTGAAACTATTGTGTTCGAGAAATAGCCTCGGCGAGTTGATACACTCCAATATTTTTTTCTATATCTCTCTATATCTCAACTTCACGGAGAAAGACCATCTCCCGAAATGAGCAATACATGTCTTAGAATTTGTCTGGATATCTGATGGGACCCAGTTCATAAATGAACTCCAAATCCAACAAACTTCTTAGACTGTATCATCCACTGAATTTAATCAGTATCCTGCGCCATGCCTTCCACAGTATTCGCTTGGACCACCTGTCCAATATACTGTCCCTCAAAAGAGGGAAAACTATAACTTAGACAGCCACTCTGTCATCCAGGTCACCTTGGAAGCCTGAAATGATAACTGTCTCCCAAAGGAGGCTGCCATTACCATATCCTAAGAACATCCACTTATGTTCATAACTGCTTCCCAACGTTTATCCGGGATTGGATTAATATATATACTTGTTGCAGCCGGTGCAAAAGCCATATCTGGTGTTGTATTTGACATCTCATGATTGTCTCAATTTCCTAAGTAAGTGATATGCCAATCATGCAAATCCCTCTCCTCATCAGTCTAAAATACATCTTTTCAGAGAGGGTAACTCCATCACCTGCGGGTACACCACCACGCCATGAGTCGTCTATTCTAAAGCACCTTTAGAATAATGTCAAAGTACCCAAATTGGGACACTTCCCAAATCTAGATCTAAAAGCATAGATCTAGTAACCAGAATCCCTGATATTTTATCCATATCCCATGTGGAAAATCACTTTGTGACAACCACAGTATATAACCGATCGTAGTATAGGAATATCCCTCCCTATCAAGTGCATTCATCCAAATACCTGGACATCACTCTCTACCACCTTCTTACCAGATCCATCTCATATTCTGATGAAGTCAAAACCTATGACTGTCACATCAAAAATAGATGATATATTTTCGTTATACCTGCTTTAGTCTATAAATAGACATAAGCTACTTGACCACTATGCTTCCGCTGCTCCCACTGACTACAACAACCTTCTGGAAGAGTCATACACACGTGCACTTTCTAAAACTAATTTAGAACGATGTTATACTCATCCTCCTGCCAGGTCTCATAGTCTAGAACAGCAGCAATGGCAAGTCTGGGTAAATAAGAACCTCCCTGTCACCGTCTCTGAGAAGACCGAAGTACCTCTCGGGTGTCTGAGGTTGCCCACAAAATCTGCGGAGTGGCTAATGGAATGTCGAAACCATTTGAATCCTTAGGTTCTACTAAATTTTCAGTAATCGTTTGTGGTTCTGGAATCACTTCTAGTTCTACCATACACCCATTAATGTTTTCTGAAAAGAATCCATTTTACTAAAACTGTGGCGAGTCAAGAACAATATAACTATTGATCTTCCTGATGGTAGAAAGTTAACCCTCGTCAAAGCCCGGGATAACCCACAAACTGCCATTACTGAAACGTGCCTAGAGTTTATCCGGATTCTGGTTTTTAGTATCAGCCGGACAACTCCATATATCTTAACATCATTAAGATATGAATCCATTCTATATATCCAATATAGAAACAAAGGCACTAATTTAATTGGAACCAGATTCAAAAATCATGCAGCTGTTTCCAGTGCATATCAACAAACTGGAAGGAGGCCAAGCAGCATTACTCATCTAGGAATACATCCTCGTATGAGTAACCTGAAAGAGAAGCAAGTTCTCAATACAATTACTTACAACGGAACACCAAACACAAGTATCTACATCTTCGATCATCTTGAAGAATCCTTATACTTGCAAATGGTTCTCTACTTTATTCTTATACCTATAACTTCTCAAAACTTGGACCCTATATTTCAACGAAATACTTGTATAAAACTAGAGAAGTCAAAAGTAAAGAGAATATAGTACGAGTACCAACCCTTTGTCTTGCAACATATGGTTCTCTACTTTATTCGTATATCTATATCTTCTCAATATCTGGACCTTGTATTTCAATGAAATACTTGTCTAGATATAGAGAAGTTATGAGTAAACAGAATATAGTACGAGTACCAACCCCTTTGTCCGAACGAACACCGGACAATATAAAATACTTTGTATAAATCCCCTGAGTTCAATAACTCAAACCCTGTGCATTGTAGGTTGAAAAAATGTACTATAGTTAAGAAGAATCACACCGTTGTTGAATGCACCTTACCTAATCACCAACTGATATAGGTAAATATCATAAACATAATTTCAGAAGGTTATATCTCACTTTATAAAATAAACGTACAGATATATCAGTTTGAAATTGGTGCATAACAACGGATATTCAAAACCAAATATTTGCCGTCAGGCCAAACCCAGGTGATTGCCTCAAATATCACTAATTACAAAGAATTCTGATATGTATTGAGGATCTAATCACCTAATTCCCAATATCTTACTCCCACTCACCATCTGTAACGCCATACAGATGTGAGAATCAAATCTAGTAAATACATACCCTGGAGTTAGAATCTAATTGAGAAAACAGTTTTCACTTAACATCGTACAGTAAAACTGAAACATGAAAATGTTTCGAAGGGGTAACCGGGTATTCCTAGTAATGCCTCTTCCACTATCCTTATTCATGACAGTAACCTTATACTTCCTTGCCATCACTCAAATCCTTTTATATATCTTTACTTATTACCTTCTGTACACCAGAATTAGGCTAATTGATTTTCTTCCTTCCCTACCCTTCGGCGCCAGCCTAAGGTTTGGAAGAAGACTATCCAATAAGCCCAATAGGTATACTCTTCTAATACCAGGAACCCTTGCAACCTAAGAGAAAATACAACTGAATAATCATATTCTATTTCTCCTGAACCAGAATCCATCCTCGAACTGGAACAAGTTCCTTCGAGTTCGTATGTATCTATACGATGGCATATCCAAGCATTATGGATCTTCATAGTGATACGGAGTGTTCTGGAGAAATCCAAAGTGGATATAGGAGTGGCAGGGGTGTACGTGGTTTTGTCGTGAATGATAGAAGTCGCAATTTCCTTTTGCCCTTACTCTAATCCCTTTATATGTCTTTACTTATTACCTTCTGTACACCACGCTTAGGCTAATTGGTTTTCTTCCTTCCCCACCTTTCGGCACCTGCCTATGGTTTGGAAGAAGACTATCCAATAAGCGCAATAGGTGTACTCTCCTAATCCTAGGATCTCTCGCAATTTGAGAGAAGGTAAGGGAAAAAGACAACCGAATAATCCTATCCAATTTCTTCAGATTCATAATCCATCCTCGAATTGGAACAAGTTCCTTCGAGTTCGTATGTAACTATACGATGGAATATTCAAGCTATATGGATTTTCATAGTGATACTAAGTGTTCTAGAGAAATGCAATGGGAATGTAGGATTGGCAATGATATATGTGACTCCGTGATAATCCAAAAGCCAAAGTGTTTTTAAGAAGGTTCGGTTAACTTGGTTCATGAGTTTTAGTCTAGGGTCGGGCCATGGTCGAAAAGAAACACTCAGCGTGCACTCTAATCTAGATCAGAATGGTTAATCACTTTATCTAATCAGGATGGCTCCCACTGTTTCCTCGAATTCTCCTCCAAACCCAAAAGAAGAATTAGTCGGGATCATCTAAAATCACCCGATGAGTAACACCTACTCATCAGTGGGAATCGGGATCCAACTATCATCACATGATAACTTGATAGAAGCCACTCAAGTCACCACACTCCAGAAGGTATGCGCATGCCTAGCAAGTTTCCAATATGTTTGAAACTCCCGATGTGATTTTTACCCCAAGCGTCAAATGGTCTTGACAGAGACCAACGTACCATAAGTCGCAAGTCAAGTTCAACCCGTCATTGTCCTGGATTAACTTAGACCCACCCGCATAAGCCCTTGATAGAGACCAAAGTGGCTATCCGGCTGTCCTAATTAATTGCATCCTAAGATGCAACAGATAAGTAACATTCAGCTACCATTCACTATGCTTTGATAGAGACCAACGTACATAGCACGGATACTAACTGCCACTTATCTGAAATGACGGAGGGCTACGTCTGGTTTTTGGCGAAAAATCTTTAACGTAATGAACTTGATCTCGTTGAAGGAACCGAGTGGTTTTACAAATATATAGTGGCGCAAACTTTTGCTAAAGAGGTCACTCCCGGTGAAGGGATCTCGGCTCTTTCCTCATCGAATGAGGTGTGGGATATTCCAAACTGAATACCGCGATGCAAAGCAAAAGAATCGACTATAGTGAAGTTATTACGATGACCTAAACTTTTGCTCGAGAGGTCACTCCCGATGAAGGGATCTCGGCTCTTGCCTCATCGAATGAGGTGCTGGATATTCATGACCGAATATCACAGTGCAAAGCAAAAAGAAACGTCTGTAATGTCAGTTTTTAAAAAACTTGGTTCCAACATCATATAGGTTTGTTTTCCTTGCATTAATCAGAATTAATGCAGTCCCGTCAATTAAACATATCACACCAGATAAAGGAACGAAAAATATAATGTACGTATATGCCATCCGCATTCGCCACTGTGCCCCGTCATCACCCGTTAGGTTAACTAACGGCAGAACGGGGCTGGACTAGCACGGGTGCAAAATATATACAACATCTACTAGTATATATATAAATATAAATAACATTCGTCCCAGGCATGATATAAAACAACATCACAGAATCTCAGCCAACAACACAGAGTAGTGGATAAACCTGGATCCTCGGGTTTCACTTGAGCCACAAATGAGACCCGATATTCCATGTCGTGTGGATAGCCTGTGCAATGAAAACCTAGACCCCTATGAGTGCGGCAAGTTACCCGTCAATCCCAGAAGCGAGGTAACCCTAATCAACAACATGAATGGGCCACCCAGCACTTCACGGAATCCGGTAACTTGAGCACCCCTCCGTAGGTCAACCTATACCCCTACGAGTGCGGCGAATAGCCCGCCAATTCTAGAGTAAGGCCCTCTCCGTTTCAACGCCATGAGATGCGGACCCGTTGCCCTCTAGAACCCGGCTATTCATGCACTCCACTGCGGGGTAATCCTAGTATAGAAAAGAAAATAATACGTACAAGGGTGACATCGACCTAAACCCGGTCGTGCCCTAAACAAATAATATACAAATTGGCAGAGACGGCGGACCACATGTCGAACGCTCGTCCTGCAATATCAAATGTATAAATGAAACTAAACTATACAACTACCATTGCACCACTGGCTATCCATCACGACGATCCAACCACAACTACAGCACAACACAGAACATCAACATGAATGTCATATTCACAAACCCGTCTAAAAGACATATAGAAATTAAACGAGTTGTACCACTCTAATGACATTCACAGTCGCAGATAATAATGTATGTACTGAAAACTATAAACGACGTTAAAATAGCGACTTCGAAACACTCCGTATTGCCCGAAACAAAAGATAACAGAATATCCAATCTGGGCAAAAACAAACAATACATAAAAACCAATATTCCAGAACCCAGAACACAAAAAAAATTTCAAGACCAAATCTCCAAATTGGACCGGCCAGGCTGGTTTTTGAAGCAATCTCGCCGGGCCTATTGTTGAATTTGGGGCTCGTGTTTTGAGTGTGTTCTAGTTACTACACAAATAGCCTTCTGCAATTGTTTAAAAAAATTTGAAGACTAGAAAAATTCGACAGCAACTGGAATATCCGGGGTATTGTTTCAGAGTTGTTTTGGTTTTGATACTTTAACATCATCTAAAACTGCTAGTATGGGGTTAATGGGTTGGCTCTGATACCATGTTGGGTTATGGCAGCGCTCTGGCCATCAAACTATGGCCGATTGCGGAACAAAAAATTTCAAAACTGGCGCTAACACAACCCGCTACCCGGATCTACCATGAACCCTAAACTAGCGAACTAAAAATATAGGAGTTAAGAATGGTTATACTGAATGATCCGAGTCCTTCGGTCTTCAACCATTATCCTAAGCTCCTAGAGGCCTCCATGATCAAGCTTGATCTCCGGTCTCTCTCCATCGAAGATGATCCACCCGAGGATTTGTATTCCGATCTCCTACCTCAATAGCCGAGGTAACTAGGGTATCTAGTTCGCTAAACTAGATAGCCTAGAAGATGTAGAGTGTGGTGATAGATTAATTTGTCTCCAAATATCCTAGGTTTCTCAACACATGAGACTTGATGGGTGGAGGTAGAAGAAGAAGCTTGAGGATGAGAGTGAGAGGCAACTCAAGAAAAAAATGGCTAAGTTTTTTGTTGTGAGTTGTGTTGTGAGTAATAATTGAAGCCATCCAATAAATATCTCAAGTCTACAAAATATCTTAAGTCAACACAAAATATCTCAAGTCTTCAAAATATCTCACAACAAACAAAAATCAAGCATGCTTGAATAGTGACCATAAATCACTACAAAGCCATGCCACAATAAATGCAATAAACATTTCATCCTCTCCTCCTCATTAACCATTTAATCTTAAATGGTTAAAACTAAATGAGGTGGTATCTTCTAGAAGCACCTTGTAATAAATTATAAGAATACCCATCATCCGTATATACATACCCGTATCCGTATTCCAAAAAATACGAATACAAAGAGACGAAATAATCCAACAATATAATATTAGAATCTGGCTTAAACCAAAGCCCACTAGTATTATCCGTCCGAATCATGATACGTGCATAGTGCACGTATATGATCGAACCCTGCCATAAAACCATACGGCCTCTACATTGTTTCACCCGAAGCAGGGAAACCCTCTGTGTGGGACTCTAAAGACTCGTTAATACACCGGCAGTGGGTTTAACCACAAGCACGTCTGCGGCACTAGCTGTATGTAACGACTACCCAGGTATTGAGTGAAAGGGAGCCCGACGAGCAAATTCATCCAAACCCCTACCGAGCCTGTCCGTGACAATATCCGTACAGTCCGGTATGTTCGTCTAAGAGTATCGCATATCGAGTCTAGGGGTGGATAAAGTCATATCCCTAATAACGTGACATTTCGTGTCGGTATGAAGCCCATCACTAACTGAGAAACTACTGATCCAAATCAGTAATTCTCGATTACCTTGGCCAAGGATTTCTGGTGATGACCACCCATACACAACGCGACATCAACCCCCAATACCGGGAGAGACGAATCCCCGACGATCCGCTCACTGCCTCCATGTGGCTCGGGGCTGTACCCAACTAAAATATGTTTGCACGACTCCTTTGAGTCGTGGTAGGGTAGTAATCAAAGCACAGTAGGAACTCACACGAGAGAAATGACGATCTCAGGTCGACAGACTAACCTGCACACATGTCACCAGGGAACTGCTATCTGACAATAGGTATACTACCAACTAGCAGGTTCCCGGCGAGTCCGTCCAGTATACTCATAACCTAATGAGTGTCTGTATACTATCTTAGGTGAACAAACTAACATCAATGGCTTGTGAGACCTGGCCACCGCCCCTCGTCGGGGTCTCGATCAGTTTACACCAGTCTACTCTGGAGTATCGATACCCAGTCTCAAAACTCCCATGACTAGGGACATTTAAGGATGTGCTTATAGACCACCCATCTCCCACGTATATGATCGCCGTCATAATACTGGTAGTCAAGCAAGAATCCTATGGGCTCTATCAACATGTAATAGTGATCTTTAATACCACATAAAGCATGTACATGATGATAAAGACAAACCAGATAGCGCACTATCATCTTGAGTAAGATTGTTCTATCTGTATAGGTCCTCCCTCAATCATCGCAATCGTGTGACTGCGATTCAATAATTGACTTGAGGGCACTATAGCCAACACCTAGTTCAACACAAGTTCTTCTTCTTCATCTCATTCTTGCTCTCTAGCTTTTGATGAGGTGATAAAAGAAAAAGAGAAAGAGAATTCTTAAGTGAGCAAAATTCCTACTTCATCAACCTACTCTTATCTAGCCCATTAGTGTAGGTTGTTTGCTTCACTAATTCCTTAGTTAGTGAAGATGTAGCTTAAGTTAGAGATTCCTCAAGGTGGATCATTTTCGGCCTCGAAGATCCTTAAGCAAGCTTGTTCCTTTCACCAAGTGGAGCCTAAGAAGAGTTTTAGAAGTGAAGGACCGGTCTACAAAGGTTGTATTCTCTATTCACTTAGTGTAAAGTTTGTTTAAATGTTTAGAAACCCTAATTCTCTAGTGCGATTCTATGTTAGTGTAGCTTAGACCTCTAAAATTTTAAAAAATTGCATACTTGATGCATGTGGAAAACAAGTTGAGGTTCTAAGAAACACTTTCATGGTATCAGAGCTACCAGACATTGGATGTCGACCTATGGGGGGTTCTCATTGTGCGGCAGTGTGGCGAAGCATAGGATCTTACCCCCAGGGTGTCCTAAGACCGAAGGTGTTCCGGCGGGTTGTAGTCCTCGCGAGGGGGCATGCATAAAAAGTAGCTGCTGAGGGACCTGTAGGTGCCTCGGCGACCCCATTGGATGGGGTGGCAGCCTGACTTTCATGGTATCAGATCCAAGCTAGAGCATTAGGTTTGGTCTAAACGACGTTAAAGTGTTCGATCGGAATTTTCGAAACCACAAAATCATTGTTTCTGTCCATTTTTTCAAAAGTTGATATTTTACAAATTAAAAATTCTCAGAAAATCAGGCAGGTTATTTGATGGAGCCCTAAGAAATTCAAGGCCTCAACTCCCCCAAGCTGCCACGGAACCGCCACCAAACGCATGGTTTGGCCACGGTTCCGCCCCAGTATTGAGGAGTTGTTTGCTTTTTTTTCTTGTGCTGCTCCATCTTGTTATTGACCACTCTCTGGGAATTTTTAGTGAGTCTTAAGTGTTGAGGTCTCTATGATTTTTGGGTGTTTGAGATATCGATCAAAATGTTTAACATCGTCTAGATATATTTAATATGTGATAAAATATTTAGAATCCACAATAATTAGTTTTGTGAAAACTAGTTAATGTTATGTAAATCTAGCAATTTAGTCTTTTTTGATAGATTGCCTCGGAGTTTCGATTCGGATCAAAACTTCGTCGCAATCTCGTATTGTACGCAGATAGTCGCCGGGTAACACTGCTAGATAGCCATGCCCTATAGCCCCGACCAAGTGACTGTAGGAGAACCCCGTTGCCAAAAGCATCTGGTTGGGTGCTCGCGGCCACGGTGTTCCGCCTAAGTGTACTTCGTCGACGGTATCGGAGGTGCGGCCATCTACTAATGTTTCCGACGAACATTCGATCAAGTTCTCGGGAATCTTGTTGAATTACCCGACTGGTCATTGAAAAGTGTTTTCAATTTGAGACTAAAATACAAGGTTTATTGTGTTAGGCATGAAATCCGAAGTATGAGATATTCCGGGTTTATGATGTCTAAGGTGTTGCGGACTCTAATTATTGTAGTCTTCATTTCTTTTCTGCGACCGTAAGTGTAATATGTGGTATATCGCCGATTTCGTTGCTATACGTCAACAACTTTCGGGATACGCATATTTACTTACGTTGATGACATGTGATGTTATGTGTTGCTGTGATATGTTATATTGGATCGTCGTGATTGAATAGCCGGGGGTTTTTGCGTGAGATGAGAGTTTTTCTATTTTCATTCATGTAAAACTTGTATGTAATATTTTTTTATTAGGACACTTCCGGGTTGAGGATGATGTCACCATTGATGTATATTATTACTTTTCCGCATTAGGATAGACCCAAGGCAGGGAGCACAAGTAACCGGGTTCTAGAGTCCAGTGGGAGGCCATCTCGAGGAGTCGAGACCGGATCTCCTAACTCTAGAACTGGCAGGGTTGCTTGCCGCTCTCGTAGGGGTCTAGGGATGTTGGTTTGGCTATTCATCACGACCAAGGAATCCATGTTTTTCATTACTGGCTGAATTTAAAACACGGACCTCCTAGTATATCCTATATTTCATATGTTGACTACTGCTGCAATGTTCTATGATGAGATCATGTAAATGTGTGAGACGAATGCTTTATATTATATATATGATATATAATAAACGTTGCTTATGTTTTGCACCCGCGCTAGTCCAGCCCCCGCTCTGCCGGTAGTTAAGTAACCTAACGGTGAATGACGGGGCCCCATGGCAAATGCGGATAGTATAAGTGTACGTTGTATTTTTGTTTCTTTATCTGTGATGTTTAGGAAACATAAACGATGGAACTTCATTAATGAGATTATTGAAAAGGAAAGAAACCTAAAGATGTTGTAGAATCAAATTTTTCAAAAAGGTAACTCTAGTTATTGCTTTGCATAGCGGTATTCTTTATGAATATCCAGCACCTCATTCGATAAGGAAAGAGCCGAGATCCCTTCACCGGGAATGACCTCTTTATCAAAAGCTAGCAAATGCTACAACCCACTCGGTTTGTTTTGAAAACTATTCGATTTTAAAAAGCGGAGCTTAAACCACTCTTTTTCATATCACTCGATTCTACAACGATATCAAGTTCATTACGCAAAAAGTTTTCTTAAAAACATGTCGTAGCCTTCCATCATTTCAGATAAGTACAATTTAGTATTCGTGCTGCATTTGTTGACCATAGCCAAGGCGTAGTGTACGGTCGCTGATTAGTGCTTATCTGCAGCATATGATGTGATTGGTTTAGGGTAGTCATACGGTTTTGTTGACCTTAGCTAAGGGTCGTACGGGTGGATTTAATTCAATCAGGAAATGACGGGTTGAACTTGGCTAGCGCTTATAATTTGTTGACCATAACCAATGTCATAAGTCGCTAGGGGTAAAAACACTTATTGGGAATTTCAAGTGTTGAAATTTGTAATGAGATTGCATACCTTCTATGAGATAGTTGGAATCCGATACCCACTGCGAGTAAGAGTTACTCCTGGGAGAGTTTTGCACTTTACAATTAGCAGATCCAGTAGGTGTCTAAGAAAGGTGTTAACGGGGTTATGCCCTTGCGAAATGAGATTATTTAATTAGTTCCATGCGAAAGCATGCGGAGACTCCCTCGGAGTACCAATACCTGCCTGGCCGAACGATTGGCGAACTTGTAGGGTGTAATTAATCCCGGCTAGTCTTACCTTTTAGGGTTTGAAGGAAGATTTGATAAAAACAGTGGGAGCCATCCTGATTAGATAAGATAATAACCAATCTAATCTTGCAAGAGCGCACGCTAAAGTGTTTTCTTCTCTCTCTCTCCAGGTAACGACCATGACATGCCTTAATAAAGATAATAATATGGATGTATTGACCGAACCCGCTTATTATACTGAGCTGGAGAACATTGGTTCCGCTCTATCTTATAACTGTTATAAGCATGAGTAGGAAATAGGAAAATACCCGGATTCCCATGCGACCCGAACGAGGAATGAGCATGTTGATGCATCTTCTTCGGGCGTGTTCGTAACCGAGAACTGTTTCTCAGTATGCTCTATGTCCTAGGTATTAGATACCGGATCAGGATCCCACATATGTAATTTGTTACAGGGGTTAAGAAGAAATAGAGAACTGGGAATGGGTGATAAGTCTCTAGCAGTAAGGAACGAAGCAAAGGTTGCTGCCAAAGCAGTTGGCGAATATCACCTTATATTACCAAACGGTAATACACTGATTCTGAATAACTGTTATTACGTACCAAAAATGATGTGCAATATTATATCAGTATCTATATTACATAGAGAAGGATATAATTTTGTATTGGAGGATAATGTTATGAATATTTTCCAAAATCAAGTGTTGATTGGGTTTGGTACATTGTGTAACGGTATATACGTTCTGAATCAAACCAAAGTTCTAAACATACAGAACACACACAAGAGGAAAAGTTCAGAAATGAACGAAACCTTCTTGTGGCATTGTAGACTAGGTCATATCAATGCGACAAGACTAGCTAAATTGCATAAAGATGGATATTTGAACCCGTTCGAATTTACATCTTATGAAACTTGTCAGTCATGTCTCAAAGGCAAAATGACCAAAACTCCGTTTACTGGACACGGAGAAAGAGCTACTGAACTCTTGTGACTGATACATAGTGATGTATGCGGTCCTATGTCTACACATGCCAGTAATAGTTCCTCGTACTTTATTACATTCACCGATGATCTCTCAAGGTTCGGATATGTGTTCTTGTCGAAACACAAATCTGAAGCATTTGAGAAATTCAAGGAATATAAGTGCGAAGTAGAGAACCAAATGGGTAAAAGTATTAAAATCCTTCGATCTGATCGGGGAGGAGAATACTTAATCACGGAGTTCCTGGATTATTTAAAAGAGAATGGGATTCTCTCTCAGCTTACTCCTCCGTATACACCACAGCACAACGGTGTATCGGAGCGGAGAAACCGCACCCTATTAGATATGGTGCGCTCTATGATGAGTGTTGCTGAGTTACCTATTTCCTTTTGGGGTTATGCACTTGAGACAGCTGCATACCTATTGAATAGGGTTCCGACCAAATCCGTGCCTACCACTCTATATGAGATATGGAATCGGAAGAGTCCATCTCTTAAACGAGTTAAGATATGGGGTTGTCCGGCCTATGTTAAAAAGCAAAATCCGAACAAGCTCGAGGCAAGGTCTGTTTTGTGTAAGTTTGTGGGATATCCAAAAGATTCATATGGATATATCTTCTACCACACTGAGGAACAAAAAGTGTTTGTTTCTCAACATGCCACCTTTTTAGAAAAGGAATTTCTTATAAAGGAAATTAGTGGTAATGAGGGTAGGAAGAATTTCCAACTACACAAACTACAGCTGATGGTTTGGTAGAACCGGAGTAGTCCCCGACGAACCTCAGCCACTCCGCAGATCTAGTAGGGTTCCTCATCCACCTGAGAGATACTACGGTTTTCTCATTGACGGTGGAAGCGAGGATTGCATCATGGAAGATGATGACCCAACTAGTTTCGAGCAGGCCATCACAAGTGAAGACTCTGTGAAATGGCTGGATGCAATGCGATCTGAGATGAAATCCATGTACACCAACAAAGTATGGACTTTGGATGTTGCTCCTGAATGGGTAAAACCCATCGGGAGCAAGTGGATCTTTAAGAAGAAACTTGGTGTAGATGGAAAAGTTGAGACTTTCAAAGCTAGACTTGTAGCAAAAGGTTTTCGTCAACGACCTGGTGTCGATTATGATGAAACATTTTCTCCAGTGGCTATGCTTAAGTCCATCAGGATCTTACTTGCTATCGCTGCATACCATGATTATGAAATCTGGCAAATGGACGTCAAGACCGCTTTTCTAAATGGTGATTTAGAAGAGAGCGTGTACATGACACAGCCAGAGGGCTTCGTAGACAGTGGGAGTAGCGGAAAGGTGTGCATGCTGCTTAAATCAATCTATGGATCAAAGAAGACATCGCGGAGCTGGAACATCTATTTTGATGTGGCAATCAAAGAGTTTGACTTCATCAAAAACGTAGATGAACGTTGTATATGCAAGAAGGTTGTAGAGAGTAAGGTTGTCTTCCTCGTATTGTACGTGGATAACATACTCTTGATAGGAAATGATGTTCCTATGCTACACTCAGTCAAGCTCTTCTTATCACAAAGGTTCTCCATAAAAGATCTGGGTGATGCCTCCTACATCCTTGGGATTAAGATCTATAGAGATAGATCAAAACGGATGTTGGGATTGTCCCAATCCAGTTACATTGACACCATACTAAAGAGGTTTAGTATGGAAGATTCTAAGCGAGATTATTTACCCGCTTGCTCAGGAATCACTCTCTCCAAAGAGATGTCCCCCGAGACTGATTTGGAGAGGGCTCGTATGCAAGGGATACCCTATGCTTCGGCAGTCGGGTCTATCATGTATACGATGTTATATACCAGACCGGATGTAGCTTACGCACTTAGTGTGGTAAGTAGGTATCAATCAGATCCTAGAGAGAAATACTGGACAGCTGTGAAGAACATTCTTAAGTACTTGAGAAGGACTAAAGAAATGTTCTTGGTGTATGGTAACGGTAAACTCCAGGTGGAGTCCTTTACCGATTCGAGCTTCCAGAGTGATAAGGACGACAGTAAGTCGGTCTCGGGCTTTGCCTTTACCCTCAATAGAGGGGCGGTATATTAGAAGAGTTCCAAACAAGATACCGTGGAAGACTCGACGATGGAAGCTGAATACATCGCTGCCAACGATGTTGCCAAAGAGACTGTCTGGATGAAGAATTTCATTGATGAACTTAGTGTGGTTCCATCCATTGAGCATCCAATACTTTTGTATAGTGATAACAATGGAGCTGTGGCTTTGGCTAAGGAACCCCGGTCCCATCAGCGATCCAAACATATTCTTAGGCGGTATCACCTGATCCGGGAGATAGTTGATCGCCGGGAGATCGAGATCAGAAGAGTTGACACGAAGAATAACACGGCGGATCCACTCACGAAGGCCCTCCCCGAGACACAATTTGAATGACTTTTTGGGATGTTGGGTATGAGATACTACAACAACTGGCCTTGGTGCAAGTAGGAGATTGTTGGTCATATGTATGCCTTAGAGGTCATTATTGTACATGATTGTACATTATAGTGGATACTTGGACACACACACACATACATATATAGGACTTTCTAGCTCGACATGATAGTATGTGTTCCCGCCAAAATTTTGGCTCAAAACTTGTTCCCTTATAAAAATAATAACAATAAAATAAAAATAAAGGGAAAGCTCCACATGCAAAGCATGTAGGTACCGCCTCGGATAGAATTAAATCCTATGATGGCGCCTCACGTGCTCCTCACGCGGGTGCCAATGTGTAAAGAACAAAAATGAATCTATTAAATAAGAGTTAAACTCTTAGGAGGCGCCGCACGTGCTCCTCACACGGCCGCTAATGTGCAAAGCACAAAAGAATCTATTAAATAAGAGTTAAATGGCGCCGCACGTGCTCCTCACGCGGACGCCAATGTGCAAAGCACATAAGAGTTCATAAGAGTTAAAACTCTTAGATGGCACCGCACGCGCTCCTCACGCGGGCGCTAATGTGCAAAGCACATAAATACCCATTATAAGAATTAAAATCTTAAGTAGCGTCTCACATGCACAACACGTGAGCGCCGGCGCCTGGTAGAATTAAATTCCGCTCTCTGTTAAACAGAGCTGTTGGATCAAAGATCCAACGGAGATGATAAATTATCAGAATACAGAATTAAATTATGTTGAGGAAATATTTCTCAAATCTTTCTAAACAAGAAAGATTGCTCTCTGTAAAACAGAGTACCGATGGATTAAAAATCCAATGGTGATTAAAGAATCACCAATCTACAGAATAAATTCTGTGTGGGAAAATATTTCCCTAATCTTTTTAAAAACAAGAAAAATACCTTCTGTAAAACAGAAGTCCTTGGATCAAAGATCCAACGGTGGGTAAAATCCCCAAATCAATTAGGACCTCTCAATGAGAGATTTGTTCAACTAATCAACAGACTTGCCTCTACTATATAAAGGACCTAAGACTTCAAGTCTAATACGGAGGAACCCCCCTATAAGCTTCGAGAAAAACAAAGCAGAAAGCTTCAAAAAGGAAGAAAGAAGAAGATCTCCCTTCTAAAAAAAACACTAGGTAAATAAAAAAGAGGAGAGATCAAAGCATCTCGTTTAGCTATTGAAGGGTTTAAGCCTTTTAAAAAGAAGAACTTAGTTCTTTCTCTGGATCTGAGATCCACAAGACAAGTCACCCACAAGTTGAGAATTTAATTCTCATCGGAACGAAGTTGTTCTTGGAGATCAAAGATTCAGAAAAGAACAAAGAAATTTAACTCCTCAGAAAAAAATATACAAAGAAAACTCAGCGCCCAGCGCCTCACGGGCCCCTCACATGAGCGCCACAAAATGAGGAGTGCTTAGCACTCAGTGACTGGCGCTCAGTGCCTAGCTCCTCACGTGCCTCTCATGTGGGCGCTACAAAATAAAGGAGCGCTTAGCACTCAGTGGGCAGTGCCAAGCGCCCAGCGCCTCACGTGTCCCTCACGTGGGCACCACAGAATATAAAAGTGTTTGGCACTCACCAGGCAGCGCCTAGCGCCTCACGTGCTTTGCACGTGGGCGCCATAAAGAGTGCTCGGCCCTCCATAAAGAGACAAAAAGGGTAAAGTGTTGAACACTTATTGGGCAGATCCCCACGACTAAAAACCCCACATGGTTAAGTGTGAGCGTCAGAACTTACATAAGTGCTCAGCACTTTTTGCACAAAAAAGGGGACTGAGCCCAAACAATTGCCTAGCACTTCTTTTCAAACAAAAAGAAAACTAAGTGGACCAAGACTAAGTTGGCTAGGTCCCTAATTTAGATCAACCGAGCTCATGTGCTCACTACTTTCCAAATTGATCTTAGTCTCAAAAACGACTATCGATCTTCCAACCGATGATATCCCAAAATAATATTCGTCCCACGTTCCCCTGAGGAAATCTTAGTCTTAAAATATGACTAATGATTCTCGGGTTTACCAATAATCCCTTTTCCCTCAAATACGGGAACTGGTTCAAGGGTACATCTCTCTACACCTCTGATACATGTCGTTGTAATTTCTCAACGTTTTCAGAGAGGATGCGGGTCCCGACAGCCAACTGCTTTTTGGTGCACTTCCCAAACTGACGTGCACGTCCCAGACCAAACTACATCCCAGACTGGGTGCATCCCACAGCCTTGTCGCTCATCCCGTCACGTAACAAATACACGTGTACGCAAGAGGGACAATGGACCGAGATGTCCCTAAATTAACAACGGACCGAAACGTCCTTAAACTACAACGGACCGAAACGTCCTCAAACTACAACGTTGCCTCCAAAATGGCGATAACGGACCGTAACGACCTTAAACTAAAACCTCACCTAAAAAATGGTGATCTACAGACCGAAATGTTCTCAAACTACAACGTTGTCTCCAAGATGGCGACAACGGACCGTAACATCCTTAAACTAAAACCACACCTCAAAAATGGTGATCAACGGACCGAAATGTCCTTAAACTAAACGTTGCCTCCAAAATGGCGACAACGGACTGTAACATCCTTAAACTAAAACCTCATCTCAAAAATGGTGATCTACAGACCGAAACGTCCTCAAACTAAACGTTGCCTCCAAAATGGCGACAATGGACCGTAACATCCTTAAACTAAAACCTCACCTAAAAAATGGTGATCTACAGACTGAAATGTTCTCAAACTACAACTTTGCCTCCAAAACGGCGATAAGGGACCGTAACGTCCTTAAACTAAAACCTCACCTCCAAAATGGTGATCTACAGACCGAAATGTCCTCAAACTACAACTTCGCCTCCAAAACGCCGATAAGGGACCGTAACGTCCTTAAACTAAAACCTCACCTCCAAAATGGTGATCTACAGATCGAAACGTCCTCAAACTAAACGTTGCCTCCAAAATGGCGACAACGGACCATAACGTCCTTAAACTAAAACCTCACCTCAAAAATGGTGATCTACATACCGAAATGTCCTCAAACTACAACTTCGCCCCCGAAACGGCGATAAAGGACCGAAACGTTCTTAAACTAAAACAACCGAGCCCATATGCTCTCTTGTTGGATCTGAAACAAAAATGATCCTAACTCCCTGTTAAGTAGATCTTAGTCTCAAATTTGAGTAACGTATCCTTAACAAAAAACCAACTGAACCCCCAAATGCTCGTATACATTTAAGTCGATCTTGATCTCAAAATAGATCAATGATCCTTAAATCAACCAAAACCCTAAATCTAAGAAATACGGATTTGGACTAATCCACGCCCTACGGGCGACAACATAAATTAGTCTCCATATACAATCCACGGGAAACCAAAAATAAAACAAACACACACGACACGAAGTGAACTTCCGGAGCAGGAGAAAGCGGTTATCGCGATGTGATAACGTAATTAACTGCAGGGGCTTGCGCCTGCAGGGAAGAGCGTCCCCACAATCAAAAACGCCTCGCAAACGAGGGGGAATCTGACGAAGTCTGCTTAAACGGCCATATCTGTCCAAACCTCCGATACGCGGTGCCATAAATCAACTTGGCATCTTCGGAAAGATGGACGGATAAATCCAAATAGCATCTGCCCTAAAATTCAGGCAAGATGACCTACATGGCCCGTCTCTAATTTCAATGGTGAACAGATTCTGGCACGCCTAGTGGGATCTTTTCCTCTTTCCACTCCACACTTCGTGTGTCATGTTTTTCCGCGATCAAATAATCGCGGCATATATGTTTGTGGTTGCCCTTGGGTAATGGGATACTGAAGCCGGTGTTTCGTTTCTATGAAGAATGGTGTTTGCTTCTACCCTAGCAACTCAAGTTCTGTCATATCTGGTGGAGTCAAGTATGGGCCACTTGCAGCCTCAAATCTCTGCAATCCGGCTCTTCAAGAAATCAACTGGCTTCTCTTTGGGTCGATACTCCCACGTTCCACCCTCGGTGCCTCAACGTCGAAGGAGAAAGCCCAGAAGAAGTCTGTCTTCTACAGGTTGGCTCCCCAAGCAGCAGCTTTGCCGACTGAATCAGTCCTCAAACAACTGGCACCTGCCAAAGACCAAGGTCGACGCAGGGGGCAGAATATTCAAGCTCTCAAAGGAAACAGGGGGCAGGATTGGCAGAATTCTGAGGCTAATCAAATCCCGGCCGTAAGAAACGGTCGACGTCGATATCGGCATCATACAAAATGAGTTGGGGGCAGTTCTCCGTATGGTCCTGTTTCAACCCCAATGGTGAATGTTGTTGTTCCAATTGGGAACAGCTTCAAACTGTTGCGAAGGGTCAGAAAAAATTCTCCCACCGCAATATTGAAGAAATCTCCGCAGCCCATGGAGATCCCACGAGAGCAGAAACCAGTTCGCTCCCTAAAACGACTTTCCTCATCTATATATAAGGTGTGGAAGCATGTGAAGGTCTCTGTCGTTAACCGCGGCTCTTCCCCTAGACGTCAGCCAAATTCTGACAAATCTCCTTTCAAATACAAGGGGACTCATCCCAAGACGGATCCCGACACAGCGGTTCCTCCCAAAACTAAAGCGGCTTCTCACAAAAAAAAGAGGCCTAATAAAGCTCAAGTGCCCGAGGCAAACTTCAAAGGCCAAAACTCCAAACACCCCAAGCCTGGGGGCATGGTAGTTCACATAGTCTATGTGGTGAATTTCAAAGATGAAGTTTGAGCTTCTGCTAGTCACCGACCTAAAACTCGGTCCCTGTAAAATGTTCAACTGCAACGTGAAAAGCTGCAGGAGATGCTCGCTCAGGTGGCAGCAAACGCTAATCCATCGCCTAAGGAAAATCCCGAGGACGCAACCAAAGAAAGAATAGAGAAGGAGTCAGATATTGATTTTCTAAAGCGCGCTCTGAAAAAGAGAGATGATGAAGCGGCAGAAATGTCCACTAAAATGAACCAGATAGCCCTTCTGATCCAGAATATGGATAGAATGATGGTCCATTCGGAACCACTAGCAGATGAACTGCTGATAGTCGCTCTTAAAGACAAGGGTGGCATTTCAAATTCTCTGCAAACCTCATCAACGGCTGAGGAGTAAATGATTCCTAAAGAAAAGCTGGACACATATGTCGCTCAGCAAGTCAAAACTCACTATGCCGGTGAAGCATCAAATAGGTCAATCAAGACTGGTCGACCGTATCCAGCGTGCTACGATCAAATACAATACCCACCAGAATACACACTTCCAACGTTCCACATGTACAAAAGAACTGGGAATCCTCGCCAGCACCTTGCACGATTTAAATCCATGTGCGGAAATACTGGAGGAAATGATATACTGCTCCTCCAACAGTTCGTCAGCAGCCTGGCAGGCATTGCCTTCGAATGGTATGCAGAACTCCCAAATGATTCTATAGAGACCTTCGACGAGAGGGATATGCACTTCTGTCAGAGATTCGCTAGTGTGAATGAACACATTACCGTGGCAGTTTGGTCAACGAAAAGGGTTGGGCTGAATGAAACCTAGGTTCAATTTGTTACCCGATGGCGAAATCTCTGGTCAAAATGCGAGCAACGCATCGACGAAGCTGCAGCCATGGGAATGTTCATAGCCACCCTTGACCCAAATTCAAAGGTGTTCCCATCTACGGCCCTC
This sequence comes from Agapanthus africanus, assembly GCA_030015575.1. NCBI lineage: Eukaryota > Viridiplantae > Streptophyta > Magnoliopsida > Asparagales > Amaryllidaceae > Agapanthus > Agapanthus africanus. The sequence goes on along the minus strand of JASDDO010000022.1, from coordinate 696,175,122 downwards.
TTCAAGCCGATAACCTTCCAAGAGCTCATGGATAAAACGACTCGATTGGATCGGATGGGTCAAGACCCTTCATCATCTGATGAAGATGAATGAAAAGCGGAGGCAAGGTGGCGTTTGTCGCTAACGCTCAATAAAAAATGAGCGGCTGTGAAGCAACCTATCGCCAAAATATCGACGGCGTGGGTACTCGCTCCCCCTCCCCCGAGATATACACAGGGGGCATATTTCTCACTAGCGGAAGAATCTCTACGTAGGATGGTCCTTTTCTCTCAAAGAACAAAAATGATATCAAGGGTCTTACAAGCGGGTCCTGCAATCAAGTGGAATATCCTACTTGAACCAAAAAACCATGGGAGGGATGTGAAACCCATGTCCCACTCCGAATCAGACTATGAGGGGAAAAAATCCCAAGTCAAATTCATTCATCCAAGGAAGAGGAAGACTCGGCAGAAGGAATGACGTGATATCTCGTTCCTTTGTTTATGAAGAAGATGCTCCATCAGTATCGGAAAGCGACATTGATAAGCAGGGGGCAGGTGCCGTTTAAAATGCCCAGTACTTCCTACAAAACAACCCGATTGGCACGATGATAGATGAACCAGTCCAAGAAGGTAAAAATAGTCTAAGGCATGAAGTGTCCATGCAAACAAAGGACAAGTAGAAGCATCTCAGCGAACAAGAGTTGGAAGGGATGAGTTATGCAACTTCACGACCGAATGAGAATGTTGGACCGAAAAGTCCTTAAACTAGAAATTCGCCTCAAAAATGGCGATAATGGACCGAAACGTCCCTAAACTAGTGTGTGGCCTCAAACATGGCGCATCGCCCCAAATACGGCGATATCCTCTGTTGAGATCTATATTGCAATCGAAGTTCCAATGGTAAAGGTTGCAACTCAAGTCCTACCGGCTACACAGCTACTCCAGCAATGAAGCCACCTCCAAGTCCCACCAGCAAACAGATGGGTCACCTGCAGCAAAACTATTTTTGAGAGTTTCATCGTTCGCAAAAAAAACCGGTATATCCACAAGCGAAATGGGCACGGATGAAAACCCGAAAGGGCGTCGTGAGTAAAAACAGCAGGATTGCCGACGAGTTTGTGAAAACCCGGAAGGGAGCAATCTCGTTAAAAAAAAGAAAAAAAAATGGGTATGTCCACAAGCGAAATGGGCACGGATGAAAACCCGAAAGGGCGTCGTGAGTAAAAACAGCAGGATTGCAGACGAGTTTGTGAAAACCCGGAAGGGAGCAATCTCGTTAAAAAAAAAAGAAAAAAAATGGGTATGTCCACAAGCGAAATGGGCACGGATGAAAACCCGAAAGGGCACCGTGAGTAAAATCAGCAGGGCTACCGGCGGGCTTGTGAAAACCTGAAAGGGCGCAATCTCGTGTAAAAAAACGGTATGTCCACAAGCGAAATGGGAACTGATGAAAAACCGAAAGAGCGCCGTGAGTAAAAACAGCAGGGCTACCGGCGAGTTTGTAAAAACCCGAAAAGGCGCAATCTTGTAAATATTCCACTTACGGGATACTCTCGACTCGTAAGGAGAACTCCCCCTATGAGACCCTTATGGCTCATAGAATTTGAAAGTCTTAAATCATAGGGATCCAAACCTATTCTTAAGCCGTCGTATTCCCCAAGTTGCCCTACAGGCGGTCCGATATTGGCCCTTGTATACAATCCATGGGCACAAATAAACGTTTCCCCCACCAAGTTCCACCAATCATGAGGGATATCCTCATATGGTGAACGACGCTTATAAGTCCTCTCGACTTATAAGGAGAAATTACTCTTATGAGATCCTTACGATTTATAAAAGAAAACACCACTTCGAAGTCCTCACAACGTCTAAGGAGAATATACACCTACGAGATCCTCACGACTCGTAGGGAGAAATACCTTTATGAGACTCCTACGGCTCATAGAGCCAAAAAAGCCTTAGTCGACAGGATCTTAACCCTGTTTGCTAAGCCACCTTTATTCAAATCAGCAAAGGCAAATGATGATTCGCTCCTGGCAACATCCCAGTGGTAGCGATGCTGATGCCTAAATTGGTATCAGATTCTAAGTCTTTTCAAGGCAAATGATGATTCGCTCCTGGCAATATTCCAGTGGCAGCGATGCTGATGCCTAAACATGTGTCAATTCCAAGTCCTTTCATGACAAATGATGATTCGCTCCTGAAAATATTCCAGTCGCAGTGGTGTTGATGCCAAGATGGGTATTAGCTCTCAAGTTCCATACTCGCAAAAAAAATCAGCGAGCAAAAAGATGCATATGAAATAGCCGAAATGATGAGGCAACTCGCAATAAAAATTAGCGAGCAAAATATATGCATATAAAAATAGCCGAAATGTTTGGGCAACTCGCAATAAAAAGCAGCGAGTAAAAAGAAGAGAACGGACGAAATGATTGGGCACCGCGATAAAAAGCCGAAATGATTGGGCAATCGCAACTTTCGCGATATAAAAAGCTGAAATGATAGAGAATCGCGGAAATAAAAAAAAATGAAACTTTTGCCCTGCAGGCGAGTCCATGTCAACCCCTATATACAATGCATGGGCACAAATAGGGAACCACATTTCCCCACCTGGCTCCATCAAAGGGAGAGCCAAGTCTTGGCGATTCACAAAACAACCTAAAGACTATCTCGACACTCGTCTCGTTACTGCAGACATAGTGTCAACAACGACGTTTCTTCTCACTCCAGTAGGGTGCAGACGTGACGTCAACAAAACGGAGCCATGGCAAAGTCCCTAGTTCCAAGTCTCGACGGTTCACAAACAACCTAGAGACCACCTCGACATTCGTCTCGTTACAGCAGACGTATTGTCAACAACGGCGTTTCTTCTCACTCCAGCAGGATGCAGACGCGACGTCAACAAGCGACCCTAGGGTCAAAATAAAGCGGAGCCATGGAAAAGTCCCTAGTTCTAAGTCTCGACGGTTCACAAACAACCTAGAGACCACCTCGACACTCGTCTCGTTACAGCAAACGCAGTGTCAACAGCAGCGTTTCTTCTCACTCCAGCAGGATGCAGACGCGGCGTCAACTTAAGACCCCAGGGTCGAAACAAAGCGGAGTCATGACAAAGTCCCTAGTTCCAAGCCTCGACGGTTCACAAACAACCTAGAGACCACCTCGACATTCGTCTCGTTACAGCAAACGCAGTGTTAACAACGGCGTTTCTTCTCACTCCAGCATGATGCAGACACAACGTCAACAAACGATCCTAGGGTTAAAACAAAGCGGAGCCATGGCAAAGTCCCTAGTTCCAAGCCTCGACAGTTGTAACAACCCCAAATTTCCTGTACAACTTTCTGTAGAATTTTTTCAAAATTTAAAGAAAGGGGTACTTTTGCCTGGGCAAAAGTTATAACTTTGTTTTGCTTTTTAATAGCAAGAAGGAGCTTGTAGCTCATTGGTAATACCCGGCACTGCTGAACCAAGCCACCAGAGTTAAAATCCCATACCCCCACATTATTTTTAATATTGTTTTATTTTAAATTTTTAGAATATCAATAGTTTACACGTGCATATCTCACAAAAACCCTACTACACCCTAAAAAGTAACTGTACCAGAAGATCACCAAGCGTCGAGGGCGATTCCGGCCGCCTGACTCGGCAGGCGGACCGGCCGACGCGGGCCGCCGCCGCCGGCCGGAGTAGCCGATTCCGGCGAGTCACCAACAGGAGAAGTGTGTCTTTTGGGATTCTCTGTACACCTGCACACTTTAAATACCTAGACCAGTAACAGAGCATTCATAAAACCCCAATTACTCCACTTTTAATACATTTTAATATATTTTATTATTTTTTTTTCAATTAAAACTTTCATCTACCCTAACCTTAGCCTAATCCTATAAATACAACCCCTAAACACTACCCCCTCACTCCAAAATTCTGAGCAAAACTCTCAAGAAATTTCCTAGAACCTTAGTATACTTTTGAAGTAGCGAAGGGCGAAGCTTCGGCGATTTTCCGACGACGACCCTTGGAGCGCCCGTCGACGAAACGACGCACCGGCAAAGTCTGTCGTTCCCTCTTCCTCTCCTCTTTAAGATAAACTCGTAAGTCCCACCTTCCCCCTTCTCTAATCTTTCTGAAAATATGAAATTCTAAAACTCGACGGAATCGGAACCGATTTCCGATTCGGTTCTTCCTAAAATCTCACATTTCCTTTAATACAATCTTGTTAAACTATTACATGTTGACTATTAAACACTAACTAATCATATTGAAAAAGTTTCATATCAAAAGAAATTGCTATTTCCATTTTACCGTACTTTTTCATTAAAATACCATATAGTTTCATTTTCGACATTTAAACATCACAAACTTGCTATACCTTTAAGTAGATCACGAGGTAATGACCTACCTCCTCACAACACTCATATGCAACATAGCACAATACCTTTCGGGAACATAGAATACGGGAAAACGAAACATTTCAAATAAATACCATTACTATTAAAACCGTTTTCTAAAAGATTAGTATTTTACACAAATCTTTGCAAAGCGTCGCTACAACCCATTTTGGGGAACCCGACTGGGATGGTGCGGATTATCGCACATCCCTGGGCTTAGTAGTGCGAGATGCAGACCTCCGCAAGGAGCATTCGGTCTCGAGAGATTAAAATACGAAAATCTTAAGAAAATGATATTTCTAGAAATATAATATATATATTAAAATTTATTTTTATAAATATATATATATGTAATATCAAAATACCTATTTTTGTTATAATATAAATACTTCAATTTTTCCAAAATCACAAGAATCACTTTACATTAAAATTCCATGAAATCCATACAAGTTCAATATTACAATTAAATACCATGTATTATGAAAAATAGGTTATTCTCACTAGAAATGTCACAAAATATAAAATTTACATTTATTACAACTCTAAAGACGATAAATAAACACTTGGGGTGTATTTTGAAAATTGTACAAAAGTATTTTTACATAAAACCCCCTCAAGTTCTATAAATTACCCTAAGGACCCTAGTAAATATAGGTTTAAGTGGGACCAATCTCTTGAGCCTCGGGGAGCCGGAGAAGTGGGTGCTTGCCTATTTAAGGTAGAAAACTTAACAACGGTGTTATCAACACGGTAATCATCTTTGAAAAAGACACAAATCCTGCCGCCTATGTGCAGCGGTTACCGATAACATCAAAACAATCAGGACTTCAATTTCTTTTCTAATTGTCTGACTCAGACTGAGTCTCATTATAATAATCTTACTTGAATATGATTCAAGTACAATCTACAATCCAACATGAATCCATGAATACGTATATTCAATATATTCAATCTGTATTGACCGAACCGAACCATGGATATACTTCCATTTACATGATTCTCCAGTTACATCCATGATTCTACAGTTACATCCATTTACTGATATCATGGTTTCGGCAAGTCATCCAATTATACAATCTATATTACAAGACAATACAAGACAAGACAATACAACTATACAACGAGACATCTCGGGGTTTAAGGGGTAAATTGGTACGGAAGGTGTTAGAAGTGGTACGAGACTGCAACCATAAAACACCTAACCCATATTCAGTTGTTGTTGTACCGTGGAATAAACGGTTCCTTGAGTTCCTGATACCTTAGTCTCCGGGGTAAGTGAGACTCCTCTCGTATACAGTGGCATCCTTTTATACCAAGCTACAAACAACTGCGTTAACATTAAATACAATATTATAACAATATAATACAACATTAAAAGCTACTCTCCCTCTCTCTTACTCTCTGTCTATTCAACTTCTCCCTTATCTTTAGGACTTACCGAGCGATTTGTTCGCTGACGACATTCTCTTTCTTTCTTCTTTGAATGTCGTTAGGTGATCTGGACACTCCGGAGATCGAGCCCACTAGAGAAGACTTAGACCACTTCATTGAAGACCCAGAGCTTTAGTTCATTGTACACTTTTATTTCAGTACTTTTTCTTTTCTGTTATACCATTGTTTAGGTATTGCTTTCATTCGGTTGTATTTACTTTTCCATGCATTGTACAGAAAGAATGTAAATAAATAAAGTTGTTGTTTTATTATATTTTGTCTCTTGTGTACATTTTTTTATATTGCTTAGATACGCTTAGTGTGTTTACTTTAGAGTAAACACGTAGCGGCCTCATCGCGCCCCCTTCGCCGTACACCAGGAAGCGGGGCGTGACAGGTTTTGTTGGCGGCCCATGCAGGTCAGAGTTGTATGGAACACTACCATGCAGTTCTGTTCTGTGTGAACTACCTAAGAAATGTAACACAAGAACCAGCAACTAAAACATTCTTTACAATCTATACTCCTTAAATCTTAACATTTCATATTCTTTGAATCATATACTTTGAATCTGTCATAACCAAAAATCCCCTCACCTCTTTTACAATTTTACCAAAACCATTCGCGTTCTTTCATTCCTTTATATATTTTTCATACACTATCTGTATTTCAGTCATCAAACCTTTCTTGAATCTGTAACACTTTTCTTTTACAAATTTCGAGGACGAAATTTTTTATAAGGAGAGTAGAATGTAACAACCCCAAATTTCCTATACAACTTTCTGTAGAATTTTTTCAAAATTTAAAGAAAGGGGTACTTTTGGCTGAGCACAAGTTATAAGTTTGTTTTGCTTTCTAATAGCAAGAAGGAGCTTGTAGCTCATTGGTAATATCTTGCACTACTGAACCCAGCCACCAGAGTTCAAAACCCATACCCCACATTATTTTTAATATCGTTTTATTTTGAATTTTTAGAATACCAACAGTTTACACATGCATATCTCACAAAAAACCCCACTACAACCTAAAAAGTAACTGTACCAGAGGGATCAACAAGCGTCGAGGGCGATTCCGGCCGCCCAACACGGCCGGCGGACCGGCCGACTCGGGCAGCCGCCGCCGGCCGGAGTATCCGATTCCGACGAGTCACCGACAGGAGAAGTGTGTCTTTTGGGATTCCCTGTACACCTGCACACTTTAAATACCTAGACCAGTAACAGAGCCTTCTTAAAACCTCAATTACTCTATTTTATTACATTTTATTACATTTTTTTCAATTAAACCTTTCATCTACCCCTAACCCTAGCCTAACCCTATAAATACAACCCCTAAACACTACCCCCTCAATCCAAAATTCTGAGCAAAACTCTCAAGAAATTTCATAGAACCTTAGTGTACTTTTGAAATAGCGAAGGGCGAACCTTCGGCGATTTTCCGACAACGACCCTAAGAGCTCCCGGCGATGAAACGAAGCACCGGCGAAGTCTATCGTTCCCTCTTCCTCTCCTCTTTAAGCTAAACCCATAAGTCCCACCTTCCCCCTTCTCTACTCTTTCTGGAAATACGAAATTCTAAAACCCGACGGAATCGGAACTGATTTCCGATTCGGTTCTTCCTAAAATCTCACATTTCCTTTAATACAATCTTGTTAAACCATTACATGTTGACTATTAAACACTAACTAATCATATTGAATAAGTTCCATATCAAAAGAAATTGCTATTTCCATTTTACCGTACTTTTTCATTAAAATACCATATAGTTTTATTTTCGACATTTAAACATCACAAACATGCTATACCTTTAACTAGATCACGAGGTAATGACCTACCTTCTCACAACACTCATATACAACATAGCACAATACCTTTGGGGAACATAGAATACGGGAAAACAAAACATTTCAAATAAATACCATTACTATTAAAACCGTTTTCTAAAAGATTAGTATTTTACACAAATCTTTGCAAAGCGTCGCTACAACCCATTTTGGGGAACCCGACTGGGATGGTGCAGATTATCGCACATCCCTGGGCTTAGAAGTGCGAGATGCATACCTCCGCAAGGAGCATTCGGTCTCGAGAGATTAAAATACGAAAATCTTAAGAAAATAAGATTTCTAGAAATATAATATATATATTAAAATTTATTTTTATAAATATATATATATGTAATATCAAAATACCTATTTTTGTTATAATATAAATACTTCAATTTTTCCAAAATCACAAGAATCACTTTATATTAAAATTCCATGAAATCCATACAAGTTCAATATTACAATTAAATACCATGTATTATGAAAAATAGGTTATTCTCACTAGAAATGTCACAAAATATAAAATTTACATTTATTATAACTCTAAAGATGATAAATAAACACTTGAGGTGTATTTTGAAAATTATACAAAAGTATTTTTACATAAAACCCCCTCAAGTTCTATAAATTACCCTAAGGACCCTAGTAAATATAGGTTTAAGCGGGACTAATCTCTTGAGCCTCGGGGAGCCGGTGAAGTGGGTGCTTGCCTATTTAAGGTAGACAACTTAACAACGGTGTTATCAACACGGTAATCGTCTTTGAAAAAGACACAAATCCTACCGTCCATGTGCAGCGGTTACCGATAACATCAAAACAATCAGGACTTCAATTTCTTTTCTAATTGTCTGACTCAGACTGAGTCTCATTATAATAATCTGACTTGAATATGATTCAAGTACAATCTACAATCCAACATGAATCCATGAATACGTATATTCAATCTATATTGACCGAACCGAACCATGGATATACTTCTATTTATATGATTCTCCAGTTACATCCATGATTCTACAGTTACATCCATTTACTGATATCATGGTTTCGGCAAGTCATCCAATTATACAAGCTATATTACAAGACAAGACAATACAATTATACAACGAGACATCTCGGGGTTTAAGGGGTAGATTGGTACGGAAGGTGTTAGAAGTGGCACGAGCCTGCAACCATAAGACACCTAACCTATATTCAGTTGCTGTTGTACCGTGGCATAAACGGTTCCTTGAGTTCCTGATACCTTAGTCTCCGGGGCAAGTGAGACTCCTCTCGTATACACTGGCGTCCTTCTGTACCAAGTTACAAACAACAGCGTTAACACTAAATACAACATTATAACAATATAATACAACATTGAAAACTACTTTCCCTCTCTCTTTTACTCTGTCTATTCTACTTCTCCCTTATATTTAGGACTTACCGAGCGATTTGTTCACTGACGACATTCTCTTTCTTTCTTCTTTGAATGTCGTCAGGTGATCTGGACACTCCGGAGATCAAGCCCACTAGAGAAGACCTGGACCACTTTATTGAAGACCCAGAGCTTTAGTTCATTGTACACTTTTATTTCGGTACTTTTCCTTTTCTATTATGCCATTGTTTAGGTATTGCTTTAATTCAGTTGTATTTACTTTTCCATGCATTGTATAGAAAGAATGTGAATAAATAAAGTTGTTGTTTTATTATATTTTGTCTCTTGCGTACATTTCTTTTATATTGCTTAGATACGCTTAGCGTGTTTGCTTTAGAGTAAACACGTAGCGGCCTCGTCGCGCCCCTTTCGCCGTACACCGGGAAGCGAGGCATGACAACGGTTCACAAACAAGCTATAGACCACATCAACACTCATCTTGTTACAGCAGACGCAGTGTCAACAACGGCGTTTCTTCTCACTCCAGCAGGATGCAGACGCAACGTCAACAAACGACCCCAGGGTCAAAACAAAACGGAGCCATGGCAAAGTCCCTAGTTCCAAGTCTCGACGATTCATAAAATAACCTAGAGATCATCTCGACATTCGTCTCATTACAGCAGATGCGGTGTCGACAAAGGAAGTGAAGGCCAAATTCTTAGCTTCAGGGTCTTGACGGCAACTCAAATAAAACCCGAAAGACTATCAGAGATCATCCCACACCAGTGCGGAATGGTTATGACTCATCGGGGCTCCCAAACCGAGCTTAACCTCAGGAAAAAAGCGACATGGAAAAATTCCTAATTCTTGCTCTTCCGACGGTCAAACTGCCTAAGAATATTACTTGGAGACGTCTTGTCCAGCCCCCGAAGGGATCAGAGACACGACAGTCATGGGGTTACTCGAACAGCAGCGTAAAATCTGCATATCGAGAAATGCATCAGCCAACGCGACGGTACCACGGACTAAAACCTTAGTACCACAAAACCTAACGGACCTCTGTCACAAAGAGCAAGGGTTATCTAACGTTAGGATATTCCTGCGAGAACTTCTTGGCTCGTCTTGAATCGTAGGGAAAAACAATATTCCTGCGAGAACTTCTCGACTCGTCTCGACTCGTAGGGAAAAACATCTTCATGAAACCCTCACGGCTCATGAAGGTGAAAAGCCTTAGTCGACGGGGAATATCAACCTGTTTCCTAAGCACTGTGGCCCTCCAAGTAGGCCCAAACTGACTCTTGTATACTATCCACGGGCCACATTCTCCAAAGTCGAATACTGATAAGGAGGAAAAACCACTTCCGAGTCCTCTCGACTCGTAAGGGGGAAAATTCTCTTGTGAGATCCTTACGACTCTCAAAAGAAAAAGCACTTAGGAGTCCTCACCAGTTCTAAGGAGAAAATATACCTACGGGATCCTCTCGACTCATAGGGAGAAAAGTCTTTATGAGACCCTCATGGTTCATAAAATTGAAAAGTCTTAGGCGGCAGATCCAAACCTGTTTCCTAAGCCATCGCTGCCCTAGAAGGAGGTCAAGATGGACTATTGTATACCATCTACGGGCCACATTTGCCAAAATTACATGCCACTCAAATGAAGAAGCTACTTACGGGTCCTCATGATTCGTAAGGAAAAAATACCCGAGTGAGATCCTTACGACTCACAGAGGCGATGAACAATTAGAAATTCTCACGATTTCTAGAGAGAATATGCACCTATGAGATCCTCTCGACTCATAGAGAGAGAAAACTTTCTTGAGACCCTTACGGCTTATGAAGATGAAAAAAATCTTAGGCTACAAGAACCCTAAACTTGTCTCCTAAGTCATCAATTCTATAGTCACGCATAACATTGCACTACTTCATCCACGTACATATTTACGTGGGCAAAGTAGTGGGGGCATTTGTTCCCGCCAAAATTTTGGCTCAAAACTTGCTCCTTTATAAAAATAATAATAATAAAATAAAAATAAAGTGAAAGCTCCACATGTAAAGCATGTAGGTACCGTCTTGGATAAAATTAAATTCTATGATGGCGCCTCACGTGCTCCTCACGCGGGCGTCAATGTGTAAAGCACAAAAAGGAATCTATTAAATAAGAGTTAAACTTTTAAGAGGCGCCGCACGTTCTCCTCACGCGGACGCTAATGTGCAAAGCACAAAAGATTCTATTAAATAAGAGTTAAATGGCGCCGCACATGCTCCTCACGCGGACGCCAATGTGCAAAGCACATAAGAGTTCTTAAGAGTTAAAATGCTTAGATGGCGCCGCACGTGCTCCTCACGTGGGCGCTAATATGCAAGCGTCGGCGCCTAGTAGAATTAAATTCTGCTCTCTGTTAAACAGAGCCGTTGGATCAAAAATTCAACGAAGATGATAAATCATCAGAATGCAGAATTAAATTCTGTTGAGGAAATATTCCTCAAATCTTTCTAAACAAGAAAGATTACTCTATGTAAAACAGAGTGCCGATGGATTAAAAATCCAATGGTGATTAAAGAATCACCAATCTACAGAATAAATTCTGTGTGGGAAAATATTTCCCTAATCTTTTTAAAAACAAGAAAAATACCTTCTGTAAAACAGAAGTCCTTGGATCAAAGATCCAACGATGGGTAAAATCCCCAAATTAATTAGGATCTCTCAATGAGAGATTTCTTTAACTAATCAACAGACTTGCCTCTACTATATAAATGACCCAAGACTTCAAGTCTAATACGGAGGAACCCCCTATAAGCTTCGAGAAAAACAAAGTAGAAAGCTTCAAAAAGGAAGAAAGAAGAAGTTCTCCCTTCTCAGAAAAAAGCTCTAGGTAAATAAAAAAGAGGAGAGATCAAAGCATCGCGTTTAGCTATTGAAGGATTTAACCCTTTTAAAAAGAAGAACTTAGTTCTTTCTCTGGATCCGAGATCCACAAGACAAGTCTCCCACAAGTTGGGAATTTAATTCTCATCGGGACGAACTTGTTCTTGGAGATCAAAGATTCAGAAAAGAAGAAGGAAATTGAACTCCTCAAAACAAAATATACAAGGAAAACTCAGCGCCCAGCGCCTCACGGGCCCCTGACGTGGGTGCCACAAAATGAGGAATGCTTGTTAGTGTTATATGCCCTAGTGGCCATTATTGTATGATACTGGTTTGTATATTACTTAATGGAAGCTTGGGATATACATGGATATAGTAACAGTCTTGATCGAAATGGTAGTATGCTACCTGGTTTGTTTCTACCTCAATATGTGCATGTGTTTTCTTAGCATATCGCTTATACATATTGGTAGAGCCCTTAGGATCTTTTGCTTGATTACCAGTATTGTGATGGCAGTCACATTAGTGGGGGCTGGGTAGTCTATAAGCACATCCTATACAGGTCCCTAGTCGTAGGATTATCGAGACGGGGCATCGATACCAGAGTAGACTAGTGTATACGCTTCTCATCCCAGCAGGGGAGATGGTCTGTCCCATAGCCATTAGTACGTCGTACTGGAGATAGTATGTAGGTGATCATTAGGTTATGAGTATGCTGGACATGACTCGTCGGGAATTGTTGGTAGGTATTATACTTATCGTCGGGTAGCAGTTTCCAGGTGACATGAGTACAGCTTAGTCCGTCGACTTGACACTGCTACTTCGCCTCGAGTATGTTCCCACCGTACTTTGATTACTACCCTACCACGGCTCAAAGGAGTCGTGCAAACATGTAGTAGTTGGGTGCAGTCCCGAAGCACTTGGAGGCAGTGGCGGTTAGATAGGATTCGTCTCTCCCGGTATTGGAGGTTTATATCGCGCTGTGTTTGGAGAGCCATTACACAAAGTCCCTGGCCAGGACAAGCGAGATATACTGGTAGGTATTCCAGTAGTTTCTCAGGGTCTTTTGGGCTACACTCCGGCACGACTTATTGCGCTATTAGGGGTCTGACGTTTACCGCCCCTAGGCCCGATATGCAATACTCTTAGACGAACAGACCGGACTGTACAGAGATTGTCAAATACAGGCTCAGTAGGAGTTCGGATGAGTTTACTCATCGGCCTTCTCATCGACAGATACCTGGGTAGCTGTTACGTGCAGCTAGTACCGCTTGCGGCTTTTGGTTAAACCCACTGCCAGCGTACTGTCGAGTCTTTAGAGTTCTACATAGAGAGTTTCCCTACATCGGGCGAAAGATGTAGAGGTCGTATGGTTTTACAGCAGGGCTTCGATCACGTACATGTACTTGTGCGTGTATGATGTTTGGGCGGATAATACTAGTGGGCTTTGGTTTAAGCCGGATCTTAATATTGTATTGATGGATTTATTTCGTCTCTTTGTATTCGTATTCTTCGGAATGCGGATACGGGTATGTATATACAGATGAGGGGAATTCTCGTAATTTGTCGGGAAGCTTCTAAAAGTGGACACCTATTAGGGTTTGATTTCTTTATTGGATTAAACTTTATTAGGTGAGGAAATGAGGTGGATTATTACATTGATTCTAGCATGGCTACTTGGTGACTCATGGTCATGACTCTCCACAAGATATTTTGTGAAGCTAATTAGATATTTGTGTGAGATATTTCTCCTCAATTATTGATATGTTTCATATTGATCTAAAGAGGCAGCCATCTCTTTTTCAATGTTCACAACTCCACTCTCGCTTTTCCTCAAGTCTTCTTCTAATTCTTCACAGCCCTAAAAGTCTCATGAGTTGAGAAACCTAGGGTTCCAAGAGACAAACTAATTCATCTTCACTCTCTACATCACCTAGGCCTTCTAGTTTAGCAAGCTAGTTGCCATAGTTACCTCGGATTTGAGATTGGAGCTCGGACTATAGACTCTCGGGTGGATCGTCTTTGACTCGAGGAAGCCGAAGAGGAAGCTACGATCCGTTACGATTCTCGGAGCTTACGATGGCGAGGAGGATAGCGACTAAAAGACACGAAGGACATGGTTTCATGAGATATAACTTTCATCCGAGTAGTTAAACCTCATAAAGTATTTTGTTAGCTAGGGTTTAGCATCGATCCTGGAGTTCAAGTCCGTGTTGCGAGCTTTGAAAAATCGTTTTTTGAAAATTCCGCCTCCCTGCGGACACGCGGGGTGCGCGACATGGACTTATAGAAGACTTGCCGGAGTGTAGCCCAAAACACCCTGAGTAACTACTGGAATACCTACCAGCAGTGCTTAGCACTCAGTGAATGGCGCTCAGCACCTCACGTGCCTCTCACGTGGGCGCTACAAAATAAAAGAGCGCTTAGCACTCAGTGTGCAGCGCCCAACGCCTCACGTGTCCCTCACCATGCAGCGTCTAGCGCCTCACGCGCTTTGCACGTGGGCGCCATAAAGAGTGCTCAGCACTCCATAAAGAGTCAAAAAAGGGTAAAGTGTTTAACACTTATTAGGCAGATCCCCACGACTGAAAAACCCACATGGTTAAGTGTGAGCGTCAGAACTTATATAAGTACTTAGCACTTTTTGCACCAAAAAGGAGGACTGAGCCCAAACAAGTGCCTAGCACTTCTTTTCAAAAAAAAAAGAAAACTAAGTGGACCAAGCCCAAGTTGGCTAGGTCCCTAATTCAGATCAACCGATCCCATATGCTCATTACTTTCCAAATTGATCTTAGTCTCAAAAACGACTATCGATCGTACATCTCTCTATACCTCTGATACATGTCGTTGTAAATCCTCAATGTCTTCAGAGAGGTGGCGGGTCCCGACAGCCAACTGCTTTTTGGGTCACTTCCCAAACTGACGTCCACATCCCAGACCAAACCATATCCCAGATTGGGTGCATCCCATAGCCTTGTCGCTCATCCCGTCACGTAACAAATACACGTGTACGCAAGATGGACAATGGACCGAGATGTCCCTAAACTAACAACAGACCGAAACGTCCTTAAACTACAACAGACCGAAACGTCCTCAAACTACAACGTTGCCTCCAAATGGCGACAACGGACCGTAACGTCCTTAAACTAAAACCACACCTCAAAAATGGTGATCTACAGACCGAAATGTCCTCAAACTACAACGTTGTCTCCAAAATAGTGACAACGGACCGTAACGTCCTTAAACTAAAACCTCACCTCAAAAATGGTGATCAACGGACTGAAATGTCCTTAAACTAAACGTTGCCTCCAAAATGGCGACAACGAACCGTAACGTCCTTAAACTAAAACCCCACCTCAAAAATAGTGATCTACGTTCAAAATGGCGACAACGGACCGTAATGTCCTTAAACTAAAACCTCACCTCAAAAATGGTGATCTACAGATCGAAACGTCCTCAAACTAAACGTTGCCTCTAAAATGGCGACAACGGACCGTGACGTCCTTAAACTAAAATCTCACCTCAAAAATGGTGATCTACAGACCGAAATGTCCTCAAACTACAACTTCGCCTCCAAAACGGCAATAAGAGACCGTAACATCCTTAAATTAAAACCTCACCTCCAAAATGGTGATCTACAGACCAAAATGTCCTCAAACTATAACTTCGCCTCCAAAACGGAGATAAGGGACTGTAACGTCCTTAAACTAAAACCTCACCTCCAAAATGGTGATCTACAGACCGAAACGTCCTCAAACTAAACGTTGCCTCCAAAATGGCGACAACGGACCGTAACGTCCTTAAACTAAAATCCCACCTCAAAAATGGTGATCTACAGACCGAAATGTTCTCAAACTACAACTTCGCCCTCGAAACGGCGATAAGGGACCGAAATGTCCTTAAACTAAAACAACCAAGCCCAAATGCTCTCTTGTTGGATTTGAAACAAAAATGATCCTAACACCCTGTTAAGTAGATTTTAGTCTCAAATTAGACTAACGTATCCTTAACAAAAATCAACCGAGCCCCCAAATGCTCGTATACATTTAAGTCGATCTTGATCTCAAAACAGATCAATGATCCTTAAATCAACCAAAACCCCAAATCTAAGAAATACGGATTTGGACTAATCCATGCCCTACGGGCGACAACATAAATTAGTCTCCGTATACCATCCACGGGCAACCAAAAATAAAACAAACAAACACGACACGAAGTGAACTTCCGGAGCAGGAGAAAGTGGTTATCGCGATGCGATAACGTAATTAACTGCAGAGGCTTGCGCCTGCAGGGAAGAGCGTCCCCATAATCAAAAAACCCTCGCAAACGAGGGGGATCTGACGAAGTCTGCTACAACGACCGCATCCGTCCAAACCTCCGATACGCGGTGCCATAAATCAACTTGGCATCTTCAGAGAGGTGAACGGATAAATCCAAATAGCATCTGCCCCCAAAATTCAGGCAAGACGACCTACGCACTCTGTCTCTGTTTACGGCGGTGAATAGTATGCTATCCGGTTGCTCTTTATCTTAATATGTATACTAGTATTATTATACTGTCTTTCTAATACATGTTGATAAAGCCCTTATGATGTTATCTTGACTACCAGGACTGTGATGCAGATCATACTAGTAGGGCTTAGGTAGTCCGTAAGCACATCCCTTAATTGTTCCTAGTCGAGGGAGTATCGAGACAGGGCATCGATATTCCAGAGTAGACTAGTGTGTACGTTTCTTGACCCTGTAGGGGGTGATGGATGATCCCACATCCATTGGTGTTTGACATCAAAGATTATACACAGGTGCTTATTAGAGAATGGGTACACCGAACAGGACTCGTCGAGAACTCCTAGTTGGTACTATACCTATCGTCAGATAGCAGTTCTCTGGTGACACTGGTACATGTTAGTCTATAGACCCGAGATCGTCATAGAGTCTTGTGTGGTTCCCACTGTGCTTTGATTTCCTGCTTTGATTTCCTCCCTACCACGGCTCAAAGGAGTCGTGTAAACAGGTGGATTTTGGATACAGTCCCGAGTCACATGGAGATAACGAGCGATAGGAGGGGTTTCGTGTCTCCCGGTATTGGGGGTTGATATTGCGCTATGCTCGATTGGCTACAACAGCAAGTCCCTGGTCAGGGCTGATGAGATTTACTAGTAAGTGTTATCAGTAGTTTCTCGGACAGTTATAGGCCAAACATCGGCATGAATTATCAAGTTACTGGGGTCTGACGTTTACCACCCCTAGACTTGATATGCAACATATCAGACGAAGAGACCGGGCTGTATGGTAAGTGTTGCTTATAGGATTTGCGGGGAGTTTGGACAAGCTTTCTTGTTGATCTTCTATTCGCTTAATACCTGGGTAGCCATTACGTCCAACTAGTACCGCTGACGGCTTGTGGATGACTGATATGATCATTACCTACTGCTGGTGTATTGACGAGTCTTTAGAGACCCACACGGAGATTTCCTAGCTCAAGCGAAACGAAGTAGGGCACATATGTGATTTGTGCGGGATCTTGATTAAATACATGTATGTGATATCGTATTCTAATCTCGTGATATATTATATCGGTCGGTTATATGTGATATAACAGGGTTATTAAATCAAGCGTTGATTCGATGAATTGATATATATATAAATGATATTAGCCGGTTATATGTGATATAGCCGGATTATTAAATCAACTGTTGATTTAATTATTTGATATATATAAATATATTTGACATATTAATATATATTGACTAATATTGCTCACTAAAGATTTTCTTCTCATTTAAAATGCATATGATATATATGTGATATATATTTATATGTATTTATAAATTATGTCATGGTGGATGATACATTGGACATGGGTGTATGAGACTCACACCAAAGCTTAAGATAATTAGGGGATTTATTTATTAAGAGTAATTCAAAATTAGGTGGAAATGAGCTTGGCTTGAGATGCTTATAGAAGTATGTAGAAGCCATGACTCATCCCACTAATTTTTGTATTACTCTAGATATTTTATAACCCAACCATTATCTTTAACCATGGTTAGCTCTCTACAATATATCTATGAGATTTTTTCCACACCCTAGTTCAACACAAGTTCTTCTTCTTCATCCCATTCTTGCTCTCTAGCTTTTGATGAGGTGATAAAAGAAAAGGAGAAAGAGAATTCTAAAGTGAGCAAAATTCCTACTTCATCAACCTACTCTCATCTAGCCCATTAGTGTAGGTTGTTTGCTTCACTAATTCCTTAGTTAGTGAAGAGATGGCTTGAGTTAGAGATTCCTCAAGGTGGATCATCTTTGGCCTCGAAAATCCTTAAGCAAGCTCATTCCTTTCACCAAGTGGAGCCTAAGAAAAGTTCGAGGGACCATTACTTGGAGCTAAGGGACTACTACTTAGAGCTTTAGAAGTGAAGGACCGGTCTACAAAGGTTGTATTCTCTATTCACTTAGTGTAAAGTTTGTTTACATGTTTAGAAACCCTAAATCTCTAGTTCGATTCTAGGTTAGTGTAGCTTAGACCTCTAAAATTTTAAAAAATTGCATACTTGATGCATGTGGAAACCAAGTTGAGGTGCTAAGAAACACTTTCATCAATAAGCAACACACTGCTACCATTCACTATGCCTTGACGAAGGCCAACAAACATGGCATGAATACGATGTGCTACTCATTTGAAATGACGGAGGGCTACGGCAGGTTTTTGTGATAACGTTGAACGTAATGAACTTGATATTGTTGAAGGAACAATAGCTTTGAAATGGAGTGGTTCAAGCTTCCCTTTTTAAACGATTGTTTTGAAAAGAACCGAGTGATTTTTCAAATTGTTCCAACAATATGTTTTTAGGTTTATTTTCTTGCATCGATTAAAATTAATGTGGTCCCATCAATTTAAATCCTATCACACCAGAAAACAACGAAAATAGAATGTACGTATATGCCATCTGTATTCGCCACGGGGCCCCGTTATGCATCGTTAGGTTACTTAACTACCGGCAGAGCGGAGGCAGGGCTAGCGCAGATGCAAAACATATACAACATTTATTTTATATATATATAAATATAACTATTCACCACAGGCATGATCTGCATAATAGAAATCAACAGCACAGAGAATGGAAAAATAGATCAACTAGGAATTTTGCATTTCATCGAGCTACTTGTGAAACACAATCCTCCACAGTCATGTGAATAGCCGAGTGTGAACTATCCTAGACCTCTATGAGTGCGGCAAGCTACCCGCCAATCGTAGAATTGGGTGACCCGGGTCTCAGCTTCTTGAGATGGTCATCCACTGAATCCTACAACCCGGTAGCGTGTGCACTCCTCTGTGGGTCAAATCTAGATGCGGAAAAGGAAAAATAATATACAGCCAGTGACAACAACCTCAACCCGGATGTGCCCCAATAAAAGAATATACATCGATTATTACAAGAATTATAAAATCCACTCACATCTCACATCTAAATTCACATCGGGCTATTCACACGACGATCCATCAAACCATTACCAAACGAAATATCACAAGATATGTGCAACCCTTTCTAATCGACATATAGCGATTAAAAGACGTTTAACAACACATATACAAAACACAAAAGCATGTAAAGAAAACCGCGACGTTGGAATTCCGCGCACAATTAGCAAACGCTTCCAATTTTCCAACACTTGAAAATTCAGTACACTAAAGTCCCAAAAACTTTCGTTTTAAGCCAATCCGGGAGTCGAAATAAACTTGAAACCCGTCCGAATCTTCGCAGAGGCGAAGAGTGTGAAATTAATGTACATTTAGGGGCCTAAGGGGTACCCACCCCCTGGGGACACCATGAGGTGGTCCTTAGGGCTAGGCAGACCTGAGAGCGCCCATATAGGGTGCTCTCCGGTCCCCACCTCCAAAGGCCGCCACTTGGTGGTCTCGAGGGGTGGGCCCGACCTTTGGTCCCCCTCAGAGTTACCCTGGGGTATCCAAGAACTGTCCTGCGGCTTCTCGGTTCAAACCGTGAGCCTATGGGGTGTGCAAACAAGTTAAAACATTAATTTTAGGGACTGTTTTTGTTGGCAGTTCGTGCGCGACAAAAACGGTGGAATTCTAATATCGCTGCGAGCTATCTAAGGCTTATGAAATGGACCTGATACCATGTAAGTCTATGTTGCACAATCTACGGGGTTTGTCGAGAGGCGGAATTTTCAAAAAACTATTTTGAAGCATGCAACAAAGAGAACTTAAACCAAGAACTACCATAAGCCATGATAGCAAAAACTTTATAGATGTTACTCTACTGTGATAGAAGTTTATACCAATAGATACGTGTCCTTTGGGTCTTCTTGATCCTTTTCTTAAGCTCCTTTGAAGTCATTGATCAAGCTTGCTCGCCGGCCTCCTCGATCCTAGATGATCCACCCGAAGGTTCTTGATTCAAGCTTCCACTTTAAAAAGAAGCAACTAAACAAACTAGTTTGCTAATATAGTTTGTTTAGGAGATGTAGAGATTGTTAGTAGTGTTTTTATACCTTTAAACCCTATGTATCTCAACACATGAGAAATGTTTAGGGTTGAGGAAGAAGAGAGGAGAGAGAAAGAGCTCAAGAAAATGAAGTGAAGTTGTGAGAAAAAACTCAAGACCATTTCTTTTGTGAAATCATTTTCACAATTAAAAATGGGAACCATACTTGAATAGTAAATCCAAATGAATTAAAAACTCATTTGGCCATGCCTCACACCATTCTTATTTTCCACATAGCCCTCCACCTCATTTCCAAATATCAAAATAAATGGTTAATACGTGAATGGGGTGTCGTCCTTCTAGAATATATTTTGTATAAATATAAAATATTTTCTACCGTATATACATACCCGTATTCGTACCAAAATACGAATATTTTAGAGTTAGAATAATACTACTAATGTAATACTAATATTAAATCAATATCTGATTTAACAATCCGGCTTAATCCTAAGCCCGCTAGTATTACAACCCGTCCGATTAAATTTCGCGCAACTAGTACACGTAATTAATCGGAACCCTGCACGTATAAACATACAGTCTCTACATCGTTTTGCCTAAACCAGGAAAACCCTCTGTGTGGGACTCTAAAGACCCAATGGTACGCTGACAGTGGTTTAACCACAAGCACGTCAGCGACACTAGCTGTACGTAATGGCTACCCAGATACTTGTCAAAAAGAAGGCCGATGAGCAAACTCATATGAATCCCTACTGAGCCTAACCGTGATAATATCTGTATAGTTCAGTCTGTTTGTCGAAGAGTATCGTATACCGGGTCTGGGGGTGGTTATCGTCAGAACCCTACTAACCCGATAAGTCGTGCTGGTGTGGCTCAAGACCATCCGAGAAACTACTGATCTATCTATCAGTAATTCTCAACTGCCCTGGCCAGGGGTTTATGGTGTTAACCAACCAAGTGCGGCATCGACTCTCTATACCAGGAGAGACGAATTCCTAATGACCGCTCACTGCCTCCATGTGGTTCAGGACTATACCCAACTAAAACCTGTTTGCATGACTCAGTAAAGCTGGTAGGGTAGTAATCAAAGCACAGTGGGAACTTACACGAGACAAATAATGATCTCGGGTTGATAGACTATCTGTACACATGCCACTTGAGAACTGCCATCTGACGCTGGGTATAATACCATCTAGCAATTCTCGGCGAGTCAGTCCAGTGTACCTACCGTAGTGAGCACCTGTATACAATCTTAGGAGAAACACACCAATGCCTGTGGGACTAACCATCGCCTCTCGTCGGGGTCTAAAAACGTATACACCAGTCTACTCTGGAATATCGATGCTCTGTCTCAATATTCCTACGATTAGGGATATTTTAAGGATGTGCTTATAGACTACCCAGCCTCCGCAAGTATGATCGTCATCACAACGCTGGTAGTCAAGCAAAATCCTATGGGCTTTATCAATATGTATAAGCAATACGTAATAACTAGTAAAACATACACACATGTTAAGATAAAAGGCAAACCAGATAGCATACTATAATTTCAAACAAGATTGTCCTGTATATATATACATCCATAACATCCATTACAAATAATGGCCTCTAGGGCATACATATCTTACAGGGATTAGTGGCACCAGGAACTCAGCGAGCTGCTTTATGAATATCAAGTCTCTCATCAGGAGTGTCATGACGAGGCACAGATTCACACATGCACCGCCCGTGCCTGCACCAACCATTTATGCACCATCCGTGCCTCCACCAGCCATTCCTGCACCACTTGTGCCTGCACCACCCGTGCCTCCACCACCTGTGTTCGCACCAGCCATACCTATCACATATGCACGAACAAGACTTAGACGGGGACCACCGGAGCCTTCTCAGCATCCCGATGAGTATGAACCATCACAGCCAGAGCCGTCTCAGACCCCTGCCGCCGATGAAGCGGGACCGTCACAGCCTCGACGTCCTGTAGCGAAGAAGAGGACACCAGGGATATTGCGATGACTTCGTTAGATTGCATGGAGTACTGTGTTGTAGTCGAACTTGTGTGGAGTCGGCTTAACTTTATTTATTTTACAGTGTTTATTGTTTTCAGCTTATTGGTTGTAACAACTCCAATTTCAATGTACAGAAAATTGTTTAAAAGTTAATGTACCACTAGGGTATTTGAAATCCTGTGTACACTATAAGTATTTGTTTTAATTTTGAACATCAAGAAAGTACTTGTAGCACATTGGTAAAGCCTTGCACTGCTGTGACGTAGCCCCTGTGATTGAATCCCCCCGGCCACATTATCTTTTTATTTAAATTTCTTTTAATCTTTTAGAAGTCCAAGGGTTTACACGTGCACTACACGTAAACTGAAGAGACACAGAATAAACAAACACGTGCACTGGGGTATACAAAGCGATAGGGACACGTGGCGATGATCCTAGCCCATTCCACCGGTTCAAGACCGGCGAGATCAAGCAAAAACCCGGCACCGCCAGTCGTACCCGTAGGTACTGCTTTGATTTTTTTCCCCTGCACCTCTTCAGCTACCCCACTACTTTCACACTATTTATTTTCTCTGCACATTTCCAAAGAACAATAAAATCCCATTTAATCCCAATTTTAACGCATTCTTTCACCACCTAAACCCTAATTTACCCTATAAATACCATACCATATTTCATCTCTCCTCACTTAGAAATTCCCTGTCAAAACTCTCCAAAATTCTCAAGTCCCTTTTCTGTGCAAGTGGAGTTAGCGAAGGGCGAAGTTCCGGCGACGTTCCAAGGAGTTTCCGGCGACGAAACGACGCCCCGAGACCTTCCGTAGCTTCATCTCTCTCTCCTCTAGTTCAAAAGCCAGTAAGTTCCTTCTCCCCCTCTCCTCTTCTTCTATATAAACTTTCAATTCTAAAACCCGACAGAAGCGGAGTTAATCCGACTTCCGATTCGGTTTTTCTTTAAAACTTTACTTTTCTTAATCAATCAAATTCCATACTATCACATAATGTTTAACAAACATTAAAAACCACTTTAAAATAAGTTTCATCTCAAAATATTCTTTTATGCAGTTTTTATTGTATTTTTACTGTAAAATACCACATACTTCATTTCCAACATAAATTTGTATTACCTTTAGATAACTCACGAGGTAATGACCTAACTCATCACAACACATATTTTTGACATAGCACGATGAAGTTTTGGGAATATATTCACGGGATAACACGACATTACAAATAAATACCATCAACTTATAAAATCATTTCTTTAAAAAGTGTATTAAATAATTCCTTGCAATTGCGCATCTACAACCCACTTTTGGGGACCCCGTTCGGGATGGTGCAGATTATCGCACATCCTTGGGCCTAGTAGAGTGAGATGCAGACCTCCGAAAGATGCATTCGATCTCGATGGAATTTTAATGCATTTTTCTTTAGAAAATGAGATTTCTACAAGAAAATAAATAAAATTACTTTCATTAAATATATATATATATTCAAAATATCTACTTTAATTA
Source organism: Agapanthus africanus (assembly GCA_030015575.1). Classification (NCBI taxonomy): domain Eukaryota; kingdom Viridiplantae; phylum Streptophyta; class Magnoliopsida; order Asparagales; family Amaryllidaceae; genus Agapanthus; species Agapanthus africanus. The sequence continues at coordinate 696,151,298 of JASDDO010000022.1, read as the reverse complement.
TATTATATAAATATTCCAAGTTTTCTAAATCAAAGGAATAACCTTTACATGAAAATACCATCCAAATACAAAACAATTCCATTATTTCAAAAAAATCCCATATACTATGGAAATTAGGTTCTACTCACTAGAAATTTCACTATTATAAAATATACATGAAAACCCTAAAGACGATAATTAAATGCTTGAGGTGTATTTTGAAAATTATATTAAACTATTTTTACATAAAAACCCCTCAAGTTATACTAAATTATAATAAGAATAAACATAGGTTTAAGTGGGACCAGTCTCTTGAGCCTCAGGGAGCCGGAGATATGGGTGCTTGCCTATTTAAGATAGAAAATCTAACAAACGGTGTTATCAACACGGTAATTGTCTTGAAAAAAGACACAAATCCTATCGTCCATGTGTAGTGGTTATCGATAACATCAAAATCAATTCAGGATTTCAAGTTCTTTTTAAAGTGTCGGACTCAGACTGGGTCTCAATCTAATCAATCTGACTTGAATGTGATTCAAGTATAAACTACAATTCAACATGAATCCGTCTTTTCAATCTATAGCAATCTATATTGACCGAACCGAACCATGGATATACTCCGTCTACATGACTCTCCATTTATATCCATTCCATTTACTGATATCATGGTTTCCACAAGTTATCTCTCTATATAACAAAACAATACAATCAATACAAAAGACATCGTGGGGTTTATAAGGGGTGGATTGGTACGGAAGGTGTTAAAAGTGGCACGAGACTGTAACCATAATACACCTAACCTGAATATCCATTGCCGTTGTACCGTGGCTGAACGGTTCCTTGTGCTCCGTATACCTTAGTCTCCGGAATAGTGGGACTCCTCTCGTATACACTGGCATTTTCTGTACCAAACTACAAACAACAGCGTTAACAATATAATCAAACATTATAAGATATATTCTCTTTCTGTCTATTCTATCTCTACTCACTTTTGGGACTTATCGAGCGATTGTTCGCTGACGACATTCCCTTCTTCTTTCTTTGGAATGTTGTCAGGTTATTCGGACTCATTGGAGATCGAGCCTAGCACTGAAAATTTGGAGCAGATACCATTTGACCCAGAGTTGTAGGCACTTGTACATATTTATTTCATTTCAGTTATGTCATTATTTAGGCCTCGCTTTCTATTCATATACTTTCATTTTAGTTATACTTGTAAAAGAATATTTAATAAATAAAGTTGTTGTTCATTTACATTCCTGTCTCTTATGTACTTTACTTTATATTGTTTAGTTACGCTTAGCGTATTTACTTCTAAGTAAATACGTAGCGGGGCTCGCTGCGTCCTCTTGCCGTACACCGGGAAGCGGGGCGCCACAGATTTTGTTGGTGGCTCATGCAGGTCAACTTTGTATGGACATGCAGGTCAGTTCTGTATGGACATGCGGGTTAATTCTGTATGAAGTCCTAAGCAATATAACATAAGAATCAGCAACTAAAAATATTCTTTACATATTCCTTAAATCTTCCAATTTTATATATTTTGAATCTGTCTAAACCCAAAATTTTCTTTCAAGGTTATGGATTCCCCAAACAACACCAGCACCAACTTCAACAATACTCCACCACCTCTACCGCTTACACCTACCGTCGCTACTCCGATCAATAAGCAGACAGTACTGCTTGAGACGATCCGCAGCCTCCTGGAAGGACAGCAGCAGACTACTATGTTGATGAACCGCCCAGAAGCGGAAGCCCCGCGGGTAAAGTAATTCCGGGCTTTGTACCCTAAGAGATCCCTCTAGAAGCCGAGGAGTGGGCTCAAAGCATTGAAGATGGTCTGGCAGCGGCACAAGTACCAGAGATAGCTTGGGTTCTGTTCACCGCCAAAAACCGGGAAAGACGAACGTCTTGCCTGAGTTTGGGGACAGACGCTATTTGGTTTTATCCGTTCACCTCTCCGAAGATGCCAAGTTGATTTATGGCACCTTGTATCGGAGGTTTGGACGGATGCGGCCATTGTAGCAGATTTCGTCAGATTCCCCTCGTTGCGAGGGTTTTTGATTGTGGGGACGCTCTTCCCTGCAGGCGCAAGCCCCTGCAGTTAATTACATTACCGCATCGCGGTAACCACTTTCTCCTGCTCTAGAAGGTCACTTCATGTCGTGTGTGTTTGTTTTATTTTTTTTTGGTTGCCCGTAGATTGTATACGGAGACTAATTTATATTGTCGCCCATAGGGTGTGGATTAGTCCAAATCCGTATTTTCTTAGATTTAGGTTTGGGTTGGTTTATGGACCGTTAGTCTTATTTTAGAATAAGGTCAACTCAAACGTCTGTTGAGGATACGTTAGTCTAATTTTTAGACTAAGATCTACTCAACAGGATTTTGGGATCATTTAGATCCTACGAAAGAGTGTTTGGACTCTATCGTTTTAGTTTAGGGACGTTGCGGTCCATTGGGTTTAAGGGCATCGTAGTCCATGAGTTTAAGGACCTCATAGTACATAAGGTTTAAAGACATCGTAGACTGTATGGTTTAAAGATATCGTAGTCTGTATGGTTTAAAGACATCATAGTCTGTAAGGTTTAAAGACATCGTAGTCTGTAAGGTTTAAAGACATCGAAGTTTGGTTTAAAGACATCGTAGTCTGTAAGGTTTAATTACATCGTAGTCTGTGAGGTGTAAAGACATCGTAGTCTGGTTTAAAGACATCGTAGTCTGTAAGATTTAAAGACATCGTAGTCTTTGAGGTTTAAAGACATCGTAGTCTGGTTTAAAGACATCATAGTCTATAAGGTTTTGGTTTAACCGTTTGGGGATGCACCAAAAGTTAATAGTTATTGGGACCCTCCATCTCTCTGAAGACGTTGAAGAATTACAACGACATGTATCAGAGGTACGAAGAGATGTACCCTTGAACCAATAAAAGTTCATCAAAGATTTGATGATTTTGTTTGGGACCAAGTCCAATAAGGAGCACATGGGCTCAGTTGATTATGAATTTGGCCAGCTTGGGCTTAGCCCATTTAGTCTTTGTTATTTCTCTTTTCTTTTGAATAAAGTGTTAGACACTCGCTAGGGTACAGTCCCTTCTCTGTGCACACAATGCTAAGCATTTATGTGGGTTCTGACACTCACACTCCTTTTGTTTTTTATGAGTGTTGAACACTCTTCATTGCGCTGGGTTCTGTGTAATGAGTGTAGAGAACTCTATGTCAAGGTGCGCCCACATGAGGGTCACGTGGAGCGCTTGGCACTTGCCGCCGACCAATGAGTGCAGAGTGCTCTTTATAAAAATAGCGCCCACGTGAGGAGCACGTGGCGCACTTAGCGCTTGGCACCAACCAATGAGTGCAGAGCGCTCTTTATAAAAACAGCGCCCACGTGAGGAGCATGTGGCACGCTTGGCGCTTAGCGCCGGCCAATGAGTGCAGAGCGCTCTTTGTAAAAACAGCGCCCACGTGAGGAGCACGTGGCACGCTTGGCGCTTGGCACCAACCAATGAGTGCAGAGCGCTCTTTATTTAGTAGCGCTTGGCGCTGGGTTTCCCTTTGTGTATTATATTCTGTAAAGTTCAATTCTTTGTTCTTCCCCGGATCTTTGATCCCTAAAAGAAAAACTGATTCACCCCCGTAAGAATTAAATTCTTATTTATAGGAAACTTGTCTCATGGATCTCAGATCCGAGGAAAGAACTATATTCTTCTTATGAGGGTTAAACCCTTAAGATGCTCTGATCTCTATTTTTATTTACCTTGAAGAAAATTCTTCTTCTTAGAGCTTGCTCTTCTCTCTTTTCTTTTCTGAGAACTTGAAACTTATAGGGAGGTTTCTCTCTTTTGTTTGGTTTGATGTTTATGGGGGTTCTTCTGTACAAGACTTGAAGTCTTGGGTCCTTTATATAGGGGAGGCTGATTTGTTGAATCGGTTGGAAATCTCTTATTGAGAGATTTCTGATTGATTTGGGAAAGTTTCCCACCGTTGGATCGTATCCAAGGGCTTCTGTTTTACAGAAGATAGTTTTCTTGTTATTAACAAGATTGGGAAAGTATTTTTCCATACAGAACTTATTCTGTATCTTGGTGATTTTTAATCAGCATTGGATCTTTGATCCAACGGTGCTCTGATTTACGGAGCACAATCTTTCCTGATTGGAAATATTTGAGGAGTATTTCCTCAACAGAATTTAATTCTGTAATTTGATGATTCATCATGTTTGTTGGATCTCTGATCCAAGGGTGGAGAACATTTAGTTCTAGCGCTGGCGCTCTCGTGCTTTGCACGTGAGGCGCTGCCTCAGAGTCTTTTGACTCTTGGTGATGGCGCTGCTAGCGCTCTCGTGCTTTGCACGTGAGGCGTTGACTCAGAGTCTTTAACTCTTACCGCTGGCGCTCTAGGCGCTAGCGCTCTCGTGCTTTGCACGTAAGGCACTGCCTCAGTTCAAGATTCAAATTTTGAACAGAGCTTTGCTCTGATTAGGGGAAACAAATGCCCCCCCCCCCCACCGTTGCGCTTACATGGTTTACACGTGAGTGCAGCGGTGGCAGCCTTTCTACCGTTAGATCAACTTGGAAGTTGGATCGACTTCCCCTGCCTATAAATAGGGCCTTTGGCCCTTTGAGATGACTGTTGTTCATCTTCTTGTTTTCCTGTTTTCTGAGAATCTTATTCTCTCTTCAGAGCTAAGCTCTCTGTCTTAAGAACTCTCTAAGAGTCAGAACCCTGTCGAAAATTTTAGGTAAAGATCAAATCTTTGAAGGAATTATTTCATAATCTAGGGTTTCACCCATTATTTGATTGTCACGAAAAGGTGTTTTTGTAGTTAACCGCAATCAGAACGGTGTCGCGTGTAGCTAGACCGAGGTGAGTACGGGTCGTCCTCAGGGAAACGTGGAACCTTTTACTCTTACTTTAGATGTGTTGAAAGAGAGGAGGAAATAAGAATTTTGTGAAAAGTTTCTAGATCTACGTTAAGCAAGAATGCAAAAATATAGATCTAGATTATTTTAGAGATTTAGATAATATAATAAGAGGGCTTGTAGGGTTCGTTAAGATTTAGTAGTCATGGAAGATTAATTAAATGTTACCCTTTTTATCCATTAATAGATTTAAAACTAGAACGACGGTGATGCGTGTAGATTAGGGTTTCTGGAGGGAAAAGGAATCCCACTCTTAACCCTTATCTCGACACGGAACTCCGTTTAAATCAAGCCTTTACCAAAATAATCATTAATCTAATCTCTAATCGCGGTCGGAACTAGCAAAGAATTGCTAGCGCGCCCGATTAGGATGTTAATGATTCTTTTGATAAAGTTCATAAACTTTATAGGACTTAAAAAGGGTTTAGGGATGTTCATCATCCATTAGCCTACCATAATCCTACGAACCCTAACAAGCGGAGAATTACTCGCGCATGTTGGGAGAAGAAGATGAAAAGACAGAAAGGGAAAACATAATGTAAAATGCAAAAGAATTAAATAAAATAACTACCTTTATTAATCAACTTGAACAATCTACACTTGATTCCGTAGAAAATGATTACAAAACTAGTTGCTTCTCGATCTTTCCTAAGGAGGTAGACGAACAGTTGATGATCAGCCTGGATGCGTGAGCGTCAGGGACTTCGTGATCTCTTCGGCTTGATCCTTTTTCCAAGAGACTCTCGGTCCTTATTTATAATCACAGATCCAGAACCCTAGTTTCCTAATATGGAAACTAGTTGTTAGGATCCTAACCACCACAATCCCATATCTCAACTCTTCAAATCCGCGGCGGAACCGCGGCCATTGGATAGGTTATGGCCGCGGATCCGCCCCATTTTGGTGAGATCATGGCCTCTAATTTTTGTAGCTTCATATCTGTAACACTTGATAATCTTTTGAGTATCTAGACTTTGAAAATCTTTTCTACATTTCTACCAGAATTAGTTTCTTGAATATCTTTGGTAGATTTGATTTGCCAACTTTGATTTCCTTGATTTCAGCCCTGCAAATTCTGCACAATATCTCAACAAATAATATTTAGTAGAGTTTGTTATATTGAGATATTAACTTAACCATTAAGAATTGGTCAAAGGTATTTAATAAGGTAAGCATATTTAATTGGGCCAAATGTTACATGGATAATATATGCTTACTTTTTCCTACCAAATGTTAATTATAATATATAAACACATGAAAATAGTATTTTTACAGATAAACCCTCATATGTATCATATATTATAATAAACACCTTTCATTATATAGAAATAGTAGGAAAAATGTAATAACAAATGTGCAGTTTAATCAACTGAACAAATACCCCCAAACTTATCTTTGATCGTCCCGAGCAAACTAGTTTATTCAAGAGAAGGAGAAACAAAAAGGAGAAAACTAAGCACACTTTCGTAGGCTAGGCAAACACGATTGCACTGAGCACGTGCAACAAGCCGTTAAACCTCTAGGTGTCCCTAGTAGGAGGGGTGTTGTCTCCTGAGGGTTTTCAGCGGATTACACCCACAAAATCCTATAATAAAAGAGAGATGGTGAAATTTACATATTAAGATAAGAACCATAAAAGAAAGACTTTGAAAATAAGAGTTTCCAACTAATACTAGCTTTTCAGTTGTCATGAGCCCTATCTTAATAGTCATGAAAAGATGTTAGAAATCACATTATCCCTCAATAAAACATCGTCTTTATTCTTCATTCCTATCTTTCTTCCAAACATTGATCATATACCCCTACGTGTGTGTATAGAACATCCCAACATTCGGAGAATTCAATTCAAGCTATCATACTCTTGTCCATCTACCTTAGTACTTTTTAATTTGATGAATACTTATGTTTGCTCACACATTTTCATGCGACCGTTAATACTTCTTGAGATACTAACCGACCGATTACTCATGTGCTTGCTGATTAGGTGATAATATTTTCCTCGTCTTGCACCACCTAAGGCTTAGCAGTGACTCCCAGACCAGTTGGCCTTAGGGCACTAGTTGAAGAGGCACCCTCGCTATATATTTTTTTTATTGCTGTCTTGGCGATACAAAACCAGTGTTCATTTTTTTTCCACCATTTTTATATTTTCTTCATCATTTTTTTTATTTTTTCATTTCCTTCATACTTTGGCTTTTAGACAAGAGCATTTCAAGGTATCCTCTACTATCCCGAGTTTCAAGACGTGTGTAAGTGCATATAGTAGGGTATCAGCATTCAAATGTTTGGCTTCCAGAATAGAAACTATTTTTCAGACTTATTTTTATTCTCAGATTAGTGACTTCCTTCATCTTACTAACCCTTGGGACAACAGCTCATAACTACTTATTACTAGTTCGTTTAAGAAAACTTCTAATTTTCTTGGTTTTCTTAAACTATTCCTATCTTTTGGATGTAATTTTTCACTTTCGAATCTTTTGTTATAAAAGAAAATTTTTGAAATTTTTGAAAATGTTGTGCTTATGCAAAGTATGATGCAAATTGATGCGTAAATAAGCACAAACCTCCCCCAAACCTGTTCACAGCAGTGTCCTCACTGATGTCATCCGTTAAGCTCAAAAACCTGTAGACTTGGGAGGAAATTATTAATGGGGGCAAGAATATATGAAAATGAAAATCCTCCCCCAAACTTATTTTTGGCTCACAATTTTGTAAAAATCATTTTCTTTCAAGAGCCAAAATATCCCCCCCAAACTTGAGTTAAACTATGTTAATCTTTTAAAAACACATGAGGGGGTCAAGGTTATTGGTCAATGCCAAGCTTTGCAAAGACCGAAAGTCAACACCAACCATTCAAAAATTTTATCGATGAAGCACCAAGATTGGTGGAAGAACATGTCACCTTTCGACGTGAAGAAGTGGGGAGGTGATAAGAGGTGTAATGGAAAAGGATTGCGTCTCAATTTGGAGAGACGGCACAGTGATAGTGATGATAGATTACTCGCATTATCATGATTGTCCAAAATAAGGGGTAGAGGTCCAATTTCTTCATCTTGGAGTTGATTCATCTCAACACCCGTGTCTTATAAAAATGCGAGTTCATCAGCGAAAATTTCCTCAAAGCTTTCATCGATACCCCGAAAAATAATGTCATCAGAAAAAATGGGGTAATCGTCAGACTCTATAAAAAGTTCCTTATCAGCGTTAGATGTTGACCCGGACAACTCGGTGGAAGAGTCCGTGTCAACCAACAACATATGAAAAGAGTCAGAATTATGAGGTTGATCATATTCACTGCTGTCGACATCCATTAATTCGACAGAACACACATGAGCATAGGGTTCGGAGGGTTCACTTCCCAACTTGTAAATGTTAAGCTCAATTGACTTCTTTCCAAAGGATAGGGTCATAGAGCCGTTTCTACAATTGATTACTGCGTTGGAAGTGGCCAAAAAGGGTCGACCGAGTATCACCGGGATTTGATTGCGTGGGTTTGCCACAGGTTGTGTATCTATAACGATAAAGTCCACAGGGAATATAAATTCCCCGACTTTGATTAACACATCCTCTAGCTCACCCCTAGGTTGGGTGATAGATCGATCGGCCATCTGAAGAGTGCAATGCGCAGGTTTTAACTCTCCGATCCCTAATTGCTCATAAACAGAATACGGAAGCAAGTTAACACTAGCACCTAAATCGAGTAGAGCACGATTGATATTTTTACCCCCAATAGAAATTGAAATTGTAGGACTTCCGGGGTCCTTTCGTTTCTTGGGAAGTTGTTGTGTAAAAGCTGTGCTCACATTACTAGCAAGGAAAACTTTTTTAGGTACTTGAACTTTTCTCTTCCTAGTGCACAAGTCCTTTAGGATTTTCGCATATGACGGAACTTGTTGAATAGCATCTAGGAGAGGAATGTTTATGTTAACTTGCTTAAAAATTTCCACAATCTTCTCCATTTGTGGACTTGGTCTGTTGCCCCTTAACCTGTTTGGATAAGGTGCTTGATCAATAAGTTTTGGGTCCAACGTTTGTGGAGAAGACTGTGGGGATGGATTCGATCCCAAAATTGGAGTGGGAATCGACTTAGATAGATTCGGCGAAATGTTCGAGCCTTGGGGAAAACGGAGAATAGGCTCGGGTGAAGGTGGGAGATTAGACGAATTAGGGAAAGAAGAAGAAGCTGGGGTATCAAATGTGTCACTAACATCAAACTGCTCATCCACTCGGTTATTCAGCTCTCTCCCCGATCTCAACGTAGTAACGGCATTCACATTATGATTTTGTGAATGGCCAGGATTCGGTAGGGGTTGAGATGGGAGTTTCCCTTTCTCTCTCGCACTCATTGCGGCGTTTAACTGTGCGATTTGGTTTTCTAATGATTTAATACTCTCACCATGGGAGGCGGAGTTTTTCGTTATGGTATCAATAGAAGACCTCATCTGAGCCGAAATTTGCATGGATTGTTTCATGAACATATCCAAAGTTTGTGCAAGTGAGTTGTCAGTACCGGCCACTTGTGGTGTAGAAATGTTGGCTGGATTTTGGAAATTCTGTGACTGAAAGAGGGGCTGATTCTGTGGTTGTGGTTGCTGTGGAGGTGGTCTTTGATAATTGCTTTGTTGGTTTTGATTCCAAGCAAAGTTAGGATGATTCCTCCATCCTTGATTGTACGTGGAAGAATAAGGGTCGTTTCTAGGTCGCCGCTGAAAAGCAGCATTCGCTTGAAACGATGCATTCATTGGACATTCTTCCGTTAAGTGTGAAGGATCCGAACAGCAACCACAGACGGTCTTAGGAAGCGTAACCTGATTTAGGGAAACTGATGAGAATCTGCTCTCAATAGCGTCGAGTTTCTTCTGCATCGCTGCCATTTCGGCTTTCACTGCGATGGAAACATCAAGCTGGTGAACACCTCCCTTAGATGAAGGTGGTCTTACGCTTTCCCACTGCAAAGTGTGTTCAGCGAGGTCTTCCAGATACTTCCAAGCTTCACCGTCATCTTTAGACATGAAATTGCATTGACACATTGTTTCAAGAATCTGCTTTGTCGCTGGATTAATGCCCTCATATATAATCCGACATAAATCCCATCTTTGTATTCCGTGATGGGGGCATTGGACAAGCAGATCTTTGAAACGTTCAAAGCACTTCCAAAATGGTTCATTGGGAAGCTGGGTGAACTGGTTGATCTCGCTCCTAATATGGGCAGTCTTATGGTTTGGGTAAAACTTCTTAAGAAATGCTATGACAAATTCATCCCAATTAGTGATAGAGTGTGCGGCAGTATTGTAAAGCAATTTTTCTGCCAAGTCGCACAGTGTGAATGGGAGAAGACGTAAGCGCATAGCATCTAAAGTCAATTGTGAAGTACCCATCATTGCGCATACGTTTTAGAATTTGGTGATGAAAACATACGCGTCTTCCGACTCAAGCCCATGAAATTTGGGCAGCAGATTGATGTAGTGGGGTTTAATTTCTAAATTATCCCCGTTAGGTGGTGGAAGAGATAGACAAGTGGGAAGATGACCACGGATAGGATAGCATCTCTCTTGGAGAGAGATGCGCGGTGGATTCTGCGCACCTCCGGGCGGTGGCAGCGTGGTGTTATACTCTGATGGAGTGCCGTCCATCTCGGTCATGGTGTGTGGTGGGGGAAAAAAAGATGAAGAAGTACCGACTTCGGCGTCGATAGCAGGAACGCGGACAAGACGGGCACTAGGATCCCGTGTCCAGCCGAGCATGCACTAAGCGGGTTTAGTGCAAGTGGCAGCGTGTGTGTGATTTAAAATTGGCTTGTTTTGAAAAGGTGGGTCTCAAGACAAATCACCCTAAGATGCACAAGCAACCCTAGAACTAAGGTTACCTAGGTCCAGTCTCTAGACCGCTCCTTGACTTCCAAAGGACAAGCCGCAGGATCAATCCTCTACCGCCTCCGTACTACCCTTATAGCCAGGTAAGTGCCAGGTAAGTAGGAAGGAACCACAGTAGTGGGCCTAATTAAAAACCACTAGCCTTTGACACACTTGCCTAGGCACTACATAAGTAATGCGGATAAACGATAGATTACCCACGACCTTCCTCTGTCCTTATTGAGCGCGACAGTCCTTAGAGTATGGTCTAGATATTTTTTTAAATTAATGAAGGGTTGATCTAGATGCTCGGTTTGTGATTTGTGGGGCTTAGGAAGGGTGATGAAATCCCCACCTAATCTTGATTTGGTCTTTGCCCCTTAAAGTCCGTATTATATATGCAAAACAAAACCAATCACAAAATTTTTGCAAAAAGATTTTTTTAGCGGCGCGATTTTGCAAAGAATCCTGCAGAAGATAGATTTTATTGGATTTGAGAGGAGAGAGAAGGAGTTAAGAAATATACCAGAGAAGTTCGGAACCCTAGATCTCCTGTTTCCTCAAGTCCGTGACTCCAGATTCCCTCGCAAAATTCACACACAAATCGTTAAATATACAATTTGCAGTTTTGTTTTAATAATGATATGAATCGTCTAAGAATTCAACACAAATAGCAAGAATAAAAAATTACGCACGTTTCCCCGGCAACGGCGCCATTTGATTGTCACGAAAAGGTGTTTTTGTAGTTAACCGTAATCAGAACGGTGTCGCGTGTAGCTAGACCGAGGTGAGTACGGGTCGTCCTCAGGGAAACGTGGAACCTTTTACTCTTACTTTAGATGTGTTGAAAGAGAGGAGGAAATAAGAATTTTGTGAAAAGTTTCTAGATCTACGTTAAGCAAGAATGCAAAAATATAGATCTAGATTATTTTAGAGATTTAGATAATATAATAAGAGGGCTTGTAGGGTTCGTTAGGATTTAGTAGTCATGGAAGATTAATTAAAAGTTACCCATTTATCCATTAATAGATTTAAAACTAGAACGACGGTGATGCGTGTAGATTAGGGTTTCTGGAGGGAAAAGGAATCCCACTCTTAACCCTTATCTCGACACGGAACTCCGTTCAAATCTAGTCTTTACCAAAACAATCATTAATCTAATCTCTAATCGCGGTCGGAACTAGAAAAGAATTGCTAGCGCGCCCGATTAGGATGTTAATGATTCTTTTGATAAAGTTCATAAACTTTATAGGACTTAAAAAGGGTTTAGGGATGTTCATCATCCATTAGCCTACCCTAATCCTACGAACCCTAACAAGCGGAGAATTACTCGCGCATGTTGGGAGAAGAAGATGAAAAGACAGAAAGGGAAAACATAATGTAAAATGCAAAAGAATTAAATAAAATAACTATCTTTATTAATCAACTTGAACAATCTACACTTTATTCCGTAGAAAATGATTACAAAACTAGTTGCTTCTCGATCTTTCCTAAGGAGGTAGACGAACAGTTGATGATCAGCCTGGATGCGTGAGCGTCAGGGACTTCGTGATCTCTTCGGCTTGATCCTTTTTCCAAGAGACTCTCGGTCCTTATTTATAATCACAGAGCCAGAACTCTAGTTTCCTAATATGGAAACTAGTTGTTAGGATCCTAACCACCACAATCCCATATCTCAACTCTTCAAATCCGCGGACCGCGGCCATTGGATAGGTTTGGCCGCGGATCCGCCCCCTTTTGGTGAGATCATGGCCTCTAATTTTTGTAGCTTCATATCTGTAACACTTGGTAATCTTTTGAGTATCTAGACTTTGAAAATCTTTTCTACATTTCTACCAGAATTAGTTTCTTGAATATCTTTGGTAGATTTGATTTGCCAACTTTGATTTCCTTGATTTCAGCCCTGCAAATTCTGCACAATATCTCAACAAATAATATTTAGTAGAGTTTGTTATATTGAGATATTAACTTAACCATTAAGAATTGGTCAAAGGTATTTAATAAGGTAAGCATATTTAATTGGGCCAAATGTTACATGGATAATATATGCTTACTTTTTCCTACCAAATGTTAATTATAATATATAAACACATGAAAATAGTATTTTTACAGATAAACCCTCATATGTATCATATATTATAATAAACACCTTTCATTATATAGAAATAGTAGGAAAAATGTAATAACAAATGTGCAGTTTAATCAACTGAACACAGAGCCTTGCTCTTCTCAGATCATAGATCTAAAGAGATTTTTAGGGTTTCTCAACAGAGCGTTGCTCTTCTTACATCATAGATCTAAAGAGATCTTTCTTAGGGTTTCTCAACCCATTAATGAAGAACTCTTAGAGTTCATTTTAAAGATCTCGGAGTTTTTAACTCAGTAAAAGCTTTGCTTTTTTAGGGTTTTGATGGATGATTCCATCATTTTCATAGAGCATATCTCTTAAAATTTTTAGGGAATTTTATTCCTCTCATAATTAGAGTTGACAGATGTCACTCTTGTCTGCAGAGCGTTGCTCTCGAGGGAGTTTAACTCCTTGGCCCAAGGGGCCTCTCATTAAATGAGAATCCTTTTAGAATTTCCTATTTAATGAATGACTGTCTCATCAATGATGAGCCGTCATCTTGATTTTGAGGGTCCCCTATGGTCCCTTTCCACTGCATTGCAGTGCGGTACAAAATTTAAAGTACCAAGTGTCAGAATTTGAACTGTAACCTTGACAGCTAAATCTTGTTCTTTTTCGCGCAGGTACTATGTCTTTTGACACTTCTTTCCCATTTGTTCGTCCAAAAAGCGCATTCCCTGACGCGCCTGTGGATAGGGAAGTCTTCGCGCTCATTAAAGATCACGACCCGGAGTGGAAGTCTCTTCATTTATGGGGCTTATGGTACAACCAAATCATTTAGGGTCGATGCAGCTTCTCTTGTGCGACGCCTTCAGAGGCGATCTTCGCCATTCATTATGCCGACTCACCCCAAGTGAACTACACCGTAGAGGAGGTTAACTGGACCTCGGAGGGTCATCTCCAGCCTTCTTTGGCCGCAATACCCGTACAACCTCCAATGGCTTTGGATATCTTGGGGCGGCGCATATGTCAGGGCGAGTCACGCCCTTGGGGACAAGCATACATGATCGGCTTGACTCCCCGCCATTCAGGCGGATATCTTTAGTGGGCTCGGTACATCTTGTCAGCCAAGAAATCGCTGCTGCTAAAGCTCGGGTTGTACCCCGTGATTTATGCTTCTCTCTTCCAGTATTCCACGTCCCCTGTATGGTGGGTCAAAGCTTTTTGGGAACAATGGAACGTCCCGACTCATACCTTTCTCCTATCAGATCGGGAAGTTTCAATCTCTTTAGAGGAGTTCGCGGAGATCTTCGGCTTGCCTGTCAGAGGGGAACATTATGAGGAGATATTACCCCCTGACGAGCACATTTTCGCCACTCGATCAGTAGTGATGGGTCTGACCCCAGAGAATGCCATTCAGCACCGATTCCCAAGCTTGATAAAAGTGTTAAACATTTATGAAAGTTTGTTCCTCGAATCCGGAAGCCACGGGGTCAGCTTCACAGATTTCATCGCCCGTTTTCTTCGCCCGGAAGTCCTGTCGAAACAAGGTGCGAAGTTCACCAAACTCGATGATCCCTTTGGCTTTGGTTCGAACAACCAACCGGCAGCGGAGGCGAATCAGAGGAATTTCTTTCTCCCGGACACCCCGGTCATCTCTTTCGCAGAGCTCGCAGCTTCCGACGTCGATGAAGAGACGTTCTTTTTGGGGTTCCTTGGCCTATGATTAAGCTGGTTTGTGCTCCCCATACACCCTCGCCACATGAGGCCATCCATTTTCTACCCGGCTCACCGAATGGTTGAAGGGACACGGGTTGCCGTCGGGATTGCTGGACTGGCCCATTTGTATCATGGCCTGAGTTTAGCGGCAGACACGACTCAGCCGGGGGTACAGCCCGTAAACTTCCCGCTGCATTATTTTACGTCGTGGATCCAACTTCATGTGCTCGGTGCTTTCGGAGTCCACAAGCAGCCCCGTTTCTACGACAGTTATAACTTTCCTCGGGTTATGCTGCTAGTTGATGCTTCTGCTTTAGAACCGACTCAGCGAGAGGCTCGGGGTCTGGTTCTTCGCCCGCGTACGGTCGGGGATGGCATGACCTTCGTCGATAAGGTCTTAACCATCGGCAAGGAATCCACGAAAACGATGCAGCCGCTGCGTGACACTTTCAAATATGGGGTTTCTACCTTGAAAGATCGGGAGATTCTTCATTTATATTCGATCAGGCCGGGCTACTTGGTGTTCAGGAAAAATGACTCGGCGCTTTTCATGAGGTACAATCCGCACCGTTTTGCCCAACAGTCGGGTTACAATCAGGGTGTTCCCCTCGAGACCTTCTTGGCAGAACCGGTTGCTATTGAAGAGGGTATCCGGAGCGCGTTGCACCACTTCATGCGCCTAAACACCGGGTCTAACTTTTTTATCAGTGAGCCGAGCTGTGTTCCAAAAGCCTTGAACGTATATGTAGCATGGTACCAGCACGCGATGGGTGCTATTATCAGGGAAGAAAAGCAATTATTACCTGATCGCAAGGGTGCTATCCCATCTGGTAATCCATCCGTTCCTTTGAAGCGACGGACCATCGTTCGTCCTTCTTTGAGAGAAGCTGCTGCGGTTGTGGTCCTACGCGCCTTTCCTAATAAGCTTCTACCTCGCGTGCCTGTAGAAGCAGTGGCTACAGCGTCTCTTGAGTCCGGCGTGGGTACAGAGATCAGGACTCGTCGCCCAAAGTTGCCCTCTAAGCGCAAACTCTTGTTGCCGGCTGCCGGCGTTCGCTCGCAAAAGAAGAAGAAGTCGTTGTTTTTTGTCGACGTCGTACTCAGCCAGGAGCCTCATGCTCCCTACAGCGAGGTCCTGTATGGGTATGGCACTAATGAGGGCTTGTTTGACAAGCCAGTGGATGATACCGATCTTCAAGCTGCCCTTATGGCTTCCGAGCGACTGGCTCGCGATGAAGCAGCACTGATCACTATCGCACAGTCAGGTAGACTTCAGTCGTATCTTTCCGCGGTTATTTTTTTGTTATGCTTTTACTGACGCTTTCTTCTTCAACAGGTATCTCTACCGAAGAGGCTCTCGTGGCTTCCCTCAAAACATTTGAAGGGGAAGCGAGGCCCCGTGCTTTTTTGGGCCTTAGTATACTTCAGCTCATTGTGCCTTCATTCTCTTTTCCTTTATTCATGGTCTAACCCTCCCCTTTGTCTTATTGCAGGGACTACCTTGACTCCGGTTATCCCGAGCGCGGTGCCGATCCCGAGTGGCGATGCAGCGACGCTTCCAGAGCCAGCTATTGTGGCCCCGGCTCCTCCAACATTACCGCAGGAGGCTTCGCTAAAGCGGCCGATGACAGACGCTGTAACGGCTCCAGAGGCGGAGTTTGGTTCGGACGATGGCGTCCCTTTGACGGATGTCTTGAGGAGATCTCTTCTCACCGCTAAGGCCGAAAAGAAGCGTAGGAAGCGTGCAGCGAGAGAACACGATGCTAGTTTAGCCGTGGGTGCAGGTTCAAGCACTACCCTATCTGTCGTTGTTCCTCCAGAGGATGCTCCAGCTGCCCTGTCTACTGCCCATAGACAGGTTGCGCACGCGGCTCGGGAAGAAACCGAAAAGCTTCCCGAAGGTAACGTAACGCTGAGTCTTTTATTAGAACTTGATTTTCAAATTCTTATATACCATATCCTGCAGGGCCAAGTCCTAGCGATGAGATGACAGGTGAGATGACGGTGACCACAGAACCCGAAACGGTTACTCTCGAGTCCGGGACTGCCCAAACCGCCGCTCGTTCCCCTTGTGGTTCCCTGCTATCGGCGGGCATTGCGAGCATCACGACGGCCCTCGTCGAATCAGGGGACGAAGCCACGGGCGCTGAAACTATTCCACTGAAGGAGAGCGAAGAAGCCACCGCACCTGGTGATGCTTCCATCACGGTTTTGGCTGATGACCCACCAGGTATATCTTGAGTCATCGTTCTCCTTTTATTTTACAATCCCATTTAGATTCTTCTGACGATTTTTGTTTGTAGGTGGAGTGAACGTAGAAATTGTTCCATCTGAAACACCTCCGGTCGCCGCCATGGCAGTTGGTGTTCCCTCGCCTTCTCATATGTCCTCCGAAATGATGGAAGGTATGGATTCGCGATTTAGTTGAACTATGAACACCGTCTTCCATGTACTAACCACGTATTGCCGCAACTTTGCAGGAGTCCTTTTTGACCATCTGTATCAGGTGCTGAACCCGCATTTCTCCTTCCAGTCGGAAATCGCTCCGCCCGTTGGTATTGGTTAATATATCCTTCAGCTATTATTTCTTTCTTTCTTTTATGAATGGCTGTACTGTTGCTAAGTCTTCTTTATATTGATTGCAGCGTCGCGGATCGGAGGAGGAGACGAGGGGGTAGCCACACCTCCGGTACTCCCAATTTTGTCATCCGCCACAGCCGGTATAGTAGACTCCATTGCTCGTGTATTCCTCTTTACCTCCCGAGTCGACATCTGACCATAATTTATTTTTGCAGCAATCGCACCGACTCCAGCTCCCTTCGAGTCTCGAATCCCAATGTCGGTAGGGCCCTTTGCTAAACGCCCATCTTCCAGGGGTGCTGCGAACAGCCTGCGAATGTTGAGCGAGTTCGTCGAGGATCTTGACGCTGAGGCCTTCGCATCTGCTGCAGACTTTGCTGCTGAGGTTAATCCCATTCTGGCGACGCTCGTGAGCTTCAATGGCGAAGGCGTCGTCAAGTCTTGGGTTAATCATTGCAGAAAGATCGAGGCTTGCCTGCATGAGATTGAGCTCAAGCGTCCCGCTCCGGAAGTATCGGATTTGAACTCCCAGCGAGCTACTGTAAGTCTACGCTAGCGCCCCGGCAGTCTACAGACGCCAAATGCGGAACAAAAACTTTTAAACTTGGCGCTATCGTATACTTTAACCCGGATCTGCCATTATTGCTAAACTAACAAACTGTAAAGAGTGTAGGAATGTTATACCGAACGATCCGAGTCCTTCGTTCTTCAACCATCATCCCACGCTCCGTTGCGGCTGCTCCGATCTGGTCGAACTCCGATATCCTCGTCGAGGTGGCACCACATGATCGGTTCTTTAAACGGGCTCCCGCCTCTGACTCGAGGCAACTCGATCGTCAAGTTTGCTAAAAGAGACGACCAAGATTGATGTAGAGAATGAGTAGATGACTTTGTCTCACTTCGTCCAAATCCGTGGACGATCGGTTAATGAAGTTGCCGTGGAAATCGGGTGATGGAATGAAATGAACTGTGAATTCCATACACCCCAAAACTATCATATCTTTTCTAACCGATGAAAACTCAAGTGAGAGTTAGAATGAGGAGAGAGAGAGGGCAAGCCATATATAGCAAGAGGGAGGTGACCGTAGGAGAGGGGGGGTGACCATAAGAGAAACCTTCTCACTTTAAAATATCTTTAAGAAAACAAGAAGCTTTAATGATAAAGGATGAATCACTTAAACACCTCATCAAGCATTAATGAACTATTAAATGCAACCAATGAAAACTTAACACCATTTAATCCTAGTCACCTCATCTAGAACCTTCTAGAAGAATCCACACTCATCTCAAGAAAAGACAAATCCGTCTTTAACCGAATGTTAAAAGACGGCTGATAGAAAACTGGAAACTGGCAACTTCCAAAAGTGATCCTGAAACGACTTTTAGGATAACCCCGAAACTGTATAAATATACCCGCATTTATATTACGACCGAATATAAATGCAACTGAGACAAAGATATTATACCTACTCAATATAATACTCGGATCCGGCTTAAACCAAAGCCGACCAGTATCATCTGTCCGAAAATCGACACGTGCGTAAACGCACGTGCATTTTCCGAACCCTGCCATAAAACCATACGGCCTCTACAACGTTTCGCCCGAACTTGGGAAACTGTCTGTGGGGGACTCTAATGACTCGTCAGCACCCTGGCAGTGGGTTTAACCACAAACCGTCAGCGGCACTAGCTATGCGTAACGGCTGCCCATGGACTGACCTCAAGGGTGGCCGAGGAGCGAACTCAAGGGAGACCGATGAGCGAACTCCTCCGAAAACCCTACTGAGCCTAACAGTGACAATGTATATACAGTCCGGTCCGTTCGTCAATGAGTATCGCATATCCGCCTAGGGGGCTAGTAACGTCAGACCCCCATTAGCAGTATAAGTCGTGTCGGAGTGTAGCCCAGAACGCCCTGAGATACTACTGGAATACCTACCAGTAAATCTTCTGCCTCGGTCGAGGGCTTTGCGTAATGGCTCTCCTAGACACAGCACGATCTCGCCCCCAATACCGGGAGAGACGAATCCCCTGCCGATCCGCTCACGTGCCTCCATATGGCTCGGGACTGTACCCAAAAGCTACCTGTTTGCACGACTCCTTTGAGCCGTGGTAGGGTAGAAATCAAAGCACAGTGGGAACTCACACGAGACAAATGACGACCTCAGGACAATGAACTAACCTGTACACATGTCACCAGGGAACTGCTATCTGACGATAGGTATAGTACTAACTAGCAGATTCCCGGCGAGTCCTGTCCGGTGTACTCATAACCCAATGAGCACCTGTATACATCTTAGGTGATCCAACTGACACCAGTGGCTTGTGAGACCGGCCACCGCCCCTCGTCGGGGTCTCGACTGTACACACTAGTCTACTCCGGAGTATCGATGCCCTGTCTCGAAACTCCCACGACTAGGGACCGCAATTAAGGATATGCATATAAACTACCCAACTCTCACGTATATGATCGCCATCATACTGTTGGTAGTAAAGCAAGATCCTAAGGGCTCTATCAAAGTGTAACATGCAATCAGTCACCTGAACATGAACACGACTGATAAAGGCAAACCAGATAGCATACTATCATCTCGAGTAAGACTGTCCTACCGGGATAGGTCCTCCGCAATCATTGCAATCACGTACCTGCGATCCAATAATTGACTATGAGGGCACTATCACCAACAATCTCCCACTTGCACTCAAGGCTAATATTGCGATGTCGACTACTCACAGCCCTTGTGAAACCGAACATCCAACTCCTCTACTAATCAGTTTCATAAAGCCCGTTTGTAAAACTATTGTGTTCGAGAAATAGCCTCGGTGAGTGGATCCGCCTAGAAGTTTCTTTCTGTATCTCTCTTAATCTCAAGTTCGCGGAGAAAGCCATCTCCCGAATTGAGTAGTACCTGTCTTAGAATATGTCTGGATATCTGATGGGACCTTAGTTCATAAATGAACTCCATATCCAAACTTCTTAGACTGTATGGATCACTGAACCTAATCAGTATCCGGCACCATGCCACCCACAGTATCCTCTGGAACCACCTGTCCATAATACTGTCCCTCGTCAGAGGGAAAACTAAAACTCTGACAAACACTCTGTCATCCATGTCACCTTTGAAGCCTGGAATGATAACCGTCTCCCGAAAGAGGCTGCCGTTTATCAAATCCGCAGAACATGTACCAATGTTCTAAAACTGCTTCCTTATGTTTCTCCAGGATTGGATTAATACAAACTTATTGCATCTAGTGCAAAACCAACATTTGGTGTGGTACTTGACATCACATGATTGACTCAATTGCCTAAGTAAGTGATCTGCCAATCATGCACATCCCTCTCCCCTTTAGTCTATACGACACCTTTAGAGAGGGTGACTCCATCACCTGCAGGTACACTACCATGCTAGGAGTCAACTATTCTAAAAACCATTAGAATATCTGTCAAAGTACCCACATTGGGAAACTACCCAAATCCAGATCTAAAGCCATAGATCCAGAAACCAGAATGTCAAATATTATATCCATATCCTGTCTGGAGAAACAACTGTGCGACGACCACAGTCCAACCGATCGTAGTATAGGAATTTTACTTCCTACTCTGTGTATGTCATCCAGATACCATGACATCACACCCTACTACCTTCTTAACTGATCCATCCCCTATTCTGATTGAAGTCAAACTCATGACTGTCACATCAAAATTAGATGATCTATCTCCGCTATAACTGCTCAAGTCTATAAATAGACATAAGCTACTTGCCCACCATGCTTCCGTTGCTCCCACTGACTACGACAACCCTCCTACCGGGTCTCATATCCTGGAACAACAGTAGTGTCAAGTCTGGGTAGATAAGAACCTCCCTGTCACCGTCCTTGAGGCTACCGAAGTACCTCTCGGGTGTCTGAGGTTACCTACCATACCTGCGGAGTGGCTATTGGAATGTCAAACCTGATTGAATGTATAGGTCCTATTAAATTTTTCCGTAATCGTTCGCGGTTCTGGAATCACTTCCAGTTCTACCATACTCCCACTACTGTTTTCTGAAAAAGATCCATTTTTACTAAAACTGTGGCGAGTCAAGAAAAATATCACTATTGATCTTCTAAATGGTAGAATATCAACCCTCGTCTTAGCCAGGGTCAACCCACAAACAGCCATTACAGAAACGTGCCATGAGTTATCCAGTGTCTGGTTTTAATCATAAGCTGGACAACTCCCCGTACCTTAATTTCTTTTAAGGTACGAACTATTCTATATCCAATACAGAAACTTTGGCACTTATTTAATTGGAACCATATTCAAATCCATGCATCTGTCTCCAGTGCATATCAACTTAATGGAAAGAGGCTAATCAGTATTACTCAACTTAGGAATCCATCCAATTATGAGTAACCTGTAAGAGAAATACGTTTCTCAAAACCATCACTATCATCTGAATACCATTCACAAGAATCTACATCTTCGATCTCTTTGAAGAATCCCGATACTTGTGATACCTGGTTCTCTATTTTATTCTTATACCCATAACTTCTCAAAACTTAGACCTTGTATTTCAACGAAACACTTGTCGAAATACTAGAGAAGTTATAAGTAAACAGAACATAGTACGAGGACCTACCCCTTTGTCCTGATGGACACTTGGACAACATACAATACTCTGTATAAGTCCGCTGAGTTAAACAACTCAAAACCTGTGCGTCGTAGGTAGAAAACTGTACCCTGGCGATTTCCTCAAATATTACCAATTGCAACGAATTCCGATATAATGAGTATGATCACCTAATTCCCAATATCTTACTCCCACTCATCATCTGTAAAACCATACAGATATGAGAATGAAACCTGGTAAATACATACCCTTGGAGTAAGTGTCTAATCGGGAAAACAGTTTTTCCTTTAACAATGCACTGAAACATGAAAAATATTTCGTAGGGGTATCCTGGTATTCATAGCAATGCCTCTTCCATAATCCAATTCATGACTTCAACCGTATATTTTATTGCCATCTCTCCAAATCCCTTTATTTGTCTTTAGTCGTTAGCTTCTGTACACCATCGTTAGGCTAACTGGTTTTCTTCCATCCCTACCGTTCGGCACCAGCCTATGGTTTGGAAGAAGACTATCCAGTAAGTATAATAGGTGTACCCTCCTAAACCAAGGAGTACTCGCAACTGAGAGAAGGTGACGATAAAAGACAACTGAATAATACCTTATTCTTCTTAAAGGTGAAATAGAAGCGGCGATGAAGTACGCGGTTTTGGTCGTGAATGATATCAGTCGCAATTTACTTTGCCCTCTTTCTAATCCCTTTATTTTGTCTTTACATATTACCTTCTGCACACCCTACTTATGCTAATTGGTTTTCTTCATTCCCTACCTTTCGGCACCAGCCTATGGTTTGGAATAAGACTATCCAATAGGCGTAATAGGTGTACTCTCCTATTCCAAGGAGCTCTCGCAACCTGAGAGAAGGTGATAATAAAAGACAACTGAATAAACCAATTCTATTTCTCCTGAACCTGGATCCATCCCCGAAGAAGTCCCTTCGAGTTCGTATATAACCATACGATGGATCTATCCAATGGAAGTGGATATCCGTAGTAATACGGGTGTTCTGAGAAATTCAAAGGGTAAAAGAAGGAGTGGCAATGACTTATGCAACTCAGACAATCCAAAAGCCAGTATTTTAAGAAGGTTCGGTCAACCTGGTCATTGAGTCATAGTCTAGGGTCGGTCAAAGGTCGCTGCCAAAGAGAGAGAGAGAAAAGAAACACTCTGCGTGCACTCTAATCTAGATCAGAATGGTCATCATTTTATCTAATCCGGAAACCTCCCACTGTCCTGTCAAATTCTCCTCCAAACCTAAAGAAGAATCAATCGGGATCACCCGAAGAGTAAACCAACTCATCAGTGGGAATCAGGATCCAACTCTCATCGCATGATAACGTGATGGAATGCATCCACGTTACTCATACTCCAGAAGGTATGCGCATACTCGGCAAGTTTCAGTTTCTTTAGAAACTCCTGATATAATTTTTGCCCCATGCTCTTATAACCTTGGCTTTGGTCAAAATGTCATAAGTCACATGCCAAGTTCTACCCATCACTATCTTGTCAATTTGAACCCACCCGCACATGCCCCTGACTTTGGCCAATCGGCAGAACGACTGTCCCAAACTAACTCATCTATCTATGCAACAATTGAATACCCAGCAGCTACCAAACACTATGCCTTAACTTTGGCTAAAATACATAGCTTGAATACTACTGAATACCCAAAAGAAGTGACGGAGGGCTACGGCTGGTTTTTGGCGAAAAACCTTTAGCGTAGTGAACTTGATATCGCTGAAGGAACCTGATAGCTTTTTAAAATATAGTGGCGAAAACCTTTTGCTAAAGAGGTCACTCCTGGTAAAGGGATCTCGGCTCTTTCCTCGTGGAATGAGGTGCAGGATATTCCACTGAATACCGCTATGCAAAGCAACATGTAATCGACTATAGTGAAGTTATTACCCTGACGCAAACTTCTGTCCAAGGGGTCGGTCTCGGTGAAGGGATATCAGCCCTTGCCTCGTCGAATGAGGTGCTGGATATTCCACTGAATACCGCTATGCATAACAAAAGGAAACGTCTTTGCAATAACACTTTTTAAATTGTTCCAACAACTGTATACAGGTTTGTTTTTAACTTTGCATTGATCAGAATCAACGCAGTCCCATCATCAATCACACCAGAAAAGAACGAAAATAAAATGTACGTATATGCCATCCGTATTCGTCACTGGGTCCCGTCATAACCCGTTAGGTTACTTAACTAACGACAGAGCGGGGACTGGACTAGCGCGGGTGTAAAACATATACAACATCTAATAGTATATAAATCAATATACATAATCGCTCCAGGCGTGATAATATTGAACATTACAGAAAAGTAATAAGCATCACAGAACAATACAGATATTTGGGATCCCCGAGTTTCACAGAGCCGCTGCTGAAACCCGACGTTCCTCTGTCGTGTGGATAGCCTGTGCAATGAAACCTAGACCCCTACGGGTGCGGCAAGTTACCCGCCAAAACCTGAAGCGAGGCAGTCCCCACAGCATAGTGAATGGAACACCCGGCACTTCACGGAATCCGGTAAATTGAGCACCCCTCCTTGGGTCAACCTGTACCCCCTACGAGTGCGGCGAATAGTCTGCCAATTCTGAAGTGGGGCCCCTCTGCCTCTCAAAGCCATGAGATGCGGACCCGTTGTTTTCCCGAACCCGGCTATCCGTGCACTCCGTCGCGGGGCAAAACCTAGTACAGTAATGAAAAATAGTACAATAGGTACATCGACCGCAACCTGGTCGTGCCCCAAAAGAATATTATACAACAGGCAGTGACGGCTGTCCATAAGTTGGACGCTTGCCCCGCAATATCAAATGTACAAATAAACTCAAACTGTACTACCATTGCACACTGCTATCCACCACGACAAATCCGCAACAATACAGCACGACACAGAACATCAACGCGAATGTCACATTCGCAAACCCGTCTAAAAGAACTATAGCAATCAGACGCGGTTTACCGATCAAATGACATTCCCGGTCGGAGATATAATGTAAGCACTGTAAACTAACGTGTTTAAATTTCGATCGACCAAAGACCAAATATCAAAAAGTGGGCCCCACTGCTTACTGGTGAACAGTAACAAAACCTGGGCCAAAACTTTATATTCCAAAAACCCCAAAATCAATCAAAGAACCCACTGTCCAAATTTGGGAGCACGTGCTCCCCACGTGGCCGCGGTTGCGCGGCCAAACCATGGGTTTGGCCGCCCTTCCGCGGCTACCTGGA
The DNA here is from genome assembly GCA_030015575.1 of Agapanthus africanus. Classification (NCBI taxonomy): domain Eukaryota; kingdom Viridiplantae; phylum Streptophyta; class Magnoliopsida; order Asparagales; family Amaryllidaceae; genus Agapanthus; species Agapanthus africanus. The sequence continues at coordinate 696,126,334 of JASDDO010000022.1, read as the reverse complement.
GGGATCACAACCCCAAATTTGGTCGTGGTTCTTAGAATTCCCTGCACAGATTTTTAAGACATCCAGAAATAAATTTTGAGACCGTTTAAAATTAACAGAAACTGTCGGGCATGGATTTTGCAGTTTTTAGTTTTCCGGTCGGATCGATGTTTTAAACGCGTTAGCACAAGTTAGTATAGCAAAATGGTCAGGCTTTGATACCACTGTAAGTCTACGCTAGCGCCCCGGCAGTCTACAGACGCCAAATGCGGAACAAAAACTTTTAAACTTGGCGCTATCGTATACTTTAACCCGGATATGCCATTATTGCTAAACTAACAAACTGTAAAGAGTGTAGGAATGTTATACCGAACGATCCGAGTCCTTCGTTCTTCAACCATCATCCCACGCTCCGTTGCGGCTGCTCCGATCTGGTCGAACTCCGATATCCTCGTCGAGGTGGCACCACATGATCGGTTCTTTAAACGGGCTCCCGCCTCTGACTCGAGGCAACTCGATCGTCAAGTTTGCTAAAAGAGACGACCAAGATTGATGTAGAGAATGAGTAGATGACTTTGTCTCACTTCGTCCAAATCCGTGGACGATCGGTTAATGAAGTTGCCGTGGAAATCGGGTGATGGAATGAAATGAACTGTGAATTCCATACACCCCAAAACTATCATATCTTTTCTAACCGATGAAAACTCAAGTGAGAGTTAGAATGAGGAGAGAGAGAGGGCAAGCCATATATAGCAAGAGGGAGGTGACCGTAGGAGAGGGGGGGTGACCATAAGAGAAACCTTCTCACTTTAAAATATCTTTAAGAAAACAAGAAGCTTTAATGATAAAGGATGAATCACTTAAACACCTCATCAAGCATTAATGAACTATTAAATGCAACCAATGAAAACTTAACACCATTTAATCCTAGTCACCTCATCTAGAACCTTCTAGAAGAATCCACACTCATCTCAAGAAAAGACAAATCCGTCTTTAATCGAATGTTAAAAGACGGCTGATAGAAAACTGGAAACTGGCAACTTCCAAAAGTGATCCTGAAACGACTTTTAGGATAACCCCGAAACTGTATAAATATACCCGCATTTATATTACGACCGAATATAAATGCAACTGAGACAAAGATATTATACCTACTCAATATAATACTCGGATCCGGCTTAAACCAAAGCCGACCAGTATCATCTGTCCGAAAATCGACACGTGCGTAAACGCACGTGCATTTTCCGAACCCTGCCATAAAACCATACGGCCTCTACAACGTTTCGCCCGAACTTGGGAAACTGTCTGTGGGGGACTCTAATGACTCGTCAGCACCCTGGCAGTGGGTTTAACCACAAACCGTCAGCGGCACTAGCTATGCGTAACGGCTGCCCATGGACTGACCTCAAGGGTGGCCGAGGAGCGAACTCAAGGGAGACCGATGAGCGAACTCCTCCGAAAACCCTACTGAGCCTAACAGTGACAATGTATATACAGTCCGGTCCGTTCGTCAATGAGTATCGCATATCCGCCTAGGGGGCTAGTAACGTCAGACCCCCATTAGCAGTATAAGTCGTGTCGGAGTGTAGCCCAGAACGCCCTGAGATACTACTGGAATACCTACCAGTAAATCTTCTGCCTCGGCCGAGGGCTTTGCGTAATGGCTCTCCTAGACACAGCACGATCTCGCCCCCAATACCGGGAGAGACGAATCCCCTGCCGATCCGCTCACGTGCCTCCATATGGCTCGGGACTGTACCCAAAAGCTACCTGTTTGCACGACTCCTTTGAGCCGTGGTAGGGTAGAAATCAAAGCACAGTGGGAACTCACACGAGACAAATGACGACCTCAGGACAATGAACTAACATGTACACATGTCACCAGGGAACTGCTATCTGACGATAGGTATAGTACTAACTAGCAGATTCCCGGCGAGTCCTGTCCGGTGTACTCATAACCCAATGAGCACCTGTATACATCTTAGGTGATCCAACTGACACCAGTGGCTTGTGAGACCGGCCACCGCCCCTCGTCGGGGTCTCGACTGTACACACTAGTCTACTCCGGAGTATCGATGCCCTGTCTCGAAACTCCCACGACTAGGGACCACAATTAAGGATATGCATATAAACTACCCAACTCTAACGTATATGATCGCCATCATACTGTTGGTAGTAAAGCAAGATCCTAAGGGCTCTATCAAAGTGTAACATGCAATCAGTCACCTGAACATGAACACGACTGATAAAGGCAAACCAGATAGCATATTATCATCTCGAGTAAGACTGTCCTACCGGGATAGGTCCTCCGCAATCATTGCAATCACGTACCTGCGATCCAATAATTGACTATGAGGGCACTATCACCAACAGCTACATGGGTTGAGCAGAGTGTTCCTTTCCTTCACCATTTTGAACAAGAGGTGACCCTTAGGCGAAAGGAATGTGAGGTGGCTTCCGCAGAGTATGTCCAATTGCGTGCCCAGGTCAAAGCGAACGCTGCACAGCTAAACGCTATTTTTGAAGGTCTCCAACGATGTATTTCTGACAGGCTGGTGCTGAAGAAGAAGCTTGACTTCACCGAGCGGGTTACGCAGAGTCATGAAGCCGCTCAGCAGGAAATCGATGAGAAGGTTTCATCCTGTTTGCATCAACCGGCTCTAACTGAAGCGGAGTTGGCCGCGGCGGCTGATCATGAAAAGGAGTTGAGAGGAGTGCGAGAGCGGCTTGCTGATTTGCTAAAAACGCCTCCTTCTCAGTAACCATCTTTGTATCGACTGAAAATTTGTAATTTATGAATAACATTCCCTTATTCATTTTTTTATTCTTTTATATGATGTATCTCGTACTCAATTGAATTCATGAATAAAAGATACATTTTTTTATCTTCTACTATCGCCTTCTTTTCTTTGCTATGTTGTTGTCATGTTACTCTAGTAAGTGTGGCCTGTAGATAGTAGATAGCAGTCCATCTTAACCTCCTTGTAGAGTAGCGATGGCTTAGGAAACAGGTTCGGGTCTGCTGTCTAAGACTTTTCAACTTTTTGAGCCGTGAGGGTCTCATAAAGATTTTTCTCCCTACGAGTCGAGAGGATCTCGTAGGTGTATTTTCTCCTTAGGAATCGTGAGGATTTCTAAGTGTGCTTTCTCTTGAGAGTCGTAAGGATCTCACAAGAGAATTTTCTCCTTTATAAGTCGAGAGGACTCGTAAGTGGTTGATGAGTTGACTTGTTCCCGAGTCAAACCGTTGCTCCGACGGGGAGGTCGTTGGCTGATTCGTTTCCAATACGGAGGTCATTTGCTGACGTGTTTCCGAGACGGAGGTCATTTGCTGACGTATTTCCGCGACAAGGTCATTGGCTGACGTATTTCCGCGACAGGGTCATTTGCTGACGTATTTCCGCGACGGGGTCATTAGATGACATATTTCCGAGACGGGGTCATTAGATGACGTATTTCTGAGGCAGAGGTCGTTTGCTGACGTGTTTCCGAAATGGGGTCATTGGATGACGTGTTTCCGAGACGGGGTTATTGGATGACGTATTTCCGTGACGGGGTCATTTGCTGACGTATTTCCACGGCGGGGTCATTGGATGACGTATTTCCGAGGCGGAGGTCGTTTGCTGACGTATGTCCGAGACGGGGTCATTGGATAACGTATTTCTGCAACGGGGTCATTGGATGACGTGTTTCCGAGACGGGGTCATTGGATGTCGTATTTCCGCAATGGGTTCATTGGATGATGTATTTCCGGGACGGGGTCATTTGCTGATGTATTTCCGTGACGGGGTCATTTGCTGACGTATTTCCGCGACGGGGTCATTTGCTGACGGGGTCATTTGCTGACGTATTTCCGCGACGGGGTCATTTGCTGACGGGGTCATTTGCTGACGTATTTCCGAGACGGGGTCATTGGATGACATATTTCCGCAACGAGGTTATTGGATGACGTGTTTCCGAGATGGGGTCATTGGATGACGTATTTCCGCGACGGGGTCATTTGTTGACGTATTTCCGTGACGGGGTCATTGGATGACGTATTTCCGAGGCAGAGGTCGTTTGCTGACGTATGTCCGAGACAGGGTTATTTGCTGACGTATGTCCGAGATGGAGTCAGGTTGACTTGCTCCGCTTTCTGCGGTGTCGGGGCTGACTTTAGGTTGTCTGTGAACCGTAGAGTCTTGTAACTGGGGACTTTGTCGTGGCTCCGATTGGTGGTGTCGCGTCCGTGCCTTGCTGGCATGAGGAGGAACGCCGTTGTTAGTCTTCTGGGATGCAGATGTTGCTGTCGAGATCTGACTTTCCCTTTGACAGAGTTTGTTGGGACATGTGGTTCCCTTTTCGTTTATGCCCATGGATTGTATACAGGGGTCAATATGGACTTACCTGCAGGGCAAAAGTTTCATTTTTTTATTTCTTTCTGCGATGCTCTATCATTTCATCTTTTTATATCGCGAAAGTTGCGATTGCCCAATCATTTCGGTTATTTTTTCGCGGTGCCCAATCATTTCGGCTATTTTTCTTTTTACTCGCTGCTTTTTATTGCGAGTAGCCCAATCATTTCGGCTATTTTTGTATGCATATCCTTTACTTGCTGATTCTGTTGCAAGTTGCCTTATCATTTCGGCTATTTCATATGCATTTATAGCTCGCTGACTTTTTGCTGCGAGTATGGAACCTGGAATCTGATGCCAATCTTAGCATCAGCATCGCTGCGACTGGAATGTTGCCAGGAGCGAATCATCATTTGTCGTGAAAGGACTTGGGATTTGATACCGATTTAGGCATTAGCATCGCTACCACTGGGACATTGCTAGGAGAGAATCATCATTTTCCTCTGTCTCTATCGAACAAAGGTGTCTTAGCAAACAGGGTTAGGATCTTGTCGACTAAGGCTTTTGACTTCATGAGCCGTAAGGGTCTCATAAAGGTGTTTCTCCCTACGAGTCGTGAGGATCTCATAGGTGCAATTTCTCTTTAGGAATCGTGAGGATTCTTAAGTGTGTGTTCTCTTATAAGTCGTAAGGATCTTATAAGAGTGTTTTCTTTTTATAAGTCGAGAGGACTTACAAGTGTTGTTCACCAAGTGGGGAAATTCCGCGCCATTGGTGGGAACTTGGTGGGGGAGATGTTTATTTGTGCCCGTGGATTGTATACAAGGGTCAACATTGAACCACTTGTAGGGCAGTCCGGGAGATGTGATGGCTTAAGAACAGGTTCATATCCCTGTAGCTTAAGGCTTTTGAATCTTACGAGCCGTGAGGTTCTCATAAGAGGGTTCTCCTTACGAGTCGTGAGGATCTCATAAGTGTAATTTCTCCTTAGGAATCGTGGGGATCCTTAAGTGTGTCGCTCCTTTGTGAGTCATAAGGATCTCACGCAGGTAGTTTTCTCCTTATAAGGTCGAGAGGACCTTGCAAGTGTCTTTTAACGAGATTGCGACCTTTCGGATTTTCACAAAATCGCCGGTAGCCCTGCTGTTTTTACTCACGGAGCCCTTTCGGGTTTTCATCCATGCCCATCTTGCTTATGGACGTACCTTTATTATTATATATTTTATTATTATTATTATTATTATTATTTGCGTCAGCCCTAGGATGTTGCGGTTTGTAGTAGTTTAGAGACGTTTCGGTCCGATCCGATTTTGAGGCAACTCATAGAGTTTGGGCTTGGGAAGATAGCAAGCGGACATAGGTGTCGTCATCTATCGTTGACCTAGGCCGTGGCTCGTCAGGCGTAGTATCTTTTCAGGAACCGGCCGTTTATTGGCCTGAAGAGTCTTTCTCCATGCATATCCATGAGTAGATAGGCCCCTCCTTGGTAGACTTTGTCTATGATGTATGGGCCCTCATAGTTCGGCTCGAATTTCCCCCGTTTGGCACGATTGGGGATCATAGGTCTCTTGACCACTAGCACAAGTTCGCCTTTGCGGAATGTTCTCGACCTAGTCAACCTTTCGTATGAGCGCGTCATCCTTGCTTTGTAAGCTTCTAGATTTTGCTGCGCCATGAGACGAGTTTCATTGAGGGGGTCGAGCTCCTCGAGCCGAAGATGAGCATTCTTCTCATCCGTTAGCTCATAATGAACTGCCACTTGTAGAGAGGGTAGCTCTATCTCCAAGGGGAGTACTGCTTCCGTGCCGAATACCAACGCAAATGGCGTTGTATTTGTGTCCGTTTTGAACGTGGTGCGATACGCCCAGAGAGCTTCATGCAGTCTCTCGTGCCAATCCTTTTTATTTCTGGACACCGTCTTCTTTATGATCTTCGTCAAGGTCTTGTTAAAAGCCTCAGCTAGACCGTTAGCTCGAGATTATAGACCGAAGAGTATCTCCAGTCTGTATTATGCTGCTGTGCGATGTGGCTGATTCTGTGAATTCTATAGGCCGACCCGTTATCGGAGATAATCCGTCGCGGAGTGCCGAACCGATAGATGACGTGTGTCTTGAAGAAATGAAGAATATTCTCCGTCTTCACTTCTCTTAGCGGTACTGCTTCTGCCCACTTGGAGAAGTAATCAATTGTCGCCAATATGAACCGATGTCCTCTGGATGACGCTGGTTCGATGGGCCCAATTATGTCGGTTCCCCACATCTCGAACGGCCAGCTAGCCATTGTTGGGTGTAGCGGGTTTGGATGCTGGTGGATGAAGTCCCCATGAATCTGGCACGAATGGCACTACTTCGCATATTCGAGGCAATCCTGAATCATCGTGGGCCAATAATAGCCCATCCTTTTGATCTTCAGCTTCATCTTCGGCCCGACTTGATGAGAACCGCGGAGTCCGTCGTGAGTTTCTTGGACAACTTTCCTTGCTTCTTCTGGTCCGAGGCATCTTTTCCACAGAAAGTCGAACGATCTCTTATATAAAGTATCATTGACGAAGGCGAAGAACAGAGCTCGTTTCATGAGCTGGTGTCTTGAGGATGCATCTTCAGGTGCTCGATGGGATTTGAAGTAATCTATAAAGACTTCTCTCCAATCCTTAACCCCTCCTTGGTCCTCTATTTGTAGGGTTGTTTACTTGGTCGCTTCTTTTTCTTCAGACGACTCCGGAGATATTTCCGTTGGTGCAAGAACCCGACGGCTTTGCACAACGATCCTCACGTCATCGAGGTTTTCGTCAGCCGGTTCTTTAGCGAGTTTGGCTAATGCATCCGCTTTACTATTCTTCGCACGCGGTATGGTTTCCAGGCCGTAGGAAGGAATTTGAGTCAGCAATTGTTGCACTCTCTCACCGTACTTTACCAACTCTGGTTTGCATGTTTGATAGTCGCTGTTTACTTGGCTAACGACCAGCTGGGAGTCTCTATATATGAAGAGGTTTTCGATTCCCATGTCGACGGCGATCTCAAGACCTGCTATCAAAGCTTCATATTCTGCTTCATTGTTCGTCCTCGGCTCTGTCAAGGAAAAGGCAAAGCACATTATCCCTCCTTGTGGAGTTACGAAGATGAGGCCTACCCCAGATTTGATTATTGGGGAGTTGTGCTTTCGCGTCTTCATGGAAGATGCCCCATCAAAGTAGAGTTCCCATCGGGTATCACTCTCACTCTCTCTTCTTCCCCATCGATCGTGTCAAACGCATGCTCTTCTAGCAATTCACAATTTAGGGGTGAATCGATAGATATCGGATGCTCAGTGAGGAAGTCGGCGATGGCCTGACCTTTCACTGCCTTGAGAGGTCGATATGTTATCGAGAATTCCATTAAGAGTAGGGCCCATTTAGCGAGCCGTCCCGTTAGTATGGCTCTTTACATCAAATATTTGAGAGGATCAACTTTTGATATGAGATGGACCTCATGCGCCAAAGCATAGTGCCTAAGCTTTGTTATCACAAAGATTAACGCCAGGCAGTGTTTTTCGATAGGTGAGTAGTTATTTTCTGCCACCAGGAGAACTCGACTCAAATAATAGAGGGCTCTCTCTTTCCCTTAGTCATTCTCCTGTGCCCATAGCGCACCTTAGGAACCTTCAAGGGCGGTTGTGTACAGGATGAGGGGCTTTCCCTTGACCGGAGCGGTCAGTACCGGCGGATTCTGCAGGTATTTCTTGATTTCATCCAATGCGCTCTGGCATTTACGATCCCAGACGAATGAGGTTCCTTTCTTCATTAAATGACTGTAGGGACGACATTTGCCGGAGAGGTTAGCTATGAACCGCCGGATATACGCGAGCTTTCCTTGGAGAGACCGCAGTTGCTTGAGAGTTCTTGGCGAAGGCATCTCCATAATCGCCTTGATCTTTGAAGAGTCTATTTCGATGCTCCGTTGTCGTATGATGAATCCTAGGAATTTGCTCGAGGAAACTCCGAACACGCATTTGAGAGGGTTCATCTTCAGGTTGTATTTCCGAAGACGTTGGAACACTATCTTCATATGCTCCCAATGCTCCTCGTGCGATTTTCTTTTCACCACGAGGTCGTCAATATAATATTCAACAATCTCGTGTATGAGATCATCAAAGATCTTTGTCATGGCCCCCTGATAGGTAGCGTCGGCGTTCTTCAGACCGAAAGGAATCACTTTGTAGCAGAATATGCCCAAAGGAGTCCGGAAAGCGGTATGCTTCTGGTCTTCGGGATGCATCTTTATTTGATTGTACCCCGATGATCCATCCATGAAGGACAAGACTTCATGAATGGACGTGTTATCTATCATCAACTCGGTAACCGGCACGTGAAAATCATCCTTTGGGCAAGCTTTATTGAGGTCTCAGAAATCCACGCAGATGCGCACCGTCCCATTTTTCTTCATCATTGGGACAATGTTGGCGATCCAGTCGGGGTATTGAACTTTTTGGATGAATCCAGAGTCGATTAGCTTCTTGACTTCGGCATTGATACTCATTTCAAGTTCGAGACGCATTCTTCTTGGTGCTTGTTTGACTGGCTTGATGTCCGGAGATATCGCCAATTTATGCACAGCTATTTATGGATCTAGCCCCGGCATCTCGGAACAGTTCCATGCGAAGCAGTCTTTATACTGCATGAGCACGTCTTTTAGCATAGCTGCCTGTTCTTTAGACAGCAGCTCACTGACGAACGTAGGCCACGGGTCGTTTGCCGTCCCCAAGTCGATTTTCCTTAGGTTATCCGCAGTTGCGTATATCCCATCTTCCAATTCTTTTGGCGCCAGTGGAAATTCTGAGATTACCTCGTCTTCATCTACATTTGCGAAGCAATGGGAGAGGTCATCCATATTCTCGCGCTCTCCTTCTTCTGACAGCAGTATCACGTGGTAGGTACGAGATCGTTTCTAAGACCGATGTTGATCTGGTTCTACTCTCGCCATATACGTCGCTTTTGGCACATGCCTTTGCGGTGGGGCTACCCTCCAACTGTTGGATAGAGTGAATCTGCCGAGTTGATATTGGTCTTCGACCCAGTCCTTGAAGGTGAAGCAGTCTTCAAGAGGATGTCCGATTACTCGGTGATAGGAACAATAATCCGGCTGACAGACCTCGTTTGCTTGTTCGGGGTGCTTAGACTCCAGGAATGTCATCATCTGGTGCTTCGTGACAAGGTCGAAGATTCTCCTTGTCTTGTCTCGAGGGAACGAATATGCTTGAATCATCTTTTTCATAAGAGACGTATTCCGGTTGACCTTTTCTTGACTGCGAGGCTTCTTAGACCCGCTTCGCCATGGCCGAACGTTTTCACCATTCTTTAACTTGTTTTTACCTTCGTATCGGACCTTTTTCTTGTCTTGGTAATGCATGGCGGGCTGACGATGGAGAGTGTTGTCATCCTCCGTGGCCTGCTAAAGGATACGTTGCATCCTGGCTTTCTCGTAGATGGCCATTTCGCGGCTGTAGTCGTTCCAAACTTTTGGCTCGCTTCCCATACTAGCTTGTCCATCTGTTCTTCAAACAACGGACTCGGCATTTTTATGGCAGGACCGCGTTCTGGTTCAGCGTCAACGTCTTTTAAAAGAGCATCCTCTTCTTCATCAAGATCCTTTATGACATGGCAGCCATGGACCTGCTCCCGTTTCTTGGACCGGACATATCCAAGCCCGCTCATTTCCATTTTTCCGTTGGGCAATCTTCGCTGAGTTCTGGGGACGTTACAGATCCTGTTGTAGAATTGGGCCTGTCATGCGGTTTGCTCAAAGGGTACGCCTTAGCATCTCAATAACCTTTTCAATCCCTCTGCGTAGCATCTGGGTAGACGGATGGGTTGGAGCCTGTCAAGCGTAGGTTCGGCACCACTCCATACTTCTCTTTCGACTTTAGTCTCCATGGATTAATAGAATAGGATCGCATTTTCACCTTTTTGCCTGGGAGGGACGTAGAATGTCTACGGCTCTTGTACGCTATATGTTTCAAGCGCATCAAGCTCTCTGTAGTGCTGCCGCGGAACCATGGTGATTTGCAAACTCCGATCATCTCCAGTGAGGGCCTGCATTGATGGACGGACCGAGAACACTGCATTGACTTTGTCTTCAGAGTCACTGCCAAAGACCAGAATAGGGGTAGATGATCCCGGCTTATTGCATTGGGGCGGCGCCGAATAAACTATCTCTTCTTCCTCCTCGGTATCGCTCCCAAAGACCGGAATGGTGGTGATAGCTTTTTGCTTATTCTCCAGTTTATGGCATCTTTCCATGTCCTCAAAGTCTGGTAAGAAATACTTTGCATCTTCGTACTTTCGGACTTCATTCACGGAGAATGGGTTCAGCTCCCCTGTCACGGATTTTTGAAGTACTTCATAAACTGATGTTGTGTAGAAGGGATGATGTTGTACTCGTGTAACCAAGGCCTACCGAGCAAAACGTTGTAGCAAGTCTTGGCGTCAATGACATGAAATTTGATGTCAATGACGAGCAGCCCAAAGCGTAACGTCAGTATCACAGACCCGAGCGTCCGTGATGACTGGGAGTCGAACCCGGAGATAGTGATTTTATCCCGAGCGAGGTGTTGAACGCTCATGCAGATTTCTTTTAGCACCCTCACATTCAGGAGATTAACAGAGGACCCGTTGTCAACTAAGATCTTCCCTATCTTGATGTCATGGCAGTATCCGGTGAAATACAGGGGACGGTTATGCTCGCACGTTCCGAGGAGGAGATCTTCATCACCGAAAGTGATGTCAGCTGTGTGCACTTCTTCCAGCTCATCCTTTATCTTTTCTTCGGCAAGGAAAGCTTAGAATTGGTTGGGCTCTTGTAGTGCCTTGATTAAAGATGCTTCTTTAGACAGGAGAAGGGCATCGAGAATTCTTAGCTGCGAGGGCATCTTCCTCAGGTGTGTCAGAACGTTGTAATCCACTTTGTTTTTCTTGGACGGGTCCTTGGCTGCCAGCTCTTCGGCGAATCGATCATCGAGGGCGATATCCTCAGGGACTTTTTCCTTCCCCTTATCTTTTTTGTTCAATCCCTTGTTTGTTGGTCCAAGATTCTTTTCAGGCAACGTACGGTTACGCAGCTGAATTTTCTCACAGTTCTTTATCTCCTCCTCTTTTCCTGAGGTGGATTCTTTGAAGAGAGGGCCAAGGCCTATTTCTTCATCAGAATCAATTCCGAAGGTGAGAACTTGCGATCCTCTAGAATCAACCATGTGACAGTTACCGGCAGTTCTTTTGTGCTCATCGGTCGTGCTTCTTTGCTCCCGACGAGCCTTACACTTCAATCGTTTGAAGTGTTGTCGGTGAGCGACGTATCCCTGCCACCACTTCTTGAAGGCATTACACTCTTCGGTAGGGTGCGTGATCCTCCGATGGTATAAGCAGTAGTTTGGATGGACATCCGCTTAGTCAAGGAGTATACCGCCAGGAGTATTTCCTTTGGGAGATGGCAGCTTCATTCCCATTGACAGGGCTTTAGCGAACCGTTTCCTCGTTTTAAGCCTGCTTTTGTCTGACGCAGGAGTGCTTCAATCTGGTTAGAGTGCTTCAACCCTTTCGTTCAGTCGCCGACGTTTGGCTTTTTCAAATATGGCCATTTCACGCTCTCAATCAGCTTTTCTCCTCTGACGGGCTTCGTTCAGCAACATGTCGATCATCTCGTCTGACGGTTCCAAGAGTTCCGGTTCTGCCCCTAGTTTCTCTGCATTAGGAGCTTCTTTACCATCTATTGACGAGTGAGAGATCACGTGGCAGCTCGCCACATAATCCTCGGGCTCTTCTGAAGAATCGTCTCCTTCATCAGCGCTATCGTCTTCATTCTCAAGAACATGCTTGAAGAATTCGTCCAATGTAATTGGGGTTCGTGCCTTCTGGTTATATTCTTCCAGTGCATCGATGTATTTCTGCAAACCTGTACGGTTGTCTTCGGGTTGGACGGGCTTCTTGGCCTTCTTCTTCTTCTTTAAAGACTTCGGAGGCTCGGCCCGAAGGTTCAGTCCACCATCACCAGCTTTCGGCGTTGGGCGCTGCTTCAGCATCCCCTCAATAATCTCAGGCTCCAGTGAGCTCTTCCACCTAATCGTCAGACATGCTTGAAGGTCCTTCAGCATTCTTTTAGTCTTAGCTGAAAGGGCCACCTCCCATAGGGGCTTCCTTTATAAGTGAGTATGATGCCCCCGGCGTGTCCACCTTTTTAGGAGCGTGCGGTTGTATTGGGTTCACCCTCCAGTTTTCGGATAGCGCGAACTTGCCCTGTTGGTACTTGTCTTCGATCCAACCTTTGAAGATGTAACAATCTTCGATTGGGTGACCCAATACTCGGTGGTAAGGACAGTAATTGGGGCTATTAACGTCGCCTGATTGCGTTGGGCGTTTCGGCTCTGGCAAAGTGATGAGCCTGTTGCGCAGCGCTAGCTCGAATAATCTCTTTGTCTTATCCCGAAAGAACGAGTAAGGGCGTCTCATCTTTTCTCCGAATGATCGATGTTTATCGTTTTGGTGAGCAACCGGCTTCGGGCCACTCGGTTGTTACTGAGCGTTGGCGACGAAGGTCGCTTTCCCTTTCCCCTTTTCATTCCGAAAATCTGTTTTCAAAGAGGATGGTCTATGGCCCATCTGGTCCATTTGGGCCAGCTTTTCGATCAAGGCCTGGAAAGTGGTCGGCTTGAATAACATCATGAATTGGGAAATGGTTGCCTGAGGGTCAAGGGTCCCCATGAACATGCCCACAGCTGGAGCTTCCTCTATGCGCTGTTCACATTTTGACTACAGGTTCCGCCACCGAATGACGTATTGAACCCAGGTTTCTCCCGGCTTCACTCTAGCGTTAATTAGTGCGGTGATCGGGGTGCGGTCGCTAGCGCTTGCGAATCTTTGTGTAAACAGTAGCTCTATTTCTGCAAATGTCTTGACAGAGTCATTCGGGAGCTTGGAGTACCATTCGAATGCCGTCTCCGACAAGCTGCCAACAAACTAGCGAAGCAGCAGTTTGTCGTCACCCCCAGTATTACCGCACAGGGCCCTGAATTAAGCAACGTGTTGGTGTGGATTACCCGTCCCCTTATACACGTGAAATTTAGGGATTGTATATCCCGGCGGGTACTTTATTTGATCGTACCAACCCGGATAGGGTCGTCCAGTCTTAATGATTTGGCCGGCCGCTTTGCTCGCCTGATGAGCTCGTATCTATTGAGCTATATAGTCGTCAAGGGCGGCTTTGGAGATGGTCTCTTCCCTGGCTGCTGATAGAGCCGGAAGAGGGTTTGATGTCTCTCCTCTGTCGTCTTCAAGGATTATTGGAGGGTCTTCAGCTGGAGGATCCGGCTGTATCATCATCCCGACCATATCTTGGAACATGAGCGCCATTTGCTTTATGTTGGCCGCTTGTTCCGCGGCCTCTTTGTCTTTCTTCTCTAGCATTCTTCGGAGGAACTCGGCGTCAGTTTGTTGTTCCTGGGGCTGCTCCGACGACGTCTCTGGGCTTTCTTTCGGCCCAGTGAGTGCGGCCATCTTCGTCAGCATCTCCTGGAGCTTTTGCTGTTGTTGCTCCTGAGCCTTTGTCACAGATCGGGTGAGTGGTCGATGACCCGTGGAGATACGGCTATCCTCTTTCCCGGAAGCCATGTAGATGGTGTGCACTACCATGCCCCCAGGCTTGGGGCGTTTGGATTCAGTGCCCCTAAGATTGGTCGCAGACATGGGGATTTTCTCTGGCTTTCTCCTTTTGTGGGCGGTCGAAGTTGAGGGGGCCGTTGCAGCAGGCACCCAAGCAGACGACACCTTCTGTGGTACGACAGGGTGGTCCTTCTCTTGCCGAACCTTCATCTTCTTCTGTCGGTGGGGGTAGTTTTGGTCAACTACAAAGTCTTGGACTCTTCGCCAGACCCTGTGAATTTTGGATGACAGCCGCAGAGGGGGCTTCTCTGGCTTTTCCTTTGTAACACTTTTAGCGGGTGGTAGGGACCTTTTCAACACGGCAGTTGGAGAGTTCTTGCGCACCTTCCTAAGCGGCTTAAAACTGTTTCCAGTTGGAACAGCAGCATCGACTTCCACCGTTGGAGCTGGCGGAGTCAGTCCAGAAGGGGAACTGCCCCCAGCTTTCCTCACTCGGCTCCAGTGGCGACGTCGAGCATGTCGTGCGGCCGGGATCATCTCCGTTGTTGGGGTAGCTTCATCTTGCTTCATGCTTTGATGAGAAACTGCTGTTGGTGCCAGCCTGTCGAAGACTGACGTCCGTTGAGAAGGAATGTCCAGCCTGTCGAAGACTGACTTTTGGGCAGGGGAAACAGCCTTGGTGACTTTGCCTGAAGCGGGAGTTGGAGCGGCCAGTCTTGCGAAGACCGACCTCTTAGCAGGAGAAGCCTTTCTGATGACTTCGTTTATTGGGGTTAGAATGGCTATCCGCTTCGGGATAACTCCTTTGGGTATTGCAGCCTTCTTCATGAGCCCACTTGAGCTGTGGCTCAGCCTATCGAAGACTGAGGTGCCGGATTTGGACGACCCGTTGAGAGAGGCCGCGGTAGTTGCAAGCCGATCAAAGACCGACTTATTCGGAGCTTCTCGTGACGGCATTGGGACGTTGAAGCTTGTCGGTGGGATCATAGTCCCAAAGAACAGTCCAGTGGTGGCCTGAGTCACCTGTTCCACTGGCATGGCGAAGATGGAGGCCGCTTGGGGCCCATAGGTCACTCCACCGGCGAGGACGGAGTGGGAGTTGTTGTTGCAGCAGGTGCAGTTGGAAGCCATTTTCTCTGCACGGGAGCAAGACACCAAATCTTAGTACCTCGAATCCAGGGGCAACCATATTAAACCGCGATTCGTTCACGAACACGACACACGAAGTGTGGAGTGGAAAGAGGAAAAGGTCCCACCGGGCATGCCAGAATCTATTCACCGCCGAATACCGAGAAAGACGAACGTCTTGCCTGAATTTGGGGGCAGATGCTATTTGGTTTTATCCGTCCACCTCTCCGAAGATACCAAGTTGATTTATGACACCGTGTATCGGAGATTTAGACGGATGCGGCCGTTGTAGCAGACTTCGTCAGATTCCCCCTCATTGTGAGGGTTTTTTTATTGTGGGGACGCTCTTCCCTGCAGGCGCAAGCCCCTGCAGTTAATTACATTACCGCATCGCGGTAACCACTTTCTCCTGCTCCAAAAGGTCACTTCGTATCGTGTGTGTTTGTTTTATTTTTGGTTGCCCGTGGATTGTATACGGAGACTAATTTATGTTGTCGCCCGTAGGGCGTGGATTAGTCCAAATCCGTATTTTCTTAGATTTGGGTTTGGGTTGATTTAAGAACCGTTAGTCTTTTTTAGACTAAGGTCAACTCAAACGTTTGTTGAGGATACGTTAGTCTAATTTTAGACTATGATCTACTCAACAGGATTTTGGGATCATTTAGATCCAACGAAAGAGTGTTTAGGCTCTATCGTTTTAGTTTAGGGACATTGCGGTCCATTGGGTTTAAGGACATCATAGTCCGTGAATTTAAGGACCTCATAGTCCATAAGGTTTAAAGACATCGTAGTCTGTATGGTTTAAAGACATCGTAGTCTGTATGGTTTAAAGACATCATAGTTTGTTTGGTTTGAAGACATCGTAGTCTGGTTTAAAGACATCGTAGTCTGTAAGGTTTTGGTTTAACCGTTTGGGGATGCACCAAAAGTTATTGGTTATTGGGCCCTCCATCTCTCTAAAGACGTTGAAGAATTACAACGACATGTATCAGAGATATGAAGAGATGTACCCTTAAACCAATGTTGGTTCATCAAAGATTTGATGATTTCGTTTGGGACCAAGTCCAATAAGGAGCACATGGGCTCGATTGATTATGAATTTGGCCAGCTTGGGCTTAGCCCATTTAGTCTTTGTCATTTCTCTTTTCTTTTGAATAAAGTGTTAGACACTCGCTAGGGTACAATCCCTTCTCTGTGCACACAATGCTAAGCATTTATGTGGGTTCTGAAACTCACACTCTTTTTGTTTTTTTTGTTTTTATGAGTGTTGAACACTCTTGATTGCGCTGGGTTCTGTGTAATGAGTGTAGAGCACTCTATGTCAAGGAGCGCCCACATGAGGGTCACGTGGAGCGCTTGGCGCCAACCAATGAGTGCAGAGCGCTCTTTATAAAAACAGCGCCCACGTGAAGAGCACGTGGCGCGCTTGGCACTTGGCGCCAACCAATGAGTGCAGAGCGCTCCTTATAAAAACAGCGCCCATGTGAGGAGCACGTGGCACGCTTGGCGCCAGCCAATGAGTGCAGAGTGCTCTTTATAAAAACAGCGCCCACGTGAGGAGGACGTGGCGTGCTTGGCGCCAACCAATGAGTGCAGAGCGCTCTTTATTTAGTAGCGCTTGGTGCTGGGTTTCCCTTTGTGTATTATATTCTGCAAAGTTCAATTCTTTGTTCTTCCCCGGATCTTTGATCCCTAAAAGAAAAACTGATTCACCCCCGTAAGAATTAAATTCTTATTTGTGGGAGACTTGTCTCATGGATCTCAGATCCGAGGAAAGAACTATGTTCTTCTTATGAGGGTTAAAACCTTAATATGCTCTGATCTCTATTTTTATTTACCTTGAAGAAAATTCTTTTTCTTAGAGCTTGCTCTTCTCTCTTTTCTTTTCTGAGAACTTGAAACTTATAGGGAGGTTTCTCTCTTTTGTTTGGTTTGAAGTTTATGGGGGGTTCTTCTGTACAAGACTTGAAGTCTTGGGTCCTTTACATAGGAGAGGCTGATTTGTTGAATCAGTTAAGGAAATCACTCATTGAGAGATTTCTGATTGATTTGGGAAATGTTTTCCACCGTTGGATCTTTGATCCAAGGGCTTCTGTTTTATAGAAAATAGTTTTCTTGTTATTAACAAGATTGGGAAAGTATTTTCCTATACAGAACTTATCTTGGTGATTTTTAATCACCATTGGATCTTTGATCCAACGGTGCTCTGATTTACGGAGCACAATCTTTCCTGTTTGGAAAAATTTGAGGAGTATTTTCTCAACAGAATTTAATTCTGTAATTTGTTGATTCATCATGTTCATTGGATCTTTGATCCAAAGGTGGAGAACATTTAGTTCTAGTGATGGCGCTCTCATGCTTTGCACGTGAGGTGCTGCCTCAGAGTCTTTTGACTCTTGGTGCTGGAGCTGCTGGCGCTCTCGTGCTTTGCACGTGAGGCGCTGCCTCAGAGTCTTTGACTCTTAGCGCTGGTGCTCTTGGCACGAGCGCTCTCGTGCTTTGCACATGAGGTTCTGCCTCAGTTCAAGATTCAAATTTTGATCAGAGCTTTGCTCTGATTGGGGGAAACAGGTTCGAGTTGGAAAGCTGCAGCTCACAGACAATGCACAGGTCTGGTGGAAGGCAGAAGAAAGCCATCTTGACATCGAATGGAGGAAGTTTCACGATATGTTCGACGCGAAATACTTCCCAGAGACTGCCCGATTCGACATGGAGCAGCAGTTTATTCATCTACAATAGGGTTCGATGTGGACCAAGTCAGTAGATGAATATGACGCTGAGTTCACCATTCTCAGTAGGTAAGATATGTCTCAATATTCGATTTTCAAATATCACATACTACACAGCTAACACAATACCTTAACAGATTCGCGGCACACTTGATACCGACAGATGAGATCAGAGCCCGCCGATTTCAGCAAGGTTTAGATTCGGAAATCCAAGCTGCCTTAGCTACAGGGGATTTCCCAATCCACGAGTTGGCCCTGAAAGCTGCCCGACGATACGAGGCAGTAGTGAAAATGAGGGGCAGACCTTAATCTGCCGGGATGAAGCGCCCTGCCACTAATATGGCAGGAGGAGCCTCTTCAAGGCCACAATTTGTGCCCAGGAGACCGGGAGTACCAAACAACCGGCCCAACCCAGCCTTTTGCACCTACTGCAGGAGAGATGGATATTTGGCAAAAGACAGCTGGCATTCAAATCGCATTTGTTTAGTCTACGGCTCAGCTACTCATGACATTGGGTCTTGTCCTTGTAGACACAACCCAAATGCTACACCCAAGCCAGCAATTGCTTATCAGCAGTGCCCATCCATCCAGGCACCTGCTCCATGACTCGCACTACCTGCTCCACCTCCTCGTGGACCGACTGCACCTCCTCCTCGTCAGTTCCATCAAGCTCAACGGAACATACCTCAAGGACTAAGGAACGGACGGAGGAATGCTCCTCCGGCAAGGAGGAATGTGCCGAGGCGACAGGCTTTCAGAATGACTATGGAAGAGGCTAAAGCCACCGGCCAAGTCATTACTGGTAACACTTTCCCTTCAAGCTTTACTTTCCATCCATATATGCATACCTATATATTTCCCTTATACCTAAAACCTATCCCACATAACTTAGGTACAATCTTAGTAACCTGATTTGTCTTGGTTCTTGTGTAGTAGTTAACCGCAATCAATAACGGTGTCGCGTGTAGCTAGACCGAGATGAGTATGGGTCGTCCTCTGGAAAACGTTGAATCTTTTAATCTTACTTTAGGCGTGTTGAGAAAGAAAAGAGGAAGAATAAAGAATGGTGAAGAATGGTTGTAGGTTCTAGATCTACGTCAAACACGGATGCAGAATATAGATCTAGATTAACTACGGATGTAGATTTTATAGTGGAAAGAGGCTTGTAGGTTCTTTAAGATTTAGTAGTCATGGATGATTAATTAAATATTACTGTTTTTATCCTTTAATAGATTTAAAACTAGATCGACAGTGATGCATGTAAATTAGGGTTTCTGGAGGGAATAGGGTTCCCACTCTTAACCCTTATCTTGATATGGATCTCCGTTCATGTCTAGCCTTTACCAAAACAATTGTTAATCTAATCCCTAATCGTGGTCATGACTATCAATGAATTAATAGCGCGCCCGATTAGGATGTTAACTATTCTTCTGATAAAGTTTATAAACTTTATAGGACGTAAAAAGGGTTTAAGGGTCTTCATCATCCATTAATCTACCATAATCCTACGAACCCTAACAAGCGGAGAATTACTCGCGCATGTTGGGAAAAGAAAAGATAGAAAGGGAAATCAGATTAAAAACTACAGAAAAATAAAATGATATAAGAAAACAACTATCTTTATTAATCAACAAGATCAAGTACACTTTGTTCCTTTAGAAAATGATTACAAAACCCTAGTTTGCTTCTCGATCTCTTCTAAGGAGGTAGATGAACTGTTGATGATCAACAGGATTCTTGAGCCGTCATGGACTTCGTGATCGCATCGGTTTGATGATTTTTCCAAGAGGCTTTCGTTCCTTATTTATAGTCACAGAGCCAGAACCCTAGTTTCCTAATATGGTAACTAGTTGTTAGGATCCCAACCAAAAAAATCCAGAATCCTAACTCTTCATATGTGCGGTGGAACCGCGGCCATTTGGTGGGTTTGGCCGCGGATCCGCGATGGATTAGGAGGATTGATCAGTCGAAAATATTGTATTTTTAACACGTCAATTTCCCTATCATTTGCACTCATCTAGTAGTGTTCAGTTTGCATATTACACATATTAGCAAAACAGCTGCAAAATACAAGATTACATGTGTTATACTCTAAAACCGGCATTTTTAGGGAAATTGACTGTTTATCATGGCATCGCATCATCCTTGTATTGCGCAACACTTGTTTCGAAGTCTGTGCAGGAAATTCCAGGAGAAAGGCCAAAGTTGTCAAAGTGCTGATAAAAAAATACGCCAACTCAATGACTTGAGATCTGGAAGTAATATAGAAGGAATTGGGAGAATCAACATATCAGGAAACTACCATGAAGTCAGCATAGATCCACAGTAGAAATTTTATGCACTGAGGCCCTCACGTGACCGCGGATCCGCGGTCGGAGCCGGCACGTGCCACGGATCCGCGGCAGCATTGCCACGTCATCATCAAAGTTTCACTGCAGTTTTCTCCTATCAGTTCCTACACCTCAGAAAGCTATGATAATTTCCAGAATTTTCCAGAGTTTTCTGCCAGATCAGAAAGGTTCCTTGTACAAGCTAATGATGTCCAAGCTTCCAAAGCAAGCTTCACCCTAACTACCTTAAGAGCCTAGAACCTTCCCCCTAACCTCCTAGCTTAAGGTGGAAGCTAAACCCTAACTAACTAGTTCTAGAGGCTTCTACCCAACTAACTAGCTTACAAGGGAAGCTAACCTAATCTAAGCTTCTTAAGGAAGCTAATCCTTCCTAAACCTATAAAAAGGACCCTAGGCCTCACTTGAAAAGGTTCAACAATTCTCCCCACAAGTTGAGTGACACGACTTGTGCCTCAAACCCTAACCCTAATCCAATCAAAAAGCCAAAAGTTCAAGATCTTTGAGTTCAATCGAAGCAAGAATTCTTCAAAGCCTTTAGAAGCGAAGCCGGACTTCATCGGAGCAAGTGATCAAGACGATCCGCAACTCAAGGAGCCAAAGCGACGCCAAATTCGACGATCTAGTTCCTTCCTTTTGTAAATTCAAGAGAGTTGTAACGAATTTGTCGATAAATAAAGGTGAAATTCTTTTATCTTGCTTTCTTTAAATTCAAGAATTATGATTCAATCTAGATTCTTGAATGTGTTCTTTGTGATGATACTTGAGTAAGCTCCGCTCGTGGAGGAGTCGAAACAAATCAATAGATGATGAAGTTGACAAATCTTTAAACATTTTCTTAAGTCCTATAACGTTTGTAAATTCTTGAAAATCGAATGATCGATGATCTAGTTTCGAGGCGAAATGCTTTCTTGATTATTTTCGCACGGAACTAGAGTTCAACGATCGATCATTTGATTTCCTAGAAGCTATCTTGTGAATGAGATTCATCGAAAGGACAAAGGATAAGATGAGGAAACCCTAATTCTTCGCAAGATCCTTAATCCTCGATGAATCGTCATCGATCTAGCGTCAATTCGTTAATGGATAAGAAAAGGTAATTGCTAATCTTCTTCACATCTATAGATTTAATCGACTCCTACAAGTTTCACTTCAATTCTTGAAACTTAAATCGATTAGAATTCTATCACTTCTTGATTCTTGATTTTTAACGCTTTCTTGATTCTTGATTAGATCTAGTTGATTCTTGAAATTCATTGATATAAATCTTGAATCGTTTGCTTTTCTTTTCTATTAAATTTTCAATTCAAACAAAACAAATACGAACGAATCTCACAATCCCTGTGGACGATCTGCACTTACTAACGCGCTACATTCGACACCGTTATTGATTGCGGTCAAAATATTTTTGGTTGTGATTTCTATACAATTTTCTAAATATCGACACAAACGGAAATTCAATTCAACCAAATGGCGCCGTTGCCGGGGATCATGCGCTAATTCGTTCTTTGTTGAAATTTGAATTGAAAGATTTATTCCATTACAATTTTGAGATCAAAATTCGCACAAAGCACTAAACGATTTGTTGTGGTTTGTTGCAAGGAAATCTGGAGCTTGCTGTGCAATTGGAAATTTTTTTGGAGAATTCCAGAGGACTCAGAGGGTGAACAGAAGCCTTCTGTGAAATTTTTGTGCAGGGATCACACTTAACTGCGGCGATTCTGCGGCTTAAGGGCTTCATTGCGGCGGTTCCGCGGCCTCTTCAAGGCATCGCTGCACGAAATTTGCTCTGTAAAATCCTGACTTTCTTATCTCCTTCTTCATCTGCTCTAATTAACAATTTGCTGCAGGCTTCTTTGCAAAAATCGCAGCGCCGCAAAAAGCAAAATAAATTGTGCATGTTTTTGATTTTTGTGGTTGTTTGCATATTAATACGGACATTAAGGGGCACGGCCAAATCCAGATTAGGTGGGGAGTTCATTACCCTTCCTAAGCCCCAAAAATCACAAACTTGCAACCGCATTTACCCTCATTAACTAAAAAATATATAGAGATGACTTTAAGGACCGTCGCGCTCACTTAGGACAAGAGAAGGCCGTGGGTAATTCATTGCTTATCCGCATTTCTTTTGTGGTGTCTAAGGCAAGTGTGTCGAAGGCTAGTGGTTACTTAATTAGGCCTACTACTTATGTAGTGGAGAACCTCCCACTTACCTGGCACTTACCTGGCCACAGGAGAGACAAAGAGGCAGTGGATGATTTATCCTGCGACTTGTCTTTTGGCAGTTAGGAGCAGTCTAGAGCTTTGACCTAGGTGACCCCTAGAATTAGGGTTTTGCTTGTTGCATTTGTTGTGATCGCATCAATTTTTTCAAAAAAAAAAATCCGTATCATTTTTCAAAACAAACACCGCATTCATTCATTTCCCCTAATTATAAGTCACGCTGCCACTTGTACTAACCCTTTTTAGTGCAAGATAGGATGGACACGGGATTCTAGTGCCCGTTTAGTCCGCGTCCCCCCGATCGACTCCGAAGTCGATATTTCTTCATTTACTTCTTCTTTACCCACCACCACACCCACATCGATGGATTCGTCTCCATCGAATTTCTTTACCACTAATCTGCCGCCATCCGTTGGTGCGCAGAATCCACCCCGCATCTCTCTCCAAGAAATGTGCTATCCTTTGCGAGGTCCTCTTTCGACCTGCTTATCCATTCCACCAGCCAACGGGGATAATTTTGAGATTAAACCCCAATACATCAACCTTCTACCTAAATTCCACGGTCTCGAGACTGAAGATGCATACGTCTTTACCACCAAATTTGAAAACGTATGCGCAATGATGGGTACGTCACAACTTTCTGTGGATGCTATGCGTCTACGTCTTGTTCCATTTACCTTGTGCGATATAGCAGAGAAGTGGCTGTATAACACTACCGCACATTCCATTACAAATTGGGAAGAATTCGTTGCGGCATTCCTTAAGAAATTCTACCCTATGCAAAAGACAGCTCGAATCCGTAGCGAACTAAATCAATTCACCCAGCTTCCGACTGAACCATTCTCGAAATGCTTTGAACGATTCAAGGATCTTTTGGTTCAATGTCCACATCACGGCATCCCGAGATGGGATCTTTGCCGAATCATATATGAGGGCATTAACCTTACCACTAAACAAAACCTTGAAAACATGTGTCAAGGCACCTTTATGACCAAGGATGATGGGGAAGCTTGGAAATTTTTAGAAGAGTTTGCTGAAAAATCCTTACAGTGGGAGAGTGGAACACAGTCATCGACTAGGGGTGGCATACACCAAATTGATATGTCCATAGGTGTTCGAGCTGAGATGGCAGCAATGCAAAAGAAGCTCGAGGCTATGGAACATTTTTAGCAGCCTCCCTAAATCCGATATCGCTCCCCAAAACTGTATGTGGGTGCTGTTCTGATCCTTCTCACTTAACAGAAGAATGTCCATTAAACTCTCCGTTTCAAGGTCACGAGCATACCAATGCCGCATTTCAAAGACCTAGAAACGATCCATATTCTTCCACGTACAATCAGGCTTGGAGGAATCACCTGAATTTTGCTTGGAACCAACAACAACAATCTCAAAACACAGTTCCAAGCCAACATAATTTCCAAAGGGCTCTTCCACCACAACAGCAACCACTTCAACTCACTCAGCACCCCTACCAGTCACAAAATTTTCAAAACCAGGTCAATCCTCTTGCACCGTCTAATCCTATGCAGTTGACCTGTTCTGACGAATTCTCTCAATTCACTCAAACCATGAAATCACTTTTGTCAAATTTCATAGAGGTGTCGGCTGAGGTTAGATCTTCCGTCAGTGAGATAAAGAAAAATTCAGCGTCCCAAGCTGAGAGTATCAGATCGATGGAAGCTGAAATTGCACGACTTAAAGCCGAAATGAGTGCGAGAGAAAAAGGGAAACTTCCGTCTCAACCCCTACCGAATCCTGGGCATTACAATGTAAATGCCGTCACAACGTTGAGATCAGGAAGAGTGCTGAATAACCATGTTGGGGAAGGAATTGATGATATTGAAAATCCTATCAATAACACCCCAGCTGAGACCTTTCCTCACACACACACTTCCACTTCTGATCCTTGTTCTTCTACCCCACCGCCTTCTCACGAGCCTATTCTCCGTTTCCCACTAGGCTCGACACCTCAGCAATCCTCTTCTAGTTCTCCACAGATGATCCCCACTCCTCTTTTGGGATTACGTCTACCCCCACTTCCTTCTCCTATGATGGACCCAGCGCTTATTGCTAAAGCTCCTTACCCGAATCGGTTAAGGGGTAACAAATCGAGTCCACATATGGAGAAAATTATGGAAATGTTCAAACTGGTTAATATCAACATCCCTCTCCTAGATGCTATTCAACAAGTCCCCGCTTATGCGAAAATTCTTAAGGACTTGTGCACTAGGAAGAGGAAGACTCAAGTGCCGAAGACGGCCTTCATGTCTAATAACATTAGCACTGCTTTTATCCCACAGCTACCAAAGAAACGTAAGGACCCAGGATGTCCTACGATATCAATTTCTATTGGGGGTAAAAACATCAACCGTGCTCTTTTAGACCTTGGCGCAAGTGTTAACCTACTTCCATATTCTGTCTATGAGCAGCTAGGGATTGGAGAGTTGAAACCAGCTCACTGCACTCTCCAAATGGCAGACCGTTCAATCACCTAACCTAAGGGTGAACTAGAGGATGTGTTGATAAAGGTCGGGGAATTTGTATTCCCTGTGGACTTCATTGTTCTCGATACACAACCTGTAGCAAACCCCCGGAGCCAAATTCCGGTGATTTTGGGTCGACCATTCCTTGCCACTTCCAATGCTGTCATTAACTGTAGAAATGGTTCAATGAACTTATCATTTGGAAATATGACCATTGAACTAAACATCTACAAAATTGGAAGTCAGCCATCAGAACCCTCTGCTCATATCCTTGATGTGTGCTCTGTCCACGAGATTGCTCCCGAAAGTTGCAGAGTTGATAAACTTTGCTTTACGGATCTTGACGACACTACCACATCACTGTTTGATCTTGCACATGATCTTAGTGAGGACACCTTTCCCACACTTGAGTCCGACATTCCTGACTTATCACCACCCGAGTCTGTATCTTTCACAGGCTATGAGCTTCTTTGTGACTCCGAAAATCACTCGATGATCCCACCTTCTATTATTTCTCCGCCAGCATTAGATCTCAAAATTTTACCTTCTCATCTTAAATATGCTTATTTAGGTGAGAATGAGTCTTTACCGGTTATCATATCCACTTCTCTAGTATCAGAGCAAGAGAATGCACTTTTATCGGTATTGAGATCTAATAGGGAGGTGTTTGGTTAGACCATGGCGGACATCAAAGGGATTAGTCCCTTGATTGTAGAACATCATATACATGTGATGGATGATGCCAGACCAACCCGAGAACCACAGAGACAGTTAAATCCCGTCATGAAGGAAGCGGTGATGAAAGAGATCGTCAAATGCCTTGATAATGGTATTATATACCCAATCTCCGATAGCCAATGGGTGAGTCCAATACATGTCGTCCCTAAGAAATCTGGCATCACTGTTATTACCAATGAGGTAAATGAGTTGATTCAGACACGTGCACAAACTGGGTGGCGTGTATGTATTGATTACAGAAAACTCAATACCGCCACGAGGAAAGACCACTTTCCTCTACCTTTCATTGATCAGATGCTGGAACGCTTAGCTGGACGTGAGTATTATTGCTTTATGGACGGATACTCTGGCTATAATCAGGTCCCCATTGCCAAAAAGGATCAAGATAAACCACTTTTACTTGTCCTTTTGGTACCTTTGCTTATAGACGCATGCCCTTTGGGTTATGCAATACTCCCGCTACATTTCAGCAGTGTATGATAGGGATATTCTCTGACATGGTCGAGAATTTTTTGGAGATTTTTATGGACGATTTCTCGATTTTTGGAGACTCTTTTTCTGACTGCCTATCGAATCTTGACGCGGTTCTTACTCGTTGCAAAGAGAAGAACTTAACCTTGAATTGGGAAAAATGCCATTTCATGGTCCAAGAGGGAATTGTGCTTGGACATGTTATTTCACGGAAAGGCATTGAGGTTGACAGAGCTAAGATAGATGTCATTCAAAACCTTCCTCATCCCAAAAGCGTCAAGGATATCCGATCATTTCTTGGCCATGCGGGCTTTTATAGGAGATTCATTAAGGATTTTAGCAAAATTGCTAGACTCTTAACTCTTATCTTGGCAAAGGATACGACCTTCCACTTTGACTCGGATTGTGAGGCAGCATTCGACTCACTCAAACACTCCCTCATTACAGCCCCCGTTCTATCATCTCCAAATTGGGACTACCCCTTTGAGCTTATGTGTGATGCATCGGATTTTGCAGTTGGTGCAGTTTTAGGACAGCACATTGAAAAGATGCCACACGTGATCTATTATGCAAGTAAGACCCTGAATGATGCTCAAATTAACTATACAACTACCGAAAAAGAACTTTTGGCGGTTGTATTTGCATTAGAAAAATTCAGGCCTTACTTGATTGGCTCACCAATAGTTGTGTACACTGACCACTCTGCCTTGAAACATCTTCTGGCGAAGAAGGATGCTAAAGGTAGGCTAATACGTTGGATCCTTCTATTACAAGAATTTGATCTTGTTATCAAAGATAAGAAAGGATGTGAAAACGTTGTAGCCGACCATCTTTCACACATCTCTTCTTCACCCGTGACCCTGTCGATCAATGATTCGTTTCCAGACGAACAACTCTTGAGCGTATCCAATGAACCTTGGTTCAGGGATATTGTGAACTATCTTGTCACGGGACTGATACCCAGCGATTGGTCAAAACAGGACAAACATCATTTTCTATCCCAAGTAAAACACTTTTACTGGGACGATCCATATCTGTTTAAGTATTGTCCTGATCAGATCATTCGCCGGTGTGTCCCGAATGAGGAGTTCAAGAGTGTTCTATCTTTTAGTCATGATCAGGCCTGTGGGGCTCATTTTGGTCCTAAAAAGACGGCGGAGAAGGTTTTGCAATGCGGATTTTATTGGCCGACCTTGTTCAAGGACGCATTTGATTATTGCAAAACCTGTACACAGTGTCAGCACACGGGTAGAATTTCCCGGAGAAATGAAATGCCTCAGCAACCCATTTTAGTGGTTGAAATTCTCGATGTTTGGGGCATTGACTTTATGGGTCCCTTTCCCAACTCCTTTAGGAATTTATACATACTGCTTGCGGTTGATTACGTCTCAAAGTGGGTTGAAGCCATTCCATGTCGCACTAATGACAAGAAGGTTGTCATTAAGTTCTTAAAAGAAAACATCTTTTCGTGATTTGGACACCCACGCGCTATCATTAGCGATAACGGGACACATTTCTGCAACAGGTCTTTCGAGACTCTGATGCGGAAATACGCAATCAACCACAGACTTTCTACACCCTATCATCCCCAAACAAGCGGGCAGGCTGAGATTTCAAATAGACAGATCAAAAAAATCCTGGAGAAGACTGTTGCTAAGAATAGAAAAGATTGGTCGACCAAACTGACGGATGCTCTTTGTGCATTCCGAACTGCATTTAAAACCGACCTAGGGATGTCTCCATATAGGTTAGTGTTTGGGAAGGCATGTCACTTGCCAGTCGAGATTGAGCATAAAGCATTATGGGCTATTAAGGAAATCAACTTTGACTTAAACCAAGCCTGCAACTTTCGGAAGCTGCAATTAAATGAGCTAAGCGAACTCCGCGATGAAGCTTATGATAACGCTGTAATCGTAAAGAATAGGACCAAGGTTTTTCACGATAAAAACAATTTGAGGAAAACATTTACACCAGGTCAGCATGTCCTTCTTTATGATTCACGACTACACCTTCACGCGGGTAAGCTTCGATCTCGGTGGAAGGGACCTTTTGTTGTGCGGTCTGTATACCCGTGCGGGGCAGTAGAGGTAGAAAATGTTAAAAACGGCACCTTTTTCAAAGTGAATGGACATAAACTAAAGCCGTATTTTTCCACTGACCCCACGGAGGAGCTCCTGTTCTTACAGGAGCCATTTTATCTTGATTAAAATTCCTCCGTCTCACCTCCATGTCCTGTATATTATTACATCATCTTTTTGAATGGAGGTGAGTGAAAAGAATAAGTTTGGGGGAGGATCTTCACTTATATATTTTGCCTCCACTAATAAATTCCTCCCAGGCATACAGGTTTTGTAGATATAGCGGTTGGCAACAGTGAGGACACTGTTGAAAACAAGTTTGGGGGAGGTTTGTGCTTATTTTTGCATCATTTGCATATCATTTGCATAAGCACAAAACATTTCTTTAAAAATCCATAAAAATTTAAAATTTTCAAAATATAAAAATATTTAATATTTAAACATTTTTTTACATAAATAAGATAATAAAAGATTAGATAGTGAAAAATTACATCCATGAGATTAGAAAAATTTAAGAAAACCAAGAAAATTAGAAGTTTTCTTATACGAACTAGTAATAAGTAGTTATGAGCCGTTGTCCCAAGGGTTAGTAAGTTGAAAGAAGTCACTAATCTGAGGATAAAAATAAGTCTGAAAAATAGTTTCTATTCTGGAAGCCAAACATTTTGAACGTTGATACCCTGCTATTCGCACTTGCACACGTCTTGAATCTCGGGATAGTAGAGGATACCTTGAAATGCTCTTGTCTAAAAGCCAAAGTATGAAGGAAATAAAAATAAAACATGAAGAAAATATAAAAGGGTGAAAAAAATGGACACTGGTTTTGTTATCGCCAAGGCAGTAATAAAAAAATATAGCGAGGGTGCCTCTTCACCTAGTGCCCTAAGGCCAACTGGTCTGGGAGTCACTGCTAAGCCTTAGGTGGTGCAAGACGAGAAAAATACACCAAATAAGCAAGCACATGAGTAATCGGTCGGTTAGTACCTTAAGAAGTATTAACGGTCGCATGAAAGTGTGTGAGCAATTTCATCTAAATATTCATTAATTAAAAAGTACTGAGGCTGATGGGCAAGAGTATGATAGCTTGAATTGAATTCTCCGGGTGTAGGGATGTCTTTACACACACGCAGGGTTATATGATCGAGGTTTGGAAGATAGATAGGAATGAAGAATAAGACGATGTTTTATTGAGGGAGGACGTGATTTCTGAAATCTTTTCATGACTATTAAGATAGGGCTCATGACAACCGAAAAGCTAGCTTAGTTGGAAACCCTAATTCCCAAGGCTTTTCTTTTACAATTCTTTTCTTTAAATGTAATATTCATGATCTTCCTTTTATTATTGGATTTTGTGGGTGCAATCCGCTGAAAACCCTCAGGAGACAACACTCCTCCTACTAGGGACACCTCGAGGTTTAAAGGCTTGTTGCACGTGCTCAGTGCAATCGTGTTGCCTACGAAAGTGTGCTAGTTAGTTTTTCTCTATTTTTATTTTCTCCTTCTCTTTTTAATAAAACAATTCGCTCGAGGCGACCGAAAATAAGTTTGGGGGAATTTTATCAGTCTTAAATATTGTATTTTTAACACGTCAATTTCCTTATCATTTGCACTCATCTAGTATGTTCGGTTTGCATATTACACATATTAGCAAAACAGCTGCAAAATACAAGATTACATGCGTTATACTCTAAAACCGGCATTTTTAGGGAAATGGACTGTTTATCATGGCATCGCATCATCCTTGTATTGCGCAACACTTGTTTCGAAATCTGTGCAGGAAATTCCAGGAAAAAGGCCAAAGTTGTCAAAGTGCTGATAAAAAAAACGTCAACTCAATGACTTGAGATCTGGAAGTAATATAGAAGGAATTAGGAGAATCAACATATCAGGAAACTACCATGAAGTCAGCATAGATCCACAGTAGAAATTTTATGCACTGAGGCCCTCACGTGACCGCGGATCCGCGGCCGGAGCCGGCACGTGCCGCGGATCCGCGGCAGCATTGCCACGTCATCATCAAAGTTTCACTGCAGTTTTCTCCTATCAGTTCCTACACCTCAGAAAGCTATGATAATTTCCAGAATTTTCCAGAGTTTTCTGCCAAATCAGAAAGGTTCCTTGTACAAGCTAATGATGCCCAAGCTTCCAAAGCAAGCTTCACCCTAACTACCTTAAGAGCCTAGAACCTTCCCCCTAACCTCCTAGCTTAAGGTGGAAGCTAAACCCTAACTAACTAGTTCTAGAGGCTTCTACCTAACTAACTAGCTTACAAGGGAAGCTAACCTAATCCAAGCTTCTTAAGGAAGCTAATCCTTCCTAAACCTATAAAAAGGACCCTAGGCCTCACTTGAAAAGGTTGTTCAACAATTCTCCCCACAAGTTGAGTGACACGACTTGTGCCTCAAACCCTAACCCTAATCCAATCAAAAAGCCAAAAGTTCAAGATCTTTGAGTTCAATCGAAGCAAGAATTCTTCAAAGCCTTTAGAAGCGAAGCCGGACTTCATCGGAGCAAGTGATCAAGCCGATCCGCGACTCAAGGAGCCGAAGCGACGCCAAATTCGACGATCTAGTTCCTTCCTTTTGTAAATTCAAGAGAGTTGTAAAGAATTTTTCGATAAATAAAGGTGAAATTATTTTATCTTGCTTTCTTTAAATTCAAGCATTATGATTCAATCTAGATTCTTAAATGTGTTCTTTGTGATGATGCTTGAGTAAACTCCGCTCGTGGAGGAGTCGAAACAAATCAATAGATGATGAAGTTGACGAATCTTTAAACATTTTCTTAAGTCCTATAACGTTTGTAAATTCTTGAAAATCGAATGATCGATGATCTAGTTTCGAGGCGAAATGCTTTCTTGATTATTTTCGCACGGAACTAGAGTTCAACGATCGATTATTTGATTTCCTAGAAGCTATCTTGTGAATGAGATTAATCGAAAGGACAAATGATAAGATGAGGAAACCCTAATTCTTCGCAAGATCCTTAATCCTCGATGAATCGTCATCGATCTAGCGTCAATTCGTTAATGGATAAGAAAAGGTAATTGCTAATCTTCTTCACATCTATAGATTTAATCGACTCCTACGAGTTTCACTTCAATTCTTGAAACTTAAATCGATTGGAATTCTATCACTTCTTGATTCTTGATTTTTAACGCTTTCTTGATTCTTGATTAGATCTAGTTGATTCTTGAAATTCATTGATATAAATCTTGAATCGTTTGCTTTTCTTTTCTATTAAATTTTCAATTCAAACAAAACAAATACGAACGAATCTCACAATCCCTGTGGACGATCCGCACTTACTAACACGCTACATTCGACACCGTTATTGATTGCGGTCAAAATATTTTTGGTTGTGATTTCTATACAATTTTCTAAATACCGACACAATCGGAAAAAAGAATCAATCAAGGATCGTGGGTTCGTTTCACTTGTGGCTTCTTCTGGTGACACATGTAGACTATTTTGATATCTGGAATCTGAAAATCTTTTCTACGTTTCTGCCAGAATTGGTTTCTTCAATTTACTTGAATATCTTCGGCAGATTTGATCTCGCCAACTCGGATTTCCTTGATTTCAGTCATGATATAATTCCTGCACAATTATCTCAATAAATGATATTAGTAGAATTTGTTTTTATTGAGATATTATCTTAACCATTTTTCATGATATTTTAGTTTTAAGAGAATTGGTCAAAAATATTTAATAATGTAAGCATATTAAAATAGTCCAAATATTATATGAATATTATATGCTTACAATTTTCCTTCATAATGTTAATTATAATATATAAACACATGAAAATAGTATTTTTACGGATAAACCCTTATATGTGTTATATTTATAATAAATATCTTTTATTATATATAAATAGTAAGAAAAATATCATATTAAAAGTGCAGTTTTATCAACTGAACATAGCCTCACTCCCTGCACTAGCACGCTTCGATACTGGAGCATCTCATTTCTTTATGTCACAACGGTTCGTCCAAACTCATGCGATTCCAGTCAAACCCCTCGTATCCTGTCACACCCCACTTCCCAGTATACGGGCAGAGGGCGCGACACGGCCACTACGTATTTACTCAGAAGTAAACACGCTAAGCGTATCTAAGCAATATAAAGTAAAAGTACACAAGAGACAAGATGTAAATGAACATCAACTTTATTTATTAAACATTCTTTTACAGGTACAACTAAAAATGTAAATACATGGCATGAAAGCAATGCCTAAACAGTGGCATAACAGAAATGAAAATGGAATAACTACAAGTGGCTACAGCTCTGGGTCTTCGGTGTACTGCTCATGGGCCTGCTCCAAATGCTCCTGACTGGTCTCGTACTCCTCAGTGTCGAGTCCTACTAACAACATTCCAAAGAAGAAGAGAAACAGGAATGTCGTCAGCGAACAATCGCTCGGTAAGTCCCAAAGATGAGGGAGAAGTAGAATAGACAGAGAGAGTGTATGGTTTTATAATGTTTTATTATAATATTAGCGCAGTTGTTTGTAGCTTGGTACAGAAAATGCCAGTGTATACGAGAGGAGTCCCACTTACACCGGAGACTTTGGTAACCCGTAGTACAAGACTCCGTCGATAATACCACGGAACAACGGCATGGATGTAATTACGTCTTAAGTGACTACCTCGTGCTACTTCTAACATGTTCCGTACCAATCTACACTTTTATAACCCCGTAGTGTTTATGTATTGATTGTATTGATTGTACGGATTGTATTATATTGTTTGTATTGTTTGAATTGTATATTGTATATAGATGGATGACTTACCGAAACCATGATATCAGTAATGGAACGGATATAATGGATGGACATGTAAATGGAATATATCCATGGTTCGGGTCAGTCAATATAGATTGATTAGATTAAATAGACGGATTCATAGATCCATGTTGTATTATAGTTTGATACTTGAATTATATTTAAGTCAGATTGATTATATCGAGACTCGGTCTGAGTCAGACAATTAGAAAAGAAATTGAAGTCCTGAATTATGTTTTGGTGCTATCGGTAATTGCTGCATATGGACGACAGGATTTGTGTCTTTTTCAAAGACAATTACCGTGTTGATAACACCATTTGTTAAGTTTTCTATCTTAAATAGACAAGCACCCATATCTCCGACTCCCTGAGGCTCAAGAGACTGATCCCGCTTTTACCTATGTTTACTAGGGTCCTTATTGTAATTTAGTATAACTTGAAGGGATTTTACGTAAAATAGTTTTGTTATATTTTCAAAATACACCTCAAGTATTTTATTATCGTCTTTAGAGTTTTCATAGATGTTTCTTTTATTCAATATGAAACTTCTAGTGAATATGACCTAGTTTTAAAGTATAAGGTATTTATTTGAAATATTGGAATTGTATGGTATTTTCTTGTAAATGGAATATTTTTCTTGAATTTTGGAAATGTGGAATATTATAAATATTAAAAGTAGATATTTTGATATTAATTACATATATATTTATTTCTAAAAAATATAATTTTTATTTATAATAGAAATCACATTTTCTAAAGAAAAATTGTATTAAAAACTTTTCGAGATCGTATGCTCCTTGCGGAGGTCTGCATCTCACTCTACTAAGTTTGAGGATGTGCGATAATCCGTACCATTCCGAACGGGTTTCCCAAAACGGGTTGTAGAGGCGCAATTGCAAAGATTTGCTAAATACACTTCTTATAGGAAAAAGGTTTTATAAGTTGAAGGTAGTTATATGTAAAGTCGTATTTTCCCAAATTTATGTTCCCAAATTCCATCGTGCTATGTTAGATATGTGTGTTGTGAGGAGGTAGGTCATTACCTTGTGAGTTTTCTAAGAGAATACGGTTTAAAAAGTTTAAACATGTCGAAATGAAATATGAAGGTATTTTAATGTAAAAGTAGAATAAATCTTGCTACGATAATTATTTTGATGTCAAATTTATTCTATTGCCTTTGTTAATGTTTAATGGTCATGACATAAGAGTTTGGTATTATTGTGTTTAAGAAAAATAGAACTTTTTAAGGAAAAACCGAATCGGAAGTCGGATTAACTCCGCTTCTGTCGGATTTTAGTTTTGAATGTTTTTAGAATAGAGAAAAGAAAAAGATGTATGGACTTACTAGATGATTGGCTAGAGGAGAGAAAGAGGAAGAGGTGGGAATTGCCGGTGCGTCGTTTCGACGTCGGAAACTCCTCGAGTTGTCGCCAGAAGTTCGTCGGAGCTTCGCCCTTTGTTAACTCCGCTTACACATAAAAGAATCTTGGAATTTTCTTGAGAGTTTTTGTAGGAAATTTCAGTGTGAAGGGGTGTAAAAATAGAGTGGGTATTTATAGGGAAAATTAGGGTTAGGGTGTGATAAATTTGAGAATTAAAATGCATTAAAATATGGAGTAATGCAAAGTTTTAATTCTCTGGAAAATGCAGGAAAACAAACAGTCAGGGGTTAACAGGGGGAGTCCAAGGGTCTAGGGAAAATAAAAAAAATTGCATTTGGCCTTCACCACACCGGCGGCGCCGGCCTATGGGGTGCTCTCGCCGGTCCGATCCTGGAGTTGGAGGCTCGGATTCTCGCCACGTGTCCATGACTCTTGGTCTAGCCTCGTGCACATGTTTGTTTAGGCTGTGACTCTTGGTTTTACGTGTTGTGCACGTGTAGACTCTTGGGCTTCTAAAAGATTAAAAGAATTTTAAATTAAAAAAATGTGTGGCTGATGGGATTTGAAGTCTGGGGCTTTGGTTCAGCAGTGCAAGGTCTTACCAATGAGCTACAAGCTCCTTGTTGCTGTTCAAAAGCAAATTAATTTTATAACTTGTGCTCAGGCTTAAGTACCCCCTTCTGTGTTTTTTGAAAAAAATTGTACAGAAAGTTTAGGGTTGTTACATATCCAGCTGGAATTTCAGTTCAGGGAACGGCGTTCTAAAGGCAGAAATGGGATACGATCTGTGTCCAGTGGTCGTCTGCAGCAGAGAATTCTATACTGACTTCAAGGTGCTGGACATACCGAATTTCGATGTCTTCTTGGGTATGGATTGGCTCGGAACATTCTATACTACCATTCACTGTCGTTAAAGGAGGGTAGTATTCAAGATTCCAGATCATTCGGTCTTTTATTTCAAAAGTGGAGACCGTACTCTGGAGCCAAGTACATACAAGGCGAAACCAAAGAAGGCAGTGATTGCCGCAATTCAAGCGGAGGAAGGATCAAAGCCGGAAATAGTTCGAGAGTTCGACGATGTGATTCCTGAAGACATATCAGGTTTGCCTCATGATCGAGCTCTTGAATTCAGCATTGATTTAGTACCAGGAGCACAACCGGTAATCAAAGCACCATATTGATTAAGTCCGGAAGGTTTGAAGAAAGTCCGAAATCGGTTGGACGAATTATTGGTAAAAGGATGGATTCGTCCCAGCACTTCAAGTTGGGGATCACCAGTTCTGCTTGTAAAGAAGAAGGACGGTTCATATCGAATGTGCATTGATTATAGAGTCCTGAACGATGTAACTATAAAGAACAAGTATCCACTCCCGCGCATCGACGATCTGTTCGATCAGCTAAGTTAGATCTTCATTCGGGTTTGTTCACTGCCGAAAGACGCGACCGGGATGTTAGGATGTCTGGCCTGAATTTTGGGGGCAGATACTATTTGGTTTTATCCGTCCACCTCTCCGAAGATGCCAAGTTGATTATAGCACCGTGCATCGGAGGTTCGGACAGTTGCGGCCGTTGTTGCAGACTTCGTCAGATTCCCCCTCGTTTGCGAGGGGTTTTTGATTGTGGGGCGCTCTTCCCTGCAGGCGCAAGCCCCTGCAGTTAATTACGCTACCGCATCGCGGTAACCACTTTCTCCTTCTCCAGATGGTCACTTCGTGTCATGTATATTTGTTTTATTTTAGGTTGCCCGTGGATTGTATACGGAGACTAATTTATGTTGTCGCCCGTAGAGCGTGGATTAGTCCAAATCCGTATTTTCTTAGATTTTGGTTTCGGTTGGGTTTAAGGATCGTTAATCTCATTGAGATTAAGATCAACTTAAACGTAAGGATACGTCAGTCTAATTTTAGACTAAGATCTACTCAATGGGAGTTCAGGATCATTTAGATCCGATGACAGAGCATTTAGGCTCTATCGTCTTAGTTTAGGGACATTGCGGTCCTTTGGGTTTAAGGACATCATAGTCCATGTAAGTTTAAAGACATCATAGTCTGGTTTAAAGACATCATAGTTTGTGGAGTTTAGCTTAGGGATGTTGTGGTCCATTGGGTTTAAGGACATCATAGTCCATGAGTTTAAGGACCTCATAGTCCATAGAGTTTAGTTTAGGGACGTTGCGGTCCATAAGTTTAAGGACATCATAGTCCATGGAGTTTAAGGACATCATAGTCCATGTTTAAAATAATCATAGTCTGTAGGGTTTAAAGACGTCATAGTCTTTGGGGTTCTAGTTTAGCCAATTTGGGGATGCACCAAAAGTTATTGGTTATTAGGACCCTCCACCTCTCTGAAGACATTGAAGAATTACAACGACACGTATCAGAGGTGTGGAGAGATATACCCTTGAACCAGTGAATGTTCATCAAAGATTTGATAATCTTGTATGAGATTGAGTCCAATAAAGAGCGCATGGGCTCAGTTGATCATGAGTTTGGCCAACTTGGGCTGAGCCCACTGAGTCTCTGTCATTTCTCTTCTTTTTTTTATAAAGTGTTAGACACTTGTTAGGACATAATCCTTTCTCTGTGCACATACTGCTAAACATTTATTAGGGTACTGACACCCACTTTCTTTTTGTTTTTTTTTTATTGAGTGTTGAACACTCTTTATAGCGCAGAGCACTTTATTTACAGAGCGCTTGGCGCTGAGCGCCAGAATTGGAGCGCTAAGGCGCTTCTTCTGAAATAGCGCCCACATGGGGAGCACGTGGAGCGCTTGGCGCTGAGCGCCAGATTTAGAGCGCTGGAGCGCTAAAGCGCTTCTTTTAAAATAGCGCCCACGTGAGGAGCACGTGGAGCGCTTGGCGCTGTGCTCCAGATTTGGAGCGCTAAAGCGCTTCTTTTAGAATAGCGCCCACGTGAGGAGCACGTGGCGCGCTTGGCGTTGAGCGCCAGACCTGGAGCGCTAAGGCGCCTCTTATAAAATAGCGCCCACGTGAGGAGCACATGGCGCGCTTGGCGCAAAGAGCCAGACTTAGAGCGCTAAAGCGCTTCTTTTAAAATAGCGCTTGAAGCGCTGGGCGCTGAGCGCCAGACTTGGAGCGATAAGGCGCTTCTTTTTAAATTGGAGCACTAAGGCTCTTCTCTGGTAGCTCTGATCAGTTCTGTGCTCTGAGAATTAAATTCTCGGTTTATAAGAGACTTTATCTCATGGATCTAAGAACTAAGTTCCTCTCTTTTTGATGAGATGCTATGATCTTTTTTGTTTTTTTGTGAAAAACCTTGTCTTATGAATCTGTGATCTAAAAGAAGAACTGAGTTTTTATGATGTGAGGGTTAAACTCTCAAGAATTGAGGAGATGTTATGATCTCGCTTATTATCATTTACCTTGAAGAAAATTTCTTCTTCTTAGAGCTTGCTCTTCTCTTTTGCTTTTCTGAGAACTCCAAGTTTATGGGGGGTTCTTCTATGCAAGACTTGAAGTCTTGGGTCCTTTATATAGGGGAGGCTGATTTGTTGAATCAGTTAAGGAAATCTTTCTCTGATTGATTTAGGGATGTTTCCCCACCATTGGATCTTTGATCCTAGGGCTTCTGTTTTACAGAAGACATCTTTCTTGTTATTTAACAAGATTGGGAAAATATTTTCCCATATAGAACTTATTCTGTATCTTAGTGATTTTTAATCACCATTGGATCTTTGATCCAACGGTACTCTGATTTACATAGCACAATCTTGTTTGGAAAGATTAGAAGAGTATTTCCTCAACAGAATTTAATTTTTTAATTTGATGATTTATTATCTTCGTTGGATCTTTGATCCAAAGGTGGAGAACATTTAGTTCTAGCGCTAGCGCTCTCGTGCTTTGCACGTAGGGCGCCGCCTCAGAGTCTTTGACTCTTAGCGCTGGCGCACTTGGCCCTCGCGCTCTCATGCTTTGCACGTGAGGCGCTGCCTCAGAGTCTTTGACTCTTAGCGCTGGCGCACTTGGCGCTCGCGCTCTCGTGCTTTGCACGTGAGGCGCTGCCTCAGAGTCTTTAACTCTTAGCGCTGGCGCTCTTGGCGCGAGCGCTTTTATGAAGCGCTGCCTCATTTCAAATTTCAAATTTTGAACAAAGCTTTGCTCTGATTTGGGGAAACAAATGCCCCCCCACCGTTGCGCTCATGTGGCTTACACGTGAGTGTAGCGGTGGTAGCCTTTCCACCGTTAGATCAACTTGGAAGTTGAATCGACTTCCCCTGCCTATAAATAGAGCCTTTGGCCCCTTTAAGATGACCTCTGTTCATCTTCTTGTTTTCTTATTCTTGAGAATTTTATTCTCTCTTCAGAGCTACGCTCTCTGCCTTAAGAACTCTCTTAGAGTCGGAACCCTCTCAAAAATTTAGGTAAAGATCAAATCTTTGAAGGGATTACTTCATAATTTAGGGTTTCACCCATTAACAGAGCTTTGCTCTTCTCAAATCATATAGATTTTTAGGTTTTCTCAACAGAGCTTTGCTCTTCTTAGATCATAGATCTAAAGAGATCTTTTTTAGGGTTTCTTAACCCATTAATGAAGAATTCTTAAAGTTCATTTTGCAGATCTTAAAGATCTCGAAGTTTTTAACTCAGTAAAGCTTTGCTTTTTCAGGGTTTTGATGGATGATTCCATCGTCTTCACAGAGCATAGCTCTTAAAATTTTTAAAGAATTTTATTCCTCTCATGGTTAGAGTTGACAGATGTCACTCTTGTCTGCAGAGCATTGCTTTCGAGGAGTTTAACTCCTTGGCCCGAGGGGCCTCTCATTAAATGAGAATCCTTTTAGGATTTCTTATTTAATGAGTGACTGTCTCATCAATGATGAGCCGTCATCTAGATTTTGTGGGTCCCTTTTGGTCCCTTTCCACTGCATTACAGTGTGGTACAAATTTTAAGTACCAAGTTTTTGTTTTGTTTTTTTGTAGAATTTGGACTGTAGCATTGACAACTAATCCTTGTTCTTTTTCGTGCAGGTACTGTGTCTTTCTACACTTCTTTCCCCTTCGTTCGTCCGAAGAGCGCATTCGCTGACGCGCCCGTAGACCGAGAAGTTTTTGCACTAATCAAAGATCACAACCCAGAACGGAAATCTCTTCATCTATGGGGGTCGTGGTACAATCAAATCATCCGGGGTCGACGCAGTTTCTCTTGTGCGGTGCCTTTGGAGCCCATTTCGGCGATCCACTACGTCGACTCATCCCCATTGAACTATGCCGTGGAGGAGGTCAACTGGACTTTGGAGGGTTGCCTTCAGCCCTCTATGGCCGCAATACCCGTACAGCCACCGATGGCTTTGGATACTCTGGGGCGGCGTATATGTCAAGGCGAGTCGCGCCCTTGGGGACAGCTTTACATTATAGGCTTGACTCCTCGCCATCCAGCTGGATATTTGTGTAAGTCCACGTTGCTCACCCCGGTTCTTACGGGGAGGCGGAAACGGCGAAAAACAATTATTTTGGCCCAAAGGCAACATGGACTAAAAGCCGGATCTTTGCTAAACTAGAAACTAGCAAACTACTAGAAGCTTTAACTACAATGCCGTAGAAAATATACCTCACGAAAACGGTCCTTCGGGTCTTCTCTCCGCTGTCCGGCTCGTCCATCCACCCTCCGAGGGTCGATCCGGATCTTGGTCACCTCCGCGGCCTTCTTGAGTCGAAGATGATCCACCTGAGAGATGTACACCGATCTCCACCTCGAGCCGAGGTAACTAGGGCAACGAGATCGCTAGTCTAGATGCCCTACGTTGTGTAGTAGAGATATATGGAAGTGTTTGTCTTTGTGGAATCTTTTTCTCTCAACACATGAGATCAAAAGAAGAAATCAAAAGGAGGAAGAAGGAGGAGCTAGCAACCATGAGAGCTTTTCTTTTCTTCTCACAAGAACAAGAGATAGAAATGAAAATGAATTATGAGCTAAAGAAATGAACCATGGTTGCAATAATGCAAAACTATCATCATTACAAATCCTTTCATGATAAAGTTGATGGCTACTAATTGAATTGACTATTTTCATAATCCATAAAAGAAAACGAAATCCAAAGAAGAGTGTAGACCTCTCATGAAGGTCAATGGTCAACTCCGGTCAACGGGTCAACAAAGTCAAGAGAGGTCATGGTGGTCAAATGGTCAATGCAATTAGCCATCACTAAACTATCACTAAAAGGATTAGTAAACAATGTCTCCGGCTCATAATGGTTTTGACCAAACGAATTGCCAAAACCCTAATGAGCCGCCACATAACGGTTTTGGCCGAACCAACTGCCAAAACCCTAATGAGGCACCTCCTCCTTCATCGCTCCTCGAAACTGTGCATACACACCTGCATCCGCATTCCGTAGAATGCAAATGCACAGTAGACAAATCAAATCCATCCGTGCAATACTAGGATCTGGCTTAAACCAAAGCCCACTAGTATTGCCTGCCCGAACAACATACGCACACAAGTGCACGTAAGTGATCGTAGCCCTGCCGTAAAACCATACGGCCTCTAAACGTTTCGCTCAGTGCAGGGAAACTCTCTGTGTGGGACTCTAAAGACTCGACACTACGCTGGCAGTGGGTTTAACCACAGACCGCAAGCAGCACTAGCTGTACGTAACGGTCCCCAGGTAGATGTCGATAAGAAGGCCAATGAGGTAAACCCATCCGAACTCCTACTGAGCCTGTATGTGACAATCTCCGTACAGTCCGGTCTGTTCGTCTGATACATCGCATGGCGGGCCTAGAGGGGTGGTGAACATCAGTCCCTTAATAGCGGTACAAGTCGTGTCGGAGTGTAGCCCAGAACACCCTGAGATAACACTGGAAACCTACCAGTATATCTCGCTTGCCCTGGCCAGGGACTACTCGTGTAATGGCTCTCCTAGACACAGCGCGATGTCAACCCCCAATACCGGAAGAGACGAATCCTGTCTAACCGTCACTGCCTCCAAGTGCTTCGGGACTGCACCCAACTACTACCTGTTTGCATGACTCCTTTGAGCCGTGGTAGGGTAGTAATATAAGTACAGTGGGAACACACTCGAGGCGAAGTGACAGTGTCAAGTCAGCGGACTAAGCTGTACTCATGTCACCTGGGAACTGATAACTGACGATAGGTATAATACCAACCAACAGTTCCCGACGAGTCCTGTCCAGTGTACTCGTAACCTAACGAGCACCTGCATACTATCTCCAGTACGACGTACTGATGGCTGTGGGACAGACCATCTCCCCTGCTGGGATGAGAAGCGCATACGCTAGTCTACTCCGGAGTATCGATGCCCCGTCTCGATAATCCTACGACTAGGGACCTGTATAAGGATGTGCTTATGGATTACCCAGCCCCCACGAGTGTAACTGCCATCACAACGCTGGTAATCAAGCAAAGATCCTAAGGGCTCTACTAATATGTATAAGCGATATGCTAAAAGAAACACATGCACATATTGAAGTAGAAACAAACCAAGTAGCATACTACCATTTTGAGCAAGATTGTCTATACAACTGTGAATATCCCAAGCTTCCATTAAGTAATATACAAGCTAGTATGATACAGTAATGGCCTCTAGGGCATATACACTAACAATCTCCCACTTGCACTAAAGCCATGTACTGGCGTATCGAAGACCTATCATCTCGATCAGCCGCTCGAACTGAGTCTGGGGTAGGGCCTTCGTGAGTGGATCTGCAGTGTTGTTCTCCGTATTTACTCTCTTCACCTCGATCTCCCGGCGATCTACGATCTCCCTGATCAGGTGGTACCGCCTCAAAATGTGCCTGGACTTCTGATGGGACCTGGGTTCCTTCGCTAAAGCTATAGCGCCGTTGTTGTCGCAATACAGCGGTATTGGATCAACAATGGTAGGAACCACCTGAAGCTCCATGAGGAACTTCTTCATCCAGACAGCTTCCTTTGCGGCATCGCAAGCAGCTATATACTCCGCTTCCATAGTTGAGTCAGCAACGGTCTCCTGCTTGGAACTCTTCCAGCAAACCGCCCCTCCATTGAGGGTAAAGACATAACCCGACATGGACTTGGAGTCATCCTTGTCACTCTGGAAGCTGGAGTCAGCAAAGGCCTCGATCTGGAGGTCTTTTCCGCCATACACCAAGAACATCTCCTTAGTCCTTCTCAGGTACTTGAGAATGTTCTTTACCGCTATCCAGTGTTTCTCCCCTGGGTCCGACAGATACCGGCTTACATTGCTCAATGCATATACTACATCTGGTCTGGTACATAACATCGCATACATTATAGAGCCTACCGCAGAAGCGTAGGGTATAATAGACATGCGATCCCTTTCCAAATCAGTCTTGGGAGACATCTTTTTGGAGAGGGTGATCCCGTGACAAGCCGGTAAATTACCACGCTTGGAATCTTCCATACTGAATCTTTTCAGTATGGTGTCGATGTACCTTGACTGTGAAAGTCCCAACATCCTCTTAGATCTATCACGATAGATCTGGATCCCCAGAATATAGTTGGCATCGCCCAGGTCCTTCATGGAGAACCTCTGCGACAAGAATCCTTTGACTGACTGTAGCATAGGAATATCATTTCCTATTAGGAGAATGTCATCCACATACAAGACGAGGAATACCACAGTTCTCCCTACAATCTTACTGTAAATGCATGGTTCATCTGGGTTTTTGATAAAGTCGAATTCTTTGACAGTATCATCGAAGCAGATGTTCCAACTCCGCGATGCCTGCTTCAGTCCATAGATGGACATTAGCAACTTGCACACTTTACCATTGCTCCCACTCTGAATGAATCCCTCCGGCTGATCTATATAGACGCACTCTTCCAGATTTCCATTTAGGAAAGCCGTCTTTACGT
Source organism: Agapanthus africanus (assembly GCA_030015575.1). Taxonomy (NCBI): domain Eukaryota; kingdom Viridiplantae; phylum Streptophyta; class Magnoliopsida; order Asparagales; family Amaryllidaceae; genus Agapanthus; species Agapanthus africanus. The sequence goes on along the minus strand of JASDDO010000022.1, from coordinate 696,083,191 downwards.
CCATCTGCCATATTTCATAATCGTGGAAGGCAGCAATGGCAAGAAGGATCCGAATGGATTTCAGCATAGCCACTAGAGAAAAGGTCTCATCATAGTCCAAACCAGGTCTTTGACGAAAACCCTTTGCAACAAGTCAAGCTTTATAGGTCTCAACCTGCCCATCTACACCAATCTTCTTTCTGAAGATCCATTTGCAGCCTACGGGTTTTACCCCTTCTGGAGCAAAGTCCAAAGTCCAAACTTTGTTGGTGTACATGGACTCCATCTCGGTCCGCATTGCATCCAGCCATTTTACCGAGTCACTGCTCTGAATGGCTTGCTGGAAGCTAGTAGGCTCACCATAATCCATAGTGCAATCCTCTCTATCCCCGTCTATGAGAAAACCATAGTATCTCTCGGACGGATGAGACTGCATACTACTCCTGCGGAGTGGCGCTGGGATGTCCTGTTCTTTCGAACCCTCTGGTTCTACTAAGCTTTCAGTAATAACTTGTGGTTCTGGAATTTCTTCCAGTTCTATTGCGCTCCCACTTATCTGGTTTTCCAAAAACTCGGTTTCCAAGAAGCGGGCATGACGAGAAACAAAAACCTTTTGTTCCTCTGCGTAATAGAAAAGATACCCCTTGGAGTTCTTTGGGTATCCCACAAACTAACACTGTACTGAGCGTGCCTCGAGCTTGTCCGCATGCTGCTTTTTGACAAAAGCTGGACATCCCCATGTCTTAATGTGATTAAGATAGGGTTTCTTCCCACACTACATCTAATATGGTGTAGTAGGCACAGTCTTAGTTGGAACTCGGTTCAAAAGATATGCAGCTGTTTCTAGTGCATAACCCCAGAAAGATCGCGGTAACTCAGCCTTACTCATCATGGAACGAACCATATCCAATAGGGTTCGATTCCGCCTTTCCGATACACCGTTGTGTTGTGGTGTGTATGGAGGAGTAAGCTGAGAGAGAATTCCATTCTCTTTTAAGTAGCCCAGAAACTCGGCACTCAAGTATTCACCACCTCGATCAGATCTCAGTGTCTTGATACTTTTGCCTGTTTGTTTTTCAACTTCATTCTTATATTCCTGAAATTTCTCAAAGGCCTCGGATTTGTGCTTCATCAAGAAGACATGCCCATACCTAGAGAAATCATCTGTGAAAGTAATGAAGTATGAATAACCACTTCGCGCATGTGTAGAGATTGGACCACACACATCACTGTGTATGAGTCCCAAAAGCTCGCTTGCTCTTTCTCCGTGTCCAGTGAACGGAGTCTTTGTCATCTTTCCCATGAGACAAGATTCACAAGTGGCATAAGACTGATACTCGAACGGATTCAAGTATCCCTCTTTATGTAACTTTGTTAACCGTGTCTCATTAATGTGACCCAGTCTACAATGCCATAAGAAAGCCTGATTTGATTCCGGAGACTTTCTTTTAAGTGTGTTCTGGACACTGAAGACCTGAGCTTGATTCAAAACGTATATACCGTTTTTCAATGTACCTGACCCAATCAGAACTTGATTTAGGTGGATGTTTACTACATCACTTACAAAAGTAAAATCATATCCTTCTTTAGAAAGTAAGGATACATATATGATATTACAAGTCGCACCTGGTACATAAAAACAGTCACGCAGAATCAATATCTGCCCAGTTGTCAGTCCTAGATGATATTCCCCTACGGATTCAGCATACATGCTCATTCCGTTAGCAACCCTGAGAGTCATATCACCTTTCTTGATAACCCTACGGTTTCTCAGAGCCTGTAACGAATTACAGATATGAGATCCTGATCCGGTATCCAATACCCAGGAAGTAGGGTTAACTGACATACAGTTCTCTATTACAAACACACCCGAAGCCGAAGCCACAACATGCTTCGAATTCTGGCTACTGGCTTTGCAAGCCCTGCAATCCTTCTGCCCATGTTCATTCCCGTAACAATAGGAACATCCCTATTTTACTACATCCATTCCCGAAACTTCTGCCTTTCCCTTTCTTTTTACTTCCCTGGTTTCCTTCAGGGTAGTAGGTAAAGACTGTTGAACTAAGTCAGCATCTGACCCGTTCTTCAACGTGGTCTTCAGGTCCGAGAGCTCAAAAGAGCTGGTCTCTGTAAGGACGTTGCCCCTTACAGATGACCCGATAGCCAACCTCGCTGGAAGCAATTCGTTCGAGGTCTCATATCTTGCGATGCGAGATTGCTCTCCATATAAATCTTTGTTATGGAGGAAGATAGAAACTAACTCCATCTTCTTGTGCTGCCTCTGGTTTACACCATCAACTGAGGCTAACACGAGGCACTTGGCTTTCGCACAGTTCTTTTCCGATGTCTTGCGGATATGAATATCCGTGATAGGGGAAACTAGACTTGAGACGGCAGGGGTTGGATCAGTCAAGAGGTGTCCCAGCTTGTCATGGGTAATGGACATCTGGACAGACCTTTGCCAGTCATAACAGTCAGATTCAGTCATTTTATTATCTAGATGTAACCTAGGTGCGGCCACTGGGTCGCTGCAATTAAGAGAGAGAGAAGAAAACACTTAGCATGATGCTCTTGCAAGTTTAGATTGGTTTTTAATTTATCTAAACATGATGGCTCCCACTGTCTCTCGAATCCCTCCTCAAACCATAAAGGAAGAATTAGTCAGGATCAATCTCACCGTACAATACTTGCTTAACCGTTCAGCCAGGCCAGTGTCGGTACTTCGAGGGAGGTTTTCCAACGCTTTCGCGAAGTTCCTTAATTAAGTAACCTCTTTTCCCTGTGGGCGTAGCCCCGCTAACACCTTTCTAGACACCTACTTGGTTTATAGCATTGATCGTTAAGTGAGAAAGTTCCCGAGGAGTAGCATATACTCACAGTAGGATCGGGATCCAAATATCATCGCGTGACAAAACTGAAGGAATCCTACCAGAATCATCACACTCCAAATGGTATGCAGCGCTAGCAAGTTTTAGTTCTTTTGAAACTCCCGATGTGGATTTTTGCCCCATGCTCTTATGACCTTGACTTTAGCCAACAAATCATAAGTCACATGTCAAGTTCTACCCGTCATTATCCAGGTTAATTTGAACCCACCCGCACATACCCTTGACTTTGGCCAACAAGGCAGTACGACTGTCCCAAACCAACGCATCTATCTATGCTACATATGAATACCCAATAGCTACCAAACACTGTGTCTTGACTTTGGCCAACAAACACAGCTTGAATATTATTGACTATCTATACGAAATAACGGAGGGCTACGAATGGTTTTGGCGAAACCGTGAACGTAGTGAACTTGATATAATCGATGGAACGAGATAGCTTTTAAAAGGAGTGGTTCGAACTCCGCGTTTAAAAAGCTGGTTTTTGAAAAGAACCGAGTGGTTTTGAAAGTGTTCCAACGACTTTTACTTGGTTTATTTTCTTGCATTAATTCCAATGCGTCCCATCATTTAATCCTACCATTGCAGAAAACAACCAAAATATGGCGTACGCTTATGCCATCCGCATTCGCCACGGGGTCCCGTCATCACCCGTTAGGTTACTTAACTAACGACAGAGCGAGGGCTGGACTAGCACGGATGCAAAACATAAGCAACACCTAAATAGATATCATATATAGGTTTATAGCAATGATAGCCAATCCAGATCACAGATAAACACTTTGGATATACTAGGAACCCGCGATTCGTTCGAGCCTGCAACGAAAAGCGGATTACACGGTCGCGATGAATAGCCAAACCCCACCCTAGACCCCTACGGGTGCGGCAAACTACCCGCCAAGTACCCGAAGCGAAGCAACCTCCCTCAACCCGTGAGTAGGCCACTCGGCACTTCGAGATACCCGGTAGTTTGTGCACCCCACCTTGGGTCTATCCTAGGAGCAAAAATAGTAAAAAGAAATTATACAATGACGGCTACAACCCCGACCCGGTTGTGCGGCCATACAAATAATATTACATCAATTTACAAATTTTACAATGAATGAAAGAAAAAGAAACTCTCATCTCACATCCATTCCCGGCTATTCATCCGCGACAATCCAACGAGTTCATATACACAAACCATCAACATTACAGATCACAGATATGTATAACCCCCACTAATCGACGTATAGCGATTAGCGGACGTTCAATACATATATCACATCACAGATAATATCCATTAGCCAAAGTCTACGGAATATCGATCAAAATACGGATTTGTAACCACCCCAAAAGTCAATTTGCTCTCTGAAAAACCTGGATAGAAACAACATGCATTAAAAATCCCAAACAGCCAAACTAAAACACTGCACAAAATCCGGTCCACGGCCGAGTCAACTCGGCCGCGGATCCGCGGCATGAAGCATGTTCTTGCCGTGGAACCGCGGCGCTTTGACCGACTCAGTGGACTGTTTTTGGGCTGTGTTTTTAAAAAACCCTGAGACGAATTTTCATGTATGTTAAATCATTTTTAGAGCAGTATAAAAATTTGACAGAAACATGGTTTTTCCGGGCGTGTTTTGCGACTTTTTTTCCGATCGATATTCAAAACACTTTGCTAACTTGCTAGTTTATGTTTAGCTAGGCTCTGATACCACTGTAAGTCCACGTTGCTCACCCCGGTTATTACGGGGAGGCAGAAACGGTGAAAAACAATTATTTTGGCCCAAAGGCAACATGGACTAAAAGCCGGATCTTTGCTAAACTAGAAACTAGCAAACTACTAGAGGCTTTAACTACTATGCCGTAGAAAATATACCTCACGAAAACGGTCATTCGGGTCTTCTCTCCGCTGTCCGGCTCATCCATCCACGCTCCGAGGGTCGATCCGGATCTTGGTCACCTCCGCGGCCTTCTTGAGTCGAAGACGATCCACCCGAGAGATGTACACCGAGCTCCGCCTCAAACCGAGGCAACTAGGGCAACGAGATCGTTAGTCTAGATGCCTTAGGTTGTGTAGTAGAGATATATGGAAGTGTTTGTCTTTGTGGGATCTTTTTCTCTCAACACATGAGATCAAAAGAAGAAATCAAGAGGAGGAAGAAGGAGGAGCTAGCAACTATGAGAGCTTTTCTTTTCTTCTCACAAGAACAAGAGAGAGAAATGAAAATGAATTATGAGCTAAAGAAATGAACCATGGTTGCAATAATGCAAAACTATCATCATTACAAATCCTTTCATGATAAAGTTGATGGCTACTAATTGAATTGACCATTTTCATAATCCATAAAAGAAAAAGAAATCCAAAGAAGAGTGTAGACCTCTCATGAAGGTCAATGGTCAACTCTGGTCAACGGGTCAACAAAGTCAAGAGAGATCATGGTGGTCAAATGGTCAATGCAATTAGCCATCACTAAACTATCACTAAAAGGATTAGTAAACAATGTCTCCGGCTCATAATGGTTTTGACCAAACGAATTGCCAAAACCCTAATGAGCCTGCAACATAACGGTTTTGGCCGAACCAACTGCTAAAACCCTAATGAGGCACCTCCTCCTTCATCGCTCCTCGAAACTGTGCATACACACCTGCATCCGCATTCCGTAGAATGCGAATGCACAGTAGACAAATCAAATCCATCCGTGCAATACTAGGATCTGGCTTAAACCAAAGCCCACTAGTATTGCCTGCCCGAACAACATACGCATACAAGTGCACGTAAGTGATCGTAGCCCTGCCGTAAAACCATACGGCCTCTACATATTTCGCACAGTGCAGGGAAACTCTCTGTGTGGGACTCTAAAGACTCGACACTACGCTGGCAGTGGGTTTAACCACAGACCGCAAGCGGCTCTAGCTGTACGTAACGGTCCCCGGGTAGATGTCGATAAGAAGGCCAATGAGGTAAACCCATCTGAACTCCTACTGAGCCTGTATGTGACAATCTCCGTACAGTCCGGTCTGTTCGTCTGATACATCGCATGCGGGCCTAGAGGGTGGTGAACGTCAGTCTCCTAATAGCGGTACAAGTCGTGTCGGAGTGTAGCCCAGAACACCCTGAGATAACACTGGAAACCTACCAGTATATCTCGCTTGCCCTGGCCAGGGACTACTCGTGTAATGGCTCTCCTAAACACAGCGCGATGTCAACCCCCAATACCGGGAGAGACGAATCCTGTCTAACCGTCACTGCCTCCAAGTGCTTCGGGACTGCACCCAACTACTACCTGTTTGCACGACTCCTTTGAGCCGTGGTAGGGTAGTAATCTAAGTACAGTGGGAACACACTCGAGGCGAAGTGACAGTGTCAAGTCAGCGGACTAAGCTGTACTCATGTCACCTGGGAACTGATAACTGACGATAGGTATAATACCAACCAACAGTTCCCGACGAGTCCTGTCCAGTGTACTCGTAACCTAACGAGCACCTGCATACTATCTCCAGTACGACGTACTGATGGCTGTGGGACAGACCATCTCCCCTGCTGGGATGAGAAGCGCATACGCTAGTCTACTCCGGAGTATCGATGCCCCGTCTCGATAATCCTACGACTAGGGACCTGTATAAGGATGTGCTTATGGATTACCCAGCCCCCACGAGTGTAACTGCCATCACAACGCTGGTAATCAAGCAAAGATCCTAAGGGCTCTACTAATATGTATAAGCGATATGCTAAAAGAAACACATGCACATATTGAAGTAGAAACAAACCAAGTAGCATACTACCATTTTGAGCAAGATTGTCTATACAACTGTGAATATCCCAAGCTTCCATTAAGTAATATACAAGCTAGTATGATACAGTAATGGCCTCTAGGGCATATACACTAACAATTTGCAGTGGGCCCGGTACATTTTGTCGGCCAAGAAATCGTAGCTGCTAAAGCTCGGGTTGTACCCCGCGATTTATGCGTCCCTCTTCCAGTATTCCATGCCCTCTGTATGGTAGGTCAAAGCTTTCTTAGAACAATGGAACGTTCCGACTCATACCTTTCTTCTATCAGATCGGGAAGTCTCAATCTCTTTGGAGGAATTCGTGGAGATCTCCGGCTTGCCTGTCATGGGAGAACATTATGAGGAGCTAGTTCCTCCTGACGAGTACATCTTTGTCGCCAAGTCAGTGGTGGTGGGCCTTACCCTGGAGAATGCCATTCAACATCAATCCCCAAGTCTGATTAAGGTGTTAAATATTAATGAGAGTCTATTTCTCGAATCCGGAAGCCACAGGGTTAACTTCACAGATTTCATCGCCCGTTTTCTCCGCCCAGAAGTCCTATCAAAGGAAGCCACGAAATTCGCCAAACTCGACGATCCTTTTGGCTTTGGTTTGGACAACCAGCCGGCAGCGGAAGCGGATCAGAGGAATTTCTTTCTCCCTGACACCCCGGTCATCTCTTTCGCAGAGCTCGCGGCTTCTAACGTCGACGAAGAGGCGTTCTTTTTGGGGTTCCTCGGGCTATGGCTAAGCTGGTTTATGCTCCCAATGCACCCTCGCCATATGAGGCCATCCGTCTTCTACCCATCTTACCGAATGGTTATTGGGATACAGGTAGCCGTCGGGGTCGTTGGGCTGGCTTACCTGTATCTTGGCCTTAGCTTAGCGGAAGACACCACTCAACCGGGGGTGCAGCCCATAAACTTCCCGATGCATTATTTCACTTCGTGGCTCGAGCTGCATGTGCTCGGTGCCTTTGGAATCCACAAGAGGCCCCGTTTCTATGAAAGTTATAACTTTTCTCGGGTTATGCGGCCAGTTGACGCTTCCACTTTGGAACTGACTCAGCGAGAGGCTCGGGGCTTGGTTCTTCGCCTGCGTATGGTCGAGGATGGCATGACCTTCATCGATAAGGTTTTAACTATCGGCAAGGAATCTGCTAAGACGGTGCAGCCGCTGCGGGACACCTTCAAAGACGGGGCTTCTACCTTGAAAGTTCGGGAGATTCTTCACTTATATTCAATAAGGCCGGGCTTTCTAGTGTTTAGGCAGAACAATTCGGCGTTGTTCATGAGATACAACCCGTATAGTTTCACTCAACAATCAAGCTATAATCAGGGTGTCCCGCTTGAGGCCTTCCTAGCTGAGCCGGTTGCCACGGAAGAGGGTATCCGTAATGCGCTACACCATTTCATGCGGCTTAACACCGGGTCTAACTTCTTTATCAGTGAGCCGAGCTGCGTCCCAAAGATCTTGAACGTATATGTGACGTGGTACCAGCACGCGATGGGTGCAGTTATCAGGGAAGAAAAGCAATTATTGCTTGATTGCAGGGGTGTTGTCCCAGCTGGTAATCCAGCCGTTCCCGTGAAGCGACGTACTATTATTCGTCCTTCCTTGAGAGGAGCTGCTGCGGTGGTGGTCCCGCGCGCCTTTCCTGATAAGCCTATACCTCGCGTGCCTGTAGAAACAGTGGCTGTAGCGTCTCCTGAGTCTGGCGTGGATTCGAAGATCGGGACTCATCGCCCAAAATTGCCCGCTAAGCGCAAGCTCCTGGTATCGGCTACCGGCACTCGCTCACAGAAAAAGAAGAAGTCGCTCTTCTATGTTGACGTCGTTCTTGGCCATGAGCCCTATGCTCCTTACAGTGAAGGCTTGTGTGAGTAAGGGACCAATGGGGGTCTATTTGTCGCGCCTGCGGATGATACTGATCTTCAACCTGCCCTTGTGGCTTCCGAGCAACTGGTTCGTGATGAATCAGCACTGATCACTATCGCACAGTCAGGTATGCTTCAGTTATATTTTTCCGCGTTTATTCTTCCATATTTTTACTAATGTCCTTTTCTTCAACAGGTATCTCTGCCGAAGAGGCTCTTGCGGCTTCCCTTAAAACATTTGAAGAGGAAGAGAGGCTCTGTGCTTCTTTAGGCCTTGGTATAATTCGGCTCATTATGCCTTCATTCACTTTTGTTGCAGGGACTACCTTAACGCGGGTTATCCTAAGTGCGGTGCTAATCCCGAGCGGTGATGCGGCGACTCTTCTAGAGCCGGTTATTATGGCCCCAGCTCCCCCGTCAGTATCGCAAGAGGCTTCACTTAAATAGCCGATAACGGACGCCGTAGCGGCTCCAGAGGCAGAGCTTGGTTCGGACGATGACGTCCCTTTGACGGAGGTCTTGAGGAGATCTCTTCTCACTGCTCGGACCGAAAAGAAACGCAGGAAGCGTGCAGCGAAGGAATGTAACGCTGCTTTGGCCATGGGTGCAGGTTCAAGCACTACCCCATCTGTCGTTGTTCCTCCAGAGGATGCTCCAGCTGCCCTGTCTACCGCCCATAGACAGGTTGCGCGCGTGGCTCGGGAGGAGACCGAAAAGCTGCCCGAAGGTAACATAACGCTGAGTCTTTTATCAGAACTTGGTATTCAAATTCTTATATACCATATCCTGCAGGGCCAAGTCCTGACGATGAGGTGGCAGGTGAGATGACGGCGACCACAGAGCCTGAAGCGGCTACTCTCTCTCGGGAGTCCGGGACTGCCCAAACCACCGCTCTTTCTCTTTGCGGCTCCCTGAGATCGGCAGGCATCACAAGCGTCACAACGGCTCTTGTAGAATCAGGGGACGAAGACACGGGCGCCGAAACTATTCCATTGAAGGAGAGTGAAGAAACCGCTGCGCCTGGTGATGCTTTCGTCATGGCTTTGGCTGATGACCCATCAGGTAGGTGTTGGGTCGCTGCTTCCTTTTTATTTCGCAATCTCTTTCAGTTCATTCTGACAATATTTTGTTTGTAGGTGTAGCGAATGCTGAGATTGTGTCATTTGACACACCTCCGGTCGCCGCCATGACGGTTGTTGTCCCTCGCCTTCTCCTATATCCTCTGGAATGCTGGAAGGTAAGGGTTTGCAACTTATCAATTTCATCATGGGTATTATCCTCTTTGTACTAACAGTGTATTGGCACAACCTTGCAGGAGTCCTTTTTGACCATCTGTATCAGGTGTTAAACCCACATTTCTCCTTCCAGTCAGAAATCGTCCTGCCTGCTGGTGTCGGTGAGTATAGTTTTTAACAAACATCTTTTCCTTTCTTCCACCGGCAGCCATGTCGTTGCTAATTCTTCTTTGCATTGATTGCAGCATTACAGATTGAAGGAGGGGACGAGTGAATAGTCGCGCCACTGGTGCTCCCAACTTTGCCACCTGTCGCAGCTGGTATAGTAGACTCCATCGCTTGTGTGATTTCTTTATTTCGCGAGTCAGCTTTTAACCGTAATTCATTTTGCAGCAGTCGCACCGAGTCCAGCTCCCTTTGAGTCTCACATCCTAATGCCGGCAGGGCCCTTTTCTAGATACCCATCTTCCAAAGGCGCTGTGACCAGCCTGTGTATGTTGAGTGAGTCCATCGAGGAGCTTGACGCGGAGGCCCCTACATTCGCTGCAGATTTTGTTGCTGAGGTTAATCCGATGTTGGCGACGCTTGTGCACTTCCATAGCGAGGGCGTCGTCGAATCTTGGGTTAATTATTGCAGACAGATCGAGGCTTGCTTGCACAAAGTTGAGCTCAAGCGTCTTGCTCCTGAAATATTAGCGTTGAACTCCCAGCGGGCGGCATGGGTCGAGCAGAGTGTTCCTTTCCTTTTCCATTTTGAACAAAAGATGACCTTGCGGCGAAAGGAACACGAAGTAGCTTCAAGCGAATCTGCTCAGTTGCGCGCCGAGGTCGAAGCGAATGCTACGCGGTTGAAAGCTGTCTTTGTCAATCTGCAGCGATGCATTTTGAACGGGTTGGCAATGAAGCAGAAGCTCGACTTCATTGAGCGGGTTACGCTGAGTCACGAAGCTGTTCAACAGGAAATCGATGAGAAACTTTCATCCTGCTTGCAGCAACGGGCTTGAGTCGAAGCGGAGCTGGCCGCAACGGCCGACCATGAAAAGGAGTTGAGAGGAGTGCGTGAGCAGCTGGCTGATTTATTGAAAACGCCTCCTTCTCAGTAGCTGCTCTTGTATCGATTAAACATTTGTAATCTTTGTATTCATTTCAAAAAAAAATTTATATGATGTATCTTGTATTCAATTGAATTCATAAATAAAGGACACATTTTTTATCTCCAACTATCGATTTCTTTTCTCGTGTCGTTGGGCATGTTATTTCATTAAGTGTAACTTGTACACGATAGATAACAGTTCATCTTGAACTCTTTGTAGGGTAGTGATGGCTTAGGAAACAGGTTCAGATCTACCGCCTAAGACTTTTCAATTTTATGAGCCGTGAGGGTCTCATAAAGATTTTTCTCCCTACGAGTCGTGAGGATCTGGTAGGTGTATTTTCTCCTTAGGAGTCATGAGGATCCCTAAGTGCGTTTTCTTCTTGAGAGTCGTAAGGATCTTACAATAGAGTTTTTCTCCCTTACAAGTCGAGAGGGCTCGTAAGCGATTGGTGAGTTGACTTGTTTCCAAATCAAAGCATTGCTCCGATGGGGAGGTCAAGGGTTGACTTTCTCCGTTTTCTACGGTGTCAGGATTGAATTTCTCCATTTTCTACGGTGTCAGGATTTAATTTCTCCATTTTCTACCGTGTCAGGGCTGACTTTCTCCGTTTTCTACGGCGTCGAGGTTGACTTTCTCCGTTTTCTACGGTGTCGGGATCGACTTTCTCCGTTTTCTACGGTGTCAGGATCGACTTTCTCCGTTTTCTACGGTGTCGGGATCAACTTTCTCCGTTTTCTACGGTGTCGGGATCAACTTTCTCCGTTTTCTACAGTGTCGGGGTCGACTTTCTCCATTTTCTACGGTGTCAGGGTTGACTTTCTCCGTTTTCTACGGTGTCGGGATCGACTTTCTCCGTTTTCTACGGTGTCGGGATCGACTTTCTCCGTTTTCTACGGTGTCGGGATCGACTTTCTCCGTTTTCTATGGTGTCTGGGTTGACTTTCTCCGTTTTCTACGGTGCCGGGATCGATTTTCTCCGTTTTCTACGGTGTCGGGATCAACTTTCTCCGTTTTCTACGGAATCGGGATCGACTTTCTCCGTTTTCTACGGTGTCAGGGTTGACTCTAGGTTATCTGTGAACCGCAGAGTCTTGGAATTGGGGACTTTGCCATGGCTTCGATTGGTAGTGTCACTTCCGTGTCCTGCTGGCATGAGGAGGAACGCCGTTGCTGGTCTTCTGGGATGCAGATATTGCCGCTGAGACCTGACTCTCCCTTTGATAGAGTTTGTTGGGACATGTGGTTTCCTTTATGTTTATGCCCATGGATTGTATACAGGGGTCAATATGGACTTACCTGCAGGGCAAAAGTTTCATTTTATATGTATTTTTTGTTTTCTTTCCGCGATGCTCTATCATTTCAGCTTTTTGTATCGCGAAAGTCGCGATTGCCCAATCATTTCGGCTATTTTTCGCGGTGCCCAATCATTTCGACTATTTTTTCTTTTTACTCGCTGCGTTTTATCGCGAGTTGCCCAATCATTTCGGCTATTTTGTATGCATATATTTTACTTGCTGATTTTGTTGCAAGTTGCCCCATCATTTTGGCCATTTCATATGCATTTTTGGCTCGCTGATTTTTATCGCGAGTTTAGACTTGGAATTTGATACCGATTTAGGCATCAGCATCGCTACAACTGGGATATGGCCAGGAGCGAATCATCATTTGCCTTTATCGGTTCGAACAAAGGTGGCTTAGCAAACGAGGTTAAGATCCTGTCGACTAAGGCTTTTGACTTTATGAGCCGTAAGGGTCTCATAAAGATGTTTCTCCTTACGAGTCGTGAGGATCTCGTAAGTGCATTTTCTTCTTAAGAATCGTGAGGGTTCTTAAGTGTATGTTCTCTTATAAGTCGTAAGGATCTTACAAGAGTGTTTTCTCCTTATAAGTCGAGAGGACTTACAAGGGTTGTTCACCATGTGAGGATATCCCTCGTTGCTGGTGAGACTCTGTTGGGGAAATGTTTATTCGTGTCCGTGGATTGTATACAAGGGTCAATATTGAAACGCTTGTAGGGCAATATTGGGGTGTATGACGGCTTAAGAACAGGTTCAGATCCCTATAGCTTAAGGCTTTTGAATCCTATGAGCCGTGAGGGGCTCATAGGTGAATTCTCCTTATGAGTTCTGAGGATCTCGTAAGTGTAACTTCTCCTTAAGAATCGTAGGGATCCCTAAGTGTGTTGCTCCCTTGTGAATCGTAAGGATCTCACGGAGGTATTTTCTCCTTACAAGGTCGAGAGGACCTTGCAAGTGTCTTTTAACGAGATTGCGCCCTTTCGGGTTTTCACAAACTCGTCGGTAGCCCTGTTGTTTTTACTCACGGAGCCCTTTCGGGTTTTCATCTATGCCCATTTCGCTTATGGACGTACCATTTTTTTTATTTCTTTTTTTTATATTTTTTTGCGTCAGCCTTAGGATGCTGCGGTTTGTAGACGCTTCGGTCTATAGTTTTCCGTATTTGGGATGGGGTATCGTTGGATACTATTTTTAGAGTCTGGACTCAAGAAGATAGCGAGCGGACATAGGCGTCGTCATCTATCATTAACCTGGTTCGTGACTCGTCAATCATAGTACTTCTTAAGGAATCGGTCGTTTATTGGTCGGAAGGGTCTTTCGCCATGCATATCTATGAGCAAGTAAGCCCCACCTTGATAGACTTTGTCTATGATGTACGGGCCTTCATAGTTCGGCTCGAATTTCCCCCATTTTACACGATTTGGGATCATAGGTCTCTTGACCACTAGCACAAGTTCGCCTTGGCGGAATGTTCTCGGCCTAATCAATCTCTCGTATGAGCGCGTCATCTTTGCTTTGTAAGTCTCCAAGTTTTGCTGCGCCATGAGCCGGGTTTCGTCAAGGGCGTCGAGCTCCTCAAGCCGAAGATGAGCATTCTCTTCGTCTGTTGGCTCATAATGAACCGTCACTCGTAGGAAGGGTGGCTCTATTTCCAAGGGGAGTACTGCTTCAGTGCCGAATACCAATGCATACGGCATTGTGTTTATGGCTGTTTTGAACGTGGTCCGATACGCCCAGAGAGCTTCATGCAGTCTCTCATGCCAGTCATTCTTATTTCTGGACACCGTCTTCTTCATGATCTTTGTCAAGGTATTGTTGAAAGCCTCAGTCAGACCGTTAGCTCGGGGATTGTAGACCGAAGAGTATCTCCAGTCTATATTATGTTGTTGTGTGAAGCAGCTGATTCTATGACTTCTGTAGGCCGGCCCGTTATCAGAGATAATCCGTCGTGGAGTGCCAAACCGATAGATGACATGTGTCTTGAAGAAATGGAGAATATTCTCCGTCTTCACTTCTCTTAGCGGTACTGCTTCTGCCCACTTGGAGAAGTAATCAGTTGTCGCCAATATGAACCGATGTCCTTTGGACGATGCTGGTTCTATGGGCCCAATTATGTCGGTTCCCCACATTTCGAACGGCCAACTAGCCACTGTTGGGTATAGCGGGTTTGGATGCTGGTGGATGAATTCCCCGTGAATTTGGCACGAGTGGCATTGTTTCGCGTATTCGAGAAATCCTGAATCATCGTGGGCCAATAGTAGCCCATCCTTTTGATCTTCAGCTTCATCTTTGGCCCGACTTGATGAGAACCGTAGAGTCCGTCGTGAGTTTCTTGGACGACTCTCCTTGCTTCTTCCGGTCCTAGGCATCTCAGCCATAGAGAGTCGAACGATCTCTTATACAGCTTGTCATTGACGAAGGCGAAAGACAGAGCTCGTTTAATGAGCTGATGTCTTGAAGACGCATCTTCAGGTGTTCGACGGGATTTGAAGTAGTTTTTAAAGACTTCTCTCCAATTCTTAGCCTTTTCCTGGTCTTTTATTTGTAGGGCAGTTTGCTTGGTCGCTCCCTTTTCTTTGGACGACTCCGGATATATTTCTGCCGGTGCAAGAACCCAACGGCTTTGCACAACGATCCTTACGTCATTGAGGTTTTCGTCAGCCAGTTCTTTAGCGAGTTTAGCTAACACGTCTGCTTTGCTATTTTCCGTACGCGGTATGCTTTCCAGAATGTAGGAAGAAATTTGAGTCGGCAATTGTTGTACTCTCTCGCCGTACTTCACCAACTCTAGTTTGCACGTTTGATAGTTGTCGTTTACTTGACGAACGACCAGCCGGGAGTCTCCGTATATGAGGAGGTTTTCGATTCCTATGTCGACGGCGATATCTAGACCTGCTATCAAAGCTTCATATTCGGCTTCATTGTTTGTCCTCGGCTCTGTTAAGGAAAAGGAAAAGCGCATTATCCCTCCTTGTGGAGTCACAAAGATAAGGCCTACCCCAGATTTGATTATAGGGGAGCTGTGCTTTCGCTTCTTCATGGAAGATGCCCCATCAAAGTAGAGTTCCCATCAGGTAACTCTCTCTCCTCTCTCCCTGTCGATCGTGTCAAACGCGTGCTCGTCTGGCAATTCGCAATTTAGGGGTGAATCGGCAGGTATCGGATGCTCAGCGAGGAAATCGGCGATGGCCTGGCCTTTCATAGCCTTGAGAAGTCGGTATGTTATCGAGAACTCCATCAAGAGGAGGGCCCATTTAGAGAGCCGTCACGTTAGTATGGCTCTTGACATCAAATATTTGAGAGGATCCACTTTTGATATGAGCTGGACCTCATGCGCCAATGCATAGTGTCTGAGCTTCGTTATCGCGAAGATTAACGCCAGGCAGTGTTTTTCGATGGGGGAGTAGTTGTTTTCTGTCCCCAGGAGAACTCGACTCAAATAGTAGAGGGCTCTCTCCTTCCCTTGTCATTTTCCTATGCCCATAGTGCGTCTAAGGAACCTTCAAGGGCGGTTGTGTACAGGATGAGAGGCTTTCCCTTGACTGGAGCGGTCAGCACCGGAGTATTCTGCAGGTATTGCTTGATTTCGTCTAGTGCGCTCTGGCATTTACGATCCCAGACGAAAGGGGTCCCTTTCTTCATTAAATGGCTGTAGGGGCGGTATTTGCCGGAGAGATTGGCTATGAACCGCCGGATATACGCGAGCTTTCCCTGTAGAGACCGCAGTTGCTTGAGAGTTCTTGGCGGAGGCATTTCCATGATCGCCTTGATCTTTGATGGGTCTATTTCGATGCCCCGGTGTCGTACGATAAATCTTAGGAATTTGCCCGAGGAAACTCCAAACGCGCATTTAAGATGGTTCATCTTCAGGTTGTATTTCCGAAGGCGCTGGAACACTATTGTTCCTCTCCGAATACATAGACGCGACCGCGTAGGTTCGTCTTGCCTGAGATTCGGGGTAGATGCTATATGGTTTTATCCGTCCACCTCTCCAAAGATGCCAAGTTGATTTATGGCGCCGTATATCGGAGGTTTAGACGGATGCGGCCGATGTAGCAGACTTCGTCGGATTCCCCATCGCTTGAGGGGTTTTTGATTGTGGGGACGCTCTTCCCTGCAGGCGCAAGCCCCTGCAGTTAATTACGCTACCGCATCGCGGTAACAACTTTCTCCTTCTCCAGAATTTCACTTCGTGTCGTGGGTGTTTGTTTTGTTTGTGGTTGTCCGTGGATTGTATACGGAGACTAATTTATGTCGTCTCCCGTAGGACGTGGATTAGTCCAAATCCGTATTTACTTAGATTTGGGTTTGGGGTTTTAGTTTAAGGATGCGTTGAAAGTTAGTGCTGCATGCTCCCACAACTCTTGTGGCGCGGCGGAAGCGATGAACAAAAAATTTCTTTGCATACAACACGCACTTAACCGAAGATCTTGTCTAAACCACAACTAGTATACCCTAACTAGAGATCTTATCTACTATGTTAGGGATTATACCTTGATGATACGGTCCTTCGGGTCTTCTCTTTGATGCAAATCCTTTGCTCCTTTCTCCTCTTTTGTGGACTCCTCGGCTCGTTAGATGTTGCCGACGTTTTCGATCTCCGGCCACCGAAGACAAAGATGATCCACCCGAGAGTTTTCGTGCAAGCTTGAAACTCTTTTCAAGAATTTAACCGAGAGACCAAATTTGCTAGAAGAGGTCACTAGGATGATGTAGAGATAATTTTATTGGATTAACTTGAAATCCTAAGCTTTTGATTCACATCTCATGTGAGGGTTAAAGCTAGGAAGAATGATCACCATCATTTTTCTTTCTCTCTTCTTATGAACTTGTTATGATACACTTATCATAATTTTGTGTAGGAATTGAATGCCTTCATTTCACATCTTATGTGAAGGTATTTATAAGAAGAAGAATAAGTGCATTTCATGAATAAAAAGTTTAAGCATGATAAAAAGAAAAATAGCACTAACTAAAGCATGTATTATGAAAGAAGTATTATGCTTTTAATAGTACATCCACTTCAACAACCACATTATCATGCTTATACCTTTTAATTTACACCTCACTAATTTTTTTCACAAAATAAATGATGTCATAATTATGTCATTATGAGGTGGCACCTTCTAGAAGGTATTTTTGTAACAATTACAAAAATACCCCTCCTCCGTATACCGTATACCGTATATTGTATACTCGCATCCGAATTCCGAAAAATACGAATACAATTAATCCAATAATATAATACCGGTATCCGGCCAGTATTATTCTTCCGATTATTATTCCTGTAACAATTACACGAACATAATTGAAAAACCTGCCGCAACACCTTACGGCTGCCGTAACAACTTACGGTCTCTACATCTTTCGCCTGAACGAGGGAACCCTCTGTGTGGGACTCTAAAGACTCGTCAGTACGCTGGCAATGGGTTTAACCACAAGCACGTCAGCGGCACTAGCTGTGCGTAACGGCTACCCAGGTACATGACGAAAAGGTGGCCGACGAGCGAACTCATCACAACCCTTACGAGCCTATAAGCAACACTTACCGTACAGTCCGGTCTCTTCGTCTGATACGTCGCATATGAAGTCTAAGGGTGGTAAATGTCAGACCCCAGTAACTTTATAAGTCATGTTGATTTATGGCTCATAACAGGTCTAGGAACTACCGATAACACTTATCAGTAAACCTCGAGAACCCTGGCCAGGGATTTAGGTGTTATAGCCGATCAAACATAGCGCGACATCAACTCCCTATACCGGGAGAGACGAAACCCCTCCTATCGCTCACTGTCTCCATATGATTCGGGACTGTACCCAAAATCCACCTGTTTGTACAACTCAGTAGAGCCGTGGTAGGGAGGAAATCAAAGTACAGTGGGAATCACACAAGACTCTATGACGATCTCGGGTCTACAGACTAACCTGTACAAGTGTCACCAGAAAACTGCTATCTGACAATAGGTATATATACCATCTAGGAGTTCTCGGCGAGTCCGTTCAGTGTACCCAGTCTCCACTGAGCACCCGTACACCATCCTTGATGTCAAACACCGATGGATATGGGATCATCCATCGCCCATCATATGGGTCAAGATGCGTATACACTAGTCTACTCTGGTGTATCGATGCCCTGTCTCGACACACCCTCGACTAGGAACAATTATAGGATGTACTCATAGACTACCGTGGCCCCACTAGTATGATCTCATCATAGTCCCAGTAGTCGAGTACAAATCCTAAGGGCTTTATCAACATGTAACAAAAGAGACAATCAAAGTACATGTTAAGATAAAGTACAACCAGATAGCGTACTATCATGTCGAGCAAGAAAGTCCTCCCTATATATGTCCAAGCATCCACTACAATATACATCGCATGTACAGTAATGGCCTCTAGGGCACACATATAACTAACAATCTCCCACTTGCACTAGGGCCATCTGTTGTGGTATCACATACCAAACAATCAGTTGTGGTTGAAGTATCTCTTACTCAACCATCCCATAAAAGTCTCTACTGGGAAAAAGCCTTAGTGAGTGGATCCGCTCTGTTGTCCTCTGTATCTGCTCTCCTAACTACGATCTCCCTGGAGATCAACCATCTCTATGATCAGGTGGTGCTGCCTAAGAATTATATCTGGATTTCTGATGGGACGGTAGTTCCTTGGCTAAAGCCACAACTCCATTGTCACACAATGGTAGGAACGAAGTTCATCTTATGAACTTATATATATCCAGACTTTATCTTTGGTAGCATCTTTAATAATGACGTATCTTGTCTTTCTAGTATGTCACGGTATCTAGCTTGGAACTCTTCCAACATACCGTCCCTCTACTAAGGGTAAAGACAATGACTGTGACTGACATTCAGTCGTCTTTATCACCCTGGAACCTTTCCAGTGATTCTCCCCAAGATCGATTGATACTATCTCACTACAATTAGTAAAAATCCTAACATCCTATTTAGATCTATCTCATAGATCCAAAAACCCAGGATTTTTAGGAGGTATCACCTTGATCTTATATGGAGAATCCTTGTGATAAGCGGAGATTGACCGAGTGCATCATAGGAAACTCTTTCTTATCAAGAGTATGTCATCCACGTACTCTACGAGGATCACCACCATACTCCATACCACGAGGTTCAACCATTTTGATGAAGTCAAACTCTTTGACTACCACATTAAAACAAATGTTCCAACTCCGCTGTGATTCTCCCAAGGATCAATTGATACTATCTCACTACAACTAGTAAGTATCCTAATATCCATTTAGATTTATCTTATAGACCCAAAACTCCGGATTTAGGAGGTATCACCTTTGATCCTATATGGAGAATCTTTATAATAAAAGGAGATAGACTGAGCGTAGCATAGGAAACTCCTTCCCTATCAAGAGTATGTCATCCACGTACTGTACGAGGATCACCACCATACTCCCTACCTTCATTTTATGTATATACAAGGTTCATCTAATATTTTGATGAAGTCAAACTCTTTGACTACCACATCAAAATAGATGTTCCAACTCCGCGATGCCTGTTTTATCGCATAAAATATCTTGCACACTTTTCCGCTGCTCCCACTGTCTACGAAGCCCTCTGGATGTGTACTTATAGACGCTCTTTTCTAAAACTTCATTTAGAAAAGTAGTCATGACACCCAACCACCAGATATCGTAGTCAAGGTATGTAGCAGTGGCAAGTAGGACCTGGATAGACTTAAGCATAGCTTTGAAAGTCTCAACTTTTCCATATACACCAAGTAATCTTCTCAAGATATACTTGCTCCTGATGGGGATTTAACCCTTCAGATAAAGCAACCAAAGTCCATACTTTGTTGGTGTATAAGGATTCCATCTCAGATCGCTAAGCATCCAGCCATTCTCACAGAGTCCCACTCCTGATGGCCTGCTCGAAACTAGTTAGGTCATACCACTTTGGTCAGGCAACAACCCCATCCCATAGGATCGCCGTGGCACCAAAAGGTCCCTCAGCAGCTACTTTCTACGCATGCCCTCTTGCGAGGACTACAACCCGCCGGAACACCTTCCGGTCTCGGGACACGCTGGGGTAATATGAAATCCTCGCTCCCACTGTCATAGAGAAACCGAAGTATCTCTTAGGTAGGTGAGAAACCTTACTAGATCGGCGGAGAGGCTGAGGTTCGTTAGAGTCTATTGAATCCTTTGGTTCTACCAAATCATCTGCTGTAGCTGGAACTTCTTCCAGTTCTACCTCATGACCATTAATTTCTTCACAAGAAATTCCTTTTTCACAAAAGGTGGCATGCTGAGAAACAAAACAACTTTTGTTCCTCGGTTAGGTCATCTTTTGTAGTTTGTGTAGCTGGAACGCCTTCCAGTTCTACCTTATGACCACTAATTTCTTCACAAGAAATTCCCTTTCACAAAGGTGGCATGCTGAGAAACAACTTTTGTTCCTCGGTTAGGTAGAAGATATTCCCTTGCTAATGCTTGGGATATCCAACAAACTTCCACAGTTTTGACTTTGCCTTGAGCTTGTCCGGATTTTGGTTTTTAGACATAGGCCGGACAACCCCAAATCTTAACATCTTTAAGACATGGGCTCTTCCCATACCATATCACATATGGAGTAGTAGGCACCTGATTTGATTTGAACCCTATTCAATTGGTATGCAGCTTCACAAGTGCATAACTCCCAAAAGGAAAATAGGAAACTCAGTAGTACTCATCATAGAGCACACCATATCACATAGGGTGCAATTGCTCCGTCCCGATATACCATCGTGCTATGGTGTATACGGAGGAGTAATACTGAGAGAGAATCACATTCTCCTTTAGAATAGTCCAAGATTTCCATGCTCAAGTATTCTCCTCCTTGATCTCATCAAAGGACATAATACTTGTACCCTTTTTTGGTTCTCTACTTCTAATTTATATTCTGTGAATATCTCAAAAGCTTTGGACCTATGTTTCAACAGGAACATATGTCTGAATCTTGAGAGATTATCAGAGAATGTAACGAAGTACAAGGAACCGGTCCTGGCATGTGTAGACAGGGGAGTTTACATACATCATCATATATCAGTCCCAAGAGTTTACTAACTCTTTCTCTGTTTCCAATAAACAGAGCTATGGTCATTCAATCTTTGTGACATGACTGGCAAGTTTCACAAGATGTAAATTCAAACTGGTTTAAATATGCATCTAAAATGTAACTTCAGCCAGCCGGGTCGCATTGATGTGACCTAGTCTACAATGCCTCAAGAAGGATCCGTTCATTTCTGAACTCTTCCTCTTGTGTGTGTTCTGTATACTAAGAACTGTAGTTTGATTTAGAACGTCAATGCTTTTAGATAACGCGCCTGAACCGATCAACTTTTGATATAGGAAATGTTCAAAACATTATCCATCAATACAAAATTTTATCATTTCTTTACTAATAAAGAGATTGATATGATTTTGTATATCAGGTTCGGTATCTAATAGCATTTGTTCAGAATCAATGTATTGGTAATACAGGGTGACAGTGACCAACAGACTTGGCTGCAACACTTGCCCCGTTTTCTGTCTCATGAAACTTATCACCCGTTCTCAGTTTTTCTACCCTTTTGTAGCCCTATGTAACAGATTACATATCTGGGATCCTGATCCAGTATCAAATACCCAGGATGCAGAGGATACTGAGAAACAGTTCTTTGTAATGAACACACCCGAAGGAGATGCATCATATGCACTTTCTTCGTTTGGGCGGCATAGGAATTCTGGTATTTCCCTATTTCCTGCTCTGTCTTATAACAATTATTAGTTGGAGCGGGACCAACGTTCCCCAGCTCAATATAACAAGCGGGTTCAGTCAATATATCCGTATTTATTATCTTGATTAAGGCATGATATGGTCACTATCTGGAGAGAGATAGAGAAGAAAACACTTTAGCGTATGCTCTTTGCAAGATTAGATTGATTATTTATCTAATCCAGATGTCTCCCACTGTTTTTATCAAATCCTCCTTCAAACCCTAAAAGGTAAGATTAGCCGGGAATAATTACACCCTATAATTTCGTCAGATTGTCTTGTGTAAAACTTTCCCAGGAGTAACTCTTACTCGCAGCGGGATCGGAATCCAACTATCATATAGAAGGTATGCAATCTCATTGCAAATTTCAATTCTTGAAATTCCCGATATGATTTTTACCCCTAGTGACTTATGACCTTAACTATGGTCAACAAATCATAAGCACTAGTCAAGTTCAACCCGCCATTTCGTGATTGATTTAGGCCCACCCACATGACCCTTAACTATGGTCAACAAAGTCATGAAAATGCCCTAATCGATCGCATCAAATGCTTTGTAGGAATTCACCACTTAACTACCGTACACCACGCCTTAACTATGGTCAACAAACGTGGCATGAATACTAAGTACTCTGCTTCCTAAAATGGCGGAGGGCAACGTATGGTTTTTATGAAAACCTTTTAACGTTTTGAACTTGATATCGTTGTAGAATCGAGTGGTAAGGAGTGGTTTAAGCTCCAGTTTTAAAAATCGAATGATTTTGTAGTATTTTTCTAATTTTGCTAAAGAGGTCACTCCCGGTGAAGGGATCTCGGCTCTTTCCTTATCGAATAAGGTGCTGGATATATAAATACCACGATGCAAAGCAAAGTTAGATCAACTATAAAATCAATTCGAGTTCTTTGTAACATTTTCCAGTTTCGCTAAAGGGGTCACTCCCGGTGAAGGGATCTCGGCCCATTCCTCATCGAATGAGGTGCAGGATATTCAAGAATACCACTATGCAAAACAAAAGCTAGAGTTACCCTTTTTCAAAAAGTTTGATTCTACAACATCTTTAAGTTTCTTTCTCTTAACATTAATCACATTAATGTTGTCCCATCATTTACGTTTCCTATCTTTTACGTTTCCCAAACATCACAGAAAAGAAACACAAATAGAACGTACGCTTATGCCATCCGCATTTGCCACTGGACCCCTTCATGCACCGTTAGGTTACTTAACTAACGGCAGAGCGGGGGCTGGACTAGCGCGGGTGCAAAACATAAGCAACGTTTATTATATATCTCATATATATAAATATAACCATTTCAGATCACAGATGAATGCATTGGATATGCTAGGAATTCCGTATTTCATTTAAGCCCTTAATGAAAAACGGGTTCCACGGTCGTGATGAATAGCCAAAACCCCCCTAGACCCCTACGGGTGCGGCAAACTACCCGCCAAATTCCCAAAGTGTAGCAACCTTCCTCAACAATTGAGTAGGCCACTCGGCACTTGGAGAACCCGGTAGTTTGTGCACCCCACCTTGGGTCTATCCTAGGAGCAAAAACAGTAAAAAGAAATTATACAATATAACATTGCTTTTTTACAAATTACATGGAATGATAGAAAAGGAAAAACACTCTTCTCACACCCCCCGGCCATTCATCACAACGATCCAATACATTCATATACACATACCATCTCATGATATTCATATGTGCAACCCCCACTGATCGTCATATAGCAATTAGCGGACGTTTCAAACACATATAACAGAAATGAAAACCCGATTAGCCAAGCACTTTAGAATTTCGATCGATAATTTTTAAAACCATGCCAACACTTGACATGTTCCAGTACAAACAACTTTGTACAATTCTACACATCCCAGAAACATTATTTACCAAATATAAGAATTACTGTAGCAAACCGAGTCAACTAGATATTTTTAAGATATATCAAATTTGTTTTGGAACACTTTCAAAAACTGACAGCAGCAGAGGCAGAATACGAGTTTTCGGGAGAAAAAACTGTTGATCGAGCTTCTAACTTTTGGCTAACATCTAATTGTGGTTTAGTTAGGCTCTGATACCACTGAAAGTTAGTGCTGCATGCTCCCACAACTCTTGTGGCGCGGCGGAAGCGATGAACAAAAAATTTCTTTGCATACAACACGCACTTAACCGAAGATCTTGTCTAAACCACAACTAGTATACCCTAACTAGAGATCTTATCTACTATGTTAGGGATTATACCTTGATGATACGGTCCTTCGGGTCTTCTCTTTGATGCAAATCCTTTGCTCATTTCTCCTCTTTTGTGGACTCCTCGGCTCGTTAGATGTTGCCGACGTTTTCGATCTCCGGCCACCGAAGACAAAGATGATCCACCCGAGAGTTTTCGTGCAAGCTTGAAACTCTTTTCAAGAATTTAACCGAGAGACCAAATTTGCTAGAAGAGGTCACTAGGATGATGTAGAGATAATTGTATTGGATTAACTTGAAATCCTAAGCTTTTGATTCACATCTCATGTGAGGGTTAAAGCTAGGAAGAATGATCACCATCATTTTTCTTTCTCTCTTCTTATGAACTTGTTATGATACACTTATCATAATTTTGTGTAGGAATTGAATGCCTTCATTTCACATCTTATGTGAAGGTATTTATAAGAAGAAGAATAAGTGCATTTCATGATTAAACAGTTTAAGCATGATAAAAAGAAAAATAGCACTAACTAAAGCATGTATTATGAAAGAAGTATTATGCTTTTAATAGTACATCCACTTCAACAACCACATTATCATGCTTATACCTTTTAATTTACACCTCACTAATTTATTTTCACAAAATAAATGATGTCATAATTATGTCATTATGAGGTGGCACCTTCTAGAAGGTATTTTTGTAACAATTACAAAAATACCCCTCCTCCGTATACCGTATACCGTATACTGTATACCCGCATCCGAATTCCGAAAAATACGAATACAATTAATCCAATAATATAATACCGGTATCCGGCCAGTATTATTCTTCCGATTATTATTCCTGTAACAATTACACGAACATAATTGAAAAACCTGCCGCAACACCTTACGGCTGCCGTAACAACTTACGGTCTCTACATCTTTCGCCTGAACGAGGGAACCCTCTGTGTGGGACTCTAAAGACTCGTCAGTACGCTGGCAATGGGTTTAACCACAAGCACGTCAGCGGCACTAGCTGTGCGTAACGGCTACCCAGGTACATGACGAAAAGGTGGCCGACGAGCGAACTCATCACAACCCTTACGAGCCTATAAGCAACACTTACCGTACAGTCCGGTCTCTTCGTCTGATACGTCGCATATGAAGTCTAAGGGTGGTAAATGTCAGACCCCAGTAACTTTATAAGTCATGTTGATTTATGGCTCATAACAGGTCGAGGAACTACTGATAACACTTATCAGTAAACCTCGAGAACCCTGGCCAGGGATTTAGGTGTTATAGCCGATCAAACATAGCACGACATCAACTCCTTATACCGGGAGAGACGAAACCCCTCCTATCGCTCACTGTCTCCATATGATTCGGGACTGTACCCAAAATCCACCTGTTTGCACAACTCAGTAGAGCCGTGGTAGGGAGGAAATCAAAGTACAGTGGGAATCACACAAGACTCTATGACGATCTCGGGTCTACAGACTAACCTGTACAAGTGTCACCAGAGAACTGCTATCTGACAATAGGTATATATACCATCTAGGAGTTCTCGGCGAGTCCGTTCAGTGTACCCAGTCTTCACTGAGCACCCGTACACCATCCTTGATGTCAAACACCGATGGATATGGGATCATCCATCGCCCATCATATGGGTCAAGATGCGTATACGCTAGTCTACTCTGGTGTATCGATGCCCTGTCTCGACACACCCTCGACTAGGAACAATTATAGGATGTACTCATAGACTACCGTGGCCCCACTAGTATGATCTCATCATAGTCCCAGTAGTCGAGTACAAATCCTAAGGGCTTTATCAACATGTAACAAAAGAGACAATCAGAGTACATGTTAAGATAAAGTACAACCAGATAGCGTACTATCATGTCGAGCAAGAAAGTCCTCCCTATATATGTCCAAGCATCCACTACAATATACATCGCATGTACAGTAATGGCCTCTAGGGCACACATATAACTAACATACGTTAACCGTGTTTGAGCTAAGATCAACTTAAACGTTCATTAAGGATACGTTAGTCCAATTTGAGACTAAGATCAACTTAACATGATCGTTTAGATCCGACAAAAGAGCATTTGGAGGCTCTATTATTCCAGTTTAGGGACATAGTGGTCCGTTTCATGTATGGCCGTCGGGACCCATCACCTCTCTGACGACGTTGAAGGATTACAACGACAGATGTCAGAGGAGTTCAGAGATGTACCCTTGAACCAAAGTTGATTGGGGGATCTATAGTCCAATTTGGGACTAAAGTCTGTTTGAAGGTTTAAGGATACGTTAGCCGTATTTGAGGCTAAGATCAACTTAAACGGGATCGTTTAGATCCGACAAAAGAGCATTTCGGGGCTCTATTGTTCCAGTTTAGGGACATAGTGGTCCATCGCCAGTTTATGGACATGGTGGTCCATCGGTTTAAGGACGCTTGAGTCCATGAGTTTAAGGATGCTTGAGTCCGGGAGTTTAAGGACGCTTGAGTCCGGGGGTTTAAGGATGCTTGAGTCTGGGGGTTTAAGGACGCTTGAGTCCAGGAGTTATGAGTGGTTGTCGGGACCCATCACCTCTCTGACGTCGTTGAAGGATTACAACGATAGGTGTCAGAGGAGTTCGGAGATGTACCCTTGAACCGGATGTAAATTGATTTAAGGGAGCAGTCGTGCTCGGTCAATTTAATTTGAGGACTTACGGCCATGATTGGGCTAAGTCCAGTTGAAGATGTTCAACATTTTCATTTGTCTTGGGCCTATTAGGCCTATGTTAGGGCTTTTCCCCTGTTTAATAATGCACTGCATTTTATTTTGGCCTGTAAGGCCTATTTGATTTGGGCTCTGTCCCTTTATTTTTATGATGCAGAGCATCTGTTTTGGTCTGACAGACCTTTGTTTGGGCTCTGCCCTTTTTAAAATAATGCATTGCATTTTATTAGGCCTGTTAGGCCTTTTTTAATTAGGCCCAGCCCTTCTTTAAATAATGCAGAGCATTGATTACACTGACAGAGTGCCACGTGGCCTGTCAGGCGCTCTGCGCCAATTAATGAGCGCAAGCGCATGTGGAGGTGACACGTGTCACGCTCCGGTGAGCGCAAGCGCAGTTAGCGCAGTGCGCTGCGCTGTTGCGCTATTGACACGTGGTGCGCTCTGGTGAGTTGCGCCAATTTCAGAGAGCAATGCTCTATTTTAAAAGCGCATAGCGCAAGTGGTTTTGGAGCTGACACGTGGCGCTCTCTGGAGGCTTGCGCCAACCCAGGAGCTCAACAGTGCAGATTTACAAGTGCAAGGCACTGTTTTAATATCTTGATCCAATTTTGGATTCAAGAAAAGAATCTTTAAGATTCTAGAACCAATGGTTCATAAAAAAGGCAATGCCTTTGTTATTATTATTTTTTTATTGAAAATCTTTGATCTTATTCTTAGATCAATGATCTTTTCAGAAGAAATTCTTCTTTATTCAAAGGGTTTACCTTTTTCTATTTTTGAGTTCTTCTCAAAATTCTTTAGAGGAGTTCTCTATCTGTTTTCTGTGTTTCTGTCTCTCTTTCTCTATCTCTGTATGTTTTGGAATTGGGGTCTAGGGGCCTTTATATAGTGGCCATTAATTTGTTAAATTCGTTAAAGAGATCATTCTCTGAGTGATTTGGGGATTTTTACTCACCGTTGGATCTTTGATCCAAGGGCTTCCGTTTTACAGAAGACGATCTTCTTGTTTTAACAAGAACTGAAAGATCTTACTGGAATTTTAATTCTGTTTGGCGCAAACGCACCTGCGCTTGACACGTGTCGCGCAGCGCAGAGCGCTAGCTCAACTACGCTGACACATGTCGCGCAGCGCAACTGCGCTGACACGTGTCGCGCAGCGCAGAGCGCAGCGCAACTGAAGCGTTGCTTCCTTTAATTTTATTTTAAATAGAGCCTTGCTCTGATTGGGTGCGTTGCATTGGGCGCAGCGCTGGCGTGTCAGCTTTTGACACGTGGCGCGTTGCGCACAGCGCGAGGAATCTGAAGCGTTGCTTCAATTTTTTGAATTTTTGAAATTCAAATAGAGCTTTGCTCTGATTGGGGAAACAAATGCCCCCCCCACCGTTTCGCTCACGTGGCGCACACGTGAGTGCAGCGGTGGAAAGATCTCAACCGTCAGATCAACTGAGGAGTTGAAGGGGCGCAAGCGCCTATAAATAGGACCCTTGGTCCTCAGTAAATAGTTACCATCTTCAGAACTTTTGCTTTCATAGCCTTGCTCTTGTTTTTAAGAACTTTAGAGCCTTGCTCTCGTTTCTTTTCAAGAACTTCAGAGTTCAAATTTTAGGTAAAATTTAACTTAAATTAAATTAAATTAATTGTAATCAACAGAGCCTTGCTCTTATAGATCTTTGATCTAAAGAAAACCCCTTTGGGGTTTCACCAACAGTGCCTTGCTCTCAAGAATCCATAGATCTACAGAGATCTTGTTTCATAGGTTTTAACCCATGAACAGAGCTTTGCTCATGGATCAAATGTAGATCTTTTTGATCTGAAAAATGAAGAACTCCTAAAAGTTTTCATGGATCTTTAAGATCCCAAAATTTTTAATTTTTTCAAGAGTTAAAATTTTCTTTTGATGGATCTTTCCATCATTATTACAGAGCTAGGCTCTTTTAGGGAATTTTATTCCCTTGAGACCAGAGTTTGACAAATGTCACTCTGTGACAGAGCTTTGCTCTGAAAGAGGAGATTTTCTCCTTGTCTCTAGGGATTTCCCATTAATGAGAATATTCTCTTGGGGATCTCTTCATTAATTGACAGTCTAATCCAATGATGGGGTTGTCTTATTAGCTGATGCACTGTCATTCAGATTTTGTGGGTCCCCCTTTGGTCCCCTACCCACTGCATTGCAGTGTGGTTTAAATTTTAAAATGCCAAGCGTTGGAATTACAACACTGACGGCTGATTTTTGTCCCTCCGCAGGAAATATGTCTGCTGATTTGTCTTTCCCGTTTGTTCGATTTCCCCAGGCACCAGTGGACCGAGAGGTGCTCGCTCTCATCAAGGATCATGACCCCGAGTACAAGAACCTTCACCTGTGGGGTAGGTGGTATAATGAGATCATCCAGGGTCGTCGAAGCTTCGGTTCCGCTACGCCGTCTGAGCCCATATTTTCGATCCCCTATGCGGATGAACCCCCGGTGAAGTATGCCGCGGAGGTCAAAGACTGGAATTCGGATGATCTTCTCCAGCCTGCGATTGATGCCATTCCCGTGCAGCCGCCGCCGGCAATAGACATTTTGGGGAGGCGAATATGTCAGGGTGAGGCACGCCCTTGGGGACAGGCTTAAAACATTGGATTGACCCCACGACCACCCGCCGGATATTTACAGTAGGCCAGGTACATCCTATCGGCGAAGAGGACTCATCTAATGAAGATTGGTTTATACTCGGCAATCTACGTCTCGCTTTTTGAGTACCCCTCTCCTCCTATGTGGTGGATTAAGGCTTTCATCGAACAATGGAATATCCCCACTCACACCTTCCTTATGACGGACAGGGAAGTCTCCATCTCCCTGGAAGAGTTTGCTGAAATCTCGGGTCTGCCGATGAGGGGGGGAGCATTACGAGGAGCTGCTTCCTCCTGACGAATACGTCTTCGCCACCAAGCCGCTGGTGTTTGATCTGACGCCGGAGAATGCTATTCAGCATCAGTTTCCGGGCTTGGTGAAGGTGTTGAACACATATGAAGGGCTCAATCTGGAATCAGGCGTCCGGGGAGTCAGTTTCGCAGATTTTATCGCCCGCTTCATTCGACCGGAGTTTCTATCGGAGCGGAATGAGAAGTTCGCCAACCTTGATGACCCTTTCGGCTTCGGCTTGGACCGTCGACCAACATCGGAGGACGATCAAAAGGATTTTTATCTCCCCGGCGCCGCCGTCATGCCCTTGTCAGAAATCGCCGTCCCGGGCATGGATGAGGAGACCTTTTTTGTAGGGTTCCTGGGATTGTGGCTGTGCAGCTTCACGCTCCCCATGCACCCGCGCCGCATGCGGCCGTCCGTTTTTTACCCAGCACATCGGATGGTGGCTGGCCTGCAGTTGACAATAGGAATCGCCGGATTGGCTCACCTATACAATGGACTTAGCGTGGCGGCGGACGCTAATGAACCTGGGGTGCAGCCTGCTAATTTCCCGATGCACTACTTCACCTCATGGATGGAAATGCATATGCACGGGGTGTTCGGCGTCCATAAGAGCCCTTCGTTTTTTGAGAAGTGCAGACTCCCAAGAGTCATTAGGCTGGTCGGCGCCTCGATCGTGACTGCGCCTCCGCGGGAGGCTAGGGGGTTGCTCCTTCGTCCACACCTGGTCGGAGCGAAGATTTCTTTTTTGGATAAAGTCATAACTATAGGCTCAGAGACCTCCAAGTCGGTGGTGGCGCTGCGTGACGACTTCAAGGACGGGGCCTCCGTACTGAAAGCCCGGGAGATCCTTCACCTCTACTCTATTCGGCCGGGCTACCTGGTGTTCAGGCAGAATGAGACGACGCTTTTCATGAGGTATAACCCCCACCGGTTCGCCCAACAATCAAGCTATCACCAGGGGATCCCGCTGGAGGCGTTTTTGGAAGAGCCCGCGGCCAGCAGGGAGGGGATACGGAGCGCAATGCACCATTTCATGCGACTGAACACGGGCTCCTACTTCTTCATCAGCGAGCCAAGCTGCGTTCCCAAGGTCCTCAACGCGTACGTGGCTTGGTACGCGCACGCAATGGGTCTAGTTATCCATATGGAGAAGCGCATGCTGGTTGACCGCAAGGGTGCGCCTCCCGGCGGCGACCGTAAGGCTCCCCTGAAGCCAAGGACCCCGGTCGTTCCTCCGCTGAAACATGCCGGAGCTAGGACACCGCGCGTGTTGAGCCCTCCGCACGGATTGCCGCTTCGCGATACTGTGGATGCGCCACCAGCCACCCATGCTCCAGTGGAGACGGTAAATATGGTTTTGCCGGAATCTGGCGTCGGCACGGACATTGGAACCCGCCGCCCTAAGGTGCCTGCGAAATGCAAATTGATCTTGGGTGCACTAGGGGCTCGCGTGCAGAAGAGGAAGAAGAAGTCGATCCTCTCTGCTGACGTTGCGTTCGGTCAGGAACCTCATGCTCCCTATAGCGAGGGCTTGGGCGAGTACGGGACCAACAGAGGATTAGTTATGCCGCCAGATGACACTGATCTGGCGGCCACCGTCGCAGCTTCAGAGCGATTGGCGAGGCGCGACGCGTGGCTATCTAAGCTTGCGCAATCGGGTAATCACTAGTTGCATTTTTTTTACTGCATCGTACTTTTATTACTGTCTTTGACTAATGCTTTTCCCCTCTTCTCTTTAAACAGACATCACCACTGAAGAAGCTATCGCTGCTTCCCTCAAAACTTTTCAAGAGGAGGAACGACTCAGAGCATCCTTAAGCCTCGGTACATTTCGATTCATTAAGTCTTTATTCTCCTTTGTGACGGTCAATCTAACCTTTTCTTTGTCTTATAGTAGGGACCGCGGGATCTTCTGCGCACACCGATGCGGGGGCTCTTCCCGAGCCAGCTACTGAAGTCCCGACCTCTTCGGGGCTACCGCGAGAGACCCGACTTGAGGAGCCGATGAGAGATGCCTTGAAGGCTCTGGAAGCAACTCTAAACGAGGACGACGATACCTTGATGAAGGAAGCGTCAAAAAGGTCCGTCGCGATGGCCCGGGAGGAGAGGAAGCGGTTGAGGCGCGAGGCGAAGGAGCGCAGAGCTGCTTTGGCCGTAGGAGCGGGCCCAAGCACCATTATTCCTGCTTCTTCTCCTTCCGAAGAGCCCCCGGTCGCCTTGTCTACCGCTTACAGACAGGCGGCGCGGGCAGCTCGTGAGGCTAATGATCATTCCACCTCAGGTAATGTGTCTTTCAAGATTTTGTTGTAAGAATTGTAAAACCTGTCGGTTCTTATATATCTTGTCCTGCAGGGCCAAGTCCAACCGAAGGGGAGGCGGAAACCGTCGAACCTAAGGGGACAGAGGAAAAGGCACCGGCTGAACCCGAGCCGACGGTGGGCGACGTCGCCGGGGTTGCTGGACCTAAGCTGGGGGCTGAAGAAACTACGCCAGAGAAGGTCGTCGATGCCAAGCCCGAGGTAGCGGCAAATGAGACGACTGTTATAACTGAGTCTGGGGCAGCAGCGGACGGAGCGCCTGAGACTGGCGACCCCATGGTGATGGCTGATGAGACAGCAGCGACTGCTGAGCCCGAAGGAGTAGCGGGTGAGACGGGCACGACTCCCGGGGACAAGCCAGCCGCTCTTTCTCAAGAGTCTGGCAATGTTCCAATCATTTCTCTCCCCGTCTATGGTCCTCCGCCGTCTCCTGGCCTCGTGAGCACGACGATGGCCCCCGTCGAGTCTGGTGATGAGGCCACGGGAGGTGGACTCATGTCTATGGAGGAGGGAGACGTCTCCGTTTCGGCTGGCGGCTCATCAGGTAAATTTCGAGTTACTGTCCTTTTTTTTCTTTATCTTACAATCTTTCCTGACAGGTGTATCTTTTTTTTTAACGCAGGTGCGGCCAGTGCTGACACTCCATTGCTCGAGGGAGCACCGTCAGCTACTGCCTTGGCGGTGGCCGCCTCTCAGCCTTCTCTTGTACCATCGCAGATGCTGGAAGGTATGGATTTGCAACCCATTAGTTTTATCTTTCGGCCGCATAATTTATGTACTAATGTTGTACTATTGCGTCTCTACAGGAGTGCTTTTTGATCACCTCTACCAAGTGTTGCACCCGCACTTCTCCTTCCCATCTGAACTCGCTTCTTCCTCCAGTGGCGCTGGTGAGTATAGTTTCCGATTGATGCCTTTCTTTTTTTTTTTTAGTAATGGAATTATTTCTCACTCTTCCTCGTCCTGATTGCAGTGCTACAAATCGAAGGAGGAGATGAAAGATTGGCCGCGCCACCGGCCATCCCGGCTTTGCCGCCTGCTGCAGCTGGTATAGTAAACTATCACATCGATGACTTTTTCATATTTCTTAAACCGTCATCTGATCGTATTTTGTTTTTTCAGCTGTCGTTCCGATTCCGGCGCCTTTTGAGTCTCGCGTCATAATGCCGGCAGGCCCCTTCTTGAGATGTCCGTCTTCAAAGGGTGCCATAATGAGCTTGGGCATGCTGAGCGGATACGTCGAAGAGCTTGACGCGGAAGCTCCCCCAACTACTGCGGATTTCGCTGCGGAGGTTAACCCGATTTTGGCGGCGCTTGTAAATTTTCATGATGAAGGCGTCGTCGAGCTTTAGGTTAATCACTGCAGGGAAATCGAGGTCTGCCTGCATCAATCGGAGTTTATGCGCCTTGCTCCCGAGACCTTAGCCGCGAGCAATCAACGAGTAGCATGGATCAAGCAAAGCGCTTCTTACTTCCGCCACTTAGAACAAGAAGCGGCTTTAAGGCTGAAAGAATGCCAAGAGACCTCAAGCGAGATGGCTCGTCTGCGTGCTGAGGTTGAGGCGAACGCTGCCCAGGTGAAGGCTATCTTCGAGGGCCTTCTGGAACGTATCTCAAATGGGCAAAACCTGAAGCAGAAGTTCGATGCCGCCGAGCGTGATGCCCCAGGCCGCGAAGCTGCTCAGCAGGCCGTTGGGGAGCAGCTTGCATCCTTCTTGCAACAGCGGGCTCAAGTGGAAGCACAACTGGCGGTGGCGGCCGATCAGGAGAAAGCATGGAAGGAAGTGCGCTAACAATTGATAGGGCTATTCAAGACGCTTCCTTCCCAATAGCTGCCCTTGTATCGATATACTTGTAAAAAAATTTCTTTTTCAAATAAGATGTATCCATTCTTTATTCTTTTATACGATTCACCTTGTACTTGATTGAATTAATGAATAAAGATACACATTTTTTCTTTGCAATGTCTTGTATCATTTCTTTGCTTTCTCCCTTCTCTTATTATCAGCATGCTGTCTTAATAAACATGGTTGACAGATAATAGAGCAAGCATCTTTGTTTCTTCAAGAGATAGCGATGTCTTAGGCCACAGGTTCAGATCTGCTGCCTAAGACTTTTCAACTCTATGAGCCGTGAGGGTCTCATAGAGACTTTTCTCCCTACGGATCGAGAGGATCTCATAGGTGGATCTTCTCCTTAGGAATCGTAAGGATTCCTAAGTGCGTTTTCTCTTATAAGTCATAAGGATCTTATAAGAGAATTTTCCCTCTTACGAGTCGAGAGGACTCGTAAGCGGTTGTTTCCCTCTTTGTCGAGATTCGACTTCAGAGAGTGAGACCCGTGGATAGTATTCAAGAGACCGTTTTGGATCGAGTTGCAGGGTCTCAGTGCTTAGGAAACAAGTTTTTTAATCCCTGCTGCCTAAGGCTTTATCTTGCAAGTCGAGACGAATCGGGAAGTCCTCGCGAAGACACTAATTTCTTCATGAGTCGAGACGAATCGAGCAGCTCTTGTCAAGGACACTAATTTCCATGAGTCGAAGTATTTTGCCGAGGACACTGGTTTCCTCGAGGTTGAAACGAATCGAAGTACTCCTGCAAAGACGCTGGTTTCTCTGCGGGTCGACGCGAATCAAGAAGCTCTCATCAAGGACACGCTAGTTTCCCTGAATTGAGGTATTTGCCAAGGACACTGATTTCCCTGGGGTTGAAACGAATCGGGGTATTCCTGCAAAGACGCTAGTTTCTCTACGGGCCGACGTGAATCAAGATGTTCTCGTCAAGGACACTGGTTTCCCTGAGTCAAAGTATTTTGCCGAGGACACTGGTTTCCTCGAGGTTGAAACGAATCGAAGTACTCCTACAAAGACACTGGTTTCTCTGCGGGTTGACGCGAATCAAGAAGCTCTCATCAAGGACGCTAGTTTCCCTGAATTAAGGTATTTGCCAAGGACACTGATTTCCCTGGGGTTGAAACGAATCGGGGTATTCCTGCAAAGACGCTAGTTTCTCTGCAGGCCGACGCGAATCAAGATGTTCTCGTCAAGGACACTGGTTTCCCTGAGTCAAAGTATTTTGCCGAGGACACTGGTTTCCTCGAGGTTGAAACGAATCGAAGTACTCTTGCAAAGACGCTGGTTTCTCTGCGGGTCGACGCGAATCAAGAAGCTCTCATCAAGGACGCTAGTTTCCCTGAATTGAGGTATCTCCCAAGGACACTGATTTCCCTGGGGTTGAAACGAATCGGGGTATTCCTGCAAAGACGCTAGTTTCTCTGCGGGCCGACGCGAATCAAGATGTTCTCGTCAAGGACACTGGTTTCCTTGAGTCGAAGTATTTTGCCGAGGACACTGGTTTCCTCAGGGTTGGAACGAATCGAAGTGCTCCTGCAAAGACGCTGATTTCTCTGCGGGTCGACACGAATCAAGAAGCTCTCATCAAGGACGCTAGTTTCCCTGAATTGAGGTATTTGCCAAGGACACTGATTTCCCTGGGGTTGAAACGAATCGGGGTATTCCTACAAAGACGCTAGTTTCTCTGTGGGCCGACGCGAATCAAGATGTTCTCGTCAAGGACACTGGTTTCCCTGAGTCGAAGTATTTTGCCGAGGACACTGGTTTCCTCGGGGTTGGAACGAATCGAAGTGCTCCTGCAAAGACGCTGGTTTCTCTGCGGGTCGACGCGAATCAAGAAGCTCTCATCAAGGATGCTAGTTTCCCTGAATTGAGGTATTTGCCAAGGACACTGATTTCCCTGGGGTTGAAACGAATCGGGGTATTCCTGCAAAGACGCTAGTTTCTCTGCGGGCCGACGCGAATCAAGAAGCTCTCATCAAGGATGCTAGTTTCCATGAATTGAGGTATTTTCCAAGGACACTGATTTCCCTGGGGTTGAAACGAATCGGGGTATTCCTGCAAAGACGCTAGTTTCTCTGCGGGCCGACGCGAATCGAGGTGTTCTCGTCAAGGACACTGGTTTCCCTTAGTCAAGGAGGTTGCCAAGGGCACTGATTTCCCTGGGGGTTGAAACGATCTCTGGTGGTCTTTCAGGTTTTATATGAGTTACCGTCAAAACCATGAAGCTAGAAATTTGATCTTCGCTTCGTTTGCTGGCACTGCATCTGTTGTATCGAGACGAATGTCACAGTTGTCTCTAGGTTGTTGGTGAACCGTCGAGATTTGGCTTCGCTCTCTGACGGAGCCTGTTGGGAAGGTATGGTTCCCTCTTTGTTTGTGCCCTTGGATTGTATACAGGGATCGACGTGATCTTGCCTGTAGGGCAAAAGTTCATCGTTTTTTTTATTATTGTTTTATTTCCGCGATGCTCTATCATTTCAGCTTTATATCGCGAAAGTCTCGATTGCCCCATCATTTCGGCTATCTTTCGCGGTGCCCAATCATTTCGGCTATTTATTTTATTTTTACTCGCTGCTTTTTATTGTGAGTTGCCCAATCATTTTGGCTATTTTGTATGCGTACGTTTTTACTTGCTGCTTTTTATTGCAGGTTGCCCCATCATTTCGGCTATTTCGTATGCATGTGCGGCTTGCTGGCTTTCCGCTATAAGCCTGGAATTAGACACCGATTTCGGTATCAGCACCGCTACAACTGGGATATTGCCAGGAGCGAATCATCATTTGCCTCTGTCGATGTTGAACAAAGGTGGCTTAGCGAACAGGGTTAAGGTCCTGTCGACTAAGGCTTTTGACTTCATGAGCTGTAAGGGTCTCAAAAAGGTATTTCTCCCTACAAGTCGTGAGGATCTTGTAGGTGTGTTTTCTCCTTAGGAATCGTGAGGATTCCTAAGTGCATGTTCCTCTGTAAGTCGTAAGGATCCTACAAAAGGGTTTTCTCCTTGTAAATCGAGAGGACTTATAAGGGTTGTTCGCCATATGGACATATCCCTAGTCACGGGTGGGACTTCGTTAGGGAAATGTTTATTCGCGCCCGTGGATTGTATACAAGGGTCAGTATTGAACCACTTGTAGGGCAATATCGAAAGTTGTGGGGGTTGCTTAAGCACAGGTTTAGGTCTCTGTAACTTAAGACTTTCAAATCTTATGAGCCGTGAGGGTCCCATAAGAGAGTTCTCCTTACGAGTCATGAGGATCTCGCAAGTGTATTTTCTCCTTAGGAATCGTGGGGATCCCTAAGTGTGTTGCTCCCTTGTGAGTCGTAAGGATCTCACGCGAGTGGTTTCTCCTTACAAGGTAGAGAGGACCCTGTAAGTGTCTTTTAATGAGGTTGCGTCCTTCCGGGTTTTCACAAACACTCTCCGGTAGCCCTGCTGTTTTTACTCACGGAGCCCTTTCGGGTTTCCATCCGTGCCCATTTTGCTTATGGACATACCGTTTTTTTTTTGATTTTTTAATTTTTTTTTTACGAGATCGCGCCCTTTCGGGTTTTCACGAACACTCGCCGGTAGCCCTGCTGTTTTTACTCACGGAGCCCTTTCGGGTTTTCATCCGTGCCCATTTTGCTTATGGACATACCTTTTTTTATTTTATTTTTTTATTATATTTTTTTTATTCTTTTTTTTATTCTTTATTCTCTCTTTTTTTTTATCTTGTCAGCCTGAGAATATTGCGGTAGTAGTTTAAGGACGTTTCGGTCCTCATCCAGTTTTAGGACGTAGTGGTCCGTCATTAGTTTAAGGACGTTTCGGTCCATCATTAGTTTAAGGACGTTTCGGTCCGTCATTAGTTTAAGGACGTTTCGGTCCGTCATTAGTTTTAGGACGTTACGGTCCATCATTAGTTTAAGGATGTTACGGTCCATGGTAAAGAAGGCCGGCTACTACTCATAGAGTTTTGGCTTAGGAAGATAGCGAGCGGACATAGTCGTCGTCATCTATCATTGACCTAGGTTGTGACTCATTAAGCGTAGTATTTCAGAAGCGACCGTTTATTAGCCTGAAAGGCTTTTCACCGTGCATATCCATGAGTAGATAGGCTCCACCCTGGTAGACCTTGTCTATGATGTACGGGCCTTCATAGTTCGGGTCGAATTTTTCCCGCTTCGCGCGATTGGGGATCATAGGTCTTTTGACCACTAGCATGAGTTCGCCTTGGCGGAATGTCCTCGGACTGGTCAATCTTTCATATGAGCGCGTCATCTTTGCTTTATAAGCTTCTAGATTTTTTTGCGCTATGAGCCGGGTTTCATCAAGGGCATCAAGCTCCTCAAGCCGAAGGTGAGCATTTTCTTCGTCAGTCAGCTCGTAGTGGACTGCCACTCGCAGAGAGGGTAACTCTATCTCGAGGGGGAGTACTGCTTCTGTACCGAATACCAACGCGTATGGCGTTGTGTTCGTGGCCGTCTTGAACGTAGTTCGATACGCCCAGAGAGCTTCTTGCAGTCTCTCGTGCCAGTCCTTCTTATTTCGGGACACCGTTTTCTTCACGATCTTCGTCAAGGTCTTGTTGAAGGCCTCAGCTAGTCCGTTAGCTCGCGGATTATAAACTGAGGAATATCTCA
Source organism: Agapanthus africanus (assembly GCA_030015575.1). Taxonomy (NCBI): domain Eukaryota; kingdom Viridiplantae; phylum Streptophyta; class Magnoliopsida; order Asparagales; family Amaryllidaceae; genus Agapanthus; species Agapanthus africanus. The sequence goes on along the minus strand of JASDDO010000022.1, from coordinate 696,044,678 downwards.
AGTCTATATTATGCTGTTGCGCGAAGCGACTGATTTTGTGGCTTCTGTAGGCTGGCCCGTTATCGGAGATGATCCGTCGCGGAGTTCCAAACCAATAAATGATATGCGTCTTGAAGAAATGGAGGATATTCTCCGTCTTCACTTCCCTTAGCGGTACTGCTTCTGCCCATTTGGAGAAGTAGTCAGTCGTCGCCAAAATGAATCGATGTCCCATGGACGATGCTGGTTCGATGGGGCCGATTACGTTAGTCCCCCACATTTCGAACGGCCAGCTAGCCACCGTTGGATGGAGTGGATTTGGATGCTGATGGATAAAGTCCCCATGGATCTGGCACGAGTGGCATTGCTTCGCATACTCGAGGCAATCTTGGATCATCGTGGGCCAATAGTATCCCATCCGCTTGATTTTCAGCTTCATCTTCGGCCCGGCTTGGTGAGAACCGCAGAGCACATCGTGAACTTCCTGAACGACTCTCTTCGACTCTTCAGGTCCCAGACATCTCAACCACAGAGAATCAAACGACCTCTTATACAGAGTACCATTGACGAAGGCGAAAGACAGAGCTCGTTTCATGAGCTGATATCTTGAGGACGCATCTTCAGGCGTTCGATGGGATTTGAAGTAGTCTATAAAGACTTCTCTCCAATCCTCAGCCTTTTCCTGGTCTTTTATTTGCATAGCCATTTGCTCAGTCGCTCCCTTTTCTTCGGATGATTCCGGAGATATTTCTGCTGGGGCAAGCACCCGACGGCTTTATACCACGATTCTTACGTCATCGAGGTTCTCGTCGGCCAGTTCTTTAGCGAGCTTAGCTAGTGCATCTGCTTTGCTATTTTCTGCGCGTGGTATGCTTTCCAGCATGTAGGAAGGGATTTGAGTCAGCAATTGTTGTACTCTCTCACCATACTTTACCAGTTCGGGTTTGCACGTTTGGTAGTCGCCATTTACTTGACTGACGACCAGTTGGGAGTCTCCATATATGAGGAGGTTTTCAATTCCCATGTCGATGGCGATCTCGAGACCTGCTATCAAAGCTTCGTATTCAGCTTCATTGTTCGTCCTCAGCTCTGTTAAGGAGAAAGCAAAGCGCATAATCCCTCCTTGTGGAGTTACGAAGATGAGGCCTACCCCCGATTTGATTATAGGAGTACTTTGTTTGCGCTTCTTCATGGAAGACGCTCCATCAAAATAAAGCTCCTATCGGGTACCACTACCGTCGATCGCATCAAACGCATGTTCGTCTGGCAGTTCGCAATTCAGAGGAGAATTGCTAGGTATTGGATGCTCAGCGAGGAAGTCGGCGATGGCCTGGCCTTTCACTGCCATAAGAGGCTGATAGGTTATCGAGAACTCCATCAAGAGCAGGGCCCATTTAGCGAGTCGCCCTGTCAATATGTCCTTCGACATTAAATATTTAAGGGGGGCCACCTTTGAAATGAGACGGACTTCATGCGCCAACGCATAGTGCCTGAGCTTTGTTATCGTGAAGATCAACGCCAGGCAGTGTTTTTCAATAGGGGAATAGTTGCTTTCTGCCCCCAGTAGAACTCGACTTAAGTAATAGAGAGCTCTCTCTTTCCCTTGGTCGTTCTCTTGCGCCCATAATGCGCCTAAGGAACCTTCGAGGACGGTTGTATAAAGAATGAGGGGCTTTCCCTTAACCGGAGCAGCCAGCACTGGCGGGTTCTGCAGGTACTGCTTGATTTCGTCCAGCGCGCTCTGGCATTTGTGATCCCAGACGAATGGGGTTCCCTTCTTCATCAGGTAGCTGTAAGGACGGCACTTGCCTGAAAGGTTGGCTATAAATCGCCTTATGTATGCGAGATTCTCTTGAAGAGACCGCAGCTGTTTGAGAGTTCTCGGCAGAGGCATTTCCATGATCGCCTTGATCTTCGACGGATCTATTTCGATACCCCAGAGTCGGACGATGAATCCTAGGAATTTTCCTGAGGAAACTCCGAATGCGCACTTAAGAGGATTCATCTTCAAGTTGTATTGTCGAAGGCGTTGAAATACAATCTTCAGATGCTCGAGATGTTCCTCGTACGATTTTCTTTTCACCACGAGGTCGTCGATATAGCATTCGACGATTTCATGTATGAGGTCATCGAAGATCTTCATCATGGCCCTCTGATAGGTGGCACCGGCGTTCTTTAAACCGAAGGGCATCACCTTGTAGCAGAATATTACCAGAGGGGTCCGAAAAGCGGTGTGCTTCTGGTCTTCGGGATGCATCTTTATCTGATTATATCCTGATGAGCGGTCCATGAAGGAGAAAACCTCGTGAGTGGACGTGTAATCTATCATCAGCTCGGTGACTGGCACTGGGAAATAGTCCTTCGGGCAGGCTTTATTGAGATCCCGAAAGTCTACACATATGTGCACTGTCCCATTTTTCTTCATCACTGGGACGATGTTGGCGATCCAATCGGGATACTGAACTTCCTGAATAAATCCAGAGTCGATCAGTTTCTTGACTTCGGCATTAATGCTTATCTCAAGCTCGAGCCGCATTCTTCTCGGCGCCTGTTTGACTGGCTTGACGTCCGGGGATATTGCCAATTTATGCACAGCGATTTCTGGATCTAGTCCTGGCATTTCGGAATAGTTCCACGCGAAGCAATCTCTATACTGCATAAGCACGTCTTTTAATGAAGCCACCCTTTCTTCAGATAGCAATTCACTAACGAATGTCGGTCGCGGGTCATTTGTCGTCCCCAACTTAATTTTCTTGAGGTTATCCGCAGTGGTATGTATTCCATCTTCCAGCTCTTTTGGCGCTGGTGGAAATTCTGAGATCACCACGTCATTGCTGTTTTCGAAGCACCAGGGAAGGTCATCCATGTTCTCGGACCCTCCTTTTGATATTGTTATCATGTGATAAGTACGAGCTCGCTTCCAAGACCGATGTGGATCTGATTCTGCTTTCGTGGCTTTGGGTTCGTGCTTCTGTGGCGGCGTTACCCTCCAACTGTCAGATAGAGCGAACTTGCCGAGCTGATACTGATCTTCAACCCAGTTCTTGAAGGTGAAGCAGTCTTCGAGAGGGTGCCCTATTGCTCGGTGATAGGAGCAATAGTTCGGGTGAGAGACTTCACCTGCTTGTTCGGGGTGCTTGGACTCCGGAAGCGTAAGCATTTGGTGCTTTATAGCTAGGTCAAGTATCTTCTTCGTCTTGTCTTGAGGAAAAGAGTATGCTCGACTCATTTTCTTCATAAGGGACAAATCCGGGCCGTTCGATTCCCGACTGCGTGGCTTCTTAGTCCCGCTTTGTTGCCGTCGAGCGCCCTTTTCGCTTTTCGACTTGTTTCTGCTTCTGCGCCAAGCCTTCTTTACCACAGGTTGACAAGGAGCGTCACTTTCATCTTTCTCGGCCTGTTGTAGGAGGCGTTGCATTTTGGCTTTCTCGTAGATGGCCATTTCGCGGTTGTGGTCGTCTTGGACTTTTTGACCTGCTTCCCTTATAAGCCTGTTCATTTGTTCTTCGAATGACGGACTGGGAACCTTTGCATCATGAACTTTTACTGGTTCAGGATTAGCGTCCTCCCATTGAGCATCCGCTTCTTCATTGAAGTCATGTACGACGTAGCAATCACGGAGTAGCTCTCATTTCTTGGACCGAATGTATCCGAGCCCGATTGTTTCCATCCTCCCACTAGGCAACTTGTGCTGAGTTCCGGGGACGTTCCAGACCCTGTCATAGAATTTGGCTTTTCGAGCGCTCTGTTTGAAGAATATCCCCTGGCGCTTCAGCAACCTCTTCAAGCCTTCTGTATAATATCTGGGCAGACGGATGGGCTGAAGCCTGTCAAGCGTAGGATCCATACCATGCCAGATTTCTTTCTCCACTTTGGTTTCTTCAGAGCGGTAGAAGAGAATTGCCTTTTCGCCTTCTCGCCTGGGAGGGACATAGAACGTATGCAGCTCCTCTACACTGTAGGTATCGAGCGCATCCAGTTCTTTATGGTGTTTAAGTGGGACCATGGCGACTTGCAGACTTTGCTCTTCGTCAGCGGATGTTTGTATTGAAGGCCAAGCAGAGAATATAGCATGGACCTCATCTTCCGAGTCACTACCAAAAATCAACGTAGGAGCGGATGGTCCCGGCTTGTTGTATTGGGGCGGACCCGAATAAACTATCTCCTCTTCCTCCTCGGTATCACTCCCAAAGACAGGGATGGTGGCGTTAGCTTTGTTCTCCGGTTTGTGACATTTTTCTGTGTCCTCGAAATCCGGTAAGAAGTATTTTGCATCTTCATATTTGCGGACTTCGTTCACGGAGAATGGGTTCAGCTCTCCTGTTACGGTATACTCGAGACCATCCTTAAAATATTTCATACACCGATGCTGTGTAGAAGGGATGATGTTGTACTCGTGTAACCATAGTCGGCCGAGCAGAGCATTGTAGCATGTCTTGGCGTCTATGACATGGAATTTAATGTCCGTGACGAGTAGCCCAAAGCGCAGCGTTAATATCACAGACCCGAGAGTCCTGGATGATTGAGAGTCGAACCCGGAGATGGTGTTTGTTCCCCTCCGAACGGCGGCCGAGACGCGGGGACGTCTGTGCCTGGGGTTCGGGGCAGATGCTAATTGGTGCTATCCGTCCACCTCTCCGAAGATGCCAAGTTTATTTATGGCACCGTGCATCGGAGGTTTGAATGGATGCGTCCGATGTAGCAGACTTCGTCAGATTCCCCCTCGCTTGAGGGGTTTTTTATTGTGGGGACGCTCTTCCCTGCAGGCGCAAGCCCCTGCAGTTAATTACGCTACCGCATCGCGGTAACCACTTTCTCCTTCTCCAGATGGTCACTTCGTGTCGTGTGTGTTTATTTTATGTTTTGTTGCCCGTGGATTGTTTACGGAGACCGAGTTATGTCGTCGCCCATAGGGCGTGGACTAGTCCAAATCCGTATTATCTTAGATTTGGGTTTGGGGGTTTGGTTTGAGGATACGTTAGCCATATTTGAGGCCAAGATCAACTCAAACGTTTGTTAAGGATACGTTAGTCTAGCCTGAGACTAAGATCAACTTAACGGGATCGTTTAGATCCGACAAAAGAGCATTTGGGCTCCATTGTTCCAGTTTAGGGACATAGTGGTCCATTGCATGTATGGCCGTCGGGACCCGTCACCTCTCTGACGACGTTGAAGGATTACAACGACAGATGCAGAGGAGTTCAGAGATGTGCCCTCGAACCAGAGTTAATTAGGGGGATCTATAGTCCAGTTTGGGACTAAAGTCTGTTTGAAAGGTTTAAGGATACGTTAGCCATATTTATGGCTAAGATCAACTTAAACGGGATCGTTTAGATCCGACAAAAGAGCAGATGTGGGCTCTATTGTTCCAGTTTAGGGACATGGTGGTCCATTGCAAGTTTAAGGACATTGCGGTCCATGGGTAGTTTAAGGACATTGCGGTCCATGGGTAGTTTAAGGACATTGCGGTCCAGGTTAAGGACGTCGTAGTCCATGGGCTTAAGGACCCCACAGTCCATTGTTAGTTTTAAGACATCTCGGTCAAGGTTAAGGACGTCGTAGTCCATGGGTTTAAGGACCCCACAGTCCATTGTTAGTTTTAAGACATCTCGGTCAAGGTTAAGGACGTCGTAGTCCATGGGTTTAAGGACCCCACAGTCCATTATTAGTTTTAAGACATCTCGGTCAAGGTTAAGGACGTCGTAGTCCATGGGTTTAAGGATCCCACAGTCCATTGTTAGTTTTAAGACATCTCGGTCAAGGTTAAGGACGTCGTAGTCCATGGGTTTAAGGACCCCACAGTCCGTGTTGATGTGTGGTTGTCGGGACCCGTCACCTCTCTGAAGACGTTGAAGGATTACAACGACAAATATCAGAGGAGTTCAGAGATGTACCCTTGAACCAATGAGTTGGTTGAAAGAGCAGATGTGCTCAGTTCAAGACGATTTGAGGACTTATGGCCAGTTTGGGCTAAGTCCAATTATTTTTGAAATATTGGCCCTCTGTTGGCTCATTGAAAGAGAGGCTTTGCCTCTAGAAACTTAGCCAATTGGGCCAATGCTTAGTGTTAAACATTAAAGACCAATCAGTGTTGAACACTGGGAATGAAATTGATGGGTCAGTGTTTAACACTAAAAGATAGTTGGTGTCAAACACCCGCAACAAGGCTTTCAGATTAGTGTTGAACACTAAAACAGACCAGTGTTAAACACTGGCAACAGAAATCCCAAATTAGTGTTGAACACTAAGGTAATCAGTGTTGAACACTGCAAATAAAGTTCTTTGCTTAGTGTTGAACACTAAGGCCAAACAATGTTTTAACACTGGATTCAGGGGTTCCAATTTAGCGTTAGACGCTGAGGCAAGAGGGGTCACGTTGTAGCACGTGAGGGCGCCCTCCCTTCGTTCGTTCTGCTGAGAAGATCGCGTCTTTTGGAGCATCACGTGTCATCACGTGACGGGTGTTTAAATGAAGTATGTTAAAGCCTCTGCCAAGAGTCACGTGGGTCACGTGAGGCACTGCCTCAAAGGGGCTCTCTGTAGATCTTTTTAGGGGTCATGTGGTGACACGTGACCCCGCCTCTATGTATGTTGTTTAGAAGATCTGTTAATCCCTTTCAGGAATTAAATTCCTCATAGGGTTGAACCCTGACAATAATTTCAGAGGAATTAAATTCCTACTTCCTTTTAAAGAGTTGAATTCTGAATTTTCTGTAGGAATTAAATTCCTCATATATGTGAAGAACTGAATAGGGTTAAACCCTAATAAAAGCTTTAAGGAATTAAACTCCCACTCTCTGTTAAAGAATTATGATTAAGGGAATTAAATTCCCGTTGTTTCAACAGAACTAAGTTCTTAACTAGGGTTAAACCCTGTTTCTTTTTGTTCTGAAGGAATTAAATTCCCATAGTTCTGTGAGAATTAAATTCTCGTGCTTCCATTCCCTCTCTATGCTTTGGATCTGCATGGCAGGATCTCAACCCATTGAGAATTAAATTCTCAACTTCAAGGGGAGATGTGCACTTTACAGATCCTCCATCAAAGAGAGAAGAAATATGTCCTTCTGTTTTATATCAGAGTTAAACTCTGTTGAGAATTAAATTCTCTTTTCTTTCAATGAAACCTTCCCTTTCTTACCTAGGGTTTTCTTTTGCAGAAGATCCAAATTCCTCTAAAGTATCAAGGCTCTCTCTCTTCTCTTCCCTCTGCACATATATCTTTTCTTGTGTGTCTCTTGGCTCCTATTTATAGAAGAAGCAGCCGAGTCAATTAGTTTTTGATGAATCTTTCATTGAGAGATTTGATTTGCATCCATCATTCGTTTTGGACCTTTGGATTATTAGGTGAATTTTATTCACCATTGGATTTTAAATCCAGAGATTCTCCTTTGTTATTTCGGTTAGATTTAAAGGGGAAATCTTTCCAAATTCGAGATTTTCCCATAGATAGATGATATTTAATCACCTATAAATCTTTAATTTAATCGGTTGCTTATAATCTTTTTCCTTTGGAAAGATTTAAGTGATCTCTCCTTAGAATTTGATTCTGTTAAAAGATAGGCTTTGAAAACCGGTCACGTGTGGCCACGTGACCCTTGGTCACGTGTGGGCACGTGACCCCCTTGGAACGAGCTTTCTTCTTTCTTTCTGCGCTCTGCTTTCTGGTCGCTGCTTAGCTGTCACGTGCCACCACGTGACCCCTGGTCACGTGTGAGCACGTGACCCTCGGCTGGACCCTTTCTCTTGATTTAAACGGAGAACAAGTCTGCTGCTTTTGAGTATCACGTGCCAACACGTGACCCTGGTCACGTGGGAGCACGTGACCTCTTCTGAAGCCTTTTTCTTGATTTGATCAGGGAACCGGTTTGCCTTTGAAGCCGCTTTTAATTGTCACGTGCCAACACGTGACCCAGGTCACATGGGAGCACGTGACCCTTTCCGAATCCCTTTTCTTTGATGTAATCGGGAAGCTGAATTTGCCTTGCTGATGCTTTTAGATGTCACGTGCCAACACGTGACTGCTGGTCACGTGTAAGCACGTGACCCTTTTCTGAAGCCTTTTCCATAAGCTTTTCTGATTTTAAATCAGGAAACAAATGCCCCCACAGCGTTGTTCTCACGTGTCCGCACGTGAGTGCAACGCTGTCACCTTTTGTGACTGTTGGATTCCTCTAGGGATTTGGGGAGATGAAACGTTTCCATCACCTCCTATAAATACTCATGTTTCTTCAGAAGAGCCTTCACTTTGCTCATCTTCTTCTTCTGAGAATTTTCCCTTGAGAATTTAATTCTCGCTTCCAGAGCTTAGTTCTCTGTCTTGAAACAATCTTCAGAGTTTAACTCTGTTCAGGTGACCCTTTTTCCTCAGGTAATGTTCTTGGACAAACAGCGAACTTCCACATTCCTTTGGATTTTAAATCCAAAACAAGGGTTATTACTCTTTTTTTTTAACAAGGAACCCATTTTTCTTCAAGTTTTTCCATAAGAACATGAAACCGCCTAACCTTCAAACTGTAGATCTCTTAGGGTTTAGATGATCTTTGGGGAGATGATGATGGCGTTTCAACTCCATGGAATTTAATTCCATCCCAAAAATGTTTCTGGGAATTTAATTCCCTTCTCTTAATAAGGAATTTAATTCCAATGAAGAACTCAGTTTCTTCACACGGAGGCTTCTTGGGGTCTCTTGACCCGAGGTTGTCCTTCTGCAATTAATGAAATAGGAGCTTTGTAATGATGTCTTCTGTGGGAATTTAATTCCTTTGATCTTGTTGGATCCATTGTAGAGCCCGAGACAGATCCTGTTGGGGGAATGTGCATGGTCATCATTCTTTATTTAACGAGGGTATTCCCTTTGTTTTATTGTAACTATTTGGTCTCATTATTAATGAGCCGTCATCCGGATTCTGTGGGCCCATGTGTTTTGTAGCCAATGGTCCCAGAAAACTCTGTTGTTGCTTTCTTTAACTAGTCTTCATGTTCATGCATGAATATATATTGCTGACTTTTCTTTTAACGGTCTTCTTTTATTGGATTTCAGGTGCGATGGCTTCTGTTCCGTGCTTTCCCTTTTCTCGCTCGGAGGCTGCTTTTCCTCAGTCACCATCTGATGAGGAAGCGATGGCGATGATTCGGGCCCATGACCCGAACTGCACCAACCTTCTTCAATGGGGATCTTGGTATAGTCAGATTATTCAGTGTCGCCGGAGTTTTCTTTGCGCGGTACCGAAGGAGCCCACTTTCCCATTCTTACCGATGGACCCTCCGAGGACTGTTTTTGCTGTGGAAATGCCCAACTGGACTCCAACGGGGAGGCTCGAGCCTTCGACGACCGGTATTCCGAACCATCCGATCCCTGCCATAGACATCTTGGGGCGGCGTATCTGCCAGGGTGAAGCCCACCCGTGGGGGCAAATTTATAAGATAGGGCTTACTCCTCGGCATCCTACGGGCTACCTTCTCTGGGCTCGCTACATCCTTTCTGCCCATCGTGCGCGGTTGCAGAAAGTCGGGCTTTATCAGGCCATATACGCGTCACTATTCCATTATAAGTCCCCGCATGTCTGGTGGGTTAAGGCGTTTTTGAACCAATGGAATCTTCCCACCAACACTTTCATTCTAGGAGATCGCGAGGTCTCGATCTCTCTAGCAGAATTCTATGACATTTCGGGGTTGCCAATCAGGGGTAGTTTGTATGAGGAGTTGCTGCCTTCTGACGAGTACATTTTCGAACCCGAGCCCACCCCGGTTGACGGCATGTCTGCTGAGAATGCCGTTCGCCACAAGCGCCCCAGTTTAATCAAGGCGCTAGGTATCTTCGACCGATTATTCACCGAATCCGAAGAGCAGGGTGTTACTTTCAAGAGCTTCATTGCTCGTTTCCTTCGCGAGGACGCCTTATCGAAGACAGCCCCGAAGTTTGCCAACATTGGAGACCCCTTTGGGTTCGGTCCGAAGAAGCTGCCGACCACTGAATCAGATTTACCTCAGTACTACATCCCTATTATGTCGCCGATATCTTTTGAATCCATTGCTGTCCCAGGCATGGACGAGGAGACGTTCTTTGTGGGGTTTGTTAGTGTTTAGCTCAGTTGGTTCGTTATCCCCATGCATCGCCGCTTCATGAGAGCCTCGGTCATCTACCCGGCTCATCGTATTGCTGAGGGGACGCGGTTGGCCATCGGCATCCCGGCCTTGGCGCACCTCTATCATGGATTGGGCACCGCAGCTAATACCTCTACACCCGGCGTGGATGTAGTGAACTTTTCGCTTCATTATTTCACGTCCTGGGTCGAAATGCATGTGCTGGGGGCTTTCGCTATGCATCAGAGGCCCGCTTTTTACGACGCCTATCCCTTCCCGCGACTTATGCGACTGGTGGGTGCTTCTGCTGCTGACCCGACTCAATTCGGGGCTATTCGGGTGCTGATTTCTCCTCATGGCGCCGCTGGCGGGTTGGTTTTTAATGATCGGGTCTTGTCTACTCCTTCGGGTCCCGTTCAACAACTCTGGGACCAGTCGAAAGACAACGCACCTTCTTTGAAGCCCCGGGAGGCCGCGCATTTGTATACAATTAGACCGGGCTACTTGGTGTTTCGCCAGGACAGTGCAGCTCTTTTTATGCGGTACAATCCGCATCGATTCGCCCGGCAGCTTGGATACGACCAGGGTGTTCCTTTCGAGGCTTTTATAATCGCCCCGATCCCTTCGCTCGATGCTGTTCGCGATGCCGCTCATCATTTCATGAGGCTGAACACCGGCTCCCGTTTCATAGTCCCTGAAGCTGAGTACATGCCCCGGTGTGTGGGTGCATTTACGGGCTGGTATCTTCATCGGATCAGCCCAATTATTCTTGAAGAAAGAAGGGTGCTTCTTGGTCATGACGCCCCTCCTCAGGTTTCGGGGGCTAAGCTACGACCGAGGGTTCCGGTCCGCTTCCTTTTGAGGGAGATTGGCACCGCGCTCATTCCGGGGGAGTCAGGGGTAGACCTTACTCCAACAGCTGGTATGACCTTGGGTTCCCGATCGCGGGGTAAACGGGCCCCAGTAGTAGCACCCCTGCCGGTGGCGGCACCGCCCCCTGTGGCGTCGACAATGGCGATGTCATCCTCGGTTGTGGCACCGAGCGAGAGTAACAGGGATGAGGGCGCTGAGGGCGATGTGGGCCAGCGTCGCCCTAAGGCTTCGCGAGGGAGGAAGCGGTCATCCTCAGCGACCGGCTCTGGGTCTAAACGGCGGAGGAAAGCGGCCACCACCCTGCTTGATTCTGTAACGCCTTGAAATGTCGTTTTGGTGTTTTCCCGAAAATCGGTGAAAATTTGGTATTTTTCCATAAATCGTCTTTTTTGTTATTTTGCAGTTTAGGCTTAATTATATCTAATTTGGATAGATAATTGCTAGTTTTTAGTAGCTAATGAGTTACTTATAAATTTCTGGTCATTTAAAATTTTTCCCTATTTTTCAATTTTTTAATATTATTTTAAGCCGGTAAAAAAATACATTAAATTAGCGATAAATACAAATTTAAATAGGCTAAATTTAAGCTTTAAAATCATGTTAATTAAAATCTAGTTGTGACATAAATTTTTAGTATTTTATTTTAAGTTTTAACTAATTTTTATTATGGAAAACGAAATTTATTGAATTTAAGCTAAAACTTGCAATTTTGGGCTTGTGGGGGGTCTTTTTGCATAGAATTTTTTTGTGCAATCACTCAAATCCTCACCCCCTCCATCTTGGCCGGCCCTACCTCCACCACCAGCTGCCCACGTTTCCCCACCCCCCTCTTTTTGACTTCTTCTCATGTGAATGGAGTGAAGAATTGATTAAAATATATTAATTTAGGTATGGTTTTTGAGGCATGGATGGTTTGACTTGGAGAAAATCATGTACACCACACCATTCTCTCCCCATTCCCTTCTCTGCTGGCCGAGAGCAGCTCATCCCCCCTCCATTTTTTTTTCCTTTCTCTTTGCTACAAAAAATTCCATCAAAATCCATTAAAATTCAACAAAAATCAAGAATTTCCTTTACAATTTCAAGCAAAACCTTATTCTATCTCTTCTCAAGCCCAAATGGGTTTAAATCTTGGAGAAAGGAGGTGTCTTGGGAGGCTTGAGAAAGCTTAGGATTGAACTTTTAAGGTATAACTTCTAATCAAATGGTTACATTGTTGCTTAAGTGTGCTAATTAGAACTTGAAAATTGTTTTAGTGTTAAAATTATAGCTAATTTCTAATCTAGTTTTTTTTTAGTTCATGGCTTGACTTTTAATTAGGGTTTAGAAAACCATTAATTAGTTAATTAAGTTATTTTGTTATATAGTTTTATGCAAACTTAAATTAAGAGATTACTTTGCTTAAGTGGGCTTCGATATGTGTTAATTTTGCTTTTTCAAGTGTGAAATTGGATTTAAATTGTTGGTTATAAAAATCAAGAAAGGGGTTTGTGTATGGATATAGGTTGAAGCATGGTTGTTGTGTTGTAATTTTAGTGTAGTGGCTAACTAGTTATGCGGTTGGATGTTCATGCTAGGTTGTAGTCTTTTTGTCGCAAATCGGCGATGTTTGCACCGATTTTTGGAATGTAAATACTTACTAGTTTTTATATAAATTTATGTGATGGATTAATTGTGATAACTTGATTATATTTTTAGCATATCCTATGACATTTAGGATGTGTGAGTGCTGATTTTTGAGTGATCGAGTTTTAGCTTTCCCCGGCGACCAAATCGACGTTTTTAGTTAATTTTTGGCGATTTTCGCGTGTGTTCCGCGAACCTTGTGCACGTTATACCTAGCTTGTGAACGTTAGTATTTTTGTTTGGGATTTGCGTCGTTCTTGATATGTAACCCTATGCTTTGTATTGATGTAAATTTCAGGTTCGGTCGCGGAGACGTCAGACGCGGCACGAAAGGGGAATGCGGTGATTGGACGTGGCTAGCTAGGGATTCCTGTGAGTAAATTTAACATCTACGGGGGACTATCGTTTGGATGGCGCAAGTCTCCCGATAGTTTAAGTAGTTAAGATTTTAGTGATATTAGTAACTACATCCATGCCTTATTTGACCTACATATGCGAACCCATTCTATAGGACACCTGCACCATTGCCAGGGTTTTTATATGCAGCACGAGCACTATTCATGCTTACACACACGCCCTGGTAATTGCCATGCCACCACACTAGATAACCTATAATTTGAAACCTTTTACTATAATTGATGTTTAAACCTGTGCTATTGCCTTTAATTCCTTAAAATGAAATCATAAGATTGTTAATCATGTGCATGTACCTCATCATGTTATTTGTTCATGCCTAGTCTATCAATCATACATCGCAACTTGATTATTGACACCATATGCATTCATTATCATTGGCATATGCATTTATGAGGATTTCTTGAGATTTTGTGATATTCTGGATTTCGGGGGAAAGCCGCAAAATTTCTAAACTTATTATATTTTTAAAATATGTAAATTGCGGTTTTCTAGTGATGTAAGTGTCGTCCACCATGAGTTTGCTGTGGTTTTCGAGACCCGTTTCGAGGAGTTGGATGAACCGTCTCGGGCACATGGAGGGCCCGGTAAGGTACCCCGGGGCAAGAAGCTCGTGTTGCTGACGATGAGCCTGGCAGGGGACGGATTACCTACCGGTGACTGTTTGGGACGGCGGATATCCAGAGGATACCGACCGTGGACGCGAGATGATGGGATAGTGATATTGAGATGGGTCAGCCGGACGGCTAAGGCCAGAGATTCTACGATATGGATATATGAGATTTGAGACAGTTTTGAGGTGTCGTTGCTGGACACGGATTCTGGTTGATTCTATTGGTATTGTGTTGATATTTCAAAAGAGATGCCTAAAGGAAAAAGATGATTTCTTATATTACACATGTAGATCACGAGTATATTCATATCGCATACATACCTGCTAGTATATTCATATTGCATACATCCTGCTAGTATATTCATATTGCATACATACCTGCTATTATATCCTGCCATACCTATATTATAGCTGCTAGGATGCTCGTGTGCATACTTGCGATAGCCTCTATAGATATTATTTATTACTCACGAGTTGGCAACTCACCCCCCGTTGTGCCACAGTCTTTTGCAGGTCCGCTCCGTCAGCACAGTAGCGGCGGGCGCTGATTGATATGATACGTGCGTGTTCAAGTTTAGTTTAAAATACCGCAATCAAGACGGTTTCGCTTGTAGCTAGCCGGTTGAGTACGGGTCGTCCGCAGGGAGATGGTTGTCTTTTTCAAGGTGTTTTAACGAGTTAAGTCCTGTTTTCAGAGTTTGTTGTGGTTATCTAAGTGTAAGTTGATATTTAAAGAAAGCTTGTTAGGGTTAGGATTAGGTTAGTTTGAGTTAGGAGTCTCCACATCTTTCGTTGCCCCACTTAATATCGGTGTTACGGTAATCGGCAACAACGGGGATTAGCACGACTAGGAAGGAACTTGCGAGTATAAGCTAGGCTTTCCAACGCATAGTCCTCCCTTTTGGTGCTTGTCCGTCCGTTCTTGGCTCTTATCCATAACCTCCGGTTAATTCAACCACAACCGGTCTCACTACGGAATCACCGCTATCATGTAGGATAGGGTGCCGTAAGGAGCGGATTGTGGTTCAATTAACGGGAGTCGATTTAAGTTGTTGGGCAAGGAAAGAGTGAGAGAGATTTCCTTCTCTCAAACTTCCCTTATCCTACCCTAACAAGTATAAAACTACTCACACTTCATGATAAGGAAAAACAAAACAAAACAAAGAGGAAGATAGAAAGAAGGAGACTAGAAGAATACGACTAACTATTTGCGACCTCACCTTGGCGAGGATCGAGCGTAAGTATCATTGTCGTATGAATGATAAAGAAAAAGAGAGAAGAAAGAAACAATCAAACAAATAACAACAACTACTTAACAATTAAAATTACAATACATTATAACAAGTAAAAGAAAGAGACAAGCATGATAAAAAGGTCTTCTTTATTCATCACTCTTCACTCAAAAGCTCACTTACAAGTTTAATGGAGAAGAGGTGAGAAGAGGAAGAAGAACATGTAACTAAAACCTAGCAAAAAGAAATACAAGAATTGGCCCCTTTCCTTCACAAACTTCTGGGCTATTTATAGGCCAAAAACTGAAAACCTAGGGCAACCACCAGAACCCATATGAAAAGACAAAAACACCCCTGAAACATTTCTGCATTTGGCGCCATAATGGCCGCGGATCCGCGGCCTGAACCCATCTTTGGCCGCGGATCCGCGGCCGTTTAGATGAATTGGGCCCCCCAATTTCTTGTGCTGGCCTGATCTGATATCTACATTATTCTGGTACATATATTTTCTCAATTTGGCTCCCCGATTTTTCCAGAATTTCTGTTGAGGGAAAGGTGGACTTTTTGTCAAGATTTTGTCATGATTGCCTCGAGCTCCGCGTAGATCTCTTGGATTTTGTGCTACCATGGAGCCTTGTGCATGAAGGTGACATTGATTTGACCTTTTGTCTTCTTAAACTGGTATCTGGCAACATACGGTTGAAGAGCGGAGACCGTGTTTTATCTGTGGTTGGCAGGAACCCGGACCTTTTTCGTGTTTTCCATGAATTTCACCGTTTTAGAACCGAGAACCTGTATCCTACAATTGACTAGCAAACACGGCTCAAGAGTATCTACGGATATACAATGTGATAAAAATTGGGCGGTATGAAAATGCAAAAATCTGATATGAACAAATACCCCCAAACTTATCATTTGTTCGTCCCGAGCAAAGCCCATTTATTCACAAAAAATTTCCTAACCTCACTTTCGCAGGGAACGCGATTGCACTGAGCATGTGCAACAAGCCGTTAAACCTCTAGGTGTCCCTAGTAGGAGGAGTGTTGTCTCCTGAGGGTTTTCAGCGGATACTACCCACAAAATCCGGTCAAGTTGGTTTCGTAAAATAAGTAAGCTTCAAACCCTAAAGTTTTGTTTTTAGAAAATAACAATTCTATAATCCTAAGTCTAGACCATCGAACCTTTATTTTTCACACCTCGCTTCTTATTTAACTACAGATTGTATATGTCTTTACGTGCGGTGCAAATAGTGTTGTTAAGTTCCAGAAGGATCGATTAAAGTCATCATGTCGCACAATAAAGCCCAGATAACAATTTAAAAGGATCACATAAGTTTTATAACGAGTTAAGCATTTTTCAAGTTTCGTTTTCCAGTAAGGTTTCAACTTCAGAATTTCTATCTTCCTTAATAGGAAACTAAGTCGTATTTTTCACTCCACCTTTTTCTTGTTTTCATTTCATACACACCTCTGTGAACGTGCAATAGTCTTTATCAAAGAGTAAAACCTTCATATCTCCGTTAAAATTTTTTTTTAAAAGCCTGTCTTTTATCAAGATTATTCTCACACAAAGAACCGTTAGGAATTTTAACTCGGAGAGAACACTTGCTTGACTTTGTTTTAAACTGGACTTTCTAAGCTTCTTAGCGAGCTTTGGGCCAATGCACCCAAACCAGTTGGTTTTAGGGCATTAGGTGTAGAAACACCCCAGCGGACTTAATTACTCAAGTTACCTAGGTCCAAAAACAAAAGACAGATTGGCGTGCAAATCAGATGATTTAATACGAACGGAGATATAACCGGCAGTTCAAATATTTTTTTTTTTGGATAAAAGACGTGTCTAGTGGGTTTGGTGTGTAGTCATTCCAATCAAGTTTTAGATGGGTTATTTTTCAGACTTAGATCCGATTACGGCATCAATACATTCCTTCATATTCGCTTTACTTCATAAACTATTCTTGACATTACTTATTTCAGAACAAACCTATTTGATCCTCAGAAAATCATTTATCTGTTTAAAAGTTTAAACATGAAAGACTTGTCATCTAATTCCCAAAATCTTACGACACGTGTAGTGTGATGTAAAGACGTATATCAGCTATAGTTAACTTTAAAGGAGAGTTATCTTTTCAAAATCCAAACATAGGATTTAGTTATTCCTATCTTTTCAAACAAAAACCGTCGAATGTTGAATCAGAGTTCTTCCACAAGCTAACTTGACAAAAAAAGTTTTTATATTTTTTTGAAAATTTTCAGATTTTTATGGATTTTATGGACTTTAATATGCAGATGCAAAATATACATATGAATGCGAAGGTAAGAAATGCGTACCGAGCGTACCCCCAAACTTAAACTGGACAGTGTCCTCACTGTCGTTGCATGAAGAGAGTAGTTGGAAGGTTCAAAATTGTCGGTTAGCAATATACAAATTTTTATTTGGTTTTGTTTTTAAAGAAAAGAAAAAGAATATACACAAAAAATGGTTTGTACATACCCCCAAACTTATTTGGAACAGTGTCCACTGTTCTTGGCTGGATAACCGAAGTTTGGAGGTAGGCAGAGGAAGATCATTCATGGTAAACCGGCTCCTGTAGGAATAGGAGCTCCTCTGTTGGTTCGGCGCTAAGGTACGGTTTGCATCGGTGTCCGTTCACTTTGAAAATTGAACCGTCCTTTGGATTTTCCAAATCCACAGCGCCCTGCGGATACACATTCCGCACAAAATACGGCCCTTTCCAGCGAGATCGGAGCTTTCCAGGATGGAAGTGAAGTCGGGTGTCGTAAAGCAGTACCTGCTGACCAGGTACGAAGGTTTTGCGCAAAAGGTGTTTATCGTGAAACACCTTCGTTCGATTCTTAACGACAACCGCGTTGTCGTAAGCCTCATCCCTAAGCTCGCATAGTTCGTTCAGCTGCAGCTTCCGATGGCTGCCCGCATCCTCAAGAGACAGATTCAGCTCCTTAATCGCCCAAAATGCGCGATGCTCGATTTCGACAGGAAGGTGGCAGGCCTTTCCGTACACAAGCCGATAGGGAGACATGCCAAGGTCAGTCTTATAAGCGGTTCTAAATGCCCAAAGGGCATCAGTCAGTTTCAGAGACCAATCCTTACGGTTCTTGGAAACCGTCTTCTCCAATATCTGCTTGATTTGCCGATTTGAAACTTCGGCCTGCCCGCAGGTTTGGGGGTGGTAGGGCATAGAAAGCTTATGATTAATGGAGTATTTCCGCATCAAGGCCTCGAAAGTCCTATTGCAGAAATGACTTCCATTGTCGCTAATAATCGCTCGGGGGTGCCCAAACCGTGAAAAAATGTTTTCTTTAAGGAACCTAACGACAACCTTGTTGTCGTTAGTTCAGCTGGGCACAGCCTCGACCCATTTAGAGACGTAATCAACAGCTAGAAGGATGTACAAGTTCCCAAAAGAGTTGGGAAACGGCCCCATGAAGTCTATCCCCCAAACATCGAAAATCTCCACAACCAAGATCGGTTGGAGCGGCATCTCGTTTCTCCGGGATATCCGGCCCATGTGTTGGCACCGGGAGCAAGTCTTGCAATATTCGTGAGCATCTTTGAAAAGTTGTGGCCAGTAGAAACCACATTGCAAGATCTTCTCAGCTGTCTTTCTGGGCCCAAAATGCCCGCCACACGCTTGATCGTGGCAAAATGACAGCACACTCTTGAATTCCTCATCGGGGACACACCGACGAATAATCTGGTCGGGACAGTACTTGAACAAGTAGGGTTCGTCCCAGTAAAAGTGTTTTACTTGGGATAAGAAGCGAAGTCTGTCCTGACTCGACCATTCGGTCGGTAGTAATCCCGTGGCCAGATAGTTCACAATATCTGCGAACCAGGGTTCGCACGATACTGTCAAGAGTTGTTCATCCGGGAAAACGTCATTAATCGGAATTGGAAGCGAAGGCGAAGAAGGAAGTCGTGAGAGATGGTCGGCAACTACGTTTTCACATCCTCGTTTGTCCTTAATGACAAGGTCAAACTCTTGAAGCAAGAGGATCCAACGTATTAACCGAGACTTGGCATCTTTCTTCGCAAAAAGATGGCGCAGAGCTGAATGGTCCGTGTAGACAATGACTGGAGAGCCGATGAGGTAGGGCCTGAACTTTTCTAAAGCAAATACAACAGCTAAGAATTCCTTCTCAGTTGTTGTATAGTTTAGTTGGGCGTCGTTCAGGGTCCGGCTCGCGTAATAGATTACGTGCGGCATCTTGTTGATGTGCTGTCCAAGGACAGCACCGATGGCAAAGTCGGATGCATCGTACATAATCTCGAATGGGTGCGTCCAGTCAGGAGAAGAGAGAACGGGAGCAGAAGTGAGTGAGCGTTTCAGTGACTCGAATGCAGTCACACAGCTCGAGTCGAAGTCGAAAGGCGTGTCCTTGGCCAGCAAAAGCGTCAAGGGCCTAGCAATCTTGCTAAAGTCCTTGATAAACCGTCTATAGAAACCGGCATGGCCAAGGAAGGCTCGGATATCTCTGACGCATCGGGGAGGAGGCAGATTGGAAATGACCTCAATCTTTGCTTTGTCAACCTCTATGCCATTTTGCGAGATGATATGTCCTAAGACAATACCTTCGCGCACCATGAAGTGGCATTTCTCCCAGTTCAAAGTGAGATTCTTGTCCTTACATCGGGTAAGGACAGCGTCAAGATGCAGTAAACACTCGTCAAAGGAGTCGCCGAAGATGGAGAAGTCATCCATGAAAATCTCCAGAAATTTCTCCACCATGTCTGAGAAAATCCCCATCATACACCGCTGGAAGGTAGCGGGCGCATTGCATAACCCAAAGGGCATGCGACGATATGCAAACGTGCCGAAAGGACAAGTGAAAGTGGTCTTGTCCTGGTCTTTTTCGGCGATGGGAATTTGATTATAGCCAGAGTAGCCATCAAGAAAACAATAGTACTCATGTCCGGCCAATCGTTCGAGCATCTGGTCAATAAAAGGTAGCGGAAAGTGGTCTTTCCGCGTTGCAGCGTTGAGTTTTCTGTAATCAATGCAAATTCGCCACCCAGTTTGGGTTCGAGTAGGGATTAACTCATTCGCTTCGTTGGTTATGACCGTGATGCCCGACTTCTTGGGGACAACATGAATGGGGCTAACCCACTGGCTATCAGAGATAGGGTAAATGATACCACTATCTAGACATTTGACGATCTCCTTCTTCACAGCCTCCTTCATGACTGGATTAAGACGTCTTTGTGGATCCCGGGCTGGTTTGGCATCATCCATCAGATGAATGTGATGCTCAACGATGAGGGGACTAATCCCCTTGATGTCCGCCATGGACCAGCCAAAAGCTTGCCTGTTGCTGTGCAAGACCGCGAGAAGGGCTTTCTCTTGCTCGGGAGCTAGAGAAGCCGAAATGATGACAGGGAGGGTCTCGTTCTCACCTAAGTAAGCATACTTAAGGTGAGACGGCAACGGCTTGAGTTCGAGCGTTGGAGGTGAAATGATGGAAGGCAAGACTGGTGCAAGGGTCTCGAACTCAAAGGACTCCAGCAAAGGTTCAAAACGAGTGTAGGCAACCGAGTCGGATGGTTCAGGTAACTCATCCGGAAAGTCGAAAGATTCGAACTCGGGTTGTGCGCGGCTAAGATCGTTCGAGAACGTGAAACACTCGTATTCGTTATCGGGCGCAGAAACAGCAGCAGATTCGAAGAGAAACGCACTAGTGGCGTCAAGATTATCGTGGTCAAACAGAAACTCCTCGAATTCACACTCTTCTGGTGTGATCTCCTGGATCGAGCAGACGTCCAGTATATGAGCATTAGGTTCGGCGGGCTGATTCCCCAACCTAAAAATGTTGAGTTCAATCGTCATATTTCCAAAAGAGAGGTTCATTGAACCGTTGCGACAATTGATCACAGCATTTGAGGTTGCGAGAAATGGGCGACCAAGTATCACCGGAATTTGATTCCGGGGGTTGGCTACAGGCTGTGTATCTAATACAATGAAGTCGACGGGGAATATGAAGTCCCCGACTCTTATCAACACATCCTCTAGCTCACCCCTAGGGTGGGTGATCGATCGGTCGGCCATTTGGAGAGTGCAGTGTGTGGGTTTCAACTCTCCAACGCCTAATTGCTCGTATACTGAGTACGGAAGCAAGTTAACACTGGCACCAAGATCTAATAGTGCGCGGTTGATGTTCTTATCCCCAATGGTAATTGAAATCGTAGGACAGCCAGGGCCCTTCCGTTTTTGTGGTAAAGATTGGGTAAGGGCATCACTCACAGCACTAGCCAAGAAAACTTTCTTGGGTACCTGAGACTTCCTCTTTTTCGTGCATAAGTCCTTTAAGATTTTCGCGTAGGACGGGACTTGTTGGACAGCATCTAAAAGAGGAATATTAATGTTAACCTGCTTGAATAACTCCAGAATCTTCTCCATTTGAGGATTTTGTTTGTTAGACCTCAACCGGTTTGGAAATGGAACATTTTGAAAATTGGTTGAGTCTAATGCTGGAGGAGGAGATTTTGGAGTCGGAACGGATCCCAGAATAGGTGTTTTCGTGGAGTGAGAAGTTGGTCCGTTCAGAGCAGAAGAAGAGGAAGGAGAGCCTTGTGAAGAATGGAGAATAGGCTCAGAAGACGAAGAAGAAGAAGGAGAAGAAGAAGAAGAAGCGGCGGCCGGGGTGTCATCGTTGATTCGCTTGCCAATGTTGTTTTGCAGCATCCTTCCCGATCTCAGTGTGGTCACGGCACTCACATTATGGTTTTGTTGTTCAAGAGCAACATGTGCATTATGTGGGTGACCGGGATTTGGCAGTGGCTGGGACGGGAGCTTCCCCTTCTCTCGCTCGCTCAAGGCCGCGTTCAGCTGCGCAATCTGGGCCTCGATGGTTTTGATGCTCTGCCCGTGTGCGGCGGTGTGTTGCACTAAAGATTGGATCGAAGACTGGATGTTGGCGGTGGATTGAGTCGATTGTTTAACAAACGCCTCCAGACTTCGCTCGAGCGAGGAAACCTTATCAGTGTTTGACGGAACAAAGTTGTTATTTGGTGGAAAAGAATTGTTTGGTGCAAAATTGTTCGTCTGGTTTTGGTAAGGTTAGGGTTGGAAGGGCTGCTGATATTGGTGTTGAGTTTGTTGCTGCGCTTGTTGTTGAGGCGGAGGGGCCCTTTGGAAATTGTTGCCCTGGAATTGATTCTGATTCTGATTCCAGGCGAAATTGGGGTGGTTCCTCCAACCGGGATTGTAGGTGGAAGAGTATGGATCATTCCTCGGTCTTTGCTGGAAGGCAGCATTAACCTGATCCTGTCCTTGCGAGGGTGGATTGTAAGGACACTCTTCGGTCAAGTGGGAAGGATCGGAACAACAAGCGCAGATGGTACGAAAGGGGAGAACAGGGGCAGGAGTAGGAGCAGAAAATTTGCTCTCTATCGCTTCAAGCTTTCGTGTTATTGCAGCCATTTCAGCTTTCATCGCGATAGAGACATCGAGTTGGTGGATTCCTACCCTAGACTGACCGGTAGAAGTGGAGGTAGAAGAAGAAGAAGTCGGTCTTGTGCTCTCCCACTGTAGCGTTTGCTCCGCAAGGTCGTCAAAGAACTGCCACGCTTCCTCGTCAGATTTGGATAGGAAGTGGCCCTGACAGATGGTTTCCAGCAACTGCTTCGTTGCTGGGTTCAGTCCCTCGTATAAGGTTTGGCAGAGTTGCCATTTCTCTATACCGTGGTGAGGACACTGAACAAGAAGGTCTTTGTACCGGTCAAAGCACTTCCAGAAGGGTTCAGAAGGAAGCTGGGAGAATTGGTTGATTTCATTTCGGATTCTTGCGGTCTTATGATTTGGATAGAATTTTTTCAGAAACGCTTTAACAAACTCGTCCCAGCTGGTGATTGAGTGGGAAGCGGTGCTATACAGCCATTTTTCAGCGAGATCGCATAAAGTGAACGGAATGACCCGTAGACGTATAGCATCGTCCGACAGCTGGATGGTTTTCATGATGGCACAGACATTTTGAAATTTGTTGATGAAGATATAGGCATCTTCAGTTTCAAGCCCATGAAAACGTGGAAGCATGTTGATGAAATGGGGCTTAATTTCAAAGTTGTCCCCATTGGCCGGAGGAAGAGAAAGGCAGGTGGGAAGTGCAGAACGGGTGGGGTAGAAACGATCCTGGAGCGCGATTCGTTGCGGCGCTACAACAGGCGGAGGTGGTGGGAGATTAGTCTCCGTAGGAGGTGGAGCCAATCCAGCGGTGGTTAAAGAGATGTTCGGATTAAATCCCGACATCGCGGAAGAAGAGGTTGGTGAAGGTGAAGGTGAAGGTGAAGATGTATGAACAGAATTCCGGTCAACGTCGGAGTTGGCCGGCAAAGGAAGGGGTGAAAGAGGAGTGGACGGAGTATCGACTTCGGAGTCGATCGCGTAGTCGGTCGCGACTAACGTAACGCGGACTAAACGGGCGCTAGTGTCCCGAGTCCAAGCGGACATACACTAAACGAGTTTAGTATAGTCAAAGCGAAGAAGGTGAGGGTAAGAAAACGTCAATGGAGAAAGACGATGGGTGGTGGGTGAAAATGGATTTGGCGACAAAAGGGCAAGTTTTTATAAAAGTTTTTGATTTTTTTTTTTTTTAGAAAGAGATTTACAGAAGTATGTACGGAAATACGGCTTAAGCAATCGCAAACAAGATATGCACAATCACACCTAGATCTACGGTCGCCTAGGTCTACTAGACCTGCTCTTGAACTTGATTTTCGAAGTTAAACAGTGTCGAGAAACAGGCTTAAAAATACACCGATCACGGGGCCAGGTAAGTGCAGAGATAAGGGGAGGTTGTCCAACGCTTTCGCGAAGTTTCTTAATTAAATAACCCTTTCTCTTTCGGCGGTTGCGCCTTTAACACTTTCCTAGACACCCCGTAATCAATATACGGTTAAGCGAGGTTCTAAACACGGTTTATCTTCTCCTAATGAGCGCGAAGTCCTTAGGGCTGAAGTCTAGTATTTTTTAATTACAATGGATAATGCATATGCTTTAGTGATTTTTGGGGTCCTAGGAAGGGTGATGAAATCCCCACCCAATCTGGATTGGTTTCAAGCCCCTTAAGTCCGTATTAAAGAATGCAAAACAGTAACAAATCAACTGCAAACAATTTTTATTTGCGGCGCAAAGAATCCTGCACAAGAACAGTTTATTGGAAGGGGGAGAAGAATTTGCGCAAAGAAGGCTGCAGAAAACACAGTTTATTGGAGTTCAGAGGAGTGGGAGAGAGGAGAGAGACTTACAGAGAGAGTTTGGACCACTGACCCCACCAAGTGGCCGCGGATTCGCGGCCTAAGCTTACTTATGCCGCGGAAACGCGGCAATACTAGGGAGTTAGGGCTTCAGGTTTGGTACAGGTGCTGTTCTTGGTCTCCTCTTATTTTCTGGATGTACTGAATTTTTATTTTCTTACTGTAACTGCTCCAGATTTTTCAGTAGACCGGATGCTTTGTTTTGTCCGTCGCGGTGTAGCCGCGAAATGTGGGTCTATCTTCCCACGTCTTTGGCACTGTACTTGAACTTCGTATTTTCAACGTCCTTGGCGTCGATCTTGAACTTCGTATTTTCCTGCACACTTGCACAAAAACTAATCAAGAATAACAAGATGGTTTCTTTTACAAAGTGTATATTTTTTTTGTTTTTTTTTATACTTACAAATTAACCCGAAATTACACAAAGAAATAAACTACCGTCTCCCCGGCAACGGCGCCATTTGATTGATATGATACGTGCGTGTTCAAGTTTAGTTTAAAATACCGCAATCAAGACGGTTTCGCTTGTAGCTAGCCGGTTGAGTACGGGTCGTCCGCAGGGAGATGGTTGTCTTTTTCAAGGTGTTTTAACGAGTTAAGTCCTGTTTTCAGAGTTTGTTGTGGTTATCTAAGTGTAAGTTGATATTTAAAGAGAGCTTGTTAGGGTTAGGATTAGGTTAGTTTGAGTTAGGAGTCTCCACATCTTTCGTTGCCCCACTTAATATCGGTGTTACGGTAATCGGCAACAACGGGGATTAGCACGACTAGGAAGGAACTTGCGAGTATAAGCTAGGCTTTCCAACGCATAGTCCTCCCTTTTGGTGCTTGTCCGTCCGTTCTTGGCTCTTATCCATAACCTCCGGTTAATTCAACCACAACCGGTCTCACTACGGAATCACCGCTATCATGTAGGATAGGGTGCCGTAAGGAGCGGATTGTGGTTCAATTAACGGGAGTCGATTTAAGTTGTTGGGCAAGGAAAGAGTGAAAGAGATTTCCTTCTCTCAAACTTCCCTTATCCTACCCTAACAAGTATAAAACTACTCACACTTCATGATAAGGAAAAACAAAACAAAACAAAGAGGAAGATAGAAAGAAGGAGACTAGAAGAATACGACTAACTATTTGCGACCTCACCTTGGCGAGGATCGAGCGTAAGTATCATTGTCGTATGAATGATAAAGAAAAGGAGAGAAGAAAGAAACAATCAAACAAATAACAACAACTACTTAACAATTAAAATTACAATACATTATAACAAGTAAAAGAAAGAGACAAGCATGATAAAAAGGTCTTCTTTATTCATCACTCTTCACTCAAAAGCTCACTTACAAGTTTAATGGAGAAGAGGTGAGAAGAGGAAGAAGAACATGTAACTAAAACCTAGCAAAAAGAAATACAAGAATTGGCCCCTTTCCTTCACAAACTTCTGGGCTATTTATAGGCCAAAAACTGAAAACCTAGGGCAACCACCAGAACCCATATGAAAAGACAAAAACACCCCTGAAACATTTCTGCATTTGGCGCCATAATGGCCGCGGATCCGCGGCCTGAACCCATCTTTGGCCGCGGATCCGCGGCCGTTTAGATGAATTGGTCCCCCCAATTTCTTGTGCTGGCCTGATCTGATATCTACATTATTCTGGTACATATATTTTCTCAATTTGGCTCCCCGATTTTTCCAGAATTTCTGTTAAGGGAAAGGTGGACTTTTTGTCAAGATTTTGTCATGATTGCCTCGAGCTCCGCGTAGATCTCTTGGATTTTGTGCTACCATGGAGCCTTGTGCATGAAGGTGACATTGATATGACCTTTTGTCTTCTTAAACTGGTATCTGGCAACATACGGATGAAGAGCGGAGACCGTGTTTTATCTGTGGTTGGCAGGAACCCGGACTTTTTTCGTGTTTTCCATGAATTTCACCGTTTTAGAACCGAGAACCTGTATCCTGCAATTGACTAGCAAATACGGCTCAAGAGTATCTACGGATATGCAATGTGATAAAAATTGGGCGGTATGAAAATACAAAAATCTGATATGAACAGGCGCACCGCTCCTTTTGCCTCTTTTGCCAAGACTCGAGGCTTTTGCTCGTAGGTGGGTTGTATTATTATTTTTGTACCACCTTGTATATTCTTTGTATCTAGAGTACTCCATCTACTGTATCTACCAGTATTGTTGTATATTGACCTAGAGATGAGACTGTGAGATTTGTGGACTTTTTATGCTGTATTTTGGGGTCGAGCTCACTTGAGTCGACATGCTGTTTTTCTCATGCTTCTTTATGTTTATTTCGCATGTCGTTGTTTTATATTGCGTGGGATTTGTGACCGCCTTGTGGCGAAGAGCTAGCTCCCGCTTGGGGATGCCTTATTTATTGGATTCATATATACTCTTGTTGTACCCATTTTGGGGGCCAGTATTTACAAAGGAGACTCTGCCGAAATTTTCGGAAAAATTGATATTGTTTTTAAAAAGGCTTAATGTGACTCATTTGATAAACTCGCTTTCAATTGATTGGTTTTCCTTCATTCTTTTGCTTATTTGGTTTTGGTTTCTGGGCTTTGGCTTACTTATTTTACGGATGTCTTGAGACGTTTCGTAACTTAAGTGCCAGTCACGTTCCGTACCCTGCGGGTCATGATAGATTCTGTGGCGGAGTCTGAGCCTATTCTTGAAGACGAACCATTGGCCCTGCAAGAGTCAGACGGTGGACTTCTCTTCCCGAGTTCGGTTGATGAGGAGGCCGCACGGTTGGCTGAGGCCATACGGCGTTCAAAAGACGCGTCTCATAACGCCAAGGTTCCGAAGAAGTCTTATCCCGCTGTAATTTTTTACGAAGACCCTTCGTGGATTCGGCGGCGATTTATCGGTCCTTTGGAAGAATGGGGGGAAAGGGCTTTGAAGCAGGCCGCTTCAGAAGACGCAGCTGATGCACTTTCTTTATGGACCGGCGGTCATGAGTCTACCCTTGAACCCCGGCGAGCCCACCTCCTTGAGAAGGAGCAGCGGCTTGAAGAAGCCATATTGAGGGCTTCTTTGCGTATAGGTACGTTGTGCTTCTTTTGTAGTCTTTCCGATTATTTATGCCCGTGCATATGTATCATTATTCTTATTTGAATCGTGCAGAATCTTCGACGCTGGGGGAGCTCCCTACGGGCCCATTAAAGCTAAAGCCCGCCGATATTCTCAATGAAGCCTTGCTTGATGTGGAGGGGGCTGATTAGGCTGCTCCTCTCATGGTAGAGCCTCCAGCGGCGGTTCTTGATCAGGGAGCGCTTGCCCCTTTGGGGGAGGCTCCTTTGGAGGTCGCCGCCCCAATGACTCTTACTGAGGGCGGCCCAGAGGCTGGAAGAGAGGTAGTCGGGACTACTCTTCCTTTGTTGGAGCCTGAGGTCACGGCGGAGACCGTTGAAGCCGCTATCCCCCCGGCTCAGAATGGGAGGAGTGTTGAAGGTATCCCTCTGCGTTTTAATTTAGCAACCCCTTCATAGTCTGAACTCTTTTATCTTTCCCAGAATTGCGCGGTTTGGCGGCCACTATCGCGGATCTGTCGCCTCGACAGTCATTTCAGCGTTTATTGGAGATGGCAGCTCCGCAGGCGATCTCACCTCAGCGTATTGTCCTTTCCTCTGGGCAAGGTTAGTATCATTCGCCATTTTTTTACCATAGCATTGTTACTATTTCGCGAAATGACGTTGATGTCTCTTATAGTTTTGGAAGCTGACGATGAGGTCGAGATCGTTGAAGGGCCAGGGGAACCTTCAGCTCCTACTTGCATGACTGTCGGTGAGTGACATTTTATTATAGTCCCGTTCGTTCTGCGTTTAAGAGTTTTATTGACATTTCCCAAATTTGAACAGCCCTGCCAGTCTCCATGGCTTTGGAATCGCGCATCGAGATGCCTCCCGACCCTTATGCTTTGCGGGCTTCAGAACGCTTGGCCCAATTGAGCCTTGCCTCCCTATCATCTTTCGTCGAGGAGCTCCATGCTGGTAGCGCGACCACAGCCGAAGCGTTTGCCGCTGAAGCTAACGGCTCTCTTCCTTTTCTCGCCACCTATCATAGCGAGGAGGTGGTGCAGGTCTGGGTGGAGTTCTGTAGGAAGGTGGAGGCTTGTTTGTACGCTCTCGAATGTTCTTGCCCTTCCTCGGAAGCCGTGGCTGCAAAAGCGGAGTTGCAGGGTCTGATAGCACCATGTGCGGCCAATATGACGCCATGCGAGAAGAGGCTTGGCCGCAAGTTCTCGGAGAGGGAGCTGGCTTCTAAGGCGCTGAGCGAGCTTCATGCCAGCCTCACAGCCAAGGCCAACAAAGCATACGAACTCTGGCGAGTGCTCCAGGAGTCCATAAAAGAGGTGGTGGCTCTCGATAAAGCTGCCACGTTCACTCGTGAGAGGGTCGAGGCTCATAAAGCCACCGAGAAAGAGCTCGAAGCCCGGCTTGCTTCGTATCAGGCTCAGCAAGCTCAGGCGGAGGCTCGTCTTCTGGAGATCTTGCGTCATGAAGCCGTGGCTCAGCAACAGAACGATGAGCTGGTAAAATTATTGCACCGCCCGCCGGCTTGAGTACTTGTATCTTTTCTCCTTTTTTTGTACATACTCATGAATGAGAGTATCTCTTTTTTTTGTTTCTTTCATGAATTGTACTTTGTATCCATTTTTGTTTACGAATAAAAGATACATTTTCCTTCTCAATGGTGTGTTCCCTTTTTATTGAATGTATTCTGCGGATATTCTATTTTGATCTCCTTGCAGGACAGCGATGGCTCAGGATTCAGGGTTAAGATCTACTTCCTAAGACTTTTGCATTTTATGAGCCACGAGGGTCTCATAAAGAGTTTTTCTCCCTACAGGTCGAGAGGATCCTATAGGTGTAAGTTCTTCTTAAGAATCGTGAGGATTCTTAAGCGGGTTTTCCCTTGAGAGTCGTAAGGATCTCACAAGAGAGTTTTTCTTCCTTACAGGTCGTGAGGGCCTGCAAGTGCTGGATGTGGTCGTCCTTTTCCGTGTTTCACGGGGCCAGGGGGCTGCTCCAGGTATTGTAGTTTAAAGACGTCGCGGTCAAGGTTAAGGACCTCATAGTCCGTGGATTTAAGGACTCCACAATCCGATGTTAGTTTTAAGACATCACGATCAAGGTTAAGGACCTCATAGTCCGTGGATTTAGGGACTCCACAGTCCGATGTTAGTTTTAAGACATCACGGTCAAGGTTAAGGACCTCATAGTCCATGGATTTAGGGACTCCACAGTCCGATGTTTGGTTGCGGGGACCCGTCACCTCTTTGAAGACGTTGAGGAATTACAACGCCAGGTATCAAAGAAGTGAAGAGATGTACCCTTAAACCAAGGCAGAATCCGTAGGGAATCGGGGTGGTTGATCGTTAGTTTTAAGACATCACGATCGAGGTTAAGGACATCATAGTCCGTGGATTTTAAGGACTCCACAGTCCGGTATTTGCTCTGGATGCTTCACACGGGTTCACTGCCGTGTTTGGCGAGGACCAGGCTCCGCTCTGGGCGTTTTCCGCGGGGTCAAAGAGTGACGTTATCCGCGTTCCACGTAACCAGGAATTTTGCACTAGATGCTTCACACGGGTTCACTGCCGTGCTCGGCGAGGACTAGGCTCCGCTCTGGACGTTTTCCACGGGGTCAAAGAGTGACGTTATCCGCGTTCCACGTGTCACGACCCGAAAGTACGGAACATGACCGGCACTTAAACTACGAACGTCTCGAGGCGTACGTAATCTAAGTAAACCGAAAACCCAGAAATCCAAACCAAGAAAAGTAGTAGAGTGCAGGAAAAACCAACTTAAAGCAAGTAGTTTCAATAGCATAAGCCGAATTATGCGGTTTTTAAAACATCAAAATTTACTGAAAATTTCGGCAGAGTCTCCTTTGTAAAAACTGGCTCCTAAACGGAATACAACATGAATAGTATACGAAATCAATAAAAAGGCATCCCCAAGCGGGAGCTAGCTCTTCGTCAATCGACGGTCACAACCACACAAGCAATATAATATACAACGCCAACGGCGAGGTTCAAAACTCAAAAGGAACTCAAAACCACCAGAAATATAACGAGCGACTCTAAGGTCGAAAGAATAAACAACACTGGTCTCTAACTCAAAAAAATACATGTTTGGTTGATGGAATTTACTAGATACAACTGAATAATATCATACAAGGTAAATAATGGGGGTATGATACAAGTAAACCCACCTACTAGCAAATCACCCGAATGAAACTATGCCCGCAAAGCCGTAAGGAAACCGGTACGGCAAACCTGCAAGAAACTGGGGCACAACGGGGGTGAGTTGCCAACTCGTGAATAGAAAATATCTACGCACAGAAATCGCATAAATAACGCAATCCTAGGTCAATGATCGTAATATATCCTCAAATATAAGTATAACAGGCAGCCTATAACAATGACTAGGGTAATATCTAACCCGAGTGTAATCACATGTGCCCGTGTCAGTACCTCAGGTAGCAATATATCATATGAATGAGGTATGAATGCATGAAACAGAATACATGTAAATGAAGAAACTGTTTTCATAAATTAGTGAGATTTCCTTCGTATTTTTAAACTGAGGTATCATAATGGAATCAGTATCAACAGTGTCTAGCATCGACACAAAACATAAATCTCACTGTCTCGAAATATCAATGTCTCAAGCTCAATATCTAGGGCGCCGTCAGTCCGGACCGGCCCCTACCATCCATCTCAAGACCACGACGGTATCCTCCGGATATCCGACGCGTCGGGTAATATCACCGGTAGGTAGTGCTCCCCAGCCAGGCTCAACGTCAACACCACATTCCTCTTGCCCCGGGGTACCATACCGGGCCCACCATGTACCCGTGACGGTTCCTCCACTCCTCGACACGGATCTCCAAAACCACAGCAAACTCATGGTGGACGACACTTTACATCACTAGAAAACCGCACATTTTATATTTTAAAAGATCATAAGTTGTAAATTTTGCGGCTTTCTCCGAAATCCAGAAATATCATAAATCTCAAGAAATCATCACAAGTGCATATGTCAATGATAATGAACTAGGCATGAACAACTGAATAACAGTATGCATGAAGTGGTAGGTAATAACTACAATATCTAATATGGCATATAAGGGAAGTACACTAATATCATGTCAACACTACTAGCTAACAATCTAAGTCAAGCAATTATATTCTCTAAAGTGTACGTGACATGGCAATTACCGATGAAGATGTGTGTGAGCCGGCAAGTAGGTGTACGTGGTACATACGCATCATCGGTAATGGTGCTGGTGTCCTAACAGCATGATATCAATAATAGAATATGCAGCAAAATAAATATGCGAGGCAGAGCGGACAGCAATAATGAGCGGGAGCTGAATACTAGACACAACGATAACTAATCTGCAATAATCTAATATAAGTCCTACAAATGGTGCCTTTTGAAATAACACGAATCATGGGGTTTTGAAAATAGGGGCTACGGTGTTTTTTTATGAAAAGATACGTCGTTTTTGAAATATCCGTAGATTCCCTTGAGCTGTCTTTAAAAATGCCCACGATTCGTTAGTTTTAGAAATAGGTAAGAAGTCTAATCTAATCTAACAACTACACTAAACTATACGGCTGAACTACAAGCTGAACTACAGGTAAGGAAACCGCCTATCATCTGAGTCGATACATATACATACCTGTATATGTATAGTCGGTGATCTCGCCTCAATAATATCATATCCTATACCATATCTATAATCAGGCATCCCAAGTCAAGAGTGCGGATCAATCATCAATATAGCTCGTACGTAAATCCGTCGTACGGCATCCCAATCTGGGTACGGGTCAATATCACATTCATCATACTATTCACCTGGTATACTCTTTATCAAATATCATGATCGGGGTACTGATCTACGTCTAGTACCATACTGATACCGCCTACGTATGCATGGACGTGTGTGAAACACTACGTCAAGGACCCGCTACAACGTCATGTCGTATCTAAGATACGAACCCTGCTATATCACCGATCTCACGGCCTCAAATCAAATCTCATCGACTCATTATAAATCCCAATTACTATCATCCTCAATCCGTATGTGAACACATAGTCCCATACCCATGTGAACACATAACTATATAATCCCGTATAAGCGCAAATGAAAGAAGAAAGTATGCAAGTATGGGTGTGTGTGTGCATGTGTGGTGCAACCACTACTCTAGGGTTTCGCGACACCAAATCATCCAAGAACACCAAATATCTATATCATCGATAATATCAAACAAATTATAGTCAATATATATATATATGTGTGTGTATACGTATTCGTATACATCACCACGAACTGCGGGGGTGCTATACGCCATCCACCCGACTTCTCCCCGTAGATATAAATCTACTCACCTGGTCCTCGCTAGCCGGTGCCGACGTTGCCACGCGCTTGCTTGTCGTCTCGAAGTCCACATGGGGGTACCTACATACCATAACGCACCATATCTCATTAAAAACCAAATTCGAAATCGAAACGGCATACGAAAATCAAATCGGCACGCGTATCACGCATAGGTCAAAACCTATCGCCTACGCATGCACGAACACTAATTATAATATAAAATAGGTTAAAATTCACAAAAACCCTAAATTCACTTTAAAAGCCATTTTTTCGAAAATCTAGCAAGCAAAAATTACCCGTTTTAGTACAAAACTCGACGTTTAAGCAAATCTAGCGGCTATAACACTTATTAAACATCTCAAATAAGTCATACAACCCATTTCAAGAATTTAATATCATCAATTCTTATAAAAGTAAAAATTCTAGTTTTGCAATTTATCTAATTTTAACAATTCCAACTAAAAATGCACAAAACAGTAACTACGCTTGATTTTGCATATACTAACGTATTAAACCACAAATTATAATGTTAATAATGTGATAAAAATCCTAACCATATTTTTAATCTCACATTCTAATTCAATTTTTATTATAAAGCTAGTAAGCATGAAAACTAGAAAATTGATGCAACCCTCACGGATTTGCGACAAAAAGACTACAATCTAGCATGAACAACCAATCCACACTACAAGCGACCTACCACACTCAAATAATCTACATGAAATGCTTCAATTCCCATTTCCAAAATCAACCCCTTCTCTTGATTTTTTTTATAAACTAGCAACAACAACAATTTCCCACTTTAAATAACTAATTTAGCATATACAAGCTACAATTTAACCATTAGATAGAAATTATACCTCCAAGTTTGAAACCCTAGGTTGCTCTAGCCACCAAAGATACCTCCTTTCCCCTTTTTCCAAACAAATTTGGGTGTGAGAAGAGGTGGAATAGGGAATTGGGTTGAATTTGTGAAGGATTTGCGGATTTTTCTTGGATTTTTGAGATGAAATTGGAGCAAAAGGAGATGGAGAAATGGGGGAAAGTTTGGGGCTGATGCAAGAAGTTTCGGCCAGGTGAGGGATGGGGGAGAGTGAGGGAGAATGGTGTAAAGAAAAACCAAGTCAAAGCCCTCCCAAATTACCATAATACCCCCACCCAACCAACATATATAAAAACCTATATTTTAAATCATTTAAATGAGTTAAAGAAGTAAAAAAAATGATGGAGGGGGAAATGTGGGCTGCAGGTGGTAGTGGGGCCGGCCAAGTGAAGGTGAGGGTGTGTGAGAGAGTGTACAAGAAGATTTCATGCAAAAATAACCCCTCAAGTTACAAAAATGCAAGTTTTAGTTTAATTATTTAAATTTTAACTTCCTTTGATTAAAACTAAATAGAACTTGGAAATAACATACTAAAAATTACATTACAACTAGATTTTTGTTGTCATGGTTCTAAAGCAAGTAATTAGCCTATTCAAATTTGTATTTATCGCTAATTTAATGTATTTTCTTACCGGCTTAAAATAATATTAAAATAATATTTTTTTCAGAAAATTTGAAATTTCACCAGTGGCTCAATAAACACCAAATAATAGAAATTACATAGCTAGAATATGTATATTTAATTTTTATAATAAGATATTTGTATTTTGACTTTTTACAGAAAACCCCCTTATTTTACCGTTTTTTCGAAATTTCACCGAAACGATTTTCAAAACGTTACACCACGTAACCAGGAATTTTGCACTAGATGCTTCACACGGGTTCACTGCCGTGCTCGGCGAGGACTAGGCTCCGCTCTGGATGCTTCACACGGGTTCACTGTCGTGCTCTGCGAGGACCAGGATCCGCTCTGGACGTTTTCCACGGGTTCAAAGAGTGACGTTATCCGCGTTCCACGTAACCAGGAATTTTGCACTAGATGCTTCACAAGGGTTCACTGCCGTGCTCGGCGAGGACTAGGCTCCGCTCTGGATACTTCACACGGGTTCACTGCCGTGCTCTGCGAGGACCAGGATCCGCTCTGGACGTTTTCCACGGGGTCAAAGAGTGACGTTATCCGCGTTCCACGTAACCAGGAATTTTGCACTAGATGCTTCACACGGGTTCACTGCCGTGCTCGGCGAGGACTAGGCTCCGCTCTGGATGCTTCATACGGGTTCACTGCCGTGCTCTGCGAGGACCAGGATCCGCTCTGGACGTTTTCCACGGGGTCAAAGAGTGACGTTATCCGCGTTCCACGTAACCAGGAATTTTTCACTAGATGCTTCACACGGGTTCACTGCCGTGCTCGGCGAGGACTAGGCTCCGCTCTGGATGCTTCACACGGGTTCATTGCCGTGCTCTGCGAGGACCAGGATCCGCTCTGGACGTTTTCCACGGGGTCAAAGAGTGACGTTATCCGCGTTCCACGTAACCAGGAATTTTGCACTAGATGCTTCACACGGGTTCATTGCCGTGCTCGGCGAGGACTAGGCTCCGCTCTGGATGCTTCACACGGGTTCACTGCCGTGCTCTGCGAGGACCAGGATCCACTCTGGACGTTTTCCACGGGGTCAAAGAGTGACGTTATCCGCATTCCACGTAACCAGGAATTTTGCACTAGATGCTTCACACGGGTTCACTGCCGTGCTCGGCGATGACTAGGCTCCGCTCTGGATGCTTCACACGGGTTCACTGCCGTGCTCTGCGAGGACCAGGATCCGCTCTGGACGTTTTCCACGGGGTCAAAGAGTGACGTTATCCGCGTTCCACGTAACTAGGAATTTTGCACTAGATGCTTCACACGGGTTCACTGCCGTGCTCGGCGAGGACTAGGCTCCGCTCTGGATGCTTCACACGGGTTCACTGCCGTGCTCTGCGAGGACCAGGATCCGCTCTGGACGTTTTCCACGGGGTCAAAGAGTGACGTTATCCGCGTTCCGCGTAACCAGGAATTTTGCTGATTGTATCCGCATTTCACGGGATGGAGGTTTGACTGTTGGCGATATGTATACCACCGAGCCATGGAACTGGGAGTTGCCGCTGTTCCGCTTAGCTTGAAGTTGTGTCCGTCGTTACGGGACGAATGTTGGGATGATCTCTTGGTCGCTTGTGGCCCGTCGAGACTTAGCTTCTTTCTTGGGTGAAACCTGGGGGGAAGGTATGTTCCCTTTTTGTTTACGCCATTGGATTGTGTACAGGGTGTGATGGAACATCACCTGTAGGGCATAAATTTTATTTTTATTTTATTTCTTTTTTTTTCGCGATGCTCTATCGTTTCAGATTTTATATCGCGAAGGTCGCGATTGCCCCATCATTTCGGCTATTTTTCGCGGTGCTGATTGGTGTGATTTAGCGTGCTCGCGCTTTCTAAAAGATAGATCAAAAATATTTGTTAACCGCAATCAAGAACGGCGTCGCTTTGCAGCTAGCCGGTGAGTACGGGTCGGTCCACAGGGATGTTGTGAATTTCCTAATCGCGCTAACGAGTTAATTCCGAAGGGTGTTCGGATTAATTATTAAATCTAAAAATTGAAGTTGTATGATATTAGGATTAGAAACTTGCTAGGATTAGGTTTAGGGAAAATTTGGTAAACAAAGATCTACATCTCTTTCCATTGCCTTTAATTAAATATATCATATTAGTGTTATGGTAAATCTTAACAAAGGGGATTAGGATGATTGGGAAGATTGATTCTTCCTCTAGATCCTTGTCCTTCCTTTCTTAATCTTTACCCTAACCTCCATGGAAAACCTTAAAATCCGGGCCTTTAGACTATGGAATCACCGTTACCTCGAGGGTAGAGTGCCGTAGGGAGCGGAATAAGAAGGTATGCATGGAGTTCTAATTTTCATAAAAGATTGGCAAAGAAAAGAGATGAGAGATCTTCGTCTCTCAAATCCTTCCCCATTCCTAACCCTAACAAGCGAGGAAACTACTCACTCATTAGAGAATTGAAGAACATTTATCTAAGACAGAGAATAAAAATTACCTAGGGCAAGAATTGAAATCTAAACTAGAGCAAGGAATTAAATCTACTTACAGATGCATCTCTCCAATCATCAACGCAGGGTTGTCGGATCTGAATTCATGAATTGAAAAGAAACACCGATGCTCTCCAAAAGAATTCTAAAATTTATTATTAAAAGGAGGCATGAAGAGTTACAATGATTAGAGTTCCTATTTATAGAGAATAGGAAACCCTAGGGTTACATCTGATTCGCATATCTACATTTACAAAAATAGCCCTAGGTTGACCAGTCAACGAAGCCACTGAATTTTGGTAAAATATTATTCTCCTTTTGTCTTCTTCTGGCCGCGGAACCGCGGCAATGGTGGGCTTGGGCCGTGATTCCGCGGCCCTTTAATGGATTCATCTGGTGGGCTTTTCTGGGCTTGGTTTGGTTCTTCTGGGCTTCTTATTTCTTTATTTCTTTTTCCACTTGGGCTTCTACAGTGATTCCAGATCTTCAGTGAACACTTTGCGATGGATCTTTTAACCGTTTTTCTTGCAAATTGGATCTTGCGTCGCCTTGTTGATGGTGAACCGTTCTTCTGCCGGGCTTTACTAAGATCTTCCTATTTGTTGGTCACAAATCCTTCTTTTGTTCGTCTTTTGTGTTTTTCACTGTTTTCGCGCCAAGAACCTGTAACCTGTAACATGTAGCAGACATGCGTCAAAAGCACCTGTTTTCATTGTAAAATGCATAAGAATGGGGAATATAAAATACAATATTATGGTGTGAACAGGTGCCCAATCATTTCGGCTATTTATTTATTTTCTACTCGCTGCTTTTTATTGCGAGTTGCCCCATCATTTTGGCTATTTTTTATGCCTTCATTTTTACTTGCCGCTTTTTATTGCAAGTTGCCCCATCATTTCGGCTATTTCGTAGGCATGTGTGGCTTGCTAGCTTTTTCGCCGCAAGCTTGGATTTTAGGCACCGATTTCGGCATCAGCACCGCTACAACTGGAATATTGCCAGGAGCGAATCATCATTTGCCTCTGTCGATGTTGAACAAAGGTGGCTTGGCAAACAGGGTTAAGGGTCCTGTCGACCAAGGCATTTGACTTCATGAGCCGTAAGGGTCTCACAAAAGTATTTCTCCCCACAAGTCGTGAGGATCTTGTAGGTGTATTTTCTCCTTAAGAATCGTGAGGATTCCTAAGTGTAGGTTCCTCTGCAAGTCGTAAGGATCCTACAAGAGGGCTTTCTCCTTATGGGTCGAGAGGACCTACAATGGTTGCTCATCATATGGACATATCCCTAGTCACGGGTGGGACTTTGCTGGGGAAATGTTTATTCGTGCCCGTGGATTGTATACAAGGGTCAGTATTGAGCCCCTTGTAGGGCAATATCGAAGGTTGTGGAGGATTTGCTTAAGAACAGGTTTAGGTTTCTGTAACTTAAGACTTTCAAATCTCATGAGCCGTGAGGGTCCCATAAGAGAATTCTCCTTACGAGCCGTAAGGATCTCGCAAGTGCATTTTCTCCTTAGGAATCGTGAGGATCCCTAAGTATGTTGCTCCTTTGTGAATCGTAAGGATCTCACGCAGGTGGTTTCTCCTTACAAGGTCGAGAGGACTCTGTAAGTGTCCTTTAACGAGGTTGCACCCTTTCAGGTTTTCACAACACTCGCCGGCAGCCCTGCTGTTTTTACTCACGGAGCCCTTTCGGGTTTTCATCCGTGCCCATTTTGCTTATGGACATACCGTTTTTCTTTTATTTTATATTTTTTTTTCTTTCTCTCTCTTTTTTTATCTCGTCAGCCTAAAGATGCTGCGGTAGTAGTTTTAGGGACGTTTCGGTCCGTCGTTAGTTTAAGGACGTTTCGGTCCAGTATCCAGTTTTAGGACGTAGTGGTCCGTTGGGCTTTCTCTATGAATGAGCATGATGCCCCCGGCATATCCATCTTTTTTGGAGCATGCGGTTGTGGCGGGCTCACCTTTCAGTTTCCGGACAGCGCGAGTTTGCCTTGTTGGTATTGGTCTTCAACCCAGTTTTTGAAGACAAAGCAATCTTCAATCGGATGACTTACTGCTCGATGGTAGGGGCAGTAATTAGGATCGTTGACATCTCCTGGCTGTAGCGAACGTTTCGGATTTGGCAGATTGACGAATCCGTTGCGCACTGCCAGCTCAAATAGTTTTCTCGTTTTATCCTGGGGAAACGAGTAAGGAAGTCCCAGTCTTTCCTCGAGTGATGGGCGTGGACGCATGTTATTTTGGCGAACAACCGATTTTGAGTTGCTCGGCTGTTGTTGAGTATCGGCGACGAAGGTTATTTTTCCCTTTCCCTTATCCTTTTTGTTCGCTCCGTCACTCGTGGTTCCGAGATTCTTTCCGGGTAATATGCCTTTGCATGGATGAACGCTCTCATAATTCTTCAATTCTTCGGAGATAGATTCCTTGAAGAGAGGATTGAAGGCTGTTTTTTTATCGGGGTTGTTCTTATGGCAATCGTCGGTGACTCTTTTATGCTCATCTGTCATATTTTTCGGCCTTCTACGAGCTCCCCGCTTTGTTTTGTTGACGTAATGCTTGTGAGCGACATACCCCTGCCACCAACACTTAAAGGAGTCGCAGTCTTCAGTAGCGTATGCGATCCTCTGATGATATAGGCAATAATTATGATACATCTCTATTCCACCGAGAGTGTTTTCTTCAGAGGGTGGTAGCTTCATTCCCATCGATATGGCTTTAGCAAACCTTTTCCTCGTCTTGAATTTGTTTTTTATCGGCAGCGGATGTCTTTTGATTTGATGGGAGTATCTCGACTCTTTCGTCCAGTCGTCGGTGTTTGGCTCCTTCCAGTATAGCCATCTCACGCTCCTGATCGGCTTTACTCTTCAAACGAATCTCGTCTAGAAAGGCTTCGATCATTTCATTTGTTGGCCATACAAGTTCTGGCTCAGGCTGTGCCCCCAGTTTCTTAGTGCCAGGAGTTTTCTCATCGTCGGTAAACGAGTGGGAGATTACGTTACAACTCGCCACATATCCCTCGGATTCATCCGACGAGCTCTCTCCATCATTTTCCTCTTGAAAGATGTGGCTGAGGAACTCTTGCAGCGTGACAGGAGTTCGCGCCTTTTGATTGTACTCTTCCAGCGCGTCGATTTGCTTCTGCAAGTTCGTGCGCTTGTCTCCAGGCGTCACGGGCTTCTTGGATTTCTTCTTCTTTTTCTTCGAAGATTTTGACGGTTGGGCGTGAGTATTTGGGCCATCACCACGAGTCTTCGTAGTTGGGCGCGGCTTCAACATCCCTTCGATAATTTGAGGTTCAAGCGGGTCCTTCCATTCGATCGCAGGGCACGCATGAAGGTCCCTCAGCATTCTTTTGGTTTTAGTTGACAGCACGACCTCTCATGGAGCTTCTTCAATAAAGGAACAGGTTGCCCCCGGTGTATCTGCTTTCTTAGGAGTATGCGGTTGTGGTGGGTTCACCTTCCACTTTTCGGACAGTACAAACTTCCCCTAGAGGTATTGATCTTCAATCCATCCTTTGAAGACGAAGCAATCTTCAATCGGATGACTTACCGTTTGATGGTAAGGGCAATAGTTAAGGTTATTCACCTCAGTGGGTTGCGGCGGTCGCCTTGGATTTGGTAGGTTTATAAGTCTGTTGCGTACTACCAGCTCGAATAACCGTTTCGTCTTGTCTCGTAGGAACGAGTAGGGACGCTTCATCTTCTCATTATAATACCGGCGTCTCTCTTCTAATTGATCTGCCGGCTTCGGGGCGTTAGGTTGCTGCTGGGCATTCGCGACGAAGGTTGCCCTTCCTTTACCCTTGTCATTCCGAGGTTCCGACTTCGGGGGAGGTGGTCTATGACCCATCTGGTCCATCTGAGCCAACTTGTCGATTAAAGCCTGGAATGTGGTTGGCTTAAAGAACATCATAAACTGGGAGAT
This sequence comes from Agapanthus africanus, assembly GCA_030015575.1. Classification (NCBI taxonomy): domain Eukaryota; kingdom Viridiplantae; phylum Streptophyta; class Magnoliopsida; order Asparagales; family Amaryllidaceae; genus Agapanthus; species Agapanthus africanus. The sequence continues at coordinate 696,004,295 of JASDDO010000022.1, read as the reverse complement.
AGTTGCGTGAGGGTCTAGGGTTCCCGAGAACATGCCCACTGCGGGTGCTTCCTCAATGCGTTGTTCGCATCTCGACCACAAATTCCGCCAGCGTATAGCATACTGGACCCAGGTTTCGCCTGGTTTTACCCTGGCGTTAATCAGTGCTGTTATTGGAGTGCGTTCGCTGGCGCTTGCGAATCGCTGAGTGAATAGCAGCTCCATTTCAGCGAACGTCTTGATAGAATCGTTCGGGAGTTCCGAATACCATTCGAACGCTGTTTCTAATAAGCTGCCCACGAACTGGCGAAGCAACAGTTTATCATCACCGCCGGTGTTACCGCAAAGGGCCCTGAACTGGGCAACATGTTGATGGGGATTGCCTGTCCCCTTATACACGTGGAATTTTGGTATTGTATAACCCGGCGGGTATTTGATTTGGTCGTACCAGCTTGGATACGGCCGGCCCGTTTTTACGACTTGACCAGCTGCCTCAGTCGCGTGATGAACCCGGATTTGCTAGGCTATATAGTCGACCAAATCAGCCTTAGAGATTGCCTCCTCTTTGGCCGTTGAGAGGGCCGGTGGTGGATTTGACGTTTCTCCTCGATCGTCTTCAAGAACGATTGGGGGATCCTCGGCGGGTAGGTCCTGCTGGATCATCATTCCTATCATATCTTGGAAGAGAAGGCCCATACGCTGTATGTTGGCTGCTTGTTCAGCAGCCTCTTTGTCCTTCTTCTCCAGTATCCGGCGAAGGAATTCAGCGTCGGTTTCTTCCTCCTGGCGTGCGTCTGAGGACGTTTCTGGGTTCTCTTTTGGCCCGGTAAGTGCGGCCATAGCATTCATCATTTCCTGGAGCTTTTTCTGTTGCTCCTGAGCTTTGGTCACCGACCGTGTAAGCGGTCTATGACCTGTAGACGCACGGCTGTCTTCTTTTCTTGACGCCATGTATACGGTGTGGACCATCATGCCCCCAAACTTAGGGCGTCTGGGCTCAGTGCTTTTAGCTGTCGTTGCAGGCTGGGGGATCTTCTTTGGCTTCCTCCTTTTATGAGCAGTGAAGGTTGAGGGGGCCGTTGAGGTGGGCGTCCAGACAGCCTTTCGTGGTTTAGCCTGGTGACCGGCTTCCGGTTGGATTTTCAGCTTCTTGTGCTGGCGGGAGAAGTTTGGATCGATCATCGAGTCTCGGGCCTGCCGCCAAACCTTATAGATTCTGGAAGACAGTCGTTGAGGGGATCGGGGCTGTTCTGACTTTATTTCCGTGACCTTTTTTAGTGGGGGAGGAGACCTCTTTAGCACTGCAGTAGGAGAATTCCTTCGCACCTTATTTAGCATCTCGAAGCTGTTCCCAGTTGGAACAGCAGCATTAACTTCTACCATCGGGGCTGATGGAGTTAGCCCGGAGGGGGAGTTGCCCCCAGTCTTCCTTACTCGGCGCCAATGGCGACGTCGAGCGTGTCGAGCGGACGATGTTGGTCCAGCGGTGAGAATGGCTTCGTCCTGCCCCCTGTGTAGGTGGAGGGTCACTGCTGGTGTTAGCCTGTCAAAGACCGATGTCCTTTGGGTAGCAGGAGCGGGAGCTGAAGCCGTCAATCTTGTAAAGACCGACTTTTTGGCCGGAGAAACCACCTTGGCGATTTCGGGAGCAGGAGCGGCCACTTTCTTAGAAGCAGCCTTCTCTGGGATTGTAGGCCCCATGATGGGTCCACAGGATTTCTGGCCCAATCTAGAGAAGACCGAGACGCTGATGTTGGGCGCCCCGTTGAGAGGAGCCGTGGCAGGGGTAAGACGATCAAAGACCGACTTCTTGGGAGCTTCCTTTGTCAGCACCAGCGACGCGAAGCTTGTTAGTGGGAGCATAGTCCCAAAGAACAATCCGGTAGTGGCCTGAGTCACCTGGTCCACCGGCATTGTGAATAACGAAGCAGCTTGGGGTCCGTAGGCTATACCTCCTGGCGAGGCAAAGCGTTGGTCGCAATTGCAGTCTGCGCAGTTGGAGAATTTCGCAGAAGTAGAAGCCATCGATCTTTTGCTTTCTGCAATAAGCAAGACGCCAATTCTTAGTATCTTGAAACCCAAGGGCAACCATTAGCGAACCGCGATTGGTTCGCGAATCACGACACACGAAGTGTGGAGTGGAAAGAGGAAAAGGTCCCACCGGGCGTGCCAGAATCTGTTCCCCTCCGAACGGCGGCCGAGACGCGGGGACGTCTGTGCCTGGGGTTCGGGGCAGATGCTAATTGGTGCTATCCGTCCACCTCTCCGAAGATGCCAAGTTGATTTATGGCACCGTGCATCGGAGGTTTGAACAAATGCGTCCGATGTAGCAGACTTCGTCAGATTCCCCCTCGCTTGAAGGGTTTTTGATTGTGGGGACGCTCTTCCCTGCAGGCGCAAGCCCCTGCAGTTAATTACGCTACCGCATCGCGGTAACCACTTTCTCCTTCTCCAGATGGTCACTTCGTGTCGTGTGTGTTTATTTTATGTTTTGTTGCCCGTGGATTGTTTACAGAGACCGAGTTATGTCGTCGCCCGTAGGGCGTGGACTAGTCCAAATCCGTATTATCTTAGATTTGGGTTTGGGGGTTTGGTTTGAGGATACGTTAGCCATATTTGAGGCCAAGATCAACTCAAACGTTTGTTAAGGATACGTAAGTCTAGCCTGAGACTAAGATCAACTTAACGGGATCGTTTAGATCCGACAAAAGAGCATTTGGGCTCCATTGTTCCAGTTTAGGGACATAGTGGTCCATTGCATGTATGGCCGTCGGGACCCGTCACCTCTCTGACGACGTTGAAGGATTACAACGACAGATGCAGAGGAGTTCAGAGATGTACCCTCGAACCAGAGTTAATTGAGGGGATCTATAGTCCAGTTTAGGACTAAAGTCTGTTTGAAAGGTTTAAGGATACGTTAGCCATATTTAAGGCTAAGATCAACTTAAACGGGATCGTTTAGATCCGACAAAAGAGCAGACGTGGGCTCTATTGTTCCAGTTTAGGGACATGGTGGTCCATTGCAAGTTTAAGGACATTGCGGTCCATGGGTAGTTTAAGGACATTGCGGTCCATGGGTAGTTTAAGGACATTGCGGTCCAGGTTAAGGACATCGTAGTCCATGGGTTTAAGGACCCCACAGTCCATTGTTAGTTTTAAGACATCTCGGTCAAGGTTAAGGACGTCATAGTCCATGGGTTTAAGGACCCCACAGTCCATTATTAGTTTTAAGACATCTCGGTCAAGGTTAAGGACGTCGTAGTCCATGGGTTTAAGGACCCCACAGTCCATTATTAGTTTTAAGACATCTCGGTCAAGGTTAAGGACGTCGTAGTCCATGGGTTTAAGGATCCCACAGTCCATTATTAGTTTTAAGACATCTCGGTCAAGGTTAAGGACGTCGTAGTCCATGGGTTTAAGGACCCCACAGTCCGTGTTGATGTGTGGTTGTCGGGACCCGTCACCTCTCTGAAGACGTTGAAGGATTACAATGACAAATATCAGAGGAGTTCAGAGATGTACCCTTGAACCAATGAGTTGGTTGAAAGAGCAGATGTGCTCAGTTCAAGACGATTTGAGGACTTATGGCCAGTTTGGGCTAAGTCCAATTATTTTTGAAATATTGGCCCACTGTTGGCTCATTGAAAGATAGGCTTTGCCTCTAGAAACTTAGCCAATTGGGCCAATGCTTAGTGTTAAACATTAAAGACCAATCAGTGTTGAACACTGGGAATGAAATTGATGGGTCAGTGTTTAACACTAAACCCGCAACAAGGCTTTCAGATTTGTGTTGAACACTAAAACAGACCAGTGTTAAACACTGGCAACAGAAATCCCAAATTAGTGTTGAACACTAAGGTAATCAGTGTTGAACACTGCAAATAAAGTTCTTTGCTTAGTGTTGAACACTAAGGCCAAACAATGTTTTAACACTGGATTCAGGGGTTCCAATTTAGCGTTAGACGCTGAGGCAAGAGGGGTCATGTGGTAGCACGTGAGGGCGCCCTCCCTTCGTTCGTTCTGCTGAGAAGATCGCGTCTTTTGGAGCATCACATGTCATCACGTGACGGGTGTTTAAATGAAGTATGTTAAAGCCTCTGCCAAGAGTCACGTGGGTCACGTGAGGCACTGCCTCAAAGGGGCTCTCTGTAGATCTTTTTAGGGGTCACGTGGTGACACGTGACCCTGCCTCTATGTATGTTGTTTAGAAGATCTGTTAATCCCTTTCAGGAATTAAATTCCTCGTAGGGTTGAACCCTGACAATAATTTCAGAGGAATTAAATTCCTACTTCCTTTTAAAGAGTTGAACTCTGAATTTTCTGTAGGAATTAAATTCCTCATATATGTGAAGAACTGAATAGGGTTAAACCCTAATAAAAGCTTTAAGGAATTAAACTCCCACTCTCTGTTAAAGAATTATGATTAAGGGAATTAAATTCCCGTTGTTTCAACAGAACTAAGTTCTTAACTAGGGTTAAACCCTGTTTCTTTTTGTTCTGAAGGAATTAAATTCCCATAGTTCTGTGAGAATTAAATTCTCGTGCTTCCATTCCCTCTCTATGCTTTGGATCTGCATGGCAGGATCTCAACCCATTGAGAATTAAATTCTCAACTTCAAAGGGAGATGTGCACTTTACAGATCCTCCATCAAAGAGAGAAGAAATATGTCCTTCTGTTTTATATCAGAATTAAACTCTGTTGAGAATTAAATTCTCTTTTCTTTCAATGAAACCTTCCCTTTCTTACCTAGGGTTTTCTTTTGCAGAAGATCCAAATTCCTCTAAAGTATCAAGGCTCTCTCTCTTCTCTTCCCTCTGCACATATATCTTTTCTTGTGTGTCTCTTGGCTCCTATTTATAGAAGAAGCAGCCGAGTCAATTAGTTTTTGATGAATCTTTCATTGAGAGATTTGATTTGCATCCATCATTCGTTTTGGACCTTTGGATTATTAGGTGAATTTTATTCACCATTGGATTTTAAATCCAGAGATTCTCCTTTGTTATTTCGGTTAGATTTAAAGGGGAAATCTTTCCAAATTCGAGATTTTCCTATAGATAGATGATATTTAATCACCTCTAAATCTTTAATTTAATCGGTTGCTTATAATCTTTTTCCTTTGGAAAGATTTAAGTGATCTCTCCTTAGAATTTGATTCTGTTAAAAGATAGGCTTTGAAAACCGGTCACGTGTGGCCACGTGACCCTTGGTCACGTGTGGGCACGTGACCCCCTTGGAACGAGCTTTCTTCTTTCTTTCTGCGCTCTGCTTTCTGGTCGCTGCTTAGCTGTCACGTGCCACCACGTGACCCCTGGTCACGTGTGAGCACGTGACCCTCGGCTGGACCCTTCTCTTGATTTAAACGGAGAACAAGTCTGCTGCTTTTGAGTATCACGTGCCAACACGTGACCCTGGTCACGTGGGAGCACGTGACCCTGGTCACGTGGGAGCACGTGACCTCTTCTGAAGCCTTTTTCTTGATTTGATCAGGGAACCGGTTTGCCTTTGAAGCCGCTTTTAATTGTCACGTGCCAACACGTGACCCAGGTCACGTGGGAGCACGTGACCCTTTCTGAAGCCCTTTTCTTTGATGTAATCGGGAAGCTGAATTTGCCTTGCTGATGCTTTTAGATGTCACGTGCCAACACGTGACTGCTGGTCACGTGTAAGCACGTGACCCTTTTCTGAAGCCTTTTCCATAAACTTTTCTGATTTTAAATCAGGAAACAGTGATCTTATCCTGAGCGAGGTGCTGGATGCTCATGCATATTTCTTTCAACACCCGTACATTGAGGAGATTGACAGAAGAGCCATTGTCAACCAAGATTTTGCCTATCTTTATATCATGGCAATATCCTGAGACATAGAGGGGCCGATTGTGTTCGCATGTCCCAAGGAGGAGGTCTTCATCACCGAAAGTGACATCGGCTGTGTGCACTTCTTCCAGCTCGTCCTTCATCTTTTCTTCGGCGAGGAACGCTTGGAATTGCTCTGGCTCCTGTAGCGCTTTGATCAATGATTCTCTTGCTTCTTTTGATAGTAAGAGGGCATCGAGAATACTGAGTTGCGAGGGTAACTTCCTCAAGTGTGCCAGAATGTTGTAGTCCACCTTATTTTTCTTTGGCGGGTCCTTGGCGGTTAGCTCTTCCATGATTTAGTCATCTAGGGCGATATCCTCAGAGACCTTTTCTTTCCCCTTATCTTTTTTATTTGAGGGTCCGAGATTCTTTTCGGGTAGCGTACGATTGCGCAGCCGGATATTTTCGCAGGCCTTCGGCTCTTCCTCTTTTCCCGAGGTAGGCTCTTTAAAGAGAGGGTTAAGAGCCATTTCCTCGTTAGAGTCGCTCCCGAATGTGAGAATTTGCGCTTCCCCGGCGTTAACCATGCGACAATCACCGGTGGTTCTTCTGAGCTCCTCGGCCGTACTTTTCCGCTCCCGACGAGTTTTGCGCTTCTCCTGCTTAACATGCTGTCAGTGAACCACATACCACTGCCACCATCTATTGAAAGCCTTGCACTCTTCGGTGGGGTGCGAAATCTTTCGATGATATAAGCAGTAGGAAGGGTGCGTTTCTGCTTTACTGGCAATGTTTTCTTCAGAGGGTGGTAGCTTCATCCCCATTGATATGGCCTTAGCAAACCTCTTTCTCGTCCTGAATTTGTTTTTATCCGCAACGGATGTTTCTTGATTTAACGGGAGCGTCTCAACCCTTTCGTCTAATCGACGGCGTTTGGCTCCTTCCAATATGGCCATCTCACGCTCCCGATTGGCTTTACTTTTCAGACGAATCTCATCCAGAAAGGCGTTGATCATTTCGTCTGACAGCCACACAGGTTCCGGCTCAGGCTCTGCCCCCAGCTTCTCAGTGCAAGGAGTTTTCTCATCGTCCGTAAATGAGTGGGAAATCATGTGACAACTCGCCACGTATTCTTCGGATTCATCCGACGAGCTCTCTCCCTCATCCTCCTCTTGAAAGACGTGGCTGAGGAACTCCTGGAGTGTGATAGGAATTCGTGCCTTTTGATTGTATTCTTCCAACGCGTCAATCTGCTTTTGTAAGTCTGTGCGCTTGTCGCCAGGTTTCACGGGCCTTTTGGATCTCTTCTTCTTCTTCTTTGAAGATTTCGACGGCTGGGTATGAATGCTTGGGCCATCACCACCGGTCCTTAGAGTTGGGTACGGCTTCAACATCCCTTCAATGATCTGGGGTTCTAGCGGGTTCTTCCACCTGACCGCCGGGCATGTCTTGAGATCATTCAGCATCCTTTTGGTTTTGGCTGATAACACAACCTCCCATGGAGTTTCTTTAACAAGGGAGCACGTTGCCCCCGGCGTATTCACCTTTTTAGAAGTATGAGGTTGCGGCGGGTTCACCTTCCATCTTTCGGATAACGCGAACTTGCCTTGCTGATATTGATCTTCAATCCAGTTTTTGAAGACGTAGCAATCTTCAATCGGATGACCCAATACTCGGTGATAGGGACAGTAATTGGGATTATTGACGTCGTTTGGCTGCGATGGGCATCTTGACTCCGGTAGATTAATGAATCTGTTACGAAATGCCAGTTCAAACAGTCTTCTTGTTTTATTCTGAGGAAACAAGTAAAGACGTCCTAGCCTCTCCTCAAGGGGTACGCGCGGACGCATATTATTTTGACGGACAACCGGTTTCAAGTTGCTCGGTTGTTGTTGAGCATTGGCGACGACGATCGCTTTCCCTTTCCCCTTCTCGTTTCGAGAGTCCGGTTTTGGAGGAGACGGTCTGTGACCCATCTGATCCATTTGGGCTAACTTATCGTTCAAGGCTTGGAGCGTGGTTGGTTTAAAGAACATCATGAACTGTGAGATAGTTGCATGAGGATCTAGGGTGCCCACGAACATGCCCACCGCCGGCGCTTCTTCAATGCATTGTTCGCACTTTGACCACAAATTCCGCCATCGGATTGCATATTGAACCCAAGTCTCCCCGGCTTTACTCTCGCATTAATCAAAGCTGTTATTGGAGTACGCTCACTGGCACTTGCGAAGCGCTGGGTAAACAACAACTCCATTTCAGCGAAGGTCTTGACGGAGTCATTTGGGAGTTCGGAATACCACTCAAATGCCATCTCCGATAAGCTACCGACGAACTGGCGAAGCAACAATTTATCATCACCGCCGGTGTTACCGCAAAGAGCCCTGAACTGGGCAACATGTTGATGGGGATTGTCAGTCCCCTTATAGACATGGAATTTCGGTATTGTATAGCCCGGCGGGTACTTGATCTAATCATACCAGCTCGGATATGGTCGCCCTGTTCTAACAACTTAACCGGCTGCCTCCGTTGCCTGATGAACCCGTATCTGCTGAGCTATATATTCGTCCAGGTCAGCTTTGGAAATTGTCTCCTCCTTGGCTGCTGACAGAGCCGGCGGTGGATTCGACGTTTCTCCTCTGTCATCTTCAAGGATGATCGGAGGATCTTCAGCAGGAGGATCCTGCTGGATCATCATACCCACCATATCCTGGAATAGAAGGGCCATTCATTTTATATTGGCTGCTTGTTCCGCAGCCTCTTTGTCCTTCTTCTCCAATATTCTCTGAAGGAACTCGGCGTCGGTTTCTTGCTCCTGGCGTTGATCAAAGGACGCTTTGGGGCTTTCTTTTGGCCTAGTGAGTGCGGCCATCGCATTCATCATTTCTTGGAGCTTCTGCTGCTGCTCCTGAGCTTTAGTCATCGATCGCGTAAGCGGTCTATGACCTGTGGATATACGGCTGTCCTCTTTCCCAGACGCCATATAGACGGTATGGACCACAATGCCCCCGGACTTAGGGCGTTTAGGCTCACCGCCTTTGACATTTGCCGTAGGCGTGGGGATTTTCTCCGGCCTTCTTCTCTTTTGAGTAGTCGACGTGGAGGGGGCCGTTGTAGCGGGCACCCAAGTGGTTGTCGTCCTTTGCTGTTTGACAGGACGGATCTTTTCTTCCTGTACTTTCACCCTTTTCTGCCGACGAGAGTGATCTTGGTCGATTACGAAGTCTTGAACTCGCCGCCAGATCTTGTAAATTTTGGAGGACAGCCGTTGAGGGGGCTGCTCCAGCTTCATTTCTGTAACCCTCTCCGCAGGTGGAGGAGATCTTTTTAGCGTGGCAGTCGGAGAGTTCTTGCGTACCCTCCTTAGCGGTTCAAATCTGTTCCCAGTTGGAACAGCAGCGTTAACTTCCACCACTGGAGCCGGTGGAGTTAGCCCTGAGGAAGAGTTGCCCCCGGCCTTCCTTACTCGGCGCCAGTGGCAACGTCGAGCATGTCGAGCTGTCGGGGCTGGCTCGACGATAGGGATAGTTTTGTAAGCCCGCGGGGGCGCCCCGGCCGTCGATCCGACGCCGGAAACGCGGAAACAAAAACTTTACAAAACTTTGCAAACCGGCACCACCGCGGACTTTCTACCCGGATCGGGCCATTAACCTAGCAACTAGCAAAGTAGAAAAGAGTAGAGAAGTTATACCAAGCGATCCGTGTCCTTCGGTCTTCATCTCCACTCCGATCTCCTGCGGAATCTCCGTCCATCATCGTCTCGTCGGAAAGGGAACCATGTAGCCTGAATCTTTTACGGGCTCCCGCCTCTTGACCGAGGCAACTCGGGCGCGAAGTTGGCTAGCCGACGCGTCCAAGACTTGCTATAGATATAGTGTAGTGGCTTTGTCTCTTTGGGGTTTAAGAAGTTGCCTTTGATGGAGGTATCAAGAAGGAACTTTGGAGAGAGGTTCATGAAATTGTGTAGCAAAGAAAAAGAATGAGATGAACAAAGTTTTTCCCTCATCTAAAATGAACTCACCCTCTCTCCTCTCTTGGATGTGGCCGGCCCCCCCTTTCTCCACATTGGAGATCATGGAATCAAGAAGCCAAAAAGAATCATCATAAGAAAAAGAATAATCTCCAAAGATAATGGTCACAACCATTTCTATTCTCTTCAAATCAAAGCACCATCAAATGAAAAGCCATCAAATGGATAAGAATGGAATCTCATCATGAAGAGGCTACAATAATGCAAGAAACCCCTCCACTAAATGTTAATTGCAAACTTGCAATTAACACCCTCCATCTAAAGTCCGACCGAGAAGGAATAAAGAAAACCGGCCGGAACGGAATGCAAACTGGCAACTTCAGAAAACTGATCCCGTAATAAATTACAGGAAAACCCCGCTACTGCAAATACATGCCCGCATTTGTATTCCCACTGAACACAAATGCAAAGAGACAAAACTACACAATCTAATACTAGAATCCGGCTTAAGCCAAAGCCGGCTAGTAAAAACCGTCCGATCATGATCCGTGCAATACCGTACGTATCTGATCGAACCCTGCCATATCTCCATACGGCCTCTACAGCGTTTCGCCCGAAATCTGAGTAACTGAGTGTGGTGGAATCTAAAGACTCGTCAATACTATGGCTGTGGATTTAACCACTAGCACGTCAGAGGTATAAGCCAATACGTGACGGGCCACCAGGTATTGACCAAAAGGGACGTCGATGAGCGAACTCATCCTGACACCCTACTGAGCCTATCAGTGACAATATCCGTACAGTCCGGTCCGTTCGTCTATGAGCATCGCATGGCGGGCCTAGGGGGTTGGTAAAAGTCAGACCCCCAAAAGCAGTACAAGTCGTGTCGGAGTGCAGCCCAGAACACCCTGAGATACTACTGGAATACCTACCAGTAAATCTCCTGCCTCGGCCGAGGGCTTTGTGTAATGGCTCTCCTAGACACAGCGCGACCTCACCCCCAATACCGGGAGAGACGAACCCCTGCAGATCCGCTCACTGCCTCCATGTGGCTCGGGACTGTACCCAACTAAAACCTGTTTGCACGACTCCTTTGAGCCGTGGTAGGGTAGTAATCAAAGCACAGTGGCAACTCACACGAGACAAATGACGATCCCAGGTCGATGAACTAACCTGTACACATGTCACCTGGGAACTGCTATCTGACGTCTGGTATAAAACCCAACTAGCAGGTTCCCGGCGAGTCCTGTCCGGTGTACTCATAAACCAATGAGCACCTGTATACATCTTAGGTGAACCAACTGACACCAGTGGCTTGTGAGACCGGCCACCGCCCCTCGTCGGGGTCTCGACTGTATACACTAGTCTACTCTGGAGTATCGATGCCCTGTCTTGAAACTCCCACGACTAGGGACCATTTAAGGATGTGCTTATAGACTACCAGCTCCCACGTATATGATCGCCCTCATACTGCCGGTAGTCAAGAAAAAATCCTATGGGCTCTATCAACGTGCAATAGTGACCTGTAAGGTCACCTAAAGCAGTACACGATGATAAAGGTAAACCAGATAGCATACTATCATCTTGAGTAAGACTGTCCTACTGGGACAGGTCCTCCCCTCAATCATTGCAATCACGTGCCTGTGATCCAATAATTGACTTTGAGGGCACTATCTCCAACAATCTCCCACTTGCACTCAAGGCTAATTATTGCGATGTCGCATACTCACAGCCCGTGTGATACCGAACACCCAACTCCTCTACTAGTCAGTCTCACAAAGCTCGTTTGCGAAACTATTGCGTTCGAGGAATAACCTCAGTGAGTGGATCCGCTCTGGTGTTTCTTTCTTTGTCTCTCTCTATCTCAAGTTCGCGGAGAAAACTATCTCCTGAAATGAGCAATACCTTTCTTAGAATGTGTCTGGATGTCTGATGGGACCTAGCTCATAAATGAACTCCAAATCCAAACTTCTTAGACTGTATCGTCAACTGAACTTAATCAGTATCCTGCGCCATGCCTTCCCTCAGTATCCACCTGGACCACCTGTCCAAAATACTGCCCCTCGTCAGAAGGAAAACTATAACTCTGACAGCCACTCTGTCATCCAGGTCACCTTGGAAGCCTGGAATGATAACTGTCTCCCGAAGGAGAGTGCTGTTATCATATTCCTAGAACATTCGCTTATGTTCTAAAACTGCTTCCCTATGTTTCCCCAGGATTGGATCAATATCAACTTATTGCACCTACTGCAAGAACAATATCTGGTGTGGTACTTGACATCTCATGATTAACTCAATTGCCTAAGCAAATGATCTGCCAATCATGCGCATCCCTCTCCCCTTTAGTCTGTAAGACACCTTTAGAGAGGGTGACTCCATTACCTGCAGGTACACTACCGTGCCAGGAATCGTTCATTCTAAATACTCATAGAATGCTGTCAAAGTACCCAGATTGGGAAACCACCCAAATCTAGATCTAAAACCATAGATCTAGTAACCAGAATATCTGATATAATATCCAAGTTCTATATGGAGAAACTACTGTGTAACGACCATAGTATAACCGATCGTAGTATAGGAATATCACTTCCTACTCTGTGTATGTCATCAAATACCAGGACATCACACCCTACTACCTTCTCAACAGATCCATCCCCTATTCTGATGAAGTCAAACCTATGACTGTCATATCAGAAATAGATGATCTATCTCCGCTATATCTACTTTAGTCTATAAATAGGCATAAGCCTGGTGTCCACAAATGCTTCTGCTGCTCCCACTGACTACGACAACCCTCTGGCAGAGTCATATAGACGTACGCCTCTAAAGCTAGTTTAGAACGACGCTATACTCATCCTCCTGCCGGGTCTCATAGTTTGGAACAACAGCAATGGCAAGTCTGGGTAAACAAGAACCTCTCTGTCACCGTCCTTGAGTATACCGAAGTACCTCTCGGGTGCCTGAGGTTACCCACCTTATCTGCGGAGTGGCCAATGGAATGTCAAACCAGATTGAATCTTTAGGTTCTTATCAAATCTTCAGTAATCGTTTGCGGTTCTGGAATCACTTCCAGTTCTACCATACTCCCACACCTGTTTTCTGAAAAAATCCATTTTATTAAAACTGTGGCGAGTCAAGAACAATATCACTATTGATCTTCCAGATGGTAGAATATCAACCCTCTGCATAGCCCGGGTCAACCCACAAACAGCCATTACAGAAACGTGCCTTGAGTTATCCAGAGTCTAGTTTTAAGCATAAGCTGGACAACTCCCCGTATCTTAACAATGTCAAGATATGAACTGTTCTATATCCAATATAGAAACAGAGGCACTGATTTAATTGAACCAGATTCAAATCATGCAGCTGTTTCCAGTGCATGTTAACTAAATGGAAGGAGGCCGATCAGCATTACTCAACTTAGGAATGCTTCCAATTATGAGTAACCTGAAAGAGAAGCAAGTTCTCTTAATCATTACTATCAACTGAACACCATATACAAGTATCTACATCTTCGATCACCTTGAAGAATCCCGATACTTGCAATACCTGGTTCTCTACTTTATTCTTATACCTATAACTTCTCAAAACTTCGACCCTGTGTTTCTACGAAACACCTGTCTAAGAACTAGAGAAGTCATAAGTAAACAGAATACAGTACGAGGACCAACCCCTCTGTCCTAGTGGACACTGGACAATATACAATACTCTGTATAAGTCCCCTGAGTCTAGTGACTCATTCACTGTGTGTCGTAGGTTGAAAACTGTACTTATGGTTAAGAAGAGTTACACCGCTGTTCAATGCTCCTTACCTAACCATATCTGGTATAGGTAAATGTCATAGACATAATTTCAAAAAGGTATGTCTCACTTTATAAAAATAGACGTACAGATATATCAATTTGAAATTGGTGCACAACAACGGATATTCAAAACCAAATATTTGCCGACCGGCAAACAACCCAGGTGGCTTCCTCAAATATCACCAATTCCAACGAATCCCGATATAATGAGGATGGTCACCTAATTCTCAATAACTTACTCCCACTCATCATCTGTAAAACCATACAGATGTGAGAATCATACCTGGTAAATACATACCCTGGAGTAAGTATCTAATCGGGAAATCAGTTTTCTTTTAACAGTACACAGTGAAACTGAAACATTGAAATGTTTCGATGGGGTATCCTGGTATTCCTAGTAATGCCTCTTCCATTATCCAGATTCACGACTGTAACCTTATAATTCTTTGCCACCTCTCTAAATCCCTTTATATGTCTTTAGTCATTACCTTCTGTACACCCCTTTAGGCCAAATGGTTTTCTTCCTTCCCTACCGTTCGGCACCAGCCTATGGTTTGGAAGAAGACTATCCAATAAGCATAATGGGTGTACTGTCCTAGTCCTAGGAGCACTCGCAACGCGAGAGAAGGTGAAGATAAAAGACACCTGAATGTACTTTATTCCTATTTCTCCTGAACCAGGATCCATCCCCGAACTGGAACAAGTTCCTTTCGAGTTCGTATATAACCATACGATGGATTATCCAATAAACTGGGATCTTCGTAGTGATACGGAGTGTCCAGGAGAAATACAAAGGTGATTTAGGATTGGCGAAGAAATACTTGGTTTGTTCGTGAATAGTAGTCGCAATTTACTTTGCCCTCTTACTAATCCCTTGCTTTGTCTTAACTTAATACCTTCTGTACACCGTTTAGGCTAACTGGTTTTCTTCATTCCCTACCGGTCGGCACCAGCCTATGGTTTGGAAGAAGACTATCCAATTTGCGTAATAGGTGTACTACTCCTAAACCAAGGAGTACTCGCAACCTGAGAGAAGGTGAAAAGAAAAGACAACTGTATAGTCCTATCCGTTTTCTCCAGAACCAGAAACCATCCTCGAAGTCCTTCGAGTTCGTATATAACCATACGATGGTTTTGTCCAATGGAAGTGGACGTTCGTAGTAATACGGGGTGTCCTGGAGAAAAGGGTAAAAGTAGGAGTGGCAATGAGGTTTGCAACTCTGACAATCCAAAAGCCAGTGTTAAGAAGGTTCGGTCAACTTGGTCACTGAGTCATAGTCTAGGGTCGGGTCAATGGTCGCTGCCAAAGAGAGAGAGAAAAGAAACACTCAGCGTGCACTCTAGCCTAGATCAGAATGGTTGTCACTTTATCTAATCTGGAAACCTCCCACTGTAACTCAAATTCTTCTCCAAACCTCAAAGAAGAATTAGCCGGGATCACCCGAGGAGTAAACCAACTCATCAGTGGGAATCGGGATCCAACTATCATCGCATGATAACGTGACAGAATCCGCTCACGTTATCATACTCCAGAAGGTATGCGCATATCTGGCAAGTTTCAGTTCTTTTGAAACTCCCGATGTGGATTTCTACCCCATGCTCTTATGACCTTGACTTTGGCCAACATATCATAAGTCGCATGTCAAGTTCTACCCGTCATTTTCCTGGTTAATTTGAACCCACCCGTACCTACCCTTGACTTTGGCCAAAATGGCAGTACGACTGTCCCAAACCAACGCATCTATCTATGCTGCATATGAATACCCAACAGCTACCAAACACTGTACCTTGACTTTGGCCAACATACACAGCTTGAATACTATTAACTATCCATATGAAACGACGGAGGGCTATGAATGGTTTCTGGCGAAAACCTTTAACGTAATGAACTTGATATCGTTGAAGGAACTGATAGCTTTATAAAAATATAGTGACGAAAACCTTTGCTAAAGAGGTCACTCCCGGTGAAGGGATCTCGGCTCTTTCCCCGTAGAATGAAGTGCAGGATATTCCAACTGAATACCACGATGCAAAGCAAAAGTAAACGGCTATAGTGAAGTTACTGCCCTGACGCAAACTTTTGTCCAAGGGGTCACTCCCGGTGAAGGGATCTCGGCCCTTGCCTCATCGACTGAGGAGCAGGATATTCCAACTGAATACCACGATGCAAAACAAAAGGGAACGCCTTTGCAATAACAGCTTTTTGAAAAGTGTTCCAACAACATCAGAATAGGTTTGTTTAACTTGCATTGATCCGAATCAACGCAGTCCCATCAATTGATAACACCACAAAGAACGAAAATATACTGACGTACGTATATGCCATCCGCATTCGCCACTGGGTCCCGTCATCACCCGTTAGGTTAGCTAACTAACGACAGAGCGGGGACAGAACTAGCGCGGATGAAAAACATATACAACATCTACTAATATATATACAATATATAATTTTCGCTCAAGGCGTGATAAAAATGCAGCAACACAGAAATGTACAGCAACACAGATCAATACAGATATCTGGGATCCCCGGGTTTCACAGAGCCACTGCTGAAACCCGACGTTCCCCTGGTCGTGTGGATAGCCTGTGCAATGAAATCCTAGACCCCTACGGGCGCTGCAAGTTACCCGCCAAAACCTGAAGCGAGGCAGCCCCTTTCAGCGACGTGAATGGACCACCCAGCACTTCACGAAATCCGGTAACTTGGACACCCCTCCTGGGTCAACCTGTACCCCCTACGAGTGTGGCGAATAGTCCGCCAATCCTAGAGTGAAGCCCCCTCCGTCTCAATGCCATGAGATGCGGGCCCGTTGCCCTCTAGAACCCGGCTATCCGTGCACCCCTCCGCTGTAAGTCCATATTGCGACCCCCGGTTCTTACGGGGAGGCGGAAACGGTATAAAAACAAATTTTTATCGCAAGAGGCAACATGGACTACACTAGGTCGGGATCGGGTCTAAACTAAACTAGCATACAAGCTAAAGAGTTTTAGCTACTCGGATGAAAGTTATACCTAAACTTGAACTCCTTCTTCTTCAAACCTTGTAGAGGTTGATGGTTCTTGCCTTGTAGCCTTCTTCCGTCGAAGATGGATCCACCTCGAAGGTTCTACCTTTGGGCTCTTCCTCGATCTTTGAGTGAACTAGGGTTTCCGGTTTGCTAAACCTTGAACCCTAGGGAGAGTAGAGATTGTCTAGGGGTTGTTTTCTTTTCAAGGTGAATGATTCTCAACACATGAGAAGGAATCACCTTGAGCTTGAGGAAGAAGAAGATGAAGAGAGGAGAGAGAAGCTAAATGAGATAATGAGCTAGGTTTTTCTTTCTTGCAACCATAATGCCAAAAGAAAAGAATTATCTAAATAATAATAATTCAAAATAAGAATAGTTGATGGTAATTTAGAATGACCACTATCATGCTTCTTTAAATGAAGTGTAAGCATGAATCAAGGAGGATCTTTCAAAGCATGATGGTGGTCAATGGTCAACAAGTCAACCAAGGTCAATAAGTCAACAAAAATCAACCATAAAATAATTCTCATTTAATTACTATTATTAATAGATAATTCATAAATCCATTAGGGTTTGGAAAAAGATAACTGTCAACTGTGCATACGCACCCGTTCCGAAACCCTAATGAAAAATCTCATCCTCCGCCTCAAGCAACTGTGCATACACACCTGCATTCTCGTTCCGAGAAACAAGAATACCGAGATATAAAAGCAACCCCCAAAACATATACCAGTATCTGGCTCAAACCAGAGTCTGCCAGTATAATCCGTCCGGACTCCAAACGTGCACAAGTGCGCGGATGAGAACGAACCCTGTCGCAAAACCATGCGACCTCTACTCTGTTTTGCCCAGAGGCGAATACCCTCTGTGTGGGACTCTAAAGACTCGGCACTACGCTGGCAGTGGGTTTAACCACAGACCGCAAGCGGCACTAGCTGTGCGTAACGGTCCCCAGGTAGATGCCGACAAGAAGGCTGACGAGGTGAAACCCCATCTGTACTCCTACTGAGTCTGAATGTGACAGTCTCCGTACAGTCCGGTCTGTTCGTCTGATACATCGCATGTCGGGCCTAGGGGGCGGTAAAACGTCAGTCCCCCAATAGCGGTACAAGTCGTGTCGGAGTGAAGCCCAAAACACCCTGAGATAACACTGGAACCTACCAGTATATCTCGCTTGCCCTGGCCAGGGACTACTCGTGTAATGGCTCTCCTAGACACAGCGCGATGTCAACCCCCAATACCGGGAGAGACGAATCCTGTCTAACCGGCACTGCCTCCAAGTGCTTCGGGACTGCACCCAACCACCACCTGTTTGCACGACTCCTTTGAGCCGTGGTAGGGTAGTGATCAAAGTGCAGTGGGAACACACTCGAGGCGAAGTGCTAGTATCAAGTCAGCGGACTAAGCTGTACTCATGTCACCTGGGAACTGATGACTGACGATAGGTATAATACCAACCTGTCAGTTCCCGACGAGTCCTGTCCAGTGTACTCGTAACCTAACGAGCACCCGTATACTATCTCTAGTACGACGTACTGATGGCTGTGGGACAGACCATCTCCCACACTGGGATGAGAAGCGCATACGCTAGTCTACTCCGGAGTATCGATGCCCTGTCTCGATAGTCCTGCGACTAGGGACCTGTATAAGGATGTGCTTATAGATTACCCAGCCCCCACTAGTGCGACTGCCATCACAACGCTGGTAATCAAGCAAAGATCCTAAGGGCTCCACTAATGCGTATAAGTGATATAGTAAAATAAACACAAGTACACATTGAAGTAGAAACAAACCAAGTAGCATACTACTATATTGAGCAAGATTGTTTATACAAGGTGAATATCCCAAGCTTCCATTAAGTAATATACAAACTAGTATGATACAGTAATGGCCTCTAGGGCATATACACTAACAATCTCCCACTTGCACTAAGGCCATGTACTGGCGTATCGAAGACCTATCATCTCGATCAGCCGCTCGAACTGAGTCTGGGGTAGGGCCTTGGTGAATGGATCTGCAGTGTTCTCTTCTGAAGCAACCCTCCGAACCTCGATCTCCTTGCGATCCACGATCTCCCTGATCAGGTGATACCGCCTCAAGATGTGCCTGGATCTCTGATGGGACCTGGGTTCCTTCGCTAAAGCTATAGCCCCGTTGTTGTCGCAATACAGAGGTATTGGGTCAACAATGGACGGAACCACCTGAAGTTCTTTTAAGAACTTCCTTATCCAGACAGCTTCTTTTGCGGCATCAGATGTAGCAATGTATTCCGCTTCCATAGTCGAGTCTGCAACGGTTTCCTGTTTGGAGCTCTTCCAACATACCGCCCCTCCATTGAGGGTGAAGACAAAACCCGACATGGACTTGGAATCATCCTTGTCACTCTGGAAGCTGGAGTCAGCAAAGGTCTCGATCTGGAGGTCTTTTCCGCCATACACCAAGAACATCTCCTTAGTCCTTCTCAGGTACTTGAGAATGTTCTTTACCGCTATCCAGTATTTCTCCCCAGGGTTTGACTGATACCGGCTTACCACGCTCAGTGCATAAGCTACATCCGGTCTGGTACACAACATCGCATACATTATAGAGCCTACCGCAGAAGCGTAGGGTATAATAGACATGCGATCCCTCTCCAAATCAGTCTTGGGAGACATCTCTTTAGAGAGGGTGATCCCGTGACAAGCCGGTAGGTTACCGCGCTTGGAATCTTCCATACTGAATCTCTTCACTATGGTGTCGATGTACCTGGACTGAGAAAGTCCTAATATCCTCTTGGATCTATCACGATGGATCCGGATCCCCAGGATGTATGAGGCATCACCCAGGTCTTTCATGGAGAACCTGTGTGACAAGAACCCCTTGACAGATTGTAGCATAGGAATGTCATTTCCTATTAAGAGAATGTCATCCACGTATAAAACGAGGAATACTACAGTTCTCGCCACAAATCTACTATAGATGCATGGTTCATCTGGATTTTTGATAAAGTCAAATTCCTTGACCGTCTCATCAAAACAGATGTTCCAACTCCGCGATGCCTGCTTTAGTCCATAGATGGACTTAAGCAACTTGCACACCTTTCCGCTGCTCCCACTCTGAATGAAACCCTCTGGCTGATCCATATAGACACACTCCTCTAAATTCCCATTTAGAAAAGCGGTCTTTACGTCCATCTGCCAAATCTCATAATCGTGGAAGGCAGCAATGGCAAGAAGGATCCGAATGGATTTCAGCATAGCCACTGGAGAAAAGGTTTCGTCATAGTCCAAGCCAGGTCTTTGACGGAAACCCTTTGCTACAAGTCTAGCTTTATAGGTCTCAACCTGTCCATCTACACCAATCTTCCTTTTGAAGATCCACTTGCATCCTACGGGTTTTACCCCGTCTGGAGCAATGTCCAACGTCCATACTTTGTT
Source organism: Agapanthus africanus (assembly GCA_030015575.1). Taxonomy (NCBI): domain Eukaryota; kingdom Viridiplantae; phylum Streptophyta; class Magnoliopsida; order Asparagales; family Amaryllidaceae; genus Agapanthus; species Agapanthus africanus. The sequence continues at coordinate 695,984,328 of JASDDO010000022.1, read as the reverse complement.
GGTGTACATGGACTCCATTTCGGTCCGCATTGCATCCAGCCATTTTACCGAGTCAACGCTCTGAACGGCCTGCTGGAAGCTAGTAGGCTCATCATAATCTATGATGCAATCCTCTCTATCCCCGTCTATGAGAAAACCGTAGTATCTCTCGGGCGGATGAGACTGCCTACTACTTCTGCGGAGCGGCATAGGAATGTCCTGTTCTTTTGAACTTACTGGCTCTTCCAAGCTCTCAGTAATAGTTTGTGGTTCTGGAATTTCTTCCAGTTCTATTGCGTTCCCACTTATCTGGGTTTCCAAAAACTCAGTTTCCAAGAAGCGGGCATGTTGAGAAACAAGAACTTTTTGTTCCTCTGCGGAATAGAACAGATACCCCCTGGAGTTCTTTGGGTATCCCACAAACTTACACTGTACTGAACGTGCCTCGAGCTTGTCCGCATGCTGCTTTTTTACAAAAGCTGGACATCCCCATATCTTAAGGTACTTAAGACAGGGTTTCTTCCCACTCCACATCTGATATGGAGTGGTAGGCACAGTCTTGGTGGGAGCCTTGTTCAAGATATATGCAGCTGCTTCTAGTGCATAGCCCCAGAAAGATCGCGGTAACTCAGCCTTACTCATCATGGAACGAACCATATCCAATAGGGTTCGATTCCTCCTTTCCGATACACCGTTATGTTGCGGAGTGTATGGAGGAGTACGCTGAGAGAGAATTCCATTCTCTTTTAAATAGTCCAGGAACTCGGCACTCAAGTATTCTCCACCTCGATCCGATCTTAGAATCTTAATACTTTTGCCTGTTTGTTTTTCAACTTCATTCTTGTAATCCCGAAATTTCTCAAAGGCTTCGGATTTGTGCTTCATTAAGAAGACATGTCCATACCTAGAGAAATCGTCTGTGAAAGTAATGAAGTATGAATAACCGCTTCGCGCATGTGTAGACATTGGACCACACACGTCGCTGTGTATGAGTCCCAAGAGCTCGCTCGCTCTTACTCCGTGTCCAGTGAACGGAGTCTTTGTCATCTTTCCCATGAGACAAGATTCACAAGTGGCATAAGACTGATACTCGAACGGATCCAAGTATCCTTCTTTATGTAACTTAGTCAACCGTGTCTCATTGATGTGACCCAATCTACAATGCCATAAGAAAGCCTGATTAATATCTGGAGACTTTCTTTTGTGTGTATTCTGGACATTGAAAATCTGTGGTTGGTTCAATACGTATATACCATTGCTCAGTGTACCTGACCCAATCAGAACTTGATTAAGGTGAATGTTTACAACATTACTTACAAACGCAAATTCATAACCTTCTTTAGAAACCAAAGATACAGAAATGATATTACAAGTTGCGTTGGGTACAAAAAAGCAATTACGCAAAACCAAAACATGCCCATCTGACATTCCCAGGTGATAGTCCCCCACGGCTTTAGCATCCATGCTAGCTCCGCTTGCAACTCTGAGGGTCATGTCACCTTCCTTCAAAAACCTATGATTTCTCAATGCCTGCAATGAATTACAGATATGAGATCCTGATCCGGTATCCAATACCCAGGAAGTAGAGTTTATAGAAAGACAGTTTTCAATAACATACACACCTGAAGCTGAAGCCGCAACCTGCTTCAGTTCCTGTGTCTTGGCCTTCCAAGCCCTGCAATCTTTCTTCCAGTGTCCACTCTTATGACAATAGAAGCATTCTTCTTTACCCACAAGCTTCCCCGCAATCTTTGTTGCCAATTCTTTTCCCTTCGTACCCACTTTACTAACACCGCCTCTTGGTTTGGCGGAGGCTTTCCTCCTCTTTCCCTTGGCTTTCGCCTTGGACCTAGAGGAAGAAGATCCTCCTACAAACAAAGCGGGTGTTTCCCTACCCTTCTGTAGGGTGCCCTCTGCGCTCCTCAGCATGTTGAGGAGTTCTGAAAGTTCAACTTCCTTTTCTTGCAAGTTGAAATTCAGTATGAACTGGGCGTAAGTGGATGGAAGGGACTGGAGAATTATATCCGTGTAGAGTTCACTGTCCAACGTGGTCCCAAGTTCCGCGAGCTCCTCAGTGTAGCCAATCATCTTAAGCACGTGGTCCGCTACCGATGATCCGACGGCCAATTTTGTCGAAAACAACTTCTTCGACACTTCGTATCTTGCGATACGAGACTGCTCTCCATACAGTTCTTTTGTATGAAGAAATATGGATTCCAAATCCATATTCTCGTGCCTCCTCTGATGATCGTTGTCCATCGAGGCAAGTACGAGGCACCTGGCCTTCGCGCTGTCAATCTCCCAAGTCTTACGGATTTCCTTATCCGCGACGCTGGAGGTGGGACCTGGGACGGGGGGAGCTTTGGTGGTAAGAAGATACCCCAGCTTGTCGTAAGTGATTGCCAACTTGACATTCCTGAGCCAATCTTTGTAGTTTGGCCCTGTCAATATGTTTTTATCTAGAAGTAACTTAAGTCCAGTCATTTCGATTTTGGTCGCTGCAGGGGGGAGAGAAGGAACACTTTAGCATGATGCTCTTGCAAGTTTAGAATGGTTTTTAAATTTGTCTAAACAGGATGGCTCCCACTGTTTCTCGAATCCCTCCTCAAACCACAAAGGAAGAATTAGCCGGGATCAATCCCACCGTGCAATACTTGCTTAACCGTTCAGCCAGGCCAGTGTCGGTACTTCGAGGGAGGTTTTCCAACGCTTTCGCGAAGTTCCTTAATTAAATAACCTCTTTTCCCTGGGGGCGTAGCCCCGCTAACACCTTTCTAGGCACCTACTAGGTTTATAGCATTGATCGTCTAGTGAGAAATTTCCCGAGGAGTAGCATATACTCACAGTAGGATCGGGATCCAAATATCATCGTGTGACGAAACTGAAGGAATCCTACCAGAATCACCACACTCCAAATGGTATGCAAATCTAGCAAGTTTCAGTACTTATGAAACTCCCGATGTGGATTTTTGCCCCATGCTCTTATGACCTTGACGAAGGTCAACAAATCATAAGTCACATGTCAAGTTCTGCCCGTCATTATCCAGGTTAATTTGAACCCACCCGTATATACCCTTGACGAAGGTCAACAAGGCAACACGACTGTCCCAAACCAACGCATCTATCTATGCTACATATGAACACCCAACAGCTACCAAACTCTATGCCTTGACGAAGGTCAACAAACATAGCTTGAATACTATTGAATATTCATACGAAACGACGGAGGGCTACGAATGGTTTTGGCGAAACCGTGAACGTAGTGAACTTGATATAATCGATGGAACGAGATAGCTTTTAGAAGGAGTGGCTCAAGCTCCGCATTTAAAAGTTAGTTTTGAAAAGAACCGAGTGGTTTTTCGAAAGTGTTCCAACGACTTTAACTTGGTTTATTATCTTGCATTAGTTCTTTTAATGCGTGATATTCTTGCATTAGTACTTTTAATGCGTCCTATCATTTAAATCCTACCATTGCAGAAAACAACCAAAATATGACGTACGCTTATGCCTTTCGCATTCGCCACGGGGTCCCGTCATCACTCGTTAGGTTACTTAACTAACGACAGAGCGGGGGCTGGGCTAGCGCGGCTGTAAAACATAAGCAACGCCTAAATAGAAAGCAATGATAGACATTACAGATCACAGATGAATACATTGAATATACTAGCAATCCGCAATCCTTTCGAGCCTGAAACGAAAAGCGGATAACACGGTCGCGGTGAATAGCCAATACCCCACCCAAGACCCCTACGGGTGCGGCAAACTACCCGCCAAGTACCCGGCAGTTTGTGCACCCCTCCATGGGTCTATCCTAGGAGCAAAAACAGTAAAAAGAATTATACAATGACGGCTACAACACCGACCCGGTTGTGCGGCCAAACAAATAATAATTATTACATCAATTTACATTTACAATGAATGAAAGAAAAACAAAAGCTCATCTCACATCCAACCCCGGCTATTCACCCGCGACAGTCCAACACATTCATATACACATTCCAATATCAAACACAGATCATGTATAACCCCGACTAATCGTCTTATAGCGATTAGTCGACGTTCAATACATGCAAGCATCACAGATATAACCATCATAGTCAAAGTGCAGTGAAGTTCGGAAAAAATACGGAATTATAGGACCCCAAAAGCAAATTTCTATTCTGGAAAATCTGGGCACATATAATATATTTTAAAAATCCCAAAACCAACACACAAACACACTGCACGAAAAACGATGCACAGAAGAAGACAAAGCGCGGCGCTTCCGCGGCAAATACCCACCTCGTGCGGCGGAAGGGCGGCGGTTTGGACGAATCACTGTATCGTTTTTCTTGGGTGTTCACACAAAACCCTGAGCCGAATTTACAAGTATAAAGTTTTTCATTTAGAGCAGAAAAAATTTCAACAGAAACTTAGGGTTTTGTTTTTCCGGTTTTGCGATTTTTTGGTTCCGAACTTCGTTACACTTCACTACCAAGCTAGTTTAAGTTTAGTTAGGCTCTGATACCACTGTAAGTCCATATTGCGACCCCCGGTTCTTACGGGGAGGCGGAAACGGTATAAAAACAAATTTTTATCGCAAGAGGCAACATGGACTACACTAGGTCGGGATCGGGTCTAAACTAAACTAGCATACAAGCTAAAGAGTTTTAGCTACTCGGATGAAAGTTATACCTAAACTTGAACTCCTTCTTCTTCAAACCTTGTAGAGGTTGATGGTTCTTGCCTTGTAGCCTTCTTCCGTCGAAGATGGATCCACCTCGAAGGTTCTACCTTTGGGCTCTTCCTCGATCTTTGAGTGAACTAGGGTTTCCGGTTTGCTAAACCTTGAACCCTAGGGAGAGTAGAGATTGTCTAGGGGTTGTTTTCTTTTCAAGGTGAATGATTCTCAACACATGAGAAGGAATCACCTTGAGCTTGAGGAAGAAGAAGATGAAGAGAGGAGAGAGAAGCTAAATGAGATAATGAGCTAGGTTTTTCTTTCTTGCAACCATAATGCCAAAAGAAAAGAATTATCTAAATAATAATAATTCAAAATAAGAATAGTTGATGGTAATTTAGAATGACCACTATCATGCTTCTTTAAATGAAGTGTAAGCATGAATCAAGGAGGATCTTTCAAAGCATGATGGTGGTCAATGGTCAACAAGTCAACCAAGGTCAATAAGTCAACAAAAATCAACCATAACATAATTCTCATTTAATTACTATTATTAATAGATAATTCATAAATCCATTAGGGTTTGGAAAAAGATAACTGTCAACTGTGCATACGCACCCGTTCCGAAACCCTAATGAAAAATCTCATCCTCCGCCTCAAGCAACTGTGCATACACACCTGCATTCTCGTTCCGAGAAACAAGAATACCGAGATATAAAAGCAACCCCCAAAACATATACCAGTATCTGGCTCAAACCAGAGTCTGCCAGTATAATCCGTCCGGACTCCAAACGTGCACAAGTGCGCGGATGAGAACGAACCCTGTCGCAAAACCATGCGACCTCTACTCTGTTTTGCCCAGAGGCGAATACCCTCTGTGTGGGACTCTAAAGACTCGGCACTACGCTGGCAGTGGGTTTAACCACAGACCGCAAGCGGCACTAGCTGTGCGTAACGGTCCCCAGGTAGATGCCGACAAGAAGGCTGACGAGGTGAAACCCCATCTGTACTCCTACTGAGTCTGAATGTGACAGTCTCCGTACAGTCCGGTCTGTTCGTCTGATACATCGCATGTCGGGCCTAGGGGGCGGTAAAACGTCAGTCCCCCAATAGCGGTACAAGTCGTGTCGGAGTGAAGCCCAAAACACCCTGAGATAACACTGGAACCTACCAGTATATCTCGCTTGCCCTGGCCAGGGACTACTCGTGTAATGGCTCTCCTAGACACAGCGCGATGTCAACCCCCAATACCGGGAGAGACGAATCCTGTCTAACCGGCACTGCCTCCAAGTGCTTCGGGACTGCACCCAACCACCACCTGTTTGCACGACTCCTTTGAGCCGTGGTAGGGTAGTGATCAAAGTGCAGTGGGAACACACTCGAGGCGAAGTGCTAGTATCAAGTCAGCGGACTAAGCTGTACTCATGTCACCTGGGAACTGATGACTGACGATAGGTATAATACCAACCTGTCAGTTCCCGACGAGTCCTGTCCAGTGTACTCGTAACCTAACGAGCACCCGTATACTATCTCTAGTACGACGTACTGATGGCTGTGGGACAGACCATCTCCCACACTGGGATGAGAAGCGCATACGCTAGTCTACTCCGGAGTATCGATGCCCTGTCTCGATAGTCCTGCGACTAGGGACCTGTATAAGGATGTGCTTATAGATTACCCAGCCCCCACTAGTGCGACTGCCATCACAACGCTGGTAATCAAGCAAAGATCCTAAGGGCTCCACTAATGCGTATAAGTGATATAGTAAAATAAACACAAGTACACATTGAAGTAGAAACAAACCAAGTAGCATACTACTATATTGAGCAAGATTGTTTATACAAGGTGAATATCCCAAGCTTCCATTAAGTAATATACAAACTAGTATGATACAGTAATGGCCTCTAGGGCATATACACTAACATCCGCGTGGTAATCCTAGTACAGAAAGTAAAATATACATACAACGGGTACATCGACCGCAACCTGGTCGTGCCCCAAAAGAATAATACAAACAGGCAGTGACGGCAGTCCACATGTCGGACGCTCGTCCCGCAATATCAAATGTACATAATACAACAATATTGTACTAACATTGCATCCAGGCTATCCCCCACGACCGATCCGCAACAACACAGCAAAACACAGAACATCAACGTGAATGTCACGTTCGCAAATCCGTCTAACCGGGCTATAGCAGTTAGACAGGATTTACCGATCGAATGACATTCATGGTCGCAGATATAATGTAAATACTGTGAACTGGCATGTTTAAAATATCCGATCGAATAAATTTATCAAAGTGGGCCCCAAGCAGTACTGTAGCACTTACAGAAAATCTGGGCCCAAAATTAATATCCCAAAACCCCTATTTACAAGTCTAAAGCCTACTGAGAAATTTTGGTGCAATGAACACACCTTACCACCGCGGAACCGCGGCCAAACCAGGGGTTTAGCCGCGTTTCCGCAGCCGTACTAAGAGATCGCTGCATCAAATTTCACCAGAATTCTTAGAATTTCATGCACTGTATTCTGAGATGACCTGAAAAAATTTTGGAGCAGAAAAAATTTCGACAGAAAACACATGTGCACTAAAATACGGTTTTTGGGGATTTTGTTCGATCGAGTACTAAACATACTAGAGCAAGGTAGGCATGGTTAATGGCATGGCTCTGATACCATTGTAAGCCCGCGGGGGCGCCCCGGCCGTCGATCCGACGCCAGAAACGCGGAAACAAAAACTTTACAAAACTTTGCAAACCGGCACCACCGCGGACTTTCTACCCGGATCGGGCCATTAACCTAGCAACTAGCAAAGTAGAAAAGAGTAGAGAAGTTATACCAAGCGATCCGTGTCCTTCGGTCTTCATCTCCACTCCGATCTCCTGCGGAATCTCCGTCCATCATCGTCTCGTCGGAAAGGGCACCACGGAGCCGGAATCTTTTACGGGCTCCCGCCTCTTGACCGAGGCAACTCGGGCGCGAAGTTGGCTAGCCGACGCGTCCAAGACTTGCTATAGATATAGTGTAGTGGCTTTGTCTCTTTGGGGTTTAAGAAGTTGCCTTTGATGGAGGTATCAAGAAGGAACTTTGGAGAGAGGTTCATGAAATTGTGTAGCAAAGAAAAAGAATGAGATGAACAAAGTTTTTCCCTCATCTAAAATGAACTCACCCTCTCTCCTCTCTTGGATGTGGCCGGCCCCCCCTTTCTCCACATTGGAGATCATGGAATCAAGAAGCCAAAAAGAATCATCATAAGAAAAAGAATAATCTCCAAAGATAATGGTCACAGCCATTTCTATTCTCTTCAAATCAAAGCACCATCAAATGAAAAGCCATCAAATGGACAAGAATGGAATCTCATCATGAAGAGGCTAAAATAATGCAAGAAACCCCTCCACTAAATGTTAATTGCAAACTTGCAATTAACACCCTCCATCTAAAGTCCGACCGAGAAGGAATAAAGAAAACCGGCCGGAACGGAATGCAAACTGGCAACTTCAGAAACTGATCCCGTAATAAATTACAGGAAAACCCCGCTACTGCAAATACATGCCCGCATTTGTATTCCCACTGAACACAAATGCAAAGAGACAAAACTACACAATCTAATACTAGAATCCGGCTTAAGCCAAAGCCGGCTAGTAAAAACCGTCCGATCATGATCCGTGCAATACTGCATGTATCTGATCGAACCCTGCCATATCTCCATACGGCCTCTACAGCGTTTCGCCCGAAACCTGAGTAACTGAGTGTGGTGGACTCTAAAGACTCGTCAATACTATGGCTGTGGATTTAACCACTAGCACGTCAGAGGTATAAGCCAATACGTGACGGGCCACCAGGTATTGACCAAAAGGGACGTCGATGAGCGAACTCATCCTGACACCCTACTGAGCCTGTCGGTGACAATATCCGTACAGTCCGGTCCGTTCGTCTATGAGTATCGCATGGCGGGCCTAGGGGGTTGGTAAAAGTCAGACCCCCAAAAGCAGTACAAGTCATGTCGGAGTGCAGCCCAGAACACCCTGAGATACTACTGGAATACCTACCAGTAAATCTCCTGCCTTGGCCGAGGGCTTTGTGTAATGGCTCTCCTAGACACAGCGCGACCTCACCCCCAATACCGGGAGAGACGAACCCCTGCAGATCCGCTCACTGCCTCCATGTGGCTCGGGACAGTACCCAACTAAAACCTATTTGCACGACTCCTTTGAGCCGTGGTAGGGTAGTAATCAAAGCACAGTGAGAACTCACACGAGACAAATGACGATCCCAGGTCGATGAACTAACCTGTACACATGTCACCTGGGAACTGCTATCTAACGTCTGGTATAAAACCCAACTAGCAGGTTCCCGGCGAGTCCTGTCCGGTGTACTCATAACCCAATGAGCACCTGTATACATCTTAGGTGAACCAACTGACACCAGTGGCTTGTAAGACCGGCCACCGCCCCTCGTCGGGGTCTCGACTGTATACACTAGTCTACTCTGGAGTATCGATGCCCTATCTCGAAACTCCTACGACTAGGGACCATTTAAGGATGTGCTTATAGACTACCAGCTCCCACGTATATGATCGCCCTCATACTGCCGGTAGTCAAGCAAGAATCCTAGGGGCTCTATCAACGTGCAATAGTGACCTGTAAGGTCACCTAAAGCAGTACACGATGATAAAGGTAAACCAGATAGCATACTATCATCTTGAGTAAGACTGTCCTACTGGGACAGGTCCTCCCCTCAATCATTGCAATCACGTGCCTGTGATCCAATAATTGACTCTGAGGGCACTATCTCCAACAAGTTTCGTCTTGCCCCCCGTCCAGATGAGGCGCTGCCAGTGCCAACCTCTTAAAGACTGATGTTGTATTTTCAGTAGCGGTATCCAATCTGTCAAAGACAGACCTTCGAGTAGGAGCAGGAGCCGGAATAGTCAGCCTTGAAAAGACAGACTCTTTAACAGGAGAAGCCGCCTTGACGACTTTAGGAGCAGAGGTGGCTACCTTCCTCGGGATGGCCACTTCAGGGTTCATGGGCTTCTTGGCGGGCCCACTGGAGTTCTGGTTCAGCCTGGTAAAGACAGAGGTTGCCGGCTTGATATTGGACGACCCGTTGAGAGGGGCCGTGGTAGTAGTAAGCCGATCGAAGACCGACTTCTTTTGCGTTTTCGGTGCGGGCACTAGAATGGTGAAGCTTGCAGGCGGGAGCATGGTCCCGAAGAACAGACCGGTGGTGGCCTGAGTCACCTGTTCTACCGGCATAGCAAGGTTGGAGGCCACTTGAGGCCCATAGGCTACGCCTCCAGGTAAGGCGGAGCGTCGGTTGCAGTTGCATTTGGAGCAGTTTGAGCAGTTAGACGCCATTGTTGTATGATTGCTGCACCAAGCAAGAGACCAAATCTTAGTAACTTGAAACCTTAGGGAAACCATTAACAAACCGCGATTCGTTCGCGAAGACGACACACGAAGTGTGGAGTGGAAAGAGGAAAAGGTCCCACCGGGCGTGCCAGAATTTGTTCCCCTCCGAATACAGAGACGCGACCGTGTAGGTTCGTCTTGCCTGAGATTCAGGGCAGATGCTATATGGTTTTATCCGTCCACCTCTCCGAAGATGCCAAGTTGATTTATGGCGTCGTATATCGGAGGTTTAGACGGATGCGGCCGATGTAGCAGACTTCGTCAGATTTCCCCTCGCTTGAGAGGTTTTTGATTGTGGGGACGCTCTTCCCTGCAGGCGCAAGCCCCTGCAGTTAATTACGCTACCGCATCACGGTAACAACTTTATCTTTCTCCAGAATTTCACTTCGTGTCGTGGGTGTTTGTTTTGTTTGTGGTTGCCCGTGGATTGTATACGAAGACTAATTTATGTCGTCACCCGTAGGACGTGGATTAGTCCAAATCCGTATTTACTTAGATTTGGGTTTGGGGTTTTAGTTTAAGGATACGTTAGCCGTGTTTGAGGCTAAGATCAACTTAAACGTTCGTTAAGGATACGTTAGTCCAATTTGAGACTAAGATCAACTTAACATGATCGTTTAGATCCGACAAAAGAGCATTTGGAGGCTCTATTATTCCAGTTTAGGGACATAGTGGTCCATTTCATGTATGGCCGTCGGGACCCATCATCTCTCTGACGACGTTGAAGGATTACAACGACAGATGTCAGAGGAGTTCAGAGATGTACCCTTGAACCAAAGTTGATTGGGGGATCTATAGTCCAATTTGGGACTAAAGTCTGTTTAAAGGTTTAAGGATACGTTAGCCGTATTTGAGGCTAAGATCAACTTAAACGGGATCGTTTAGATCCGACAAAAGAGCATTTCGGGGCTCTATTGTTCCAGTTTAGGGACATAGTGGTCCATCGCCAGTTTATGGACATGGTGGTCCATCGGTTTAAGGACGCTTGAGTCCGTGAGTTTAAGGACGCTTGAGTCCGGGAGTTTAAGGACGCTTGAGTCCAAGAGTTATGAGTGGTTGTCGGGACCCGTCACCTCTCTGACGTCGTTGAAGGATTACAACGATAGGTGTCAGAGGAGTTCGGAGATGTACCCTTGAACCGGATGTAAATTGATTTAAGGGAGCAATCGTGCTCGGTCAATTTAATTTGAGGACTTACGGCCATGATTAGGCTAAGTCCAGTTGAAGATGTTCAACATTTTCATTTGTCTTCGGCCTATTAGGCCTATGCTAGGGCTTTTCCCCTGTTTAATAATGCACTGCATTTTATTTTGGCCTGTAAGGCCTATTTGATTTGGGCTCTGTCCCTTTATTTTTAAGATGCAGAGCAACTGTTTTGGTCTGACAGACCTTTGTTTGGGCTCTGCCCTTTTTAAAATAATGCATTGCATTTTTAATTGGGCTCAGCCCTTCTTTAAATAATGCAGAGCATTGATTACACTGACAGAGTGCCACGTGGCCTGTCAGGCGCTCTGCGCCAATTAATGAGCGCAAGCGCATGTGGGGGTGACACGTGTCACGCTCTGGTGAGCACAAGCGCAGTTAGCGCAGTGCGCTACGCCAGTGCACTGCGCTGTTGCGCTGTTGACACGTGGCGCGCTCTGGTGAGTTGCGCCAATTTCAGAGAGCAATGCTCTATTTTAAAAGCGCATAGTGCAAGTGGTTTTGGAGCTGACACGTGGCGCTCTCTGGAGGCTTGCGCCAACCCAGGAGTGCAACAGTGCAGATTTACAAGTGCAAGGCACTGTTTTAATATCTTGATCCAATTTTGGATTCAAGAAAAGAATCTTTAAGATTCTAGAACCAATGGTTCATAAAAAAGGCAATGCCTTTGTTATTATTATTTTTTTATTGAAGATCCTTGATCTTGTTCTTAGATCAATGATCTTTTCAGAAGAAATCCTTCTTTATTCAAAGGGTTTACCTTTTTCTCTTTTTGAGTTCTTCTCAAAATTCTTTAGAGGAGTTCTCTATCTGTTTTCTGTGTTTCTGTCTCTCTTTCTCTATCTCTGTATGTTTTGGAATTGCGGTCTAGGGGCCTTTATATAGTGCTCATTAATTTGTTAAATTCGTTAAAGAGATCATTCTCTGAGTGATTTGGGGATTTTTCCTCACCGTTGGATCTTTGATCCAAGGGCTTCCGTTTTACAGAAGACAAACTTCTTGTTTTAATAAGAACATAAAGATCTTACTGGAATTTTAATTCTGTTTGGCGCAAACGCACCTGCGCTTGACACGTGTCGCGCAGCGCAACTGCGCTGACACGTGTCACGCAGCGCAACTGCGCTGACATGTGTCGCGCAGCGCAGAGTGCAGCGCAACTGAAGCATTGCTTCCTTCAATTTTGTTTTAAATAGAGCCTTGCTCTGATTGGGTGCGCTGCCTTGGGCGCAGCGCTGGCGTGTTAGCTTTTGACACATGGCGCGTTGCGCGCAGCGCAAGGAATCTGAAGCGTTGCTTCAATTTTTTGAATTTTTGAAATTCAAACAGAGCTTTGCTCTGATTGGGGAAACAACTATCTCTAGATGCTCCCAATGCTCCCCGTGCGATTTACTTTTCACCACGAGGTCATCTGTCACGCCCCGCTTCCCAGTGTACGGGCAGAGGGCGCGATGAGGCCGCTACTTATTTACTGTGAAGTAAATACGCAAAGCGTATCTAAGCAATATAAATATAAATGCACAAGAGACAAGATATAATAAAACAGCAACTTTATTTATTCATATTCTTTTTGTACAATGCATGGAAAAGTAAATACAACTGAATGAAAGCAATGCCTAAACAGTGGCATAACAAAAATGAAAAGTACTGAAATAAAAATGTGTACAATGAAGCTAGAGCTCTAGGTCGTAGGCAAGCTGATCCAAGTCATCACTAGTAGGCTCGATCTCCTGAGTGTCCAAATCACCTGACAGCATTCCAAAGAAGAAAAAGAAGGAATGTCGTCAGCGAACAATCGCTCGGTAAGTCCCAAAGATAAGGGAGAAATAGAATAGATAGAAAGAGAAGATAGCTTTTAAAGTTGTATTATATGAGTATTTGGTGTTAACGCTGTTGTTTGTAGCTTGGTACAGAAGGATGCCAGTGTATACGAGAAGAGTCTCTATATGCCAGAGACTAGAGGCACGTGTGGTACAAGGAACCGTTTATGCCACGGTACAACAGCGACGGAATATAAGTTAGGTGTCTTAAATCTTACAGTCTCGTGCCACTTCTAACACCTTCCGTACCAATCTACCCTTTAAACCCCGCGAAGTATTGTATTGTATTGTTTGAGTTGTATTGTAAATTGTATTGTCTTGTATAGATGGATGACTTGCCGAAACCATGATATCAGTAAATGGATGTAACTGGAGAATCATGTAAATGGAATTATATCCATGGTTCGGTTCAGTCAATACAGATTGAACAGATTGAATATATGTATTCATGGATTCATGTTGGATTATAGATTATAGATTGTGCTTGATTCATATTCAAGTCAGATTATTATAATGAGACTCATTCCGAGTCAGAACAATTAGAAAAGAAATTGAAGTCCTGATTGTTTTGATGTTATTGGTAACCGCTGCACATGGGCGGCAGGATTTGTGTCTTTTTCAAAGACGATTACCATGTTGATAACACCGTTGTTAAGTTGTCTACCTTAGATAGGCAAGCACCCATATCTCCGGCTTCCTGAGGCTCAAGAGACTGGTCCCGCTTAAACCTATATTTACTAGGGTCCTTAGGGTAATTTATAGAACTTGAGGGGGTTTTATGTAAAAATAATTTGTATACTTTTCAAAATTACACCCTGATTGAATTGATTTCGGATTGTGTAGTATGAAAATTGTATAGAAATCACAACCAAAAATATTTTGACCGCAATCAATAACGGTGTCGAATGTAGCGCGTTAGTAAGTGCGGATCGTCCACAGGGAAAGTGTAATCGTTCGTGTTTCGATTTAGATGAGTTGAAACTTTAAAGAAAAGAAAATAAACAATTCATGATTTGTAAATTGAAGTTCAAGAATTAGGAAAATCTAGTCTAAATCAAGAAACGATAAAATCAAGAATTGAGAATTTGTGATGATTTCCAAATCAAATATCAAGAATCGAAGTGAGGCTCGTAGGAATCGATCGGATCTATAGATGTGATGAAATCTAACGATTACGTATTCTTATCCATCGATGAATCGATACTAGATCGATGATGATCAACGAGAATTAGGGATTTCTTGTGAAACTAGGGTTTCAACATCTATCCCTTGTTCCTTCGTCGATATCATTCACATTCTAGCCTCTAGTAAATTCAAGAATCGATCGTGGATCCCTAATTTCGAGCGATCACAATCAAGAAAGCATCGCACCGAAACTAGGTCGTCGATTCTTCAATTTACAAGAGTTTACAAACTCGTAAGACTTAAGAATCGTTTTAAGATTTGTTACATCATCATTCTATTGATCGTCTCGACTCCTTTACGAGCGGAGTTTTACTCAAACATCACAACAAGAACCACAATCACAAATTGAGATCGAATCATGATGCAAGAATTTAAATAAAGCAAGATTAAATAATTTCACCTTTTATTTATCAACAATTCCGTTACAAATCGCTCAAGAACTACAAGAGGAAGAACTCGATCATCGATTGGGCTTCGCTCGTCTCCTTGAGTCACGGATCGGCTTGGATCACTTGCTCGATTGAAGATCGGCCCCGCTCCTAAAAGGTTGAAGGCTTATCGCTTGATTTGGGACTCGGGATCTTGAATTTGGCTTTGGATTTTGGAATTAGGGTTAGGGTTTTGAGGCACAAGTTGTGTCACTCAACTTGTGGGTGGAAGATGAAGGAGAGAAGAACAACCTTCAACAACCTTTTTCATCCTAGATCTAGGCTCCCTTTTATAAGCTTTCATAACCCTAGATCCAGGATTCAAAATTTGAATTTCCCTCCAAAAGTTTGTTAGCTATAGAGGCTTCTAGAAGTAGTTAGTTGGAGGGAGCTTTTAGAACTAGGTTGTTAGGAGGTTGATTAGCTTAATCAAGATTAGCTTGATTAATGATCCTTGCTGATCTGGAAGAAGCTTCGAGAGTTTTCTGGAGATTGCATTGGCTTGATGAGGTTCTGGAACTGAGATAGGAATACTGCAGCTGAAATGGAGTGCTGATGTCACTATGCCACAGCGGATCCGCGGCACGTGCCTGCTCCGGCCGCGGATCCGCGGTCACGTGAGAGAGACACTGCTTCATATTTCTTCTGTTGCTTTGTACTGACTTTAGGGTATTTATCTGATATGTTGAATTGTATAATTCCCTCTGTATTAATGCCAGATCAAAACATCTTAGACTTGGCGTAATTTTGATCAGCTCTTTGACAATTTTGGCTCGGTTCCTGAAATTTCTTGCACAGACTTCGAAACAAGTGTTGCGCTACACAAGAATGATGCGATGCCATGATAAACAGTCAATTTCCCTTAAAGTGCCGGTTTTAGAGTATAACACATGTAATATGGTATTTTAGGGGTGTTTTGCTAATATGTGCTAATATGCAAACCGAACACCTCTACATGAATGCAAAAAGATAGGGAAATTGCCGTGTTAAAAATGCAGTATTTTCGACTGATCAAATTCCCCCAAATTTATTTTCGGTCGTCTCGAGCGAACTGTTTTATTAAAAAGAGAAGGAGAAAATAAAGAAAGAGAAAAACTAACTAGCACACTTTCGTAGGCAACACGATTGCACTGAGCACGTGCAACAAGCCTTTAAACCTCTAGGTGTCCCTAGTAGGAGGAGTGTTGTCTCCTGAGGGTTTTCAGCGGATTGCACCCACAAAATCCAATAATAAAAGGAAGATCGTGAAAGTTACATTTAAAGATAAGAATTGTAAAAGAAAGACTTTGAAAATTAGGGTTTCCAACTAAGCTAGCTTTTTGGTTGTCATGAGCCCTATCTTAATAGTCATGAAAAGATGTTAGAAATCACATCATCCCTTAATAAAACATCATCTTATTCTTCATTCCTATCTTTCTTCCAAACATCGATCATATAACCCTACGTGTGTGTAAAGAACATCCCTACACCCGGAGAATTCAATTCAAGCTATCATACTCTTATCCATCCACCTCAGTACTTTTTAATTAATGAATATTTAGATGAATTTGCTCACACACTTTCATGCGACCGTTATTACTTCTTGAGGTACTAACCGACCGATTACTCATGTGCTTGCTTATTTGGTGTTTTTCCTCGTCTTGCACCACCTAAGGCTTAGCAGTGACTCCCAGACCAGTTGGCCTTAGGGCACTTGGTGAAGAGGCACCCTCGCTATATTTTTTTATTGCTGCCTTGGCGATAACAAAACCAGTGTCCATTTTTCTCACCATTTTATATTTTCTTCATTTTTTTTATTTCCTTCATACTTTGGATTTAAGACAAGAGCATTTCAAGGTATCCTCTACTATCCCGAGCTTCAAGACGTGTGTAAGTGTGTATAGTAGGGTATCAACGTTCAAAATGTTTGGCTTCCAGAATAGGAACTATTTTTCAGACTTATTTTTATCCTCAGATTAGTGACTTCTTTCATCTTACTAACCCTTGGGACAACGGCTCATAACTACTTATTACTAGTTCGTATAAGAAAACTTCTAATTTTCTAGGTTTTCTTAAATTTTTCCAATCTTTTGGATGTAATTTTTTTCACTATCTAATCTTTTATTATCTTATTTATGTACAAAAATATTTTTATTTTTTTGAAATTTTTTAAATTTTTATGGGTTTTTTTTTCAAAAATGTTTTGTGCTTATGCAAAGTGATATGCAAATGATGCGAAAATAAGCACAAACCTCCCCCAAACTTGTTTTCAACAGTGTCCTCACTGTTGCCAACCGCTATATCTACAAAAACTTGTAAGCCTGGAAGGAATTTATTAGTGGGGGCAAAATATTTAAGTGAAGAACCTCCCCCAAACTTATTTTTGGCTCATCATTTTGTGTAAAAATTTTCTTTTCAAGAGCCAGATTATACCCCCCCCCAAACTTGAGTTAAGCAATGTTAATCTTTGAAAATCACAAGAGGGGATTAAGAATCATTGGTCGATACCAAGCTTTGCAAAGACCGAAAGTTAACACCAACCATTCGAAAATTTTATCAATACAGTGCTCTGGTTGGTGGAAGAAGAAGTGGGGAAAGGGTAAGGGGTGGAATAGAATGTGTGTGCGTCTCATTTTGGAGAGACGATACAGTGAATGTGATGGATTACTCGCATTCTTTTTACAGTTCAGAAGAAGGGGTGGAGGTTCAATTTCATTGATTGGGAGATGATTCATCTCAACACCCGTGTCATTCAAAAATACGAGTTCATCAGCGAAGATTTCCTCAAAAGTTCCATCAATACCCCGAAGAATAATGTCATCACAAAGTGCGGGGTGATCTTCTGACTCTAAAAGCAGTTCATAATTAGTGTTAGTTGTTGACCCGGACAACTCGGTGGAAGAGTCCGTATGTGTATGATACATAGTTGGGTCAAACAATAACGTATGAAAAGAGTCAAGATCGGTATCATGAGGATCATCAAATTCGCTGCTGTCGACATCCATTAAGTCGACAGAACAGACCTGAGCAGTAGGTTCAGAGGGTACACTTCCCAACTTGTAAATGTTCAGCTCAATTGACCTATTCCCGAAGGATAGGGTCATAGAACCGTTACGACAGTTGATTATAGCATTGGAAGTGGCCAAAAAAGGGCGACCTAAAATCACCGGAATTTGATTCCGTGGGTTTGCTACAGGCTGTGTATCAATTACAATAAAATCCATAGGGAATACAAATTCCCCGATTTTTATTAACACATCCTCCAATTCACCCCTAGGTTTGGTGCTTGATCGGTCAGCCATCTGGAGAGTGCAATGTGCTGGTTTCAACTCTCCGATCCCTAACTGCTCGTAGACCGAGAAAGGAAGCAGGTTAACACTTGCGCCAAGGTCAAGTAGAGCACGGTTGATGTGTTTCTCCCCAATAGAAATGGAAATAGTAGGATATCCAGGATCCTTACGTTTCCTCGGTCATTGTTGGGGGAAGGCCGTGTCTACTGTTTTTGCCATGAATATCTTCTTGGGCACTTGAGTCTTCCTCTTTCTAGTGCACAAGTCCTTAAGAGTTTTCGCATAAGCGGGGACTTGTTGGATAGCATCTAGAAGAGGGATGTTGATGTTAACCTGTTTCAAAATTTCAGTGATCTTCTCCATTTGTGGACTTGGTCTGTTTCCCCTTAACCGATTCGGGTAAGGAGCTTGGGCAATAAGGTCGGGGTCCAACATTGGAGAAGATCGTGTGGGTGGAAACGATCTAAGAATTGTTGGAGATAGTGCCCTCAGAGTCAATTATTGGATCACAGGCACGTGATTGCAATGATTGAGGGAGGACCTATCCCGGTAGGACAGTCTTACTCAAGATGATAGTATGCTATCTGGTTTACCTTTATCATCGTGTACTGCTTTAGGTGACCTTACAGGTCACTATAGCGTTTTAATAGAGCTCCTAGGATTCTTTCTTGACTGCCAGCAGTATGAGGGCGATCATATACGTGGGAGCTGGTAGTCTATAAGCACATCCTTAAAAGGTCCCTAGTCATGGGAGTTTCGAGACAGGGCATCGATACTCCAGAGTAGACTAGTGTATACAGTCGAGACACGGTGGCCGGTCTCACAAGCCACTGGTGTCAGTTGGATCACCTAAGATGTATATAGGTGCTCATTGGGTTATGAGTACACCGGACAGGACTCGCCGGGAACATGCTAGTTGGTCTTATACCTGACGTCAGATAGCAGTTCCCTGGTGACATGTGTACAGGTTAGTTCATCGACCTGAGGATCGTCATTTGTCTCATGTGAGTTCCCACTGTACTTTGATTACTACCCTACGACGCTCAAAGGAGACGTGCAAACAGGTTTTAGTTGGGTGCAGTCCCGAGCCACATAGAGGCAGTGAGCGGATCTTCAGGGGTTCGTCTCTCCCGGTATTGGGGGTGAGGTCGCGCTGTGTCTAGGAGAGCCATTACACGAAGTCCTTGGCCAAGGCAGGAGATTTACTGGTAGGTATTCCAGTAGTATCTCAGGGTGTTCTGGGCTACACTCCGACACGACTTGTACCGCTTTAGGGGGTCTGACTTTTACCAACCCCCTAAGCCCGCCATGCGATGCTCATAGACGAACAGACCGGACTGTACGGATATTGTCACTAACAGGCTCAGTAGAGTGTCAGGATGAGTTCGCTCATCGACGTCCCTTTTGGTCAATACCTGGTAGCCCGTTACGTATAGGCTAATACCTCTGACGTGCTAGTGGTTAAATCAACAACCAAGGTGTTGACGAGTCTTTAGAGTCCCCCACAGACAGTTACTCAAGTTTCGGGCGAAATGCTGTAGAGGCCGTATGGAGATATGGCAGGGTTCGATCAGATACGTGCGGTATTGCACGAATCAGGATCAGACGGTTAGTACTAGAGGCCGTATGGATATATAGCAGGGTTCGATCAGATACGTGCGGTATTGCACGGATCAGGATCGGACGGATAATACTAGCCGGCTTTGGTTTAAGCCGGATCCTAGTATAGTACAGTGTAGATTTTGTCTCATTGCATTTGTATTCGGTCGGAATACAAATGCGGGTATGTATATACAGAAGCGGGGTTTTCCTGTAATTTATTACGGGATCAGTTTTTTGGAGTTGCCAGTTTGTTTTCCGTTTCAGCCATATTTCTTTGTATCTTTCATTGGCTGAAGATTGGTGGAGGAGGGCTTATTTGCATTTGTGTAAATAAGCATTTTGGAGGGTTGTCTTTTCATATCTTTGTATCATGATAATTCCTCCACCATTTGACTTCTTCTTCTTCTCATCATGGTTGTTGATGATTAATTGATGGAGTATTGGTTTTGTTGTGTCATGATCACTTGACTTTCTTTAGTCATCATGGCTTGACTTGTGGTGTCATGATGGTTGTAGTGGAGTGTTGGATTTAGTTTGTTATCATGCTTGTTGATGATGAAGGGTTATGGTGATAGATGTGAGACTTGCCTTTTTCACTTTACACTCTACCTTGCATTATTCTTATCCATTGGTATTATTCCTCACTTCACTCCATTCTCACTCACCACCATGAGAGGGGCCGGCCATTCCCTTAGTGGGCTATCCAAAATTGTGGTGAAGATTTTTGTTGATCTCTTGGCTTTGTAAAATCCCACAAGTTCCATCTCCATAAGCTTATATCATTCCTCCACCATATACATGGCAACTTCAACCCCTAGAGACAAAAAGAGCACTACACTATTCTACAGCAAACCTTGAGCACGTCGGCTCGCCAACTTCGTGCCCGAGTTGCCTCGGTCCAGAGGTGGGAGCCCGTAAAAGAAGCCGGCGACGTGGTGCCCTTCCGGCGACGAGGTGGAGACCGGAGATTCCGCGGGGAGATCGGGACGACGACGAGAAGACCGAAGGACACGGATCGCTCGGTATATCTCTCTATCCCCTTCTCTAGATTGCTAGGACTAGTTTAATGGCACGATCCGGGTTTATAGTGCGCGGTGGTGCCGGTTTGAAAAATTAAAGTAAATCACCGCTTCCGCATTCCGGCGTCGGATTGACGGCCGGGGCGCCGCCGTGCACTTACAGTGGTATCAGAGCCTCGCCATTAGCCTAGTCTAGCTTTGTCTAACATGTTTAAAGTTTCGATCGAGCAAAAATCCCAAAACCGCGTTTTCAAGCATATCAGTTTTCTGTCGAAATTTTTTTGGCTCCAAAAATTTTTCAGTATGTTGCAGAAGTGTGTGAAGGGACTCTTTAGCTTACTGTAAAAATTCGACACCATGATTCAATAGGAAGACCGCGGAACCGCGGCCAAAACCCCCTTATGGCCGCGGTTCCGCGGCGGTTCTGTGTTATCATTGTGCCATTTATTTCCAGTGGCTTTTGGGTTGGAAATAGGGGTTTTGGAATATTCTTTTTGGGCCCAGAATTTCTTTAAGTGCTACAGTAATGCTTGGGGCCCATTTGGTAAAATTTGATCGATCGAAAATTTTAAAACACATTAGTTCACAGTATTTACATTATATCTGCGACCGTGAATGTCACTTGATCGGTAAATCCTGTCAAACTGCTATAGCCCGGTTAGACGGATTTGCGAACGTGACATTCACGTTGATGTTCTGTGTATTGCTGTGATGTTGCGGATTGGTCGTGGGGGATAGCCTGGATGCAATGCTAGTACAGTTTTTGTTGTATTATGTATATTTGATAATGTGGGGCGAGCGTCCGACATGTGGACTGCCGACACTGCCTGATTGTATATTATTCTTTTGGGGCACGACCAGGTCGAGGTCGATGTACCCGTTGTATGTATATTTTACTTTCTGTACTATGATTACCCCAAGGTGGGGTGCACGGATAGCCGGGTTCTAGAGGGCAACAAGCCCGCATCTCATGGCATTGAGACGGAGGGGGCTTTACTCTAGAATTGGCGGGCTATTCGCCGCACTCGTAGGGGGTACAGGTTGACCCAGGAGGGGTGCCCAAGTTACCGGATTTCGTGAAGTGCCGGGTGGTCCATTCACGTTGCTAAAGGGGGCTGCCTCGCTTCAGGTTTTGGCGGGTAACTTGCCGCGCCCGTAGGGGTCTAGGATTTCATTGCACAGGCTATCCACACGACCAGGGGAACGTCGGGTTTCAGTAGTGGCTCTGTGAAACCCGGGGATCCCAGATATCTGTATTGTTCTGTGATGCTTATTACATTTCTGTGATGTTGCATTTTATCATGCCTTGAGCGAAATATTATATATTGATATATATACTAGTAGATGTTGTATATGTTTTGCATCCGCGCTAGTCCAGTCCCCGCTCTGTCGTTAGTTAAGTAACCTAACGGGTAATGACGGGACCCAGTGGCGAATGCGGATGGCATATACGTACATCATTATTTTCATTATTTTTGGTGTGATCAATTGATGGGACTGCGTTGATTCGGATCAATGCAAGTTAAACAAACCTAATCTGATGTTGTTGGAACACTTTTCAAAAAGCTGTTATTGCAAGGACGTTCACTTTTGTTTTGCATCGTGGTATTCAGCTGGAATATCCTGCTCCTCAGTCGACGAGGCAAGGGCCAAGATCCCTTCACCGGGAGTGACCCCTTGGACAGAAGTTTGCGTCAGGGCATTAACTTCACTATAGCCGATTACTTTTGCTTTGCATCGTGGTATTCAGTTGGAATATCCTGCACCTCATTCTACGGGGAAAGAGCCGAGATCCCTTCACCGGGAGTGACCTCTTTAGCAATGGTTTTCGCCACTATATTTTTAAAAGCTATCCGGTTCCTTCAACGATATCAAGTTCATTACGTTAAAGGTTTTCGCCAGAAACCATTCGTAGCCCTCCGTCGTTTCATATGGGTAGTCAATAGTATTCAAGCTGTGTTTGTTGGCCAAAGTCAAGGCACAGTGTTTGGTAGTTGTTGGGTATTCATATGCAGCATAGATAGATGCGTTGGTTTGGGGCAGTCGTATAGCCTTGTTAGCCAAAGTCAAGGGCTTGTGCGGGTGGGCTCAAATTAACCTGGAGAATGATGGATAGAACTTGACATGTGACTTATGATTTGTTGGCCAAAGTCAAGGTCATAAGAGCATGGGGTAAAAATCCACATCGGGAGTTTCTAAAGAAATTGAAACTTGCCAGATATGCGCATACCTTCTGGAGTGTGATGACGTGAGAGGATTCCGTCACGTTATCATGCGATGATAGTTGGATCCTGATTCCCACTGATGAGTTAGTTTACTCCTCGGGTGATCCCGACTAATTCTTCTTTCAGGTTTGGAGGAGAATTTGACCGTACAGTGGGAGGTTTCCAGATTAGATAAATTGGTAACCAATCTGATCTAGGCTAGAGTGCACGCTGAGTGTTTCTTTTCTCTCTCTCTTTGGCAGCGACCATTGACCCGACCCTAAGACTATGACTCAGTGACCAAAATTAACCGAACCTTCTTAAACACTGGCTTTTGGATTGTCAGAGTTGCAAACCTCATTGCCACTCCTACTTTTACCCTTTTCTCTAGGACACCCCGTATTACTACGAACGTCCACTTCCATTGGACAAAACCATAGTATGGTTATATACGAACTCGAAGGAATTTATTTGAGGATGGTTTCCGGTTCTGGAGAAAACGAATAGGACTATTCAGTTGTCTTTTCCTTTTACCTTCTCTCAGGTTGCGAGTACTTCTTGGTTTAGGAGATAGTACACCTATTACGCAAATTGGATAGTCTTCTTCCAAACCTTAGGCTGGTGCCGAACGGCGGGGAATGAAGAAAACCAATTAGCATAACGATGGTGTACAAAAGGTATTAAGTAAAGACATATCAAGGGATTAGTAAGAGGGCAAAGTAAATTGCGACTGCTATTCACGACCAAACCAAGTATTTCTTCGCCAATCCTAAATCACCTTTGTATTTCTCCAGAACACTCCGTATCACTACGAAGATCCACAGTTTATTGGATACTCCATCGTATGGTTATATACGAACTCGAAAGGAACTTGTTCCAGTTCGGGGATGGATTCTGGTTCAGGAGAAATAGGAATAAGGTTTATTCGGTTGTCTTTTATCTTCACCTTCTCTCGCATTGCGAGTGTTCCTAGGATTAGGACAGTACACCCATTATGCTTATTGGATAGTCTTCTTTCAAACCATAGGCTGGTGCCGAACGGTAGGGAAGGAAGAAAACCATTTAGCCTAAGAGGGTGTGCAGAAGGTAATGACTAAAGACATAGAAAGGGATTTGGAAAGATGGCGAAGAATTATACGGTTACAGTTGTGAATCTGGATAATGGAAGAGGCATTACTAGGAATACCGGGATACCCCATCGAAACATTTCAATGTTTCAGTTTCACTGTGTACTGTTAAAGGAAAACTGATTTCCCGATTAGATACTTACTCCAGGGTATGTATTTACCAGGTATGATTCTCACATCTGTATGGTTTTACAGATGATGAGTGGGAGCAAGTTATTAGGAATTGGGTGATCATCCTCATTATATCGGGATTCGTTGTAATCGGTGATATTTGAGGAAGTCACCTGGGTTGATTGCCGGACGGCAAATATTTGGTTTTGAATATCCGTTGTTATGCACCAATTTCAAATTGATATATCTGTACGTCTATTTTTATAGAGTGAGATATACCTTTTTGAAATTATTTCTATGACATTTACCTGTATCAGTGGATGGTTAGGTAAGGAGCATTAAACAGCGGTGTAATTCTTCATAACCATAAGTACAGTTTTCAACCTACGACACACAAGGTTTGAGTTATTAGACTCAGGGGACTTATACAGAGTATTGTATGTTGTCCAGTGTCCATGAGGACAGAGGGGTTGGTCCTCGTACTATATTCGGTTTACTTATGACTTCTCTAGTTTTTAGACAGGTGTTTCGTGGAAACACAGGGTCCGAATTTTGAGAAGTTATAGGTATTTGAATAAAGTAGAGAACCAGGTATTGCAAGTATCGGGATTCTTCAAAGTGATCGAAGATGTAGATACTTGTGTATGGTATTCAGTTGATAGTAGTGATTAAGAGAACTTGCTTCTCTTTCAGATTACTCATAATTGGAAGCATTCCTAAGTTGAGTAACGCTGATCGGCCTCCTTCCATTTAGTTGACATGTACTGAAGACAGCTGCATGATTTGAATCTGGTTCAATTAAATCAGTGCCTCTGGTTCTATATTGGATATAGAACAGTTCATATCTTAACGATGTTAAGGTACGGGGAGTTGTCTGGCTTATGCTTAAAACCAGACTCTGGATAACTCAAGGCACGTTTCTATAATGGTTGTTTGTGGGTTGACCCAGGCTATGACGAGGGTTGACTTTCTACCATCTGAAAGATCAATAGTAATATTGTTCTAGACTCGCCACAGTTTTAATAAAAATGGATTTTTTTTCAGAAAACAGTAGTGGGAGTATGGTAGAACTGGAAGTGATTCCAGAACCGCAAACGATTACTGAAGATTTGATAAGAAACCTAAAGATTCAATCTGGTTTGACATTCCATTGGCCACTCCGCAGATAAGGTGGGTAACTTCAGGCACCCGAGAGGTACTCCGGTAGCCTCAAGGACGGTGACAGGGAAGTTCTTGTTTACCCAGACTTGCCATTGCTGTTGTTCCAGACCGTGAGACCCGGCAGGAGGATGAGTATAGCGTCGTTCTAAACTTTATTTAGAAGTGTACGTGTATATGACTCTGCCAGAGGGTTGTCGTAGTCAGTGAGAGCAGCGGAAGCATTGGTGGACAAGTGGCTTATGTCTATTTATAGACTAAAGCAGATGTAGCGGAGATAGATCATCAATTTCTGATGTGACAGTCATGGGTTTGACTTCATCAGAATAGGGGATGGATCTGTTGAGAAGGTAGTAGGGTGTGATGTCATGGTATTTGGATGACATACACAGAGTAGGAAGTGATATTCCTATACTACGATCGGTTATACTTTGGTTGTCACACAGTGGTTTCTCCACATGGGACTTGGACATTATATCAGACATACTGGTTACTAGATCTATGGTTTTAGATCTAGATTTGGGTGGTTTCCCAATAAGGGTACTTTGACAGCATTCTAAGAGTATTTAGAATGGACGACTCCTGGCACGGTAGTGTACCTGCAGGTGATGGAGTCACCCTCTCTAAAGGTGTCTTACAGACTAAAGGGGAGAGGGATGTGCATGATTGGCAGATCACTTGCTTAGGCAATTGAGTCAATCATGAGATGTCAAGTACCACACCAGATGTTGTTTTTGTAGTAGAAGCAATAAGTTGATATTGATCCAATCCTGGAGAAACAGTCGGATGCAGTTTTAGAACATAAGTGCATGTTCTAGGGATATGATAACGACAGCCTCATTCGGGAGACAGTTATCATTCCAGGCTTCCAAGGTGACCTGGACGACAAGGAGGTTGTCAGAGTTATAGTTTTCCTTCTGACGAGGGACAGTATTTTGGACAGGTGGTCCAAGGCAATACTGAGGGAGGCATGGCGCAGGATACAGATTAAGTTCAGTTGACGATACAGTCTAAGAAGTTTGGATTTGGAGTTCATTTATGAGCTAGGTCCCATCAGACATCCAGACACATTCTAAGACAGGTATTGCTCATTTTGGGAGATGGGTTTCTCTGCGAACTTGAGATTAAGAGAGACATAGAAAGAAACATCAAGGCGGATCCACTCACTGAGGCTATTCCTCGAACGCAATAGTTTCGCAAACGAGCTTTGTGAGACTGACTAGTAGAGGAGTTGGGTGTTTGGTATCACACGGGCTGTGAGTATGCGACATCGCAATAATTAGCCTTGAGTGCAAGTGGGAGATTGTTGGAGATAGTGCCCTCAGAGTCAATTATTGGATCACAGGCACGTGATTGCAATGATTGAGGGAGGACCTATCCCGGTAGGACAGTCTTACTCAAGATGATAGTATGCTATCTGGTTTACCTTTATCATCGTGTACTGCTTTAGGACACCTTACAGGTCACTATTGCGCGTTGATAGAGCCCCTAGGATTCTTGCTTGACGGCCAGCAGTATGAGGGCGATCATATACGTGGGAGCTGGTAGTCTATAAGCACATCCTTAAAAAGTCCCTAGTCGTGGGAGTTTCGAGACAGGGCATCGATACTCCAGAGTAGACTAGTGTATACAGTCGAGACTCCGACGAGGGGCGGGGGCCGGTCTCACAAGCCACTGGTGTCAGTTGGATCACCTAAGATGTATACAGGTGCTCATTGGGTTATGAGTACACCGGACAGGACTCGCCGGGAACATGCTAGTTGGTCTTATACCTGACGTCAGATAGCAGTTCCCTGGTGACATGTGTACAGGTTAGTTCATCGACCTGAGGATCGTCATTTGTCTCGTGTGAGTTCCCACTATACATTGATTACTACCCTACGACGCTCAAAGGAGACGTGCAAACAGGTTTTAGTTGGGTGCAGTCCCGAGCCACATGGAGGCAGTGAGCGGATCTTCAGGGGTTCGTCTCTCCCGGTATTGGGGGTGAGGTCGTGTTGTGTCTAGGAGAGCCATTACACGAAGTCCTTGGCCAAGACAGGAGATTTACTGGTAGGTATTCCAGTAGTATCTCAGGGTGTTCTGGGCTACACTCCGACACGACTTGTACCGCTTTTGGGAGTCTGACTTTTACCAACCCCCTAGGCCCGCCATGCGATGCTCATAGACGAACGGACCGGACTGTACGGATATTGTCACTGACAGGCTCAGTAGGGTGTCAGGATGAGTTCGCTCATCGACGTCCCTTTTGGTCAATACCTGGTAGCCCGTTACGTATAGGCTAATACCTCTGACGTGCTAGTGGTTAAATCCACAACCAAGGTGTTGACGAGTCTTTAGAGTCCCCCACAGACAGTTACTCAAGTTTCGGGCGAAACGCTGTAGAGGCCGTATGGAGATATGGCAGGGTTCGATCAGATACGTGCGGTATTGCACGGATCAGGATCGGACGGTTAGTACTAGAGGCCGTATGGATATATGGCAGGGTTCGATGAGATACGTGCGGTATTGCACGGATCAGGATCGGACGGATAATATTAGCCGGCTTTGGTTTAAGCCGGATCCTCGTATAGTACAGTGTAGATTTTGTCTCATTGCATTTGTATTCGGTCGGAATACAAATGCGGGTATGTATATACAGAAGCGGGGTTTTCCTGTAATTTATTACGGGATCAGTATTTTGGAGTTGCCAGTTTGTTTTCCGTTTCAGCCATATTTCTTTGTATCTTTCATTGGCTGAAGATTGGTGGAGGAGGGCTTATTTGCATTTGTGCAAATAAGCATTTTGGAGGGTTGTCTTTGCATATCTTTGTATCATGATAATTCCTCCACCATTTGACTTCTTCTTCTTCTCATCATGGTTGTTGATGATTAGTTGATGGAGTATTGGTTTTGTTGTGTCATGATCACTTGACTTTCTTTAGTCATCATGGCTTGACTTGTGGTGTCATGATGGTTGTGGTGGAGTGTTGGATTTAGTTTGTTATCATGCTTGTTGATGATGAAGGGTTATGGTGATAGATGTGAGACTTGCCTTTTTCCCTTTACACTCTACCTTGCATTATTCTTATCCATTGGTATTATTCCTCACTTCACTCCATTCTCACTCACCACCATGAGAGGGGCCGGCCATTCCCTTAGTGGGCTGTCCAAAATTGTGGTGAGGATTTTTGTTGATCTCTTGGCCTTGTAAAATCCCACAAGTTCCATCTCCACAAGCTCATATCATTCCTCCACCATATACATGGCAACTTCAACCCCTAGAGACAAAAAGAGCACTACACTATTCTACAGCAAACCTTGGGCACGTCGGCTCGCCAACTTCGTGCCCGAGTTGCCTCGGTCCAGAGGTGGGAGCCCGTAAAAGAAGCCGGCGACGTGGTGCCCTTCCGGCGACGAGGTGGAGACCGGAGATTCCGCGGGGAGATCGGGACGACGACGAGAAGACCGAAGGACACGGATCGCTCGGTATATCTCTCTATCCCCTTCTCTAGATTGCTAGGACTAGTTTAATGGCACGATCCGGGTTTATAGTGCGCGGTGGTGCCGGTTTGAAAAATTAAAGTAATTCATCGCTTCCGCATTCCGGCGTCGGATTGACGGCCGGGGCGCCGCCGTGCACATACAAGAATAGGAGTGGGGATCGTTTTCGGTGGACTAGAAGAGCTGGGCTGAGGTGTCGAGCCGTGTGGGAAACGAAGAATAGGCTCGGAAGAAAATGGTGGGGTAGACGAACTGGGGTTAGAATTAGAAGAAGAAGTGGAAGGAAAAGTCTCAGCCGGGGTATCATCGATAGATTTTTCAGTGTCATCAATCTCTTCCCCAACATGATTGTCAAGCACTCTTCCAGATCTCAACGTGATTGCATTCACATGATGTGAATAGCCAGGATTGGGTAAAGGTTGAGCTGGAAGTTTCCTTTTCTCTCTTGCACTCATTTCAGCTTTTAATCGTGACATTTCTTCTTCCATCGATTTAATAGTCTCGCTTTGGGACGCAGAGTTTTTCTCAATTTTATCGACGGAAGACTTTATTGTCCAAAGCAAATTCATGAATGAAGAGGATTCATCAGTCCCGGTCAACTGCAAAGGATTAGACGGTGCAGGTGTGTTGACCGGATTTTGGAAGTTTTGTGCTTGGAAGGGGTGTTGACTCAATGGAAGTGGTTGCTGTTGTGGTGGAGGAGCCCTTTGGAAATTGTTTTGATTTGGAATCATGTTTTGATTTTGTGATTGGTTCCAAGCAAAGTTAGGGTGATTCCTCCAACCCGGATTATATATGGAAGAAAATGGATCGTTTCTAGGTCTTTGAAAAGCGGCATTGGTATGCTCGTGACCTTGAAACGGAGAATTCAGTGGACATTCTTCCGTCAAATGAGAAGGATCAGAACAGCATCCACATACAGTTTTGGAGAGTGACATTTGATTTAGGGCGGCAGCTAAAAATTTGTTTTCCATATTGTCGAATTTCTTGTGTAAAGCTGAAATTTCAGCTCTAACTCGTATGGAAACATCCGATTGGTTATTGCCACCCCTAAACGATGGACTCACACCCTCCCACTGTAAAGACTTTTCAGCGAAATCTTCTAGGAATTTCCAGGCTTCCCCATCATCTTTGGTCATGAAATTGCCTTGACACATTAATTCAAGGGTCTGTTTTGTGTTAGGAGTAATGCCCTAATAAATGATTCGGCACAGATCCCATCTGGGGATTCCGTGATGTGGACATTGAACTAACAAATCCTTAAAGCGTTCAAGACATTGTGAAAATGTTTCATTTGGAAGCTGAGTGAATTGATTGATTTCGCTACGGACTCGAGCTGTTTTATGATTTGGGTAGAATTTCTTAAGGAATGCTTTGACGAATTCTTCCCAATTCGTAATGGAATGTGTGGTAGTATTATACAGCCACTTCTCGGCTATATCGCACAAGGTGAATGGGAGAAGACGTAGATGCATAGCATCCATAGAAAGTTGTGAGGTACCCATCATTGCGCATACATTTTCAAATTTGGTGACAAAGGCATATGCGTCTTCAGTATCGAGACCGTGATATTTGGGTAGAAGGTTGATGTATTGGGGTTTTATTTGAAAATTTTCCCCGTTGGCTGGTGGAATGGAGAGACAGGTCGAAAGAGGACCTCGTGTAGGATAGCACCTCTCTTGGAGAGAGATGCGGGGTGGATTCTGCGCACCAACGGACGGCGGCAGAGTAGTGGTAAAGAAATTCGATGGAGAATCGTCCATCGATATAGATGTGGTGGTGGGTAAAGAAAAGGTAAATGTAGAAATACCGACTTTAGGGTCGATCGGGGGAACGCAGACAAGTCGGGCACTAGAATCCCGTGTCCAGCCTATCTTGCACTAAAAAGGGTTTAGTACAAGTGGCAGCGTAGATATAATTAGGGGAAATGAGTGAAGTGTTTTGGTGTTTGTTTTGAAAAATATACGGATTTTTTGAAAAAATGATGCGATCACAACACATGCAACAAGCAAAACCCTAATTCTAGTGGTCACCTAGGTCAAAGCTCTAGACCGCTCCTAACTGCCAAAAGACAAGTCGCAGGATCAATCCTCTACTGCCTCTTTGTCTCTCCTGTGGCCAGGTAAGTGGGAGGTTCTCCACTACGTAAGTAGTGGGCCTAATTAAGTAACCACTAGCCTTCGACACACTTGCCTTAGACACCACAAAAGAAACGCGGATAAGCAATGAATTACCCACGGCCTTCTCTTGTCCTAAGTGAGCGCGACGGCCCTTAGAGTCATCTCTAGATATTTTTTAGTTAATGAGGGTAAATGCGGATGCAAGTTTGTGATTTTTGGGGCTTAGGAAGGGTTATGAACTCCCCACCTAATCTGGATTTGGCAGTACCCCTTAATTTCCGTATTAATATGCAAACAACCAAAAATCAAAAACACGCACAATTTTTATTGCTTTTGCGGCGCTGCGAATTTTTGCAAAGAAACCTGCAGCAAATTGTTAATTGGAGCAGACAGAGAAGGAGATAAGAAAGTCAGGGGGTTACAGAGAAATTTTCATGCATCGATGACGTCAGAACACCGCGGAACCGCCGCGGGAGCTTGCAAATGCCGCGGAAACGCGGTCGAATGAACAGTTCTCTGCACAAATTTTTAGGAAAATGCTTCTGTTGCTCCCCTTAGCTCTCTGGAATATTCAAAAAAAAAGTTCCACAGCTCCACAAGTTCCAGATTTCCTCGCAACAAATCACAACAACACGTTTAGAGTTTGCGCGAATTTTGATCTCAAAAATGATAGATGGAATAAACTTTTCAACTCAAATTTCAAAAATACGAACAATTAGCGCACTATCCCCGGCAACGGCGCCATTTTTGATTGAATTGATTTCGGATTGTGTAGTATGAAAATTGTATAGAAATCACAACCAAAAATATTTTGACCGCAATCAATAACGGTGTCGAATGTAGCGCGTTATTAAGTGTGGATCGTCCACAGGGAAAGTGTAATCGTTCATGTTTCGATTTAAATGAGTTGAAACTTTAAAGAAAAGAAAACAAACAATTCATGATTTGTAAATTGAAGTTCAAGAATTAGGAAAATCTAGTCTAAATCAAGAAACGATAAAATCAAGAATTGAGAATTTGTGATGATTTCCAAATCAAATATCAAGAATCGAAGTGAGGCTCGTAGGAATCGATCGGATCTATAGATGTGATGAAATCTAACGATTACGTATTCTTATCCATCGATGAATTGATACTAGATCGATGATGATCAACGAGAATTAGGGATTTCTTGTGAAACTAGGGTTTCAACATCTATCCCTTGTTCCTTCGTCGATATCATTCACATTCTAGCCTCTAGTAAATTCAAGAATCGATCGTGGATCCCTAATTTCGAGCGATCACAATCAAGAAAGCATCGCACCGAAATTAGGTCGTCGATTCTTCAATTTACAAGAGTTTACAAACTCGTAGGACTTAAGAATCGTTTTAAGATTTGTTACATCATCATTCTATTGATCGTCTCGACTCCTTTACGAGCGGAGTTTTACTCAAACATCACAACAAGAACCACAATCACAAATTGAGATCGAATCATAATGCAAGAATTTAAAGAAAGCAAGATTAAAGAATTTCACCTTTTATTTATCAACAATTCCGTTACAAATCGCTCAAGAACTACAAGAGGAAGAACTCGATCGTCGATTGGGCTTCGCTCGTCTCCTTGAGTCGCGGATAGTCTTGGATCACTTGCTCGATTGAAGATCGGCTCCGCTCCTAAAAGGTTGAAGGCTTCTCGCTAGATTTGGTACTCGGGATCTTGAATTTGGCTTTGGATTTTGGAATTAGGGTTAGGGTTTGAGGCACCAGTTGTGTCACTCAACTTGTGGGTGGAAGATGAAGGAGAGAAGAACAACCTTCAACAACCTTTTTCATCCTAGATCTAGGCTCCCTTTTATAAGCTTTCATAACCCTAGATCTACGATTCAAAATTTGAATTTCCCTCCAAAAGTTTGTTAGCTAGAGAGGCTTCTAGAAGTAGTTAGTTGGAGGGAGCTTCTAGAACTAGGTTGTTAGGAGGTTGATTAGCTTAATCAAGATTAGCTTGATTAATGATCCTTGCTGATCTGGAAGAAGCTTCGAGAGTTTTCTGGAGATTGCATTGGCTTGATGAGGTTCTGGAACTGAGATAGGAATACTGCAGCTGAAATGGAGTGCTGATGTCACTATGCCACCGCGGATCTGCGGCACGTGCCTGCTGCGGCCGCGGATCCGCGGTCACGTAAGAGAGACACTGCTTCATATTTCTTCTGTTGCTTTGTACTGACTTTAGGGTATTTATCTGATATGTTGAATTGTATAATTCCCTCTGTATTAATGCCAGATCAAAACATCTTAGACTTGGCGTAATTTTGATCAGCTCTTTGACAATTTTGGCTCGGTTCCTGAAATTTCCTGTACAGACATCGAAACAAGTGTTGCGCTACACAAGAATAATGCGATGCCATGATAAACAGTAAATTTCCCTTAAAGTGCCGGTTTTAGAGTATAACACATGTAATCTGGTATTTTAGGGGTGTTTTGCTAATATGTGCTAATATGCAAACCGAACACCTCTAGATGAATGCAAAAAGATAAGGAAATTACCGTGTTAAAAATGCAGTATTTTCGACTGATCACACCCCAAGTATTTATTTATCGTCTTTAGAGTTTTCATAGTTATAAATTTTATATTTGTGACATTTCTAGTGAATAAACCTATTTTTCATAATACATGGTATTTAATTGTAATATTAAACTTGTATGGAATTCATGGTATTTAAATGTAAAGTGATCCTTGTGATTTTAGAAAAAATTGGAATATTTATATTATCACAAAATAGATATTTTAATGATACATACATATATATATATATATATATATATATATAATTTTAATATATATTATATTTCTAGAAATCTCATTTTCTTAAGATATTCGTATTTTAAATCTTCGAGACCGAATGCTCCTTGCAGAGGTCTGAATCTCGCACTACTAAGCCCGAGGATGTGCGATAATCCGCACCATCCCGAACGGGTTCCCCAAAATGAGTTTTAGCGGCGCTTTGCAAAGATTTGTAATAAATACGTATCTTGTAGAAAACGGTTTTAATAGTGAAAGGTATTAATATGTAAAGTTTCGTTTTCCCGTATTCTATGTTCCCGAAAGGTACTGTGCTATATTGCATATGAGTATTGTGATGAGGTAGGTCATTATCTCGTGATCTACTTAAAGGTATAGCAAGATTGTGTTGTTTTAATGTCGAAATTAAACTACATGGTATTTAAGTGAAAAAATATGATAAAAATTGAAATAGAAATCCTTTTGATATGGAACTTGTTCAATATGACTTGTTAATGTTTAATAGTTAACTTGTAAGGGTTTAGTATGATTGTATTTTAAAAAAAGTGAGATTTTTAGGAAGAACCGAATCAGACATCGGATTAACTTCGATTCCGTCGGTATTTAGAAATACGTGTTTTTAGAAAAGAATAGAGAAGAGGGAGGTGGGACTTACGGGTTTTCAGATTAGATGAGAGGAATAGGAAATGGTAGAAGGTAGTGTGTCGTTTCGTCGTCGGAAGCTCCTAGGGTCATCGTCGGAAAATCGCCGAAGTTTCGCCCTTTGTTAACTTCAATTGTACACTAAAATTTCTAGAGAGATTTCTTGAGAGTTTGGATAGAATTGTGAGTGAGGGGGGGTGTCTAGGGGGGTATTTATAGGGTAAAGCTAGGGTTAGGGTTAGGTGAAGGGTGAATTGAAAATGTATTAAAAATGTATTAAAAATAAAGTAAATAGGGTTTTAAAAGGGCTCTGTTACTGATAAAAAGAATTAAAGTGTGCAGGAGTGATGGGGAGGTGAAGAGACGAAACTTTAGTGTTGGGGGATCGGCGGTCCGGCCGAGTCCGGCCGGCGGTGGCGGCCCGAGTCGGCCGAGTCCGGTCGATTCCGGTGTGCCATGTGTGTCTCATCGTCTCATCTACCCCCTGGGCCATTTAGTTTTACATGTGTAGTGGGGTTTCACGGGTTTAGCACGTGTATACTCTTGGAATTATAAAAATATTAAAAGAAAATAATATTAAAAATAATGTGGGGGATGGGATTTGAACTCTGGTGGCTTGGTTCAGCAGTGCAAGGTATTACCAATGAGCTACAAGCTCCTTCTTGCTATTAAAAAGCAAAACAAACTTATATCTTTGCTCAGGCAAAAATACTCCTTTCTGTATTTTTTTGAAAAATTTGTACAGAAAGTTTAGGGTTGTTATATCGTCGATATAGCATTCGACGATTTCATGTATGAGGTCATCGAAAATCTTCGTCATGGTCCTCTGATAGGTGACGTCGGCGTTCTTCAGACCGAAAGGCATCACTTTGTAGCAGAATATGCCCAGCGGGGTCCGGAAAGCAGTATGCTTCTGGTCTTCGGGATGCATCTTTATTTGATTGTACTCTGATGATCCGTCCATGAAGGAGAAGACTTCGTGAGTGGACGTGTTGTCTATCATCAGCTCGGTGACCGATACGGGAAAGTCATCCTTCAGACAGGCTTTGTTGAGGTCCCGAAAGTCTACGCAGATGCGCACCGTCCCATTTTTCTTCATCACTGGTACGATGTTGGCGATCCAGTCAGGGTACTGAACCTCTTGGATGAATCCGGAGTCGATTAGCTTCTTGACCTCGGCGTTGATGCTCATTTCAAGTTCGGGCCGCATTCTTCTTGGTACTTGTTTGACTGGCTTGACGTCCGGAGATATTGCCAATTTATGCACGGCTATTTCTGGATCCAGTCCCGGCATCTCGGAGTAGTTCCATGCGAAGCAGTCTTTATACTGCATGAGCACGTCTTTTAGCATAGCCACCTGCTCTTTAGAAAGCAGCTCACTGACGAATGTAGGCCGCGGGTCGTTTGCCGTCCCCAAGTCGATTTTTCTCAGGTTGTCCGCAGTGGTGTGTATTCCATCTTCCAATTCTTTTGGCGCCGGTGGAAATTCTGAGATCACCTCATCTTCGTCCTCATTTTTGAAGCACCAGGAGAGATCATCCATATTCTCGTGTACTCCCTCTTCTAACAACGTTATCATGTGGCAGGTACGAGATCATTTCCAAGACCGATGTTAATCTGGTTCTACTCTTGCCATATACGTTGCTTTTGGCATATGCTTTTGCGGTGGGGATACCCTCCAACTGTTGGATAGAGCGAACCTGCCGAGCTGATATTGGTCTTCGACCCAGTTTTTGAAAGTGAAGCAGTCTTCAAGAGGATGACCTATTGCTCGGTGATAGGAACAATAATCCGGCTGACAGACCTCGTTTGCTTGTTCGGGGTGCTTGGACTCCGGGAGCGTAATCATTTGATGTTTCATGACAAGGTCGAAGATTCTCCTTGTCTTGTTTCAAGGGAACGAATATGCTCGACTTATTTTTTTCATAAGAGACGGATTTCGGCTGACCTTTTCTTGATCGCGAGGCTTCTTGGACTCGTTTCGCCGTGGTTGAACGTTTTCTCCGTTCTTAACTTGTTTTGCCTTCGTGTTGGGCCGTTTTCTTGCCTTGGGAATACATGGTGGGCTGACGGTGAAGGGCATCATCATCCCGTGTGGCCTGCTGAAGGATACATTGCATCCTGGCTTTCTCGTAGATGGACATTTCGCGGCTGTGGTCGTTCCGAACCTTTTGACTCGCTTTCCGTACTAGCTTGTCCATCTGTTCTTCAAACAACGGACTCGACATTTTTATGGCAGGTCCTCGTTCGTTCATCGTCGGCGTCTTTTAAAATAGCATCATCTTCTTCATCAAGGTCCTTTATGACATGGCAACCATAGGACTGCTCCCGTTTCATGGACTGGACATATCCAAGCCCGATCGTTTCCATTTTTCCATTGGGAAATTTTCGCTGAGTTCCGGGGATGTTCCAAATCCTGTTGTAGAACTGAGCTTGTCGAGAAGTTTGTTTGAAAGGCACGCCTTGGCGTCTTAGTAACCTTTTCAATCCCTCTGTGTAGTATCTGAGCAGACGGATAGGTTGGAGTCTGTCGAGCGCAGGATCGGCACCGTGCCAGACTTCTCTTTCGACTTTAGTCTCCATGGATCGATAGAATAGGATCGCCTTTTCACCTCTTTACCTGGGAGGGACGTAGAATGTCTGCTGCTCTTGCACACTATATGTCTCCAGCGCATCAACCTCTCTGTAGTGCTGCCGCGGAACCATAGCGATTTGCAAACTCTGATCATCTCGAGTGAAAGCCTGCATTGATGGACGGACCGAGAATACTGCGTTGACCTCGTCTTCAGAGTCGCTGCCAAAGACCAGAATATGGGTAGACGGTCCCGGTTTGTTGCATTGGAGCGGTCCTGAATAGACTATCTCTTCTTCCTCCTCGGTATCACTCCCAAAGACCGGAATAGTAGTGATAGCTTTCTGCTTATTCTCCGGCTTATGGCATATTTCCGTGTCTTCAAAGTCTGGTAAGAAATACTTTGCATCTTCGTACTTTCAAACTTCATTCACGGAGAATGGGTTCAGCTCCTCTGTCACGGTATACTCGAGACCATCTTTGAAGTACTCCATACACTGATGTTGTGTAGAAGGGATGATGTTGTACTCGTGTAACCAAGGCCTGCCGAGCAAAACGTTGTAGTAATTCTTGGCGTCAATGACATGAAATTTGATGTCAGTGACGAGCAGCCCAAAGCGTAACGTCAGTATCACAGACCCGAGTGTCCGTGATGACTGGGTATCGAACCCAGAGATGGTGATTTTATCCCGAGCGAGGTGCTGGACGCTCATGCAGATTTCTTTTAGCACCCTCACATTTAGGAGATTGACAGAGGACCCATTGTCAAATAGAATCTTCCCTATCTTGATGTCATGGCAGTATCTGGTGACATACAAGGGACGGTTGTGCTCGCATGTTCCGAGGAGGAGATCTTCTTCGCCGAAAATGATGTCAGCCGTGTGCACTTCTTCCAGCTCGTCCTTCATCTTTTCTTCGGTAAGGAATGCTTGGAACTGCTCGGGCTCTTCTAGTGCCTTGATCAAAGAATCTCTCGCCTCTTTAAATAGCAGAAGGGCATCGAGAATGCTTAGCTGCGAGGGTATCTTCCTCAGGTGTGCCAGAATGTTGTAATCCACCTTGTTTTTCTTTGGCGGGTCCTTGGCTGCCAGCTCTTCGACGACTCGATCATCGAGGGCGATATCCTTAGGGACTTTTTCCTTCCCCTTATCTTTTCTATCCGGTCCCCTGTTTGCAGGTCCGAGATTCTTTTCGGGCAACGTACGGTTGCACTGCTGAATATTCTCACAGTTCTTCGCCTCTTCCTCTTTTCTTGAGGTGGATTCTTTGAAGAGAGGGCCGAGAGCTATTTCTTCATCAGAATCGCTTCCGAATGTGAGAACTTGCGATCCCCCGGAATCAACCATGTGACAGTCGCCGGCAGTACTTTTGCGCTCATCTGTCGTGCTTCTCTGCTCTCGACGAGTTTTGCGCTTCATCCGCTTGAAATGCTGTCGATGAGCAACGTATCCCTACCACCAATTTTTAAAGGTCATGCATTCCTCGGTGGGGTGTGTGATCCTCCGATGGTATAAGCAATAGTTTGGATGTGCATCTAGTTCGTCGGGGAACGTATTTTCTGAAGTGTCTTCTTTGAAAGGTGGCAACTTCATTCCCATCGACAGGGCTTTAGTGAACTGCTTCCTTGTCTTAAACCTGCTTTTGCTGGCGGCAGAAGTGATTCTATCCGGTTGGGGTACTCTATGGCTTCTCAATACCGGAGCTTCTTCAATGTGACGCTAACGCTTGGCCCTTTCATATATGGATGTTTCACGCTCTCGGTCAGATTTGCTTTTCTGAAGAGCTTCACTCAGCAGTCTGTCAATCAATTCGTCCGATGGCTCCAGGTATTTTGATTCCGGTTCTGGATCTGCCCCCAGTTTCTCTGCATCAGGAGCTTCTTTGCCATTTATTGATGAGTGAGAGATCATGTGGCAGCTTGCCATATAATTCTCGGGCTCTTCTGAAAAATTGTCTCCTTCATCAGCGTCATCGGCTTCATTCTCAAGAACATGCTTAAAGAATTCGTCCAATGTGATTGGGGTCCATGCCTTCTGGTTATATTCTTCCAGTGCATCGATATATTTTTGCAGACCTGTACGGCTGTCTTCGGGTTGGACGGGCTTCTTGGCCTTCTTCTTTTTCTTTAATGACTTTGGAGGTTTGGCCTGAATGTTTTGTCCACCTTCACCAACTTTCAGCGTTGGGCGTGGTTTCAGCATCCCCTCAATAATCTTGGGCTCCAGCGGACTCTTCCACCTAATTGCCAGACATACTTGGAGATCTTTCAGCATTCTTTTAGTTTTTGTTGAAAGAACAACTTCCCATGGAGCTTCCTCTATAAATGAGCATGATGCCCCCGGCGTGTCCATCTTTTTCGGAGTGCGTGGTTGTGGCGGGTTTACCCTCCAGTTTTCAGACAACGCAAATTTTCCTTGCTGGTACTGGTCCTCAATCCAGTTTTTGAAGACAAAGTAATCTTCGATTGGATGGCCTATTATTCGATGGTAGGGGCAATAGTTGGGACTGTTGACGTCACCGGGCTGCAGTGGGCGTTTCGGATTCGACAGGGTGATGAGCCTGTTGCGCACCGCCAACTCGAACAGTCTCCTCGTTTTATCCCGGGGAAACGAATAAGGGCATTTTAGCTTCTTGTTGAAGAATCGTTGTCTATCGTTTTGGCGATCAGCTGGTTTTGGACCACTGGGCTGCTGCTGAGCATTGGCGACGAAGGACGCTTTCCCTTTCCCCTTTTCGTTTCGAGGCTCCATTTTCGAGGAAGACGGTCTATGGCCCATCTGATCCATTTGAGCCAGCTTGTCAATTAAGGCCTGGATGGTAGTCGGCTTGAAAAACATCATGAACTGGGATATGGTCGCCTGCGGATCGAGGGTACCCACGAACATGCCTATTACAGAAGCTTCTTCGATGCGTTGTTCGCATTTCGATCATAGGTTCTGCCACCGGATTGCATACTGAACCCATGTTTCTCCCGGCTTCACCGTGGCATTGATCAATGCCATGATTGGGGTGCGTTCTCTAGCGCTTGCAAAACGTTGGGTGAATAGCAATTCCATCTCCGTAAAAGTTTTGACGGAGTCGTTGGGAAGCTCTGAATACCATTCGAACGCCGTCTCCACCAAGCTGCCGACGAATTGGTGAAGCAGTAGCTTATCGTCACCTTCAGTGTTGCCGCACAGAGCCCTGAACTGAGCGACATGTTGATGGGGATTGCATGTCCCCTTGTATACGTGGAACTTAGGAATCGTGTATCCTGGAGGGTACTTAATCTGATCGTACCAGCTTGGATATGGTCACCCAATTTTGACGACTTGACCAGCGGCTTCGTTCACTTGATGAGCTCGTATCTGTTGAGCTATATAATCATCGAGCGCAGCTTTCGAGATTGTTTCCTCCTTTGCAGCTGAAGAAGCCGGAAAAGGGTTTGATGTCTCCCCTCTATCGTCTTCAATTATTACTGGAGGATCTTCGGCTGGGTGGTCTGGCTGGATCATCATGCCCACCATATCTTGGAACAATAGCGCCATTTGTTTTATATTGGACGCTTGTTCTGCGACCTCTTTGTCTTTCCTCTCGAGCATTATTCGGAGGAATTCGGCATCAGTTTTCTGTTCTTGGCGCTGCTCCGACGATGTCTCCGGGCTTACTTTTGGCCCAGTGAGTGCGGCCATAGTTGTCAGCATCTCCTGGGGCTTTTGTTGTTGTTGCTCCTGAGCCTTTGTTACTGATCGGGTGAGTGGTCGATGGCCCGTGGAGATACGGCTATCCTCTTTTCCGAAAGCCATGTAAATGGTGTGCACTACCATGCCCCCAGACTTTGGGCGTTTGGATTCAGTGCCTTTGAGCTTTGTCGTGGACACGGGGATTTTCTCCGGCCTTCTTCTTTTGTGGCCGGTCGAAGCTGAGGGGGCCGTTGCAGTGGGCACCCAAATAGATGACACCTTTTGTGGTATGACAGGGTGGTCCTTCTCTTGCTGAACCTTCATTTCTTTGGTCGGCGGGAGTAGTCTTGGTTAATCACAGAGTCTTGGACCTTTCTCCAGACCCTGTGAATTTTGGAGGACAGCCGCTGAGGGGGATGCTCTACCTTTGCCTTTGTAGCGTTCTCCACAGGTGGAGGAGATCTTTTCAACATAGCAGTTGGAGAGTTTTTGCGCACCCTCCTAAGTAGTTCGAAGCTGTTCCCAGTTGGAACAACAACATCAATTTCCACAGTTGGAGCTGGCGGAGTTAGTCCAAAAGGGGAACTGCCCCCAGCTTTCCTCACTCGGTGCCAGTGGCGACGTCGAGCACGTCTTGCAGATGGGATCACCTCCGTTGTCGGGGTAGCTGCATCGTGCTTCATGCTTTGAGGAGAAACTTATGTTGGTGTCAGCCTATCAAAGACTGACGTCCGTTGAGAGGGGATGGCCAATCTGTCGAAGGCAGACTTTCGAGCAGGGGAAATAGCCTTGGTGACTTCGCCTGGAGCGGGAGTTGGAACGGCCAGTCTTATGAAGACCGACCCCTTAGTAGGAGAAGTCTCTCTGATGAATTCATTTACTGGAGCAGGGATGGCTATCCATTTCGGGATAACCCCTTCAGGTATTGCGGGCTTCTTCACGGGCCCATTGGCGCTTTTGCCCAGTCTGTTAAAGACCGAGGCATTGGATTTGGGCGACCCTTTGAAAGGGACCGCGGTAGTTGCAAGCCGATCAAAGACCGACTTCTTCGGAGCTTCTTGCGATGGCACTAGGGCGTTGAAGCTCATTGGTGGGAGCATGGTCCCGAAGAACAGTCCAGTGGTGGCCTGAGTCACCTGTTCCACGGGCATGGCGAAGATGGAGGCCACTTAGGGCCTATAAGTCACTCCTCCGGCGAGGACGGAGTGGGAGTTATTATTGCAGCTGGTGTAGTTAGAAGCCATTTTCTCTGCACGGGAGCAAGACACCAAATCTTAGTATCTCGAATCTAGGGGCAACCACATTAAACCGCGATTCGGTAGCGAAACATGACACACAATGTGTGGAGTGGAAAGAGGAAAAGGTCCCACCGGACGTGCCAGAATCTGTTCACCGCCGAAAGACGCGACCGGGACGTTAGGACTTCTGGCCTGAATTTTGGGGGCAGATGCTATTTGGTTTTATCCGTCCACCTCTCCGAAGATGCCAAGTTGATTTATGGCACTGTGCATCGAAGGTTCGGACAGTTGCGGCAATTGTAGCAGACTTCGTCATATTCCCCCTCGTTTGCGAGGGGTTTTTGATTGTGGGGACGCTCTT
The DNA here is from genome assembly GCA_030015575.1 of Agapanthus africanus. Taxonomy (NCBI): domain Eukaryota; kingdom Viridiplantae; phylum Streptophyta; class Magnoliopsida; order Asparagales; family Amaryllidaceae; genus Agapanthus; species Agapanthus africanus. Next base: position 695,942,289 of record JASDDO010000022.1, on the reverse strand, counting down.
TCCTGCAAGCGCAAGCCCCTGCAGTTAATTACGCTACCGCATCGCGGTAACCACTTTCTTCTTCTCTAGATGGTCACTTCGTGTCGTGTATGTTTGTTTTGTTTAAGATTTCCTGTGGATTGTATACGGAGACTAATTTATGTTGTCGCCCGTAGGTCGTGGATTAGTCCAAATCCGTATTTTCTTAGATTTGGGTTTGGGTTAGGTTTAAGGATCGTTAATCTTATTGAGATTAAGATCAACTTAAACGTTTGTTAAGGATACGTCAGTCTAATTTTAGACTAAGATCTACTCAATGGGGGTTCAGGATCATTTAGATCCGATGACAGAGCATTTGGGCTCTATCGTCTTAGTTTAGGGACGTTGCGGTCCTTTGGGTTTAAGGACATCATAGTCCATGTAAGTTTAAAGACATCATAGTCTGTGGAGTTTAGTTTAGGGACGTTGCGGTCCATTGGGTTTAAGGACATCATAGTCCATGAGTTTAAGGACCTCATAGTCCATAGAGTTTAGTTTAGGGACGTTGCGGTCTATAAGTTAAGGACATCATAGTCCATGGAGTTTAAGGACATCATAGTCCATGTTTAAAGACATTATAGTCTATAGGGTTTAAAGACGTCATAGTCTGTGGGGTTCTGGTTTAAACAATTTGGGGATTCACCAAAAGTTATTGGTTATTAGGATCCTCCACCTCTCTGAAGACGTTGAAGAATTACAACGACACGTATCAGAGGTGTGGATAGATGTACCCTTGAACCAGTGAGTGTTCATCAAAGATTTGATAATCTTGTTTGGGACTGAGTCCAATAAAGAGCGCATGGGCTCAGTTGATCATGAGTTTGGCCAACTTGGGCTGAGCCCACTGAGTCTCTGTCATTTCTTTTCTTTTTTTTATAAAGTGTTAGACACTTGTTAGGACATAGTCCTTTCTCTGTACACATACTGCTAAACATTTATTGGGGTACTGACACCCACTTTCTTTTTGTTTTTTTTATTGAGTGTTGAACACTTTTTATAGCGCAGAGTGCTTTATGTACAGAGCGTTTGGTGCTGAGCACTAGACTTGGAGCGCTAAGGCGCTTCTTCTGAAATAGCGCCCACGTGGGGAGCACGTGGAGCGCTTAGCGCTGAGTGCCAGATTTGGAGCGTTGAAGCGCTAAAGCGCTTCTTTTAAAATAGCGCCCATGTGAGGAGCACGTGGAGCGCTTGGTGCTGAGCGCCAGATTTGGAGCGCTAAAGCGCTTCTTTTATAATAGCGCCCACGTGAGGAGCACGTGGCGCGCTTGGCGCTGAGCGCCGGACCTGGAGCGGTAAGGCGCTTCTTATAAAATAGCGCCCACATGAGGAGCACGTGGCACGCTTGGCGCTGAGTGCCAGACTTGGAGCGCTAAAGCGCTTCTTTTGAAATAGCGCTTGGAGCGCTGGGCGCTGAGCGCCAGACTTGGAGTGCTAAGGCTCTTCTCTGGTAGCTCTGATCAGTTCTGTGCTCTGAGAATTAAATTCTCGGTTTATAAGAGACTTTATCTCATAGATCTAAGAACTAAGTTCCTCTCTTTTTGATGAGATGCTATGATCTCTTTTGATTTTTTGTGAAAAACCTTGTCTTATGGATCTGTGATCTAGAAGAACTGAGTTCTTATGATGTGAGGGTTAAACTCTCAAGAATTGAGGAGATGTTATGATCTCACTTATTATCATTTACCTTGAAGAAAATTTCTTCTTCTTAGAGCTTGCTCTTCTATTTTTCTTTTCTGAGAACTCCATGTTTATGGGGGGGTTTTCTATGCAAGACTTGAAGTCTTGGGTCCTTTATATAAGGGAGGCTAATTTGTTGAATCAGTTAAGAAAATCTTTCTCTGATTGATTTGGGGATGTTTCCCCACCATTGGATCTTTGATCCTAGGACTTCTGTTTTACAGAAGACATCTTTCTTGTTATTTAACAAGATTGGGAAAATATTTTCCCATACAGAACTTATTCTGTATCTTGGTGATTTTTATCACCATTGGATCTTTGATCCAACGGTGCTCTGATTTACAGAGCACAATTCTTCTTGTTTGGAAAGATTTGAGGAGTATCTCTTCAACAGAATTTAATTCTGTAATTTGATGATTTATTATCTTCGTTGGATCTTTGATCGAAAGGTGGAGAACATTTAGTTCTAGCGCTGGCGCTCTCGTGCTTTGCACGTGGGGCGCTGCCTCAGAGTCTTTGACTCTTAGCGCTGGCGCACTTGGCGCTGGCGCTCTCGTGCTTTGCACGTGAGGCACTGCCTCAGAGTCTTTGACTCTTAGCGTTGGCACACTTGGCGCTAGCGCTCTCGTGCTTTGCACGTGAGGCGCTGCCTCAGAGTCTTTGACTCTTAACGCTGGCGCACTTGGCGTGAGCGCTCTCGTGCTTTGCACGTGAGGCGATGCCTCGGAGTCTTTGACTCTTAGTACTGACGCTCTTGGCGCTAGCACTTTTATGAAGCGCTGGCTCATTTCAAATTTCAAATTTTGAACAGAGCTTTGCTCTGATTTGGGGAAACAGGGTTATCATCAGGTGAAGGTCAAAGAATCTGATATCCATAAAACGACATTCAGAACTCGTTATGGTCATTACGAATTTCTTGTGATGCCATTTAGAGTGACCAACGCACCGGCAATATTCATGAACCTAATGAATCAAGTTTTTCGGGAGTACCTAGACAGGTTTGTTGTCATCTTCATCGACGACATCCTGGTGTATTCTAAGAGTCAGAAGGAATATGCCGGGCACCTATGAATTGTCCTGGAAACTCTACGACAACATCAACTCTACGCCAAGTACAACAAATGTGAGTTTTGGCTAGACCAAGTTGGTTTTCTTGGACATATTGTATCAGGCGATGAAATCTCTGTGGATCCAGCTAAAGTTTCAGCAGTAAGCGAATGGCCGACACCGAAATCAGTGAAGGACATTCGAAGTTTCTTGGGTCTAGCTGGATATTACAGACGATTCATTGAAGGATTTTCGAAGATTGCAACACCCCTGATCAAGCTCATGCGTAAAGATGAAGAATTCGTGTGGTCAAAAGCATGCGAACGAGCTTTCGTAGAACTCAAGTCAAGATTGACATCAGCACCTATCCTTGTCATACCGGACCAATCTGGAGGTTTCGAAGTGCATTGTGATGCATCCGGTAAGGGATTAGAATGTGTTCTACATCAGCACGGAAAGGTTGTGGCTTATACTTCAAAATAGCTAAAGATTCATGAGCGCAATTATCCGACACATGATTTGGAGTTGGCGGGCGTAATCTTTGCTATTAAGATTTGGCGTCATTATCTTCTTGGTGAACGAGTGGACATATACACAGATCATAAGAGTCTAAAATATGTGTTTACTCAGAAAGAGTTGAATATGCGGCAGAGAAGATGGTTAGAACTCATGGCGGACTTTGACATCAACCTGCAATATCATCCAAGAAAGGTGAATGTAGTACCTGATGCCCTTAGTCGCCAACCATTAGCATTGAACCTCACCGCACAGTGGAAGCTTCAACAAGACTTACATCAAATGGAGATTGAAGTGGTCATGCCAGGTAACGCTTCAAGTTTGATGAACTTACAAGTTCAATCTACCATTGTCAATCAGATCAAAGCAGCTCAGGCAAGTGATGCTAAGCTGCAAAAGATCAGAGAACAAGTAGAAAGTGGACTTCGAACAGACTTCATCATACATGAAGATGGATCTTTGAGATACGGCAGTAGATTATGTGTACTGTTCCCCTCCGAATGGCGGCGCGACGAACGTCTTGCCTGAAATTCGGGGCAGATGCTAATTAGTGTTATCCGTCTACCTCTCCGAAGATGCCAAGTTGATTTATGGCACCATGTATCGGAAGTTTAGAAGGATGCGGCCGATATAGCAGACTTCGTCAGATTCCCCCTCGCCTGAGGGGTTTTTGATTGTGGGGACGCTCTTCCCTGCAGGCGCAAGCCCCTGCAGTTAATTACGCTACCGCACGGCGGTAACAACTTTCTCCTTCTCCAGATGATCGCTTCGTGTCGCGTGTGTTTGTTTTGTGTTTGGTTGCCCGTGGATTGTATACGGAGACTGAGTTATGTCGTCGCCCGTAGGGAGTGGACTAGTCCAAATCCGTATCATTTTAGATTTGGGTTTGGGGGGTTGCGTTTAAGGATACGTTAGTCTCATTTGAGACTAAGATCGACTTAAACGTTTGTTAAGGATACGTTAGTCTAGTTTTAGACTAAGATCAACTTAACGGGATCGTTTAGATCCGACAAGAGAGCGATTAGGGGAGCCCTGTTGTTTAGTTTAGTGACATTGCGGTCAATAGGTAGTTTAAGGACATTGCGGTCCATTGTTAGTTTTAAGACGTTGCGGTCAAGGTTAAGGACGTCGTAGTCCGTGGATTTAAGGACTCCACAGTCCGATGTTAGTTTTAAGAAATCACGGTCAAGGTTAAGGACGCCATAGTCCGTTGTTAGTTTTAAGACATTCCGGTCAAGGTTAAGGACGTCGTAGTCCGTGGATTTAAGGACTCCACAGTCCGATGTTAGTTTTAAGACATTACGGTCAAGGTTAATGTAACGTTTTAAAAATAATTAAATAATTAATTAAATGAATAAAATTGTTCAAGTGAATTTTATGATTTTCGGTAAAATAAAATGTATTTTTCGTAAAATCAAACCGCAATTGTTTTTCATTATAAATTCAAAAAAAATACCTATTTAATTATGTAATTACTAGTAAATAGTGTTTATTTAGCCACTTATAAATTTTTAGTTTAATAAAATATTTTTCCTAATTTAATTATTTTAAATATTAACATAAACTTTATTTTTACACTAAATTAGTGTAAATTACAAATTTAAATGGTTTTAATATGTAAAAATGAACCATGGCATACTAGAAATTAGTGTGTATCATGCAAAATTTATTTGCAAATTTTCCCATTTTTCTAGAGCTTTCTAGGTTATTTTAGTAAAGAAATGAAAAGAAAATTAATAAATCATGAAAAGACATATGTACACATCATATTGTGTGAACCTTCTACACAATTCTTCCTTCTTTCTTTTTCTCCCTCTCTTCCTCTTTTGGCCGGCCATGATCCCCATGGCAGCCCCCCCCCCCCAATTTCCCACCTCATTTTATTACACAAAATCATTAAAAATCCACCAAAATTCAATAAAAAGTGCACAAAATCCTATTTATTCTCTACCCTTTATTCTTTTCTCATTTTTACATGGATTTTGGAGATGGGAAGCATGAATTTTGGAGGCTCATTTTCAAGTTGGATTTCATAATTTTGGAGGTATAAATTCTCTTCTTTTGTTTTATTTTTATTAAATGTTTCATTAAGCTTAATTAGATTTAATATGTTAATTCTATTTACTACTTTTAAAAATTCAAGTGAGGGTTTGTAAAATTAAGTTGGGGTTTTATTATGTCATTAGGTTTATAATAACTAGATTAGCACTTTTACAAATGGAAAATCATGCATAGTTGATATATTGCAAATTGTGATCCAAATTTCTTAAATTAAACCATTTTTAGCAAACTAGATTTATATATATTTTATATATTGGTGAGATAAATTCCAATGAATGTTTGTAACAATAGATTATTGTTTAAATGAGGATATTGACATGTTAAAGGAATGGAAAAACTTAGTTTAGTTACTAGTATTATTGATAATTGATAAATTTTGATAAAAATTGCTATTTTTGCTAACTAGTTTTTGGAAATTATTACATAAATGAGATTTAAAATATAAAGTAAGGTTTTATTATATCATTATCATTGTAAATTGTAGTTTGAAACATTAATTCATACAAAATCAAGTGTTGTTGTGGAATTGTGGAATTTTGCTTGTAAGTTGTGGAAAATTGATAAAATTGCAAACTAGAAAGTTATTTGTAATATATATTAGTGTAATAAAAATATGGTAAAGGTTTCTATAACTTAGTTATGTTATCTAATGAATATTATGACCTTTAGTTTCGTTAAACGGCAAGTTTTGAAGTAAAACGGTGAATTGACATTTTCAAGGTTTTCGGAATTGGATGATTTGATCGATTTTAGGGTTCCGATGATTTGAACCAAGTTTTATATTATAAGTAATGGGTTTTGAAACTACGAGTTATTTGTTAATGTTTATCTCGATCCATCGGAGTTTGTACGCCGATATCGAGAGATATTTGGTGCTTTTGCGTGGACAAGACATAGGTTTTAACCTATGCTTGTTCCTTGTATCGTTTGACTTTGTATGTGATTCGGTTTACGATGTTATTTATATGTTTGCGTTTAGGTACCCTTCAAGTGGACTACGGGCGATGAAGGGGAGGATGGCGACACCGTCTTCGGCTGACATGGACCAGGTGAGTAGATGCATATCTACGGGGGGAAGTCGGGTGGATGGCGTTTAGCACCCTCGCCACGTAGAATAGGATTAGTACCTATTGACATTAGGAAACCAGACGTGACCCTAGTAGGACCCTAGTATTGACCCTAGGCTGGACTAGACCGATTTAGGAAAGTCATATCAGAGGATGAGTACCTTGGAAGAGATTCGTAGGTTTCAGATAGAAACACACCCACGCACACACTGAAACTCGATATGGGGTACGTGTATGTGTATATATATAGAACTAGGTATAGGTATATACATATATACACAACACGTATAGGTGATTCATTGATGTGATATGATATCCGAGGTATGATGAAACAGTATAATTGGGCTTGATGCCGTGATTCTTGACTATACAGTCGAAATAAAGTGTTAGCGGATCATTAGAGAATGAGATAGTGAACATGAATATATAAGTTATAAGGAGTGGTGGTGATATTGATGTACATGGGACGCTAGAATAGTACCCGGACTATAACTCGGGACTGATTGTGATATGGGATATGTATGACTTGATTACGACATCACATAGGTGCGACCTGATGTCGATACTATAGAGGTGTAACTTGAGGATGATATGATGTCCGTATGACTTAATCACACATGATACATAGGACATGACATTCCTGAGGATGACATTATACGAATGATGAGACACCTAGGAGATACTTGACCGTACCCCGATATTGGGATGCCGTACGATGGATGTTACCGTACGAGGCTTAGATTTGATGATTGATCCGCACTCTTGATTCGAGGAAGCCGTACTACGTACGTGACGCTATTGAGGCGGGATCGCCGACTATTAGAGATATTGATTCAGACCTTAGGTAGACTTTAGTTCTTATTGACTAGTTCTTAGGAGGTTAGATGGACACTAGGTTAGGGTTAAGTCATATAGTGGTAGTAGTATTAGTATATTAAATGAGTGGAATGCACATTCGTCTTTACTTTCACACTGTAATCATAATGTTGCATGTTCATACATTTGTTGCTATAACAGTATAAACCTTACCTGTTAGGACACCAGCACCATTACCGATGATGCGCATATTCCACGCACACTTATTTGCCGGCTCACACACATCATCATCGGTAATTGCTATGTCACGTACACTTTAGATCACATTATATTTTGTTGATAGAATCAGTTAACAACTAAACCGATATAATATTGTGATTACTCTCTGATGTTAGTATAGACATGATATTCATAACTTAGACATTCCTGCATTCATATTTTCGTGTTATCGCACAGTATTATGAGCATATGCCGACATTTATCATATACTACTCATGATTTTGAGATTTGGATTTCTGTGAGATTTCTGGATTTTTGGGGAAAACCGCAAGAATATATATAAAAACTTCTCTCTCTCCTCTTCTCTTTTTAAAATAAGATGCGGTTTTCTCGTGATGTATGTGTCGTCCACCATGAGTATTTCATGTTTTCTGATGGATTTCGAGACCCGATTCGAGGAGTGGATGAACCGTTTCGGGTACATGGTGGGCCCGGTATGGTACCCCGGGGCAAGAAGATCGAGTTGTAGACGATGAGCCTGGCAGGGGAAGGCTACCTACCGGTGATGTTTGGCGCGGCGGATATCCGGAGGATACCGACCGTTGTCGTGAGATTTGATGATATGGGCCGATCCGGACTGACGGAGCCCGACATATTGAGACTTGAGATTACATGTGTTGTGTCGATGCTTGACACAGATTTCTATGGATTTCATTGTTGAGATTTCAGATGCTTATACACATTTTACTATGATAATAACTAAAGAGTTCTTATACATGTATATCTGGATTTCAGGATTTGTTACTTTACATTCATGGTGCATGCATTTCATTTCATATGACATAGTATTATATTAAGCACTGACACGGACACGGATTATTTGCACTTACACGTAGTATCACCCTGCTATTACTAGATGTTTAGGATATAGTAGTGTATTATTATGACCTAGGATAGCGTCGTGCATTCGATTTCTTTTCGTAGATGTCTTCTACTCACGAGTTGGCAACTCACCCCCGTTGTGCCAAATTCTTTTCAGGTGCGATGTACAGGTTTCCGTGGCAGCATGTTGGCACATCTTTTCTTCAGGGTGATTTGCACGGTAGGTTGGTTCACTTGTATCCGAACCACCATTGTACTCTTATTCACTCATTGTATCTAGTAAGCTCCATCAACCATATTTGTATTACTTGATAAGTTTATTGGACCAGTTGTTTATTTCGACCTTAGAGTCGCGCATGTGTTATTCTGATCTAGTGGTTTTTGTTTTCTTTTGAGATTTGAGCCTCGCCCTTTGGCGTTGTATATTATTGTGATTGTTGTGGTTGTCTCCGCCTGTTGGCGTTGAGCTAGCACCCGTTTGGGGATGCTTTTTATTGTTTATTCATATTACTTGTTGTACCCGTTTGGGGGGGCCAGTTTTACAGAGGAGACTCTGCCGAAATTTTTGGTAAAATTTGCTGATGTTTTTATACTTGTTTTCTTTCTTTTCTTCTTTTTCTTCTTTTATGGTTTAGATTTCTGGGCTTCGGCTTACTTAGGTCACGTGGCGCCTTTAGACGCTTCGTAATCTAAGTGCCGGTCACGTTCCGTACTTTCGGGTCGTGACAAAGTTGGTATCAGAGCGCTAGGTTTAACCCTGTATAAGTCTAGGTGACCCTTGGTTGATGGAGTAGGCGATTTAGGTAGAGTAACGTACCGTGGGTATGGTCCGCGGCATACTTACGATACGCTACTCTGCTTAAGGAGCCTTAGGATGTATATTTGTTTGCACCGTATTTCATTCGCTCCTTTGATCTAGCTTCGTCGATGTCGGAGGGTGGTTTTCGTTACCACGGGCGCGCGGGCAGAGGAAGTGGCGGCTCGAATGCGATAACCATTAGAGTATTGGTTATTCTTGAGGATTGAAGCATTGCTTAACGTGCGGACGAAGGGTAGTCACATGTCGTCCGGATGAAGTTAAAGGGTTCGAACGATTATCAGGAAACCATTTTCCCAAGTTTAAAGTATTCGGAAGAACATGCAGGTATTTCGATGGACCCTCTAGAAGAATGAAACCCTAACTCGACATAATGACCACGAGAACGCCCTTGAACCTTAGGGTTTACGGCTGTTCCGCTGTGCCATTAGTGAGGCTTGGGTTTGCCCTTCTACAGCTGGATCATCGATGCTGGGGTATGTACCGGATATTTTTAAACTGTACTTGAGTTTTGAGCTCTCGGGGATTTATGGGATTTTGATGGATCGATCGAAAAGTTTAATGTAGTCCGGATATCAAGTGAAGGGATCGACTATGTGGGAGGCTCTAGACACGAGTATTGCCGTTGGTAGCGCAGTCAGCACACCTATGAAGGAACGAGTTTGAAGCAGTCGACATCAGAGGGAAGTGGCGCACATTGACGATAGTGGTTACGATTGTGATTTAGTGATTTGAATTCCATATTTTCTGTTATTGGATTTTGGCATTTGAGGAATTCGTCTTACGATTGGTATTTCATGTGTGTACCTTCATTACATTCTAGTTGTGTTTCATATACCAGTTGTATGGATGTTGTTGAGTACACACCCAGTACACGTGATTTGGTTTTACATATTTTGAGATTTTGAGTTGATTTCGTGCATAGGGGTTACACATGATTTTGACATATGTTTCGACCTAGTTTTCATGCGTTTTTGTGCTGTGATTTCGATTTTGATATTCGATGTATGTTTTCGTGCACCATGTGCACCTGATTAGGATTCTTGCGCAGACTTGGCGCACTTAATGCGATTTTGTGCACACCAGATGCACTAAATCGGGGTTTTGTACAGATTAGATGCACCTGATGTTGAGTCATGCACACCCGTTGCACTTGACAGATGTTTTTAGTGCACACCTGTTGCACTTAGTTTTGTTTTGTGGGTATTCATGGTATCTGTATTTGGTTCCGATTTCAGTGCGCACCGGACGCACATGATATTTTATTGATGTGATTGGGATTGATTTCAGTTTGAGCAGTATATTTTCATATTGATTATTATCTGATTTAGTAATCAGGCGGGACGTGTATGTTGAATAAAAGATATATATATATATAGTTATTTTTTCAATAAACGTCCGCTACTTATGCCATGACACGTGCATCACACGGTAATTTTCAAAAAGGGGTTTGCATATTTCCTTATCCGGATATTTGAACGGTTTTACTGTGATGCACACTATATATAAGTTATAGATTGAGATATATTAGGATGGTTTTCATATTGGGTTTTGATATTTTATTCTCGCCATAACTCCGATGATTGCATTATGCTTGACGGAGTTGACTTTTGTTATGTATTGATAATTTCGGAGCCCCGACGATTTGAGTGTTTGCTAAATGTTTTAGTGTTTGGAGGGGGAGTTTTAATTTAAATTCGGGGACCGAATTTTCTAAAGGGGGGAAGATTGTAACGTTTTAAAAATAATTAAATAATTAATTAAATGAATAAAATTGTTCAAGTGAATTTTATGATTTTCGGTAAAATAAAATGTATTTTTCGTAAAATCAAACCGCAATTGTTTTTCATTATAAATTCAAAAAAAATACCTATTTAATTATGTAATTACTAGTAAATAGTGTTTATTTAGCCACTTATAAATTTTTAGTTTAATAAAATATTTTTCCTAATTTAATTATTTTAAATATTAACATAAACTTTATTTTTACACTAAATTAGTGTAAATTACAAATTTAAATGGTTTTAATTTGTAAAAATGAACCATGGCATACTAGAAATTAGTGTGTATCATGCAAAATTTATTTGCAAATTTTCCCATTTTTCTAGAGCTTTCTAGGTTATTTTAGTAAAGAAATGAAAAGAAAATTAATAAATCATGAAAAGACATATGTACACATCATATTGTGTGAACCTTCTACACAATTCTTCCTTCTTTCTTTTTCTCCCTCTCTTCCTCTTTTGGCCGGCCATGATCCCCATGGCAGCCCCCCCCCCCCAATTTCCCACCTCATTTTATTACACAAAATCATTAAAAATCCACCAAAATTCAATAAAAAGTGCACAAAATCCTATTTATTCTCTACCCTTTATTCTTTTCTCATTTTTACATGGATTTTGGAGATGGGAAGCATGAATTTTGGAGGCTCATTTTCAAGTTGGATTTCATAATTTTGGAGGTATAAATTCTCTTCTTTTGTTTTATTTTTATTAAATGTTTCATTAAGCTTAATTAGATTTAATATGTTAATTCTATTTACTACTTTTAAAAATTCAAGTGAGGGTTTGTAAAATTAAGTTGGGGTTTTATTATGTCATTAGGTTTATAATAACTAGATTAGCACTTTTACAAATGGAAAATCATGCATAGTTGATATATTGCAAATTGTGATCCAAATTTCTTAAATTAAACCATTTTTAGCAAACTAGATTTATATATATTTTATATATTGGTGAGATAAATTCCAATGAATGTTTGTAACAATAGATTATTGTTTAAATGAGGATATTGACATGTTAAAGGAATGGAAAAACTTAGTTTAGTTACTAGTATTATTGATAATTGATAAATTTTGATAAAAATTGCTATTTTTGCTAACTAGTTTTTGGAAATTATTACATAAATGAGATTTAAAATATAAAGTAAGGTTTTATTATATCATTATCATTGTAAATTGTAGTTTGAAACATTAATTCATACAAAATCAAGTGTTGTTGTGGAATTGTGGAATTTTGCTTGTAAGTTGTGGAAAATTGATAAAATTGCAAACTAGAAAGTTATTTGTAATATATATTAGTGTAATAAAAATATGGTAAAGGTTTCTATAACTTAGTTATGTTATCTAATGAATATTATGACCTTTAGTTTCGTTAAACGGCAAGTTTTGAAGTAAAACGGTGAATTGACATTTTCAAGGTTTTCGGAATTGGATGATTTGATCGATTTTAGGGTTCCGATGATTTGAACCAAGTTTTATATTATAAGTAATGGGTTTTGAAACTACGAGTTATTTGTTAATGTTTATCTCGATCCATCGGAGTTTGTACGCCGATATCGAGAGATATTTGGTGCTTTTGCGTGGACAAGACATAGGTTTTAACCTATGCTTGTTCCTTGTATCGTTTGACTTTGTATGTGATTCGGTTTACGATGTTATTTATATGTTTGCGTTTAGGTACCCTTCAAGTGGACTACGGGCGATGAAGGGGAGGATGGCGACACCGTCTTCGGCTGACATGGACCAGGTGAGTAGATGCATATCTACGGGGGGAAGTCGGGTGGATGGCGTTTAGCACCCTCGCCACGTAGAATAGGATTAGTACCTATTGACATTAGGAAACCAGACGTGACCCTAGTAGGACCCTAGTATTGACCCTAGGCTGGACTAGACCGATTTAGGAAAGTCATATCAGAGGATGAGTACCTTGGAAGAGATTCGTAGGTTTCAGATAGAAACACACCCACGCACACACTGAAACTCGATATGGGGTACGTGTATGTGTATATATATAGAACTAGGTATAGGTATATACATATATACACAACACGTATAGGTGATTCATTGATGTGATATGATATCCGAGGTATGATGAAACAGTATAATTGGGCTTGATGCCGTGATTCTTGACTATACAGTCGAAATAAAGTGTTAGCGGATCATTAGAGAATGAGATAGTGAACATGAATATATAAGTTATAAGGAGTGGTGGTGATATTGATGTACATGGGACGCTAGAATAGTACCCGGACTATAACTCGGGACTGATTGTGATATGGGATATGTATGACTTGATTACGACATCACATAGGTGCGACCTGATGTCGATACTATAGAGGTGTAACTTGAGGATGATATGATGTCCGTATGACTTAATCACACATGATACATAGGACATGACATTCCTGAGGATGACATTATACGAATGATGAGACACCTAGGAGATACTTGACCGTACCCCGATATTGGGATGCCGTACGATGGATGTTACCGTACGAGGCTTAGATTTGATGATTGATCCGCACTCTTGATTCGAGGAAGCCGTACTACGTACGTGACGCTATTGAGGCGGGATCGCCGACTATTAGAGATATTGATTCAGACCTTAGGTAGACTTTAGTTCTTATTGACTAGTTCTTAGGAGGTTAGATGGACACTAGGTTAGGGTTAAGTCATATAGTGGTAGTAGTATTAGTATATTAAATGAGTGGAATGCACATTCGTCTTTACTTTCACACTGTAATCATAATGTTGCATGTTCATACATTTGTTGCTATAACAGTATAAACCTTACCTGTTAGGACACCAGCACCATTACCGATGATGCGCATATTCCACGCACACTTATTTGCCGGCTCACACACATCATCATCGGTAATTGCTATGTCACGTACACTTTAGATCACATTATATTTTGTTGATAGAATCAGTTAACAACTAAACCGATATAATATTGTGATTACTCTCTGATGTTAGTATAGACATGATATTCATAACTTAGACATTCCTGCATTCATATTTTCGTGTTATCGCACAGTATTATGAGCATATGCCGACATTTATCATATACTACTCATGATTTTGAGATTTGGATTTCTGTGAGATTTCTGGATTTTTGGGGAAAACCGCAAGAATATATATAAAAACTTCTCTCTCTCCTCTTCTCTTTTTAAAATAAGATGCGGTTTTCTCGTGATGTATGTGTCGTCCACCATGAGTATTTCATGTTTTCTGATGGATTTCGAGACCCGATTCGAGGAGTGGATGAACCGTTTCGGGTACATGGTGGGCCCGGTATGGTACCCCGGGGCAAGAAGATCGAGTTGCAGACGATGAGCCTGGCAGGGGAAGGCTACCTACCGGTGATGTTTGGCGCGGCGGATATCCGGAGGATACCGACCGTTGTCGTGAGATTTGATGATATGGGCCGATCCGGACTGACGGAGCCCGACATATTGAGACTTGAGATTACATGTGTTGTGTCGATGCTTGACACAGATTTCTATGGATTTCATTGTTGAGATTTCAGATGCTTATACACATTTTACTATGATAATAACTAAAGAGTTCTTATACATGTATATCTGGATTTCAGGATTTGTTACTTTACATTCATGGTGCATGCATTTCATTTCATATGACATAGTATTATATTAAGCACTGACACGGACACGGATTATTTGCACTTACACGTAGTATCACCCTGCTATTACTAGATGTTTAGGATATAGTAGTGTATTATTATGACCTAGGATAGCGTCGTGCATTCGATTTCTTTTCGTAGATGTCTTCTACTCACGAGTTGGTAACTCACCCCCGTTGTGCCAAATTCTTTTCAGGTGCGATGTACAGGTTTCCGTGGCAGCATGTTGGCACATCTTTTCTTCAGGGTGATTTGCACGGTAGGTTGGTTCACTTGTATCCGAACCACCATTGTACTCTTATTCACTCATTGTATCTAGTAAGCTCCATCAACCATATTTGTATTACTTGATAAGTTTATTGGACCAGTTGTTTATTTCGACCTTAGAGTCGCGCATGTGTTATTCTGATCTAGTGGTTTTTGTTTTCTTTTGAGATTTGAGCCTCGCCCTTTGGCGTTGTATATTATTGTGATTGTTGTGGTTGTCTCCGCCTGTTGGCGTTGAGCTAGCACCCGTTTGGGGATGCTTTTTATTGTTTATTCATATTACTTGTTGTACCCGTTTGGGGGGGCCAGTTTTACAGAGGAGACTCTGCCGAAATTTTTGGTAAAATTTGCTGATGTTTTTATACTTGTTTTCTTTCTTTTCTTCTTTTTCTTCTTTTATGGTTTAGATTTCTGGGCTTCGGCTTACTTAGGTCACGTGGCGCCTTTAGACGCTTCGTAATCTAAGTGCCGGTCACGTTCCGTACTTTCGGGTCGTGACAGTTAAGGACCTCATAGTCCATGAGTTTAAGGACCCCACAGTCCGTATCAATGTATGTGGTTATCGGGACCCGTCACCTCTTTGAAGACGTTGAGGAATTACAATGACAAGTATCAAAGGAGTGAAAAGATGTACCCTTACAAGAAGGTAGATTAAGTGATCTGTAGTCCAATTTGGAAACTAAGATCAATTATTATATTATGAGCCCATTGGCCCAGTTGAATTTGAATTGAGGACTTATGGCCATCTTGGGCTAAGTCCAATTGTATCTCGGATATTGGCCCTTGATTGGTAGGGATTCTGCGTGTTCAAGTTTAGTTAATTACCGCAATCAAAACGGTTTCGCTTGTAGCTAGCCGGTTGAGTACGGGTCGTCCGCAGGGAGATGGGAATCTTTTTCTATGTGTTTTAACGAGTTAAGTCCGAAAGTCCAGATTTGTTTGTGATTAACTAAGTGTTAAAATGATATGTAAAGAGAGCTTGTTAGGGTTAGGATTAGGTTAGTTTGAGTTAGGAGTCGCTCATCTCTTTCGTTGCCACTCTTAATATCGGTGTTACGGTAATCGGCAACAACGGGGATTAGCACGACTAGGAAGGAACTTGCGAGTATAAGCTAGGCTTTCCAACGCTTAAGTTCTTCCTTTTGGTGCTTGTCCGTCCATTCTTGGCTCTTAGCCATAACCTCCGGTTAATTCAACCACAACCGGTCTCACTACGGAATCACCGCTATCATGTAGGATAGGGTGCCGAAGGGAGCGGATTGTGGTTCAATTAACGGGAGTCGATTTAAGATGTTGGGCAAGGAAAGAGTGAGAGAGATTTCCTTCTCTCAAACTTCCCTTATCCTACCCTAACAAGTATGGAAACTACTCACACATCATAACGAAAAGAAAACAAAACAAAAGAGGAAGATAGAAAGAAGGAGATTAGAAGATAACAACTAGCTATTTGCGACCTCACCTTGGCAAGGATCAAGCGTAAGCGTCATGGTTGTTTAAGGATAAAGGAAAAGAGAAAAGAAAGAAATAACAACAACTAAGTTAACAAATGAAAATTACAAACAATAATAATTTAACTACAGAACAAGACAAGTATAATAACAAAAGGAACTTCTTTATTCATCATTCTTCATTCACAAAAGCTCACTACAAGTTTTTCAATGGAGAAGAGATGAGAAGAGGAAGAAGAACAAGTATTCTAAACCCTAAAAAATACAAGATTAAGCACCCTTGGCTTCACAAGGTTCTGGGCTATTTATAGGTAGGGAACTGGAAATCTAGGGCAAAATTATGCCTCTACATAAAAAGACCAAAATACCCCTGAAATTTCGTCAACTGAGGAGGCCGTACGGCCGCGGTTCCGCGGCCTAAGCATGCTAATGCCGCGGAACCGCGGCCGTTTAGAGGGATCGTGCCTTCATTTTTGGTGGTTTTTCCTGGTTTGCTGTGCCTATTAGTCTGGTACATGATTTTTCTCAGAATTGCTTCACGATTTTTCCAGAATTTCTGTTGATCAAAAAGTGATTAGATATGGATCTTTTTGTCATGATTTTCTTGAGCTCCGCGTAGATTTCTTGGATCTTGTGTTGCCATTGAGCCTTGTGCATGAAAATGACAATCGATTTGCCATTTTGTCTCTTAAACTGGTGTGCGGCAACATACGGATAGAGAGCGGAGACCCGTGTTTTATCTGCGGTTGGCAGGAACCCGGATTTTGTCGTGTTTTTCCATGAATTTCATCGTTTAGAGCCGAGAACCTGTATCCTGCAATTGACTAGCAAACACGGCTCAAGAGTACCTACCGATAAGCAATGTGATAAAAATTGGGCGGTATAAAAATGCAAAAATCTGATATGAACAAATACCCCCAAACTTATCATTTGCTCGTCCCGAGCTAAGCCAATTTATTCACAAAAAATTTCCTAACCTCACTTTCGCAGGGAACGCGATTGCACTGAGCATGTGCAACAAGCCGTTAAACCTCTAGGTGTCCCTAGTAGGAGGAGTGTTGTCTCCTGAGGGTTTTCAGCGGATACTGCCCACAAAATCCGGTCAAGCTAGTTTTATAAAATAACTAAGATTCAAACCCTAAAGTTTTGTTTCAGAAAATAACAATTCTATTATCCTAAGTCTAGACTATCGAACTTTTATTTTTCACACCTCGCTTCTTATTTAACTACAGATTTTATATGTCTTTACGTGCAGTGCAAATAGTGTTGTTAAGTTTTCCAGAAGGATCGATTTACGTCATCATGTCACACAATAAAGCCCAGATAAAAATTTTGAAAGGATCACATAAGTTTTATAAAGAGTTAAGCATTTTTCAAGTTTCGTTTTCCAGTAAAGTTTCAACTTTAGAATTTCTATCTTCCCTAACAGGAAACTAGGTCTTATTCTTCACTCCACCTTTTTCTTGTTTTCATTTCATACACACCTCTGTGAACGTGCAATAGTCTTTATCAAAGAGTAAAACCTTCATATCTCCGCTAAATTTTTTTTATAAAAGCCTGTCTTTTATCAAGATTATTCTCACACAAAGAACCGTTAGGAATTTTAACTCGGAGAGAACACTTGCTTGACTTTGTTTTAATCTGGACTTTCTAGGCTTCTTAGCAAGCTTTGGGCCAATGCACCCAAACCAGTTGGTTTTAGGGCATTAGGTGTAGAAACACCCCAGCGGACTTAATTACTCAAGTTACCTAGGTCTAAAAACAAAAGACAGTTTGGCGTGAAAATCAGATGATTTAATACGAACGGAGATATAACCGGCAGTTCAATTATTTTTTTGGATAAAAGACGTGTTTAGTGGGTTCGGTGTGTAATCATTCCAATCAAGTTTCAGATGGGTTATTTGTCAGACTTAGTTCCAATTAAGGCATCAATAACATTCCTTCATATTCACTCACTTCATAAACTATTCTTGATATTACTTATTTCAGAACAAACCTATTTGATCCTCAGAAATTCATTGATCCATTTAAAAGTTTTTCGACATAAAAGACTTGTCATCTAATTCCCAAAAACTCACGACACGTGTAGTGTGATGTAAAGACGTATATCAGCTATAGTTAACTTCAAAGGAGAGTTATCTTTCAGGTTTTCAAAATCTAAACATAAGACTTAGTTATTATTATTTTATCAACCAAAACCGTCGAAATGTTGAATCAGAGTTCTCCCACTAGCTAACTTGACAGAAAAGTTTTTATGTTTTTAGAAAATTTTCTGATTTTTATGGATTTTATGGATTTAGTATGCAGATGCAAAATATACATATGAATGCGAAGGTTAGAAATGCGTACCGAGCGTACCCCCAAACTTAAACTGGACAGTGTCCTCACTGTCATTGCATGAAGAGATCATTTGAAGGGTCAAAATTGTCAGTTAACGATACACAAAAAAAAAATTGTTTTTGTTTTTAAAGAAAAGAAAAAGAAAAAGAATGGAAAAGAATATCCACAAATATAAACAAGATGGTATATACATACCCCCAAACTTATTTGGAACAGTGTCCACTTGTTCTTGGCTGGATAACCGAAGTTTGAAGGTAGGTAGAGGAAAATTATGCAGGGTAAACCGGCTCCTGTAAGACCAGGAGCTCCTCTGTTGGTTCGGCGCTAAGGTACGGTTTTAGTCGGTGTCCGTTCACTTTGAAAAATGAACCGTCCTTTGGATTCTCCAAATCCACAGCGCCTTGCGGATATACATTCCGCACAAAATACGGCCCTTTCCAGCGAGATCTGAGCTTTCCTGGATGGAAGTGTAGTCGGGTGTCGTAAAGCAGTACCTGCTGACCAGGTATGAAGGTTTTGCGCAAAAGGTGTTTATCGTGAAACACCTTCGTTCGATTCTTAACGACAACCGCGTTATCGTAAGCCTCATCCCTAAGCTCGCTCAATTCATTCAACTGCAGCTTCCGATGGCTGCCCGCATCTTTGAGAGACAGATTCTACTCTTTTATCACCCAAAATGCGCGATGCTCTATTTCGACAGGTAGGTGGCAGGCTTTTCCGTACACAAGCCGATAGGGAGACATGCCAAGGTTGGTCTTATAAGTGGTTCGAAATGCCCAAAGGGCATCAGTGAGTTTCAGCGACCAATCCTTACGGTTCTTGGAAACCGTCTTCTCCAGTATCTGCTTGATTTGCCGATTTGAAACTTCGGCCTGCCCGCAGGTTTGGGGGTGGTAGGGCGTGGATAGATTATGATTAATGGAATATTTCCGCATCAAGGCCTCGAAAGTCTTGTTGCAGAAGTGACTTCCATTGTCGCTAATGATCGCTCGGGGGTGCCCAAACCAGGAGAAAATGTTTTCTTTAAGAAACCTAACGACAACCTTGTTGTCGTTAGTCCGGCTGGGCACAGCCTCGACCCATTTAGAGACGTAATCAACAGCGAGAAGGATATACAAGTTCCCAAAAGAGCTGGGAAACGGCCCCATGAAATCTATCCCCCAAACAACATCGAAAATCTCCACAACCAAGATTGGTTGGAGCGGCATCTCGTTCCTCCGGGATATCCGGCCCATGTGTTGGCATCGGGAGCAAGTCTTGCAATAGTCATGAGCATCTTTGAAGAGTTGTGGCCAGTAGAAACCACATTGCAAGATCTTCTCAGCTGTCTTTCTGGGGCCAAAATGCCCGCCACACGCTTGATCGTGGCAAAACGACGGCACACTCTTGAATTCATCGTCAGGGACACACCGACGAATAATCTGGTCGGGACAGTACTTGAACAGATAGGGTTCGTCCCAGTAAAAGTGTTTTACTTGGGATAAGAAGCGAAATCTGTCCTGACTTGACCATTCAGTCGGTAGTAATCCCGTGGCCAAATAGTTCACAATATCTGCGAACCAGGGTTCGCAAGATACTGTCAAGAGCTGTTCATCCGGGAAAACGTCGTTGATCGGAATTGGAAGCGAAGGCAAAGAAAGAAGTCGTGAAAGATGGTCGGCAACTACGTTTTCACATCCTCGTTTGTCCTTAATGACAAGGTCAAACTCTTGAAGCAAGAGGATCCAACGAATTAGCCGAGATTTTGCATCTTTCTTCGCAAAAAGATGGCGCAGAGCAGAATGGTCAGTGTAGACAATGACTGGAGAGCCGATGAGGTAGGGCCTGAACTTTTCTAAAGCAAATACAACAGCTAAGAATTCCTTCTTAGTTGTTGTATAATTGAGTTGGGCGTCATTCAGGGTTCGGCTCGCATAATAGATTGCGTGCGGCATCTTGTTGATGTGTTGTCCAAGGACAGCACCAATGGCAAAGTCGGATGCATCGCACATAATCTCGAATGGGTGCGTCCAGTCAGGTGAAGAAAGAACGGGAGCAGAAGTGAGTGAGGTTTTCAATGACTCGAAAGCAGTCACACAGCTCGAGTTGAAGTCGAATGGCGTATCCTTGGCCAGCAAAAGAGTCAAGGGACTAGCAATCTTGCTAAAGTCCTTGATGAACCGTCTATAGAAACCGGCATGGCCAAGGAAGGCTCGGATATCTCTGACGCATCGGGGAGGAGGGAGATTGGAAATGACCTCAATCTTCGCTTTGTCAACCTCTATGCCATTTTGCGAGATGATATGCCCTAAGACAATACCTTCGCGCACCATGAAGTGGCACTTCTCCCAATTCAAAGTGAGATTCTTGTCCTTACATCGGGTAAGGACAACGTCAAGATGCAGCAAACACTCGTTGAAGGAATCGCCGAAGATGGAGAAATCATCCATGAAGATCTCTAGAAATTTTTCCACCATGTCTGAGAAGATTCCCATCATACACCGCTGGAAGGTAGCGGGCGCATTGCATAACCCAAAGGGCATGCGACGATATTCAAACGTGCCGAAAGGACAAGTGAATGTGGTCTTGTCCTGGTATTTTTCGGCGATGGGAATCTGATTATAGCCAGAGTAGCCATCAAGAAAGCAGTAGTACTCGTGTCCGGCCAATCGTTCAAGCATTTGGTCAATGAAAGGTAGCGAAAAGTGGTCCTTCCGCGTTGCGGCGTTGAGTTTTCTGTAATAATGCATACTCGCCACCCAGTTTGGGTGCGTGTAGGGATTAACTCGTTCGCCTCGTTGGTTATGACCGTGATGCCTGACTTCTTGGGGACAACATGAATGGGGCTAACCCACTGGCTATCAGAGATAGGGTAAATGATACCACTATCTAGACATTTTACGATCTCTTTCTTCACAGCCTCTTTCATGACTGGATTGAGCCGTCTTTGTGGATCCCAGGCTGGTTTGGCATCATCCATCAGATGAATGTGATGTTCAACGATCAGGGGACTAATCCCCTTGAGGTCCGCCATGGACCAGCCAAAAACTTGCATGTTGTTGTGCAAGACCGCAAGAAGGGCTTTCTCTTGCTCTGGAGCTAGAGAAGCCGAAATGATGACAGGGAGGGTCTCGTTTTCACCTAAGTAAGCACACTTAAGGTGAGACGGCAAAGGCTTGAGTTCGAGCGATGGAGGTGAAACGATTGAAGGCAAGATTGGTGCAGAGGTCTCGAACTCAAAGGACTCCAGCAAAGGTTCAAAACGAGTGTAGGCGACCGAGTTGGATGGTTCAGGTAACTCATCCGGAAATTCGAAGGATTCAAACTCGGGTTGTGAGCGGCTAAGATCGTTCAAGAACGTGAAACACTCGTAGTCGTTGTCGGGCGCAGAAACAGCAGCAGGTTCGAAGAGGATCGCACTAGTGGCGTCAAGATTATCGTGTTCGAACAGAAACTCCTTGAATTCACACTCTTCAGGGGTGATCTCCTGGATTGAGCAAACGTCCAGTATATGAGCATTAGGTTCGACGGGCTGATTCCCCAACCTAAAAATGTTGAGTTCAATCATCATGTTTCCAAAAGAGAGGTTCATCGAACCATTGCGACAATTGATCACAGCATTTGAGGTTGCAAGGAATGGGCGACCGAGTATCACCGGAATTTGATTCCGGGGGTTAGCTACAGGCTGTGTGTCTAATAAAATGAAGTCAACGGGGAATATGAAGTCCCCGACTTTTATTAACACATCCTCTAGCTCACCCCTAGGATGGGTGATCGATCGGTCGGCCATTTGGAGAGTGCAGTGTATGGGTTTCAGCTCTCCTACGCCTAATTGCTCGTATACTGAGTACGGAAGCAGGTTAACACTGGCACCAAGATCTAATAGTGCGCGGTTGATGTTCTTATCCCCAATGGTAATTGAAATCGTAGGACAGCCAGGGTCCTTCCGTTTTTGTGGTAAAGATTGGGTAAGGGCATCACTCACAGCACTAGCCAAGAAAACTTTCTTGGGTACCTGAGACTTCCTCTTTTTCGTGCACAAGTCCTTTAAGATTTTCGCGTAGGACGGGACTTGTTGGACAGCATCTAAAAGAGGAATGTTAATGTTAACCTGCTTAAATAACTCCAGAATCTTCTCCATTTGTGGATTTTGTTTATTGGACTTCAACCGGTTTGGAAATGGAATGTTTTTAAAATTGGTTGAGTCCAATGCTGGAGGAGGAGATTGTGGAGTTGGAACGGATCCCAGAACAGGTGTTTTCGTGGAGTGAGAAGTGGGTCCATTCAGAGCAGAAGAAGAGGAAGGAGAGCCTTGTGAAGAACGGAGAATAGGCTCAGAAGACGAAGAAGCAGGAGAAGAAGAAGAAGAAGAAGAAGAAGCCGGGGTGTCATCGTTGATCCGTGTGCCAATGTTGTTTTGCAGCATCCTTCCCGATCTCAATGTGGTCACGGCACTCACATTATAGTTCTGTTGTTCAAGAGCAACATGTACATTATGTGGGTGACCGGGATTTAGGAGTGGCTGGGACGGGAGCTTCCCCTTCTCTCGCTCGCTTAAGGCCGCATTCAGCTGTGCAATCTGGGCCTCGATGGTCTTGATGCTTTGCCCGTGAGCGGCAGTGTGTTGCACTAAGGACTGAATGGAAGACTGAATGTTGGCGGTGGATTGTGTCGATTGTTTAACGAACGCCTCCAGACTTCGTTCGAGCGAGGAAATCTTATCGTTGTTTGACGGAACAAAGTTGTTTGGTGGAAAAGAATTGTTGGGTGCAAAGTTGTTCGTCTGATTTTGAAAAGGTTGGGGTTGGAAGGGCTGCTGAAACTGATGTTGAGTTTGTTGTTGCGCTTGTTGTTGCGGAAGAGGGGGCCTCTGGAAATTGTTGCCTTGGAATTGATTCTGATTCTGATTCCAGGCGAAATTTGGATGGTTCCTCCAACCGGGATTGTAGGTGGAAGAGTATGGATCATTCCTCGGTCTTTGCTGGAATGCAGCATTAACCTGATCCTGTCCTTGCGATGGTGGATTGTAAGGACACTCTTCGGTTAAGTGAGAAGGATCGGAACAACAAGCGCAAATGGTACGAAGGGGAAGAACAGGGGCAGGAGCAGGAGAAGAAAATTTGCTCTCTATCGCTTCAAGCTTTCTCGTTATTGCAGCCATTTCAGCTTTCATCGCAATAGAGATATCAAGTTGGTGAATTCCTACCCTAGACTGACCGGTAGAAGTGGAGGTAGAAGAAGAAGAAGTCGGTCTGGTGCTCTCCCATTGTAGCGTTTGCTCCGCAAGGTCGTCAAAGAATTGTCACGCTTCCTCGTCAGATTTCGATAGGAAGTGGCCCTGACAGATGGTTTCCAACAACTGCTTGGTTGCTGGGTTCAGGCCCTCGTATAAGGTTTGGCAAAGTTGCCATTTCTCTATACCGTGGTGAGGACACTGAACAAGAAGGTCTTTGTACCGGTCAAAGCACTTCCAGAAGGGTTCAGAAGGAAGCTGAGAGAATTGGTTGATTTCATTGCGGATCCTTGCGATTTTATGATTCGGATAAAATTTCTTTAGAAACGCTTTTACAAACTCGTCCCAACTGGTTATGGAGTGGGAAGCAGTGCTATACAGCCATTTTTCAGCAAGATCGCATAAAGTGAACGGAATGACCCGTAGACGTATAGCATCATCCGACAGCTGGGTGGTTTTCATCATGGCACAAACGTTTTGAAATTTATTGATGAAGATATAGGCATCTTCAGATTCAAGCCCATGAAATCGTGGAAGCATGTTGATGAAGTGGGGCTTAATTTCAAAATTATCCCCATTGGCCGGTGGAAGAGAAAGGCAGGTGGGAAGTGCAGAACGGGTGGGATAGAAACGATCCTGGAGCGCGATTCGCTGCGGCGCTACAACAGGCGGTGGTGGTGGGTTGTTGGTCTCCGTAGGAGGTGGAGCCAATCCCGGGATAGTCAAAGAGATGTTCGGATTAAATCCTGACATCGCGGAAGAAGAGGTTGGTGATGGTGAAGGTGAAGATGTATGAACAGAATTCCGGTCAACGTCGGAGTTGGCCGGCAAAGGAAGGGTTGAAAGAGGCGTGGACGGAGTTTCGACGTCTGAGTCGATCGCGTAGTCGGTAGCGACTAACGTAACGCGGACTAGGCGGGCGCTAGTGTCCCGAGTCCAAGCGGACATACACTAAACGAGTTTAGTATAGTCAAAGCGGAGAAGGTGAGGGTAAGAAAACGTCAATGGAGAAATACGATGGGTGGTGGGTGAAAAATGGATTTGGCGACAAAGGGCAAGTTTTTATAAAAGTTTTTGATTTTTTTGCTTTTTTTTTAGAAAGAGCTTTACAGGAATATGTACGGACTTACGGCTTTAAGCAATCACAAACAAGATATGCACAATCACACCTAGATCTAGGGTCACCTAGGTCTGCTAGACAGCTCCTAACTGTTCCAGAGGGCTAGAAATAGGACCTCAAACCGCCTCTTCTCCGTCAAATGCGGCCAGGTAAGTGGGAGGTTATCCAACGCTTTCGCGAAGTTCCTTAATTAAATAACCACTTGCCTTCGACACACTTGCCTAGACACCGCAAAAGTCAGATAGGATAAACGGCCGATGCCTGTAACTAGTCCTCTGTCCTATTGAGCACGAAGTCCTTAGGGCTGAGTCTAGTATTTTTTAATTTAACAATGGTCAATGCATATGCTTTTTGTGATTTCTGGGGTCCTGGGAAGGGTGATGAAATCCCCACCCAATCTGAATTGGTTTCAAGCCTCTTAAGTCCGTATTAATAAATGCAAAGCAGTAACAAATCAACTGCAAACAATTTTTATTTTAGCGCGGCGCAAAGAATCTTGCACAAGAACAGTTTATTGGAAGGGGGAAGAGAATTTGCGCAAAGAATGCTGCAGAAAACACAGTTTAGTGGAGTCCAGAGGAGTGGGGGAGAGGAGAGGAGAACTCACAGAAGATTTGGGACCCTGAAGCCAACAAGTGGTCGCGGTTCCGCGGCCAAACACGTGCTAAGGCCGCGGTTCCGCGGCGGTAAGGAGGGATTGGGCTTCAAAAAAATTTTGGTGTGCTGCTGTGGTTGTCATATGCTTGTCTGGATTTGCTGAATCTTGATTTGCTTACTGTATCTGCTCCAGATTTTTACAGTAAACCGTTTGTTTCTTTTTGATCCGTCGCGGTGTAGCCGCGAGATATGGGTCTATCTTCCCACGTCTTTGGCACTGAACTCGAACTTCGTATTATCCTGCACACTTGCACAAAAACTAATCAAAAATAACAAGATGATTTTTTTACAACGTATATTTTTTTGTTTTGTTTTTCGGTTAGATTTATATTCACAAATTAACCCGAAATTACACAAAGAAATAAACTACCGTCTCCCAGGCAACGGCGCCATTTGATTGAGAGGGATTCTGCGTGTTCAAGTTTAGTTAATTACCGCAATCAAAACGGTTTCGCTTGTAGCTAGCCGGTTGAGTACGGGTCGTCCGTAGGAAGATGGGAATCTTTTTCTATGTGTTTTAACGAGTTAAGTCCGAAAGTCCAGATTTTTTTGTGATTAACTAAGTGTTAAAATGATATGTAAAGAGAGCTTGTTAGGGTTAGGATTAGGTTAGTTTGAGTTAGGAGTCGCTCACCTCTTTCGTTGCCACTCTTAATATCGGTGTTACGGTAATCGGCAACAACGGGGATTAGCACGACTAGGAAGGAACTTGCGAGTATAAGCTAGGCTTTCCAACGCCTAAGTTCTTCCTTTTGGTGCTTGTCCGTCCGTTCTTGGCTCTTAACCATAACCTCCGGTTAATTCAACCACAACCGGTCTCACTACGGAATCACCGCTATCATGTAGGATAGGGTGCCGAAGGGAGCGGATTGTGGTTCAATTAACGGGAGTCGATTTAAGATGTTGGGCAAGGAAAGAGTGAGAGAGATTTCCTTCTCTCAAACTTCCCTTATCCTACCCTAACAAGTATGGAAACTACTCACACATCATAACGAAAAGAAAACAAAACAAAAGAGGAAGATAGAAAGAAGGAGATTAGAAGATAACAACTAGCTATTTGCGACCTCACCTTGGCAAGGATCAAGCGTAAGCGTCATGGTTGTTTAAGGATAAAGGAAAAGAGAAAAGAAAGAAATAACAACAACTAAGTTAACAAATGAAAATTACAAGAATTAATAATTTAACTACAGAACAAGACAAGTATAATAACAAAAGGAACTTCTTTATTCATCATTCTTCATTCACAAAAGCTCACTACAAGTTTTTCAATGGAGAAGAGATGAGAAGAGGAAGAAGAACAAGTATTCTAAACCCTAAAAAATACAAGATTAAGCACCCTTGGCTTCACAAGGTTCTGGGCTATTTATAGGCAGGGAACTGGAAATCTAGGGCAAAATTATGCCTCTACATAAAAAGACCAAAATACCCCTGAAATTTCGTCAACTGAGGAGGCCGTACGGCCGCGGTTCCGCGGCCTAAGCATGCTAATGCCGCGGAACCGCGGCCGTTTAGAAGGATCGTGCCTTCATTTTTGGTGGTTTTTCCTGGTTTGCTGTGCCCATTAGTCTGGTACATGATTTTTCTCAGAATTGCTTCACGATTTTTCCAGAATTTCTGTTGATCAAAAGGTGATTGGATATGGATCTTTTTGTCATGATTTTCTTGAGCTCCACGTAGATTTCTCGGATCTTGTGTTGCCATTGAGCCTTGTGCATGAAAATGACAATCGATTTGCCATTTTGTCTCTTAAACTGGTGTGCGGCAACATACGGATAGAGAGCGGAGACCCGTGTTTTATCTGTGGTTGGCAGGAACCCGGATTTTGTCGTGTTTTTCCATGAATTTCACCGTTTAGAGCCGAGAACCTGTATCCTGCAATTGACTAGCAAACACGGCTCAAGAGTACCTACCGATAAGCAATGTGATAAAAATTGGGCGGTATAAAAATGCAAAAATCTGATATGAACAGCCCTCTGTTGATTCATTGAAGGAGAGGCTTTGCCTCTGGAAACTTAGCCAATTGGGCTAAGGCTAGTGTTAAACACTAGAGACCAACAGTGTTGGACACTGGGAATAAGGTTGATAAGTTAGTATTAAACACTAAAAGATAATCGGTGTTGAACACTGGGAACAGAGTTTTCAAATTAGTGTTAAATACTAAGCAAATCCAAATTAGTGTTAAACACTAAGAAAATCAGTTTTAAACACCGCAAATAGAGTTTTCCAAATTAGTGTTAAACACTAAGAAAAATCAGTGTTAAACACTGGATACAGAGGTTTCAATTTAGTGCTGAACACTAAGGCAAGAGGGGTCACGTGGTCACACGTGAGAGCGCCCTGCTTTCCTTTATTTTGTTCTATAGATAAGTGTTTAACACTTTTAGTCCTGAAAGCCATCACGTGCGGGCACGTGGTGGGAGCTCATGCTCAGGTTTATTAGAATACCCATTAGGGGTCACGTGGTGACACGTGAGGGCGCCCCAGAGTCTCCGTTTATTTTGCTTTTTCTTTATGTGCTTCAGGGGGCACGTGGGGCGTTGCCTCAAAGCTCTCTTTTTATATATCTTCACAGGAGTTACGTGGTAACACGTGAGGTGCCTACTTCAGAGTTTTATTCTGTGGGTCTCTGCATGTTTTAAAGTTCTGTTCATAGGGTTCAACCCTAAACTTCTGAAGAATTATATTCTTAATAGGGTTAAACCCTAGTTTCTTTTCTTAAAGGAATTAAATTCCTGTGAGTTTGAGAGAATTATATTCTCAGTTAGGGTTAAACCCTAGTTCTGTTCATTTTGAAGGAATTAAATTCCCATAACATAGGGTTAAACCCTAATTTTATCTCAAATGTCTGACTCGGGCCTATATGACATGACCGATCGATAGAAATACTCCAACACTCCATCCACCTTTGTCATATATTCCATATATCACACTAGATAGATATCATATTCATGGAATACGATTCACTTTCAAGATGCCTTGATGGTGAAATGGTAGACACACGAGACTCAAAATCTCGTGCTAAAGAGCGTGGAGGTTCGAGTCCTCTTCAAGGCATAATATTGAGAATGCTCATGACTTTCGTCGTTTGTGGATCACTCGGATAAATGCAGCAGCTCGCGAGAGGGGGGTATTCTATAGTTATAGTAAATTAATACACAATCTGTACAAGAAGCATTTGCTTCTTAATCGTAAAATACTTGCGCAGCTCAAATTAAAGCCATGAAACAAGTAGCCAGCAAATTAAAATTGGAACTAGCTCAATTCGCAGAGTTAGAGGCCTTTGCACAATTCGCTTCTGATCTTGATAAAGCTACTCAGAATCAATTGGCAAGAGGTCAACGATTACGCGAGTTGCTTAAACAATCCCAATCAGACCCTCTTACGGTGGAAGAACAGATAACTACTATTTATACTGGAGCCAATGGATATCTTGATTCGTTAGAAATTGGACAGGTAAAGAAATTTCTCATTCAGTTACGTACCTACTTAAAAAAGAATAAACCGCAATTCCAAGAACTTATACCTTCTACCAAGACATTCACCGAGCAAGCGGAAACTCTTTTGAAGGAAGCTATTCAGGAACAGATCGAACTGTTTCTACTTGAGGAACAAGCATGAATTTATCACTCTAATTCTATTCTTAGTACAAGAGTAATTATTCCGAACGATTTCTGATTCGAAAAATTCAAAAAAGGTTTCTTGGTATCGCCATTTTCAAAAATAGATGGAAAAAAATTGCGTCCAATAGGATTTGAACCTATACCAAAGGTTTAGAAGACCTCTGTCCTATCCATTAAACAATGGACACTTTTCATTTCTATTTTCTTCTTTCGCATTGCATTCTCCTTTTCTGGAAAAAAAGAGATTACATGGAAAAAAATTTAGGTAATAAAAAAAAAAGAATGCATATCCGAATGGATGATGCATATAGAATAAAATAAGGAATATGAAGCGGGTAGCGGGAATCGAACCCGCATCGTTAGCTTGGAAGGCTAGGGGTTATAGTCGACGTAAATAGGAATATTTAAAATATAATTTTTTGAATTTGAAATAATGTGATGGGCAAACGACGGGAATTGAACCCGCGCATGGTGGATTCACAATCCACTGCCTTGATCCACTTGGCTACATCCACCCCTTATCTAGCTAAAGGATTTTCTCTTTTTTCCATTCATCATTATTGTATTTATTCTTACCTTCATGCTTAGATCGAGATATTCTATTGGACATAGAATGCCAATCTTTAAAATGTAAAAAAGGAGTAATCAGCTGTGGCACGTTCACTAAAAAAAAATCCTTTTGTAGCTAATCATTTATCGAGAAAAATTGAAAAACTCAACATGAGGGAGGAGAAAGAAATAATAGTAACTTGGTCTCGGGCATCTACCATTATACCCAAAATGATTGGCCATACAATCGCTATTCATAATGGAAAGGAACATTTACCTATTTATATAACAGATCGTATGGTAGGTCATAAATTGGGAGAATTTGCGCCTACTCTTACTTTCGCGAGACATGCGAGAAACGATAATAAATCTCGTCGCTAATGTATCTCCTTCAGAAAGGGTTTCTTCATAATGTCCGTGAACAGTCGCTCCTGGAGTGGCCAAATAGGGCTTAGCTGATCTTATAACTAAGGAGTTAAGATGAACAATTAAAATTTGACCAGATTTTTTTATGTGTGGTCCATATTTAAATAGACATATATTTTCACAAAAAAATTGTCCAATGCTTCCTCTCCACCAATAATGCCCACTCCTTCAACTCGTTCCAAAAAAATAGGATTTCGCGTAATAAGTTTTTGATATTCAACAATTCCTGTTAAAGAATAATCGCAGAAATCCAAACATTTATCTATCCAGCCATAAGGTAGATCAGCAGCGACTCCCCCAATACGGAAATAATTATGCATCATTCGCATACCTGTGGCGGCTTCGAATAGATCATATAACAATTCCCTTTCTCTGAAAATATAGAAAAATGGAGTCTGTGCACCAATATCCGCCATAAAAGGTCCAAGCCATAACAAATGAGAAGCTATACGGCTCAGTTCCAGCATAATTACTCTAATGTAACTGGCTCTTTTAGGTACTTGAACACTTTCCAATCGTTCTGGTGCATTTACTATTATTGCTTCTGTGAACATAGTGGCTAAATAATCCCACCGTGTTACATAAGGTAAATATTGTATAATTGTTCGATTTTCCGCTATTTTTTCCATCCCTCTGTGTAAATAACCCAATATGGGTTCACAGTCAATAACATCTTCACCGTCGAGAATAACGATCAGTCGAAGAATACCATGCATTGATGGGTGATGAGGACCCATATTAACTATCATGAGATCTTTTCTTGTAGCTGGAACTGTCATATCTTTTCTTCCTTAATTCATTATTCCATGAATTTATCAAAAATGATCAATCAACGTCGACTATAACCCCTAGCCTTCCAAGCTAACGATGCGGGTTCGATTCCCGCTACCCGCTTCATATTCCTTATTTTATTCTATATGCATCATCCATTCGGATATGCATTCTTTTTTTTTTTATTACCTAAAAAATTTTCCATGTAATCTCTTTTTATCCAAAAAGAGAAAAGGAGAATGCAATGCGAAAGAAGAAAATAGAAATGAAAAGCGTCCATTGTCTAATGGATAGGACAGAGGTCTTCTAAACCTTTGGTATAGGTTCAAATCCTATTGGACGCAATTTTTTTCCATCTATTTTTGAAAATGGCGATACCAAGAAACCTTTTTTGAATTTTTCGAATCAAAAATCGTTCGGAATAATAACTCTTGTACTAAGAATAGAATTAGAGTGATAAATTCATGCTTGTTCCTCAAGTAGAAACAGTTCGATCTGTTCCTGAATAGCTTCCTTCAAAAGAGTTTCCGCTTGCTCGGTGAATGTCTTGGTAGAAGGTATAAGTTCTTGGAATTGCGGTTTATTCTTTTTTAAGTAGGTACGTAACTGAATGAGAAATTTCTTTACCTGTCCAATTTCTAACGAATCAAGATATCCATTGGCTCCAGTATAAATAGTAGACGTACCACAGTAATGTAATTCTTAATAGAGATTCTCTATCAAATAAAGCTGTTGGAATAATGATATCAATTTTTATTTTATATATTTTGGTCGGTAACGCTGGTGAATTAACAGAAACGGAAAGAGAGGGATTCGAACCCTCGGTAAACAAAAAGCCAACATAGCAGTTCCAATGCTACGCCTTGAACCACTCGGCCATCTCTCCTACATAATCTAATCTTATTATTGACCAGAAACCGAGTGAATAGCGAGTTATTCATATTATTTTATTGCAGTACAGGCACGACCGATCAACGGTTCGATAGGAATAAAAAATTCTTTTTATTTCAAATTTCATATTTATTAATAACAACCTTACCCCATAGATCTATTATAGATCTATTACAAATTAATGAATCGTACCATGGATTTTTCTATTTCATTTCAATTGTATAATGATTATTCCATCCCCTTTGTTCCGGTCATGGAATAGATGAAATAAATCCAAAAATGGATTTTTTTTCAAGAATGAAATCTTATTGGAACTGTCCATATCTAGTTCATCCTTCGGAACCATATCACATCCCGGATCTGATGAAATAGGATGAATTGAGACGGTATTTTGTAAATACGTAATTATCTTGAATATATCAACCATTTCTTTATTTTCCGATCGCCTGGAAGGGACAAAAGAAACATCTTGTTTTTTCTTCAAAAATTTCTGATCTCTAGTGGACCTCTCAGTAGGATTCGAACCCAGATGAAGTTCTGACCATCTGTCAGAGAAAAAAGAACGAATTGATCTTGTAGGATTCCCAAGAAATTCTTCGATTTCTTTCGGAAGCAGATGAATAATCATCTGCTTCTCACGTTTCGTGAATAGCCGGGACATTGAGGAAGATCCAAAAAGGCATTTCGAGAATCGATCTGATTCTATCTCTGTTCGTTCCGTTTGAAGAAAGGAAGGATCCCAAAGAAGTAGGAAAAAATCTCCTATCATGCGTATATTTTAGTTTTGAAATACAATTATGGAATCATTCATTACTGTATTCCAGTACAATTTTGAAGACATTTTTTTTAAGGCTTCGCAAAACGATCAATAAAGAATTGATACAGTTCGATTGCTGAATCGATTACTCAATTAGTATTAGTAGTGCCTTCAGACCTAGAGTCCACTCCTTCAACTCGTTCCAAAAAAATAGGATTTCGCGTAATAAGTTTTTGATATTCAACAATTCCTGTTAAAGAATAATCGCAGAAATCCAAACATTTATCTATCCAGCCATAAGGTAGATCAGCAGCGACTCCCCCAATACGGAAATAATTATGCATCATTCGCATACCTGTGGCGGCTTCGAATAGATCATATAACAATTCCCTTTCTCTGAAAATATAGAAAAATGGAGTCTGTGCACCAATATCCGCCATAAAAGGTCCAAGCCATAACAAATGAGAAGCTATACGGCTCAGTTCCAGCATAATTACTCTAATGTAACTGGCTCTTTTAGGTACTTGAACACTTTCCAATCGTTCTGGTGCATTTACTGTTATTGCTTCTGTGAACATAGTGGCTAAATAATCCCACCGTGTTACATAAGATTTTGCCGTATCCAGAATAATACCAATCCAACCCATTTCATGAATAAAATGTGACCAATTAACCAACCAACAAAACTACTTGTTACAAATAACATCTTGTTGTTGCATCGAAACATATAAATGTTGACTAATCTGGCTAACGTTGAACTTGGTAAAATGAAATAGTTGAATAATTTAAAAATGAGATTATTCAGGAATACACATTGAATGCTGAGATTATGCATTGAATTTCTGGTAGTAGATCCATAATCAAAAAAAAAATTGTGATTGCTCCAGAAGAAATGAAACTAAAATATACGCATGATAGGAGATTTTTTCCTACCGAATTTTTTCTAAATATTATATATTCTAATATTCTATTTTGGTGAATTAGCTCTTATCAGAATTATGGATATTACAATAAGAAAAACTAATACTTCATTTTTTTTATTTCACTTTTTCTTAACTTTTACCTTTCTAAAAGAAAAGTAGTTCCGCTATTACGACAATACGGATTTTCTTTCTACCGGAAGCGATTAGTAATTGTGCAAAAAGATCCTACACATAATAAAATTAGATCTTTCTTCTGTTGAGCGATCCGCATACATTTGTCTCATACACTATGGGGATAGTGAGAAGAGATATATTTTACATCCCATAGGGGCTATAATTGGAGATACCATTGTTTCTGGTACAGAAGTCCCTATATCAATGGGAAATACCCTATCTTTGAGTGCGGTTTGAACTATTGATTTACGTAATTGGAAGTAACCAATTAGGTTTACGACAAAACCTAGAAATCAATCACTGATCCAATTTGAGTACCTCTATGGGATAGACCTCAACAGAAAACTGTTGAGTAACGGCAGCAAGTGATTGAGTTCAGTAGTTCCTCATAGAAAATTATTGACTCTAGAGATATGGTAATATGGAGAAGACAAAATTGTTTGAAGCACGCACAGAACCGGAAGCGCCCCTTGTTTCAAAGAGAGGAGGACGGATTATTCACATTTCATTTGATGGTCAGAGACGAATTGAAAGCTAAGCAGTGGTAATTATAAGGATCCCCCGGGGGAAAAATAGAGATGTCTCCTACGTTACCCGTAATATGTGGAAGTATCGACGTAATTTCATAGAGTCATTCGGTCTGAATGCTACATGAAGAACATAAGCCAGATGACGGAACGGAAAGACCTAGGATGTAGAAGATCATACATGAGTGATTCGGCAGATTTGGATTCCTATATATCCACTCATGTGGTTATTTTGCAATCAAAACAACATAAAAAACTGTGGATTATTTTTGAACGAGGAAAAACATCTTAATACAGATGCAAATAAATTCATTAAATTAAAATTGTTTCTTTGGCCTAATTATCGATTAGAAGATTTAGCTTGTTTGAATCATTATTGGTTTGATACCAATAACGGAAGTCATTTCAGTATGTCAAGAATACATATGTATCCACGATTTAGAATTCGTTAAGAGTATATTTCCTATATATCTATTATATCTATTTCACAACATATTTGGTAGATAAAAGTCGAAAGATATGTGCATATGTTATGTTACATTCTGGTATATGATACCGATTTAATTACGTATCAATTGTGGATCTAGGAAGAAATCGACAGAATGCTCTTGATTAAGTAAAAAAGAAAAATTATCCTTCGTGAATGCATAAATGTAGCATCCCTTTCTATCCAAATCAAATTTTCAATTTGATTTGGATAAATCAAATCAAAAAAAATTTGTAATTGCAATTATCTAAAAATGGAAACAGCAACCCTAGTCGCCATCTTCATATCTAGTTTACTTGTAAGCTTTACGGGGTACGCCTTATATACCGCTTTTGGGCAACCCTCTCAACAATTAAGAGATCCATTCGAGGAACACGGGGACTAGACTAGTTGAAGTAATGAGCCTCCCGATATGGGAGGCCCATTACTTCAGTTGATATAATGAAAAATCATTTCATTTTTTTAGTCGGAACCTTAGGCGGTTCTCGAAAAAATATAGCGAAAAAAATTATCCCTAAAGTCGAGACTAGAAGGAATGTATAAACTAATGCTTCCATAGATTTGATCGTGGTTTACTTACAATTATAGCTTTCACGCCTATTCGTTTGGGTGGGATCATTTATCATACCATATAAAATAAAAAGGGGAAAGAATCAAAGAAAAGATAGTGATTCAAGTCAATATTTCTCGGATACCCTATTCAAAAAAAAAAAGAGTCAAAAGATACCAGAACAATCTTGTATCAAACTACTTGTCTCCTTGTAGTTGGATCTCCAAGTTTTTGGAATGCTCCAACAAACTTTGGTTATATATGGGACGATGGATGTTCTTATGTATTCCTCATGGAATTTTTTTAATTAAATGTTAATGTGAATGAACCATAACTATGTAGACCTATTCCTAATAGGTTGATCCCAAAATAGCATATCCAAATTATAAGAAATCCTATAGAAGCTACAAGTGCCGAATTCGTACCTTGCAAACTTTGATTTGTTCTAGTATGTGAATAAATCGCGAATATGGTCCAAGTAATAAATGCCCAAGTTTCCTTGGGGTCCCAATTCCAATAAGATCCCCATGCCTCGTTAGCCCATACTGCTCCAGAAAGAATACCTATGGTTAAAAAGGTAAACCCTAAACTAATGACACGATAACTCCAATAATCCAAACGCTGAGTTAATTGATATTTGTAATAATTTCGAAATGAAAGAAAAGAGGAGGTGTGGTTAAAAACACTTTTTTCGTTCAAGTATTCGATTTTGCCAAAAAAAAATGAATTAATTACGAAATTTTTGTTTTTATAAAAAATATCGATGTTTTTTCGAAATGTAATGATTAGAAAAGCGACTGATAATAACGATCCACATAAAAGAGCTGCATAGCTAAATAACATCATACTTACGTGCATCATTAACCACTGAGATTGTAGAGCAGGTACTAATATTGCCGATTGATGCATTTCACTTAAAAGACCTGATGTGGCGAAACCTTGGGTAAAAATGGCACTTGGAGCGGTTATTGCGCTTAAATCATTTTTATGATTCCAGATCTTGGAAATCATATGAATAATGGAAAAACTCCACGAAAGGAAAATTAATGACTCGTATAAATTACTTAATGGAAAATGTCTCGAAGAAATCCAACGAGTAACTAATAATCCTGTTATAGATAAAAAAAAAAAGAAGTAACTATCATTCCCTTTTCCGACGAATCACGTAAACCTATGATTTCATGGACTAATAGGGTCATTAAATGAATCGTAATCACAATTGAAATGATCGAAAAAGAGAGATGAGTTAATATATGTTCTAAAGTAGCAAATATCATACATAAAGGAGGTCCCATTACAAAACGAAATCGGGAATTAAATACATTATAGGATCCACTGTATCTCTTTTACAGTATGCCGCCACTCGGACTCGAACCGAGATGCTCTAGCACTGCTTCCTAAGAGCAGCGTGTCTACCGATTTCACCATAGCGGCTTACTTGAAATAATAATAGTAAATTCATGATCTAAATTAAAAAATTCAATATAGTTTAGGAAATATTAGAACTTAATGAATAAGAAAGAGCTCCTTTAAATTAAACTCATCTTTGAATTTTCAATAATTCTTAGTTATTATCATCGTAGGTTCAGTTTTAACAATCAACTTTTACGTACTATCCATATACTAAGTTCTCCACGAACAAAAGGAACTTGAAAGTTTTATTTTCCATCGAAATAGAAACTAAGATAAGAATTGTCCCCCTTTTCCATTTTTTCTTTATTTATTTTGAATCCGCAAAATCAGATAAATGAAAAAAAAATCTGTTTGACGATTTGTTTTTCAATTAACAAAACGAAATAACTAGAATTTAATATGTATCAAAATTGAATTACTAAATTAAAATTGAAGGAATTTTTCTAAGAATTTGATACCTTTCTTAGTATCATTAAGTATTAATTAACGAGTAATAGTTTAGTTTGTTGTGTACATAATTTATAATAATATTTATTAAATAAATTAGGTCTTGAGTTAGACATATAATAAAACAAAAAAGTTTCAATATCCATCACAAATTCATTTTCTTTTCCCAATAGAAAAATCTTTGTTCATCCCTTTTTTCTATTGGGAAAAGAAAATGAATAAAAAAACCATCTCACGAATTAAATATTAAATAGATTCTAGAAAAAATATAATACTAAGAATCAGCAGACAGAGAATTTTTTATTCTACATATCATAGTAGTTAGTTCTAACTAATCTTCAGGAGTTTAATACATTAGTTAATAGTTAATGGGAATTTTTAATATTTCAAAATTGGAAGTTCTTCGAGCCACATAAATTCAGATTATTCCAATTATTCCAAGATTTTCTTACTTGTTTGTCGCACAAAAAAACTTTTTGAATCTCCGGTAGAAACCGACTTTGCTAAAGAAAAAGCTTTTATTGCAGCTAAATATCCCTTTTTCTTCCAAATATTTCTACGAATACGTTTTTTTTTATATAGAAGTACTTTTTTTTGGAACTGCCATTCAAATTACTCTTTTTTATTGTTGTATGTGAAAGACATGTATTGCTAAAAAAGGATCGTTCTTTCTTTTTCGTTTTTTCTATACTGAATTCCGTCGATAATAGATTTTCATAACATACAATATAAATATATTATTTATATGTAAATATATACATGCATGTCACATATATAACAATAACATACTAGGCAAAAAAATAAAAGAAAAGAAGGGAAAATTTGAAAAGGAATTTTTATGACTATTAGTTGTAATTGAATAAGCTCATAGTCTCGTGTCTATAATTGAAGTTCAAACTTCAACTATAACTAGTAGTTAATATGTTAAACAAGACATTCCATTGCCTAAGAAGGGGAACTTCCATTTTTAGTTATTTTTTTATTTCAGTTCTATACGAAATAAGGGGTATTATAAGATTTCTTATACTTTCTTATTGGATTGAAATTCAATCAATCAGTTCCACAATGAGTTAGGTAATTACGACAAATAAATTCACTATAATAACTATGTCTTTCTTTTTTTGAGTCGATTTATTGATGTATATTATGATCCATATTCTACTGTTTTGGTATAATTGTTTTTACTTAACTATACTATAGTATATGATATGGTTCCATATTGCCATAATAGAATGGTAGTATAGTTGTAGAATGATTCAAAATCTCATATTCCCATTTGTTAATAAAGTTAATAACTAAGTAATTTCTCTTACCTAGTTATTTGATCATATCATTTGATCAACCAATTCTCACTTTTTTAATATTTATAATTTCTGAGAAAAGTGAGAATAGAAAAAAATTAGGTTTTCATATCTTTTTTTTTGTTCATTTTTTATTGTTCCTTTCGAAAGCGATAAGAATTAGTGAATCGGAAACAATTATAATAAAAAAATGAAATTTTTTTTTTATGGAACATACATATAAATATGCATGGATAATACCTTTTCTTCCATTTCCAGTTACTATGTTAATAGGATTTGGACTTCTGCTTATTCCGACAGCAACAAAAAATATTCGTCGTATGTGGGCTTTTCCGAGTGTTTTAATGCTAAGTATAGCTATGGCGTTTTCGGCCAATCTATCTATTCAGCAAATAAGTGGTAATTTTATCTATCAATATCTATGGTCTTGGACTGTTAATAATGATTTTTCTTTAGAGTTCGGATATTTGATCGATCCACTTACTTCTATTATGTCAATATTAATTACTACTGTTGGAATCATGGTTCTTATTTATAGTGACAATTATATGTCTCACGATCAAGGATATTTGAGATTTTTTGCTTATATGAGTTTTTTCAATACTTCTATGTTGGGATTAGTTACTAGTTCCAATTTGATACAAATTTATATTTTTTGGGAACTTGTAGGAATGTGTTCGTATTTATTAATAGGGTTTTGGTTCACACGACCAATTGCGGCAAGTGCTTGTCAAAAAGCTTTTGTAACCAATCGTATAGGGGATTTTGGTTTATTATTAGGAATTTTAGGACTTTATTGGATAACTGGTAGTTTAGAATTTCGGGATTTGTTCGAAATAGTTAATAACTTGATTCATAATAATGGAATAGATTATTTATTTGCTATTCTGTGCGCTTCTTTTTTATTCGTCGGTGCAGTTGCTAAATCTGCACAATTTCCCCTTCACATATGGTTACCTGATGCTATGGAAGGACCCACTCCCATTTCGGCTCTTATACATGCTGCTACTATGGTAGTAGCGGGAGTTTTTCTTGTAGCTCGGCTTCTTCCTCTTTTCATAATTATACCTTATATAATGAATCTCATTTCTTTAATAGGCGTAATAACAGTACTATTAGGAGCTACTTTGGCTCTTGCTCAAAGAGACATTAAAAGAAGTTTAGCTTATTCTACAATTTCTCAATTGGGTTATATTATGTTAGCTTTGGGTATAGGTTCTTATCGAGCTGCTTTATTCCATTTGATCACTCATGCCTATTCAAAAGCTTTATTGTTTTTGGGGTCCGGATCCATTATTCATTCAATGGAACCCATTGTTGGATATTCACCAGAGAAAAGTCAAAATATGGTTCTTATGGGTGGTTTAACAAAATATGTTCCTATTACAAGAATTATTTTTTTATTAGGCACACTCTCTCTTTGTGGTATTCCACCTCTTGCCTGTTTTTAGTCCAAAGACGAAATTCTTAATGATAGTTGGTTGTATTCACCAATTTTCGCAACAATAGCTTCCTTCACAGCAGGATTAACCGCATTTTATATGTTTCGAATGTATTTACTTACGTTTGATGGACATTTGCGCATTTTTTTTCAAAATTACAGTAGCACTAAAAATAGTTCTTTCTGTTCAATATCTTTATGGGGAAAAGAAGTATCCAAAGCAGTTAATAGAAATTTACTTTTATCAACAATTAATAATAAGGTCTCCTTATTTCGACAGATACGTATCAAATTAATGATAATGGAAGAAATAGAGTACGATACTTTAGTACTTACTTTAGAAATAAATACACTTACACCTATCCTCACGAATCGGACAATACTATGTTATTTCCCCTGCTTGTATTGGTACTATTTACTTTATTCGTTGGATCAATCGGAATTAATTTTGATCTAGGAGTAATAGATTTTGATCTATTGTCGAAATGGTTAGCTCCGTACACAAAATTTTTCCATCCAAATTCGAATGATTCTTCGTATTGGTATGATTTTTTGAAAAATGCATTTTTCGGTAAGTATAGCCCTTTTTGGATTATTTATAGCATCCTTTTTATATGGATCTGTTTATTCATCTTTCCAGAATTTGGACTTAGTCAATTTATTTGTGAAGAAGAGCTCCAAGAGAATTCTCTTGGACCAAGTAAAAAATGTGATATACAATGGTCATATAATCGTGGTTACATAGATATTTTTTATACTAAGATTTTTACTTTGGGTATAAGAAGATTAGTCGAACTAATTCAGTTTTTTGATAGACATATAATTGATGGAATTACAAATGGAGTCGGCATTACCAGTTTCTTTATAGGTGAAGGGGTCAAATATATAGGAGGTGGGCGAGTGTCGTCTTACTTTTTTTTTTATTTTATGTATCAATCTTTTTAGTAATTTTTTTATTTTATAAATTTAAGTTTTTCATTTCGTACAGTATTTTCAAATCGATCATTTTTTATATATCTTAATGGGCGATTCCATCGTTTATAATCGAAAAGAAAAGTGACAATAGGTTTTTGAAACAAGTTCCCTTTTTCATTTTTTTCTTCTTTAAGTTTTCCCAATTCCCAATTATCTTGATGGGTATCAAGATAAGAATCTTCGTAAACTGGGCTATCTTTGTCTTCTTCGGTGGATCCCTTTTGTTCCTGTTTAGCCTTTTTCGTTTCCGAGCTGTTGGAATTGGAATAGGTTCGGCAGTGGATCACGAAATCTTGGCGATCTTCTCTATCTAATGAATGAGGAGTCCGTTTGGAAATCGTCCGTCCCGCGCCACCCCCCCGAGTATATGATTCAACAGGAATCACACAAGGGTAGATTGATAGGATCCTCTAGTAAAATACCCACCAGTACCCGTAACCCAACGGATAAAGTACATTACATAGTCCGTTTTAGGGATTGGCGACTTACCATATATGTTTTAACATATGTGTGTTTCTTTTTTGATATTGTTTAATATATGTATGTGTTCTTTTCCAGTTAAGTAATTAAGTAAATTGATAAAAAAAAAATACTAATAAAAAAAAGATTAATACTTAATAAGATAAGAATATGAAAAATATGCATATTCTATAGTCATATTCTATAGTATATTCTATAGTTCTATAGTATTAATAATACTAAGAAATGACACTTCTCTCATAGGAATGGAGATAGAAATTTTCTTTGTTGTTGCTTCAATAACTTCAATAACAAGTATTTTTTATTTGATATCAAATCAAAAATAATAAAATTTTTTAATCTATGAAAGAAATGATTCATCAGAAGTAATAGCCCGGCCAGTACTTAACTAGGCCGGGGGAATGCACCTTTCTTACAAAATCAAAGAAGTAAGGTATTCTTTCTATATATATTCTATTGGAGATAAGATATCTCTTTCAAATCATTACATTATCTAAATTGAATTAATGATTAAATTTGTGGATATCTTATCTATTTTAATATATTATTTATTTAGAATATAATATATTATTATCATTATTTTATCCTTATAATAAAGAAAGAAAACGAGGTTTTTTTTCAATCTT
This sequence comes from Agapanthus africanus, assembly GCA_030015575.1. Lineage (NCBI taxonomy): Eukaryota > Viridiplantae > Streptophyta > Magnoliopsida > Asparagales > Amaryllidaceae > Agapanthus > Agapanthus africanus. The sequence continues at coordinate 695,900,347 of JASDDO010000022.1, read as the reverse complement.
TTTTATTTCACGTGTCACACCTTGGCGTAGATCCGGGGTAATCCCTTGTAAATAGCCCCAGGGCTATTTACAACTAGCCAATTAAGAATTCTCAGATGATGTACTAGCAGTGCATCAAAGATGCAGTCATCGATTCTCCCGATAGGCCACAATTAACACGAGCAAACATATTAATGACGAAGAACGCATTTTTGCTATGCTACTAATACTTGTACTTGCTCTGCTATTCTGCCCAAGCCTGGCTGAGGAAGAGTTACGGGGAGTAAAACACAAATATGCTGATTCTGGCCGGGTTACTATATGTAATATAAAATCCTTCACGATAAAATAAATAAAAAGAAAAGGCCATTCCATTTCGACAAAAGACCATACCCAAGTTCAATAGCTTTGCGTCCGCTATCCCGATCATGATTTTCTTACCCCCAGAGGGAAAGGTCCTTCCCTTTTGGGCCGGTTGTGGGTGAGGAGGGATTCGAACCCCCGACACCGTGGTTCGTAGCCACGTGCTCTAATCCTCTGAGCTACAGGCCCCACCCCGTCTCCACTGGATCTATTCCCGAGAGTACCCTCAAAAAGGAACCTCTCCTTAGCCATTTCGTTTCAGGTTAAGAAGATGTGAAAGCGCGTTTCTCTCTATAAGAACAGCTCGCTCAGAGGTTTCTATTAATCTACCCTTGTGTGATTCCTGTTGAATCATATACTCGGGGGGTGGCGCGGGGCGGACGATTTCCAAACGGACTCCTCATTCATTAGATAGAGAAGATCGCCAAGATTTCATGATCCGCAGCCGAACCTATTCCAATTCCAACAGCTCGGACTCGGATCGCGGGGATCGCCAGAATACTTCGTATCAACAGATAAGATACTCGGTATATCAATATTGATTAGATCCTAAATCTGTTATTGAGAATGCTCATTCAATGAGCATTCTCAATATTATGCCTTGAAGAGGACTCGAACCTCCACGCTCTTTAGCACGAGATTTTGAGTTTCGCGTGTCTACCATTTCACCATCAAGGCATCTTGAAAGTGAATCGTATTCCATGAATATGATATCTATCTAGTGTGATATATGGAATATATGACAAAGGTGGATGGAAAGTTGGAGTATTTCTATCGATCGATCATGTCATATAGGCCCGAGTCAGACATCAAATTGTTTCGATTTGAATTATCCGTAGGATACCCTATATATCAAAAAGATGTACAATCAAGTCTAGAAATGCCCGGCAATTCCTTATTGACACCGTTTTGGACACAACTGGTACATTCCAAAATAACTCTAACTCGGACATCTTTCCCCTTAGCCATGAACGAATTGAATTCCTATCATTTTGTGAGAATTAAATTCTCTAAACTCAGTTCCTCCTTTGTGTTTTAGATCTGCATGGCAGGATCTCAACCCAATGAGAATTAAATTCTCAATTCATGGGGAGATGTGCACTTTGCAGATCCTCAACCAGAGAAAGAACTAAGTTCTCCTTTTAAGCCTCCCTTTTCCTTTCTTACCTAAGGTTTTCCTTTTTGCAGAGAATCAAATGCTCTATCTCTCTCTCTCTATGTATTAAAAGAAAAAGATCCAAAGGTCTCAAGGTTTCAGAAAAAAGCTTTAGAAAAAGGGTCCTTCTCTTCTTTTCTTGGCTCCTATTTATAGGAGAAGGAAGAGAATCAATCTGCTTAGTAAATCTCTCATTGAGAGATTTGATTTGTATGTTGAGAGATTTGATTTATATTTATCATTAATCTGGGCCTTTAGATTGTTAAGTGAATTTTATTCACCATTGGATTTTAAATCCAAAGATATCCCTTTGTTATCTCGGTTAGATTTAGGGGGGGAAATCTTTCCAAGTCCAAGATTTTTCCATAAATTGGTGATATTTAATCACCTTTAGATTTTTAATCCAACGGTTCCAAATAATCCTTCTCTATTTTGGAGAGATTTGAATGATCTCTTCTCAGAATTTAATTCTGTTAAATAATACGGCTTTTAAAGCCGGTCACGTGTGGCCACGTGACCCCTGGTCACGTATAGGCACGTGACCCCTGGAATGGGCTTCTCTTCTTCTGCGCTCTGTCTTCTGGCCGCTGTTTAACCATCGCGTGCCAACACGTGACCACTGGTCACGTGTGAGCACGTGATGCCTTTTCTGGAGCTTTTTCTTGAATGTGCTTTTTGCCGCTGCTTTGAGCGTCACGTGCCAACACGTGACAACTGGTCACGTGTGAGCACGTGATGCCTCTTCTGGAGCTTCTCCTGATTTTTAATCAGGGAACAAATGCCCCCACAGCGTTGTTCTCACGTGTCTGCACGTGAGTGCAACGCTGTCACTTTTGTGACCGTCGGATCTGCTTTGGGAGTAGGGTAGATGAAGCGTTTTCCATCCCATCCTATAAATGCCCATGTCTTTTCAGAAGAGCCTCCACTTTGCTCATCTTCCTCCTTTGAGAACTTTCTTCTCTTGAGAATTTAATTCTCCTTTCCAGAGCTTAGTCCTCTGCCTTGAACAATTTTCAGAGTTTAACTCTGTTCAAAAAGAGTCCTTTTCTTCAGGTAATGCTCTCGAACGAACGATGAACTCTCATGTCCTTCTGGATTTTAAATCCATAGCAAGGGTTTCACCCCTTTAAATATGAACCCATTTTTCTTTTAAGTTTGTCAACAAACAAAAAGAAATAGAAAACCACTTAATCTTCGAATCAGTAGGTCTCTCAGAGTTCATTTGATCTTTAGGGAGATGATGAGATCCGTTGCTCTTTCCAAGGAATTTAATTCCGTTTAAAGAAAATGTTTCTGGGAATTTAATTCCCTTCTCTTAATAAGGAATTTAATTCCTATGAAGAACTCAGTTCTTCCTATGGAGGCTTCTTAGGGTCTTCTTGCCCTAGGTTGTCCTTCTGTAATCAATGAAGAAGAAAAGGGTTTGTAATAGATTCTCATGATTTTTATTTCAGGTATCATGGACGCCCATATGTACGATCTTGACGAAATCATTTCTTATGGGAATATTCGTGCGCTGGGTCGTAGCCAGAACCAGGAGTTCAGCAACGCTCAATGTGCTGAGATCATGAGCCGCTTCGATGAGTACAACCATCGGCTACTCCCCCGTCGCTCTTCTCTTCTGAAACTCATCGTGTTGGCGATTTGGGAGGCGCTTTCACTTTTCTGCACTGGTGTACCTCTCAGGGCATTGGACGCTGCTGAGGATAAGATACATTCAGTGTATCTGATGAGCCTAATCTCGAAGAGAAGGCGAGACAACCTCATCGATCTCTTGCACCAGGCTTTTCAGCAGTCGGCCATACTTGCTGCCTATCGGAGGGTAGAAGACATTCGTGAGAATCCCGACGCTTGTGACCGCGAAAGAAAACATACTCGAATGGTTCGAAATGGTTGGAGGATCTTGGACAAAGTCAAGTTTGAGTTTCTCAATCCGTGCCCCGTGTCTGAGGTCTTGCCATTGTAATCATTTTCTTTTCATTTTGTATGAACTTCTTAAAGCATGAGTGATAAGTTTTATTATGCCCTTTTGTGTTTGCATGCCCCTTTTGTGGGATTTTGTCATTTTGCTATTGTTGCTGTTGATGTTTTTAACGTGCAGGGTGTGATTCCATTTTTTTGTACACGTCAGGTTTGGGGCTCATGTGCTCCGCACGTGGGGTCCTTTTGATGGGGCTGTTAAATTTTTTATGCCATATTTTTCGTGCACAATATTAGATGCAGAAAAGGAGCCTTGGAAATAGTTCCATCTCCTTGATTTCCAATGCCTTCCCCTTTTTGGGCCTTGGAAATAGCTTCACCATGCAAGATTTTCCGTGCGCAACACTTAATGCCCCTCTTTATATCCTGGGGCCTTGGCCTTCTTTTCTCTTCACAGAGAAATTTATTCTCATTTTGGTGTGATTTGTCTTGAGAGACAACTGAGCGCCATGGCCTGCAATCGCCCTCATGCTCGTCGACAGCCATGGGAAGTTCCTATCGAGGAGATGATCCCCCGCTTTGCCGCCCGATTGGTGGATCCCCTCCTTACCGACGACGAATGCGACTCAGCGGCATATGAACTCTCGATCCGCAGGGGGTCTCCCCTCCCAATAGGCTCCCTCTGGCTCCGGATGATTCTTGCTGCCGTGCTTGCCGACGTTCCTCCTCACCCGGTGGAGATGACCCTGGCGATGCTTGACGCGGCCGAAGAAAAGCTCGAGGGCTTTCACGAAGCGTGCCTAATCACTCAAGCTTTGAAAGATCGCTCGGTTCACCTTTTGAGCGAAATAAGAGCCCGTCGGGCTGTTATGTCTGCTTTTGCGGACGAACATGGCGCCAATCGGTGGGGAGCGACTCCTCGCGAGAACCGGCACTTTGACGTGTTGGAGAGAGCGGAGAGAGAGATGGAGAATTTTGTCTTTTGTTTTGTCAGCCCTTGCGCTACCGATCCTCTGTTCGGTGACCTTTTCCCGCTAGCGTAGTATATTTAAATTAGTTTTCGCATGCTTTATGTTGAACTTTCATGTATGTTGGGTACTCGTATGTATGTGTTTGCTTGCATAAACGAACTTTGTGTTCTTCCCATAAGAAATTTCTTTAATTGCGAACACTATCACTATGTTGTATGCACATCAGAGCTTCGGGTATTATTTCTTTTCGGATATTCATATAGTTGCAAATGCATGCTTGATAGGATGTACATCGAGAACTTTTTGTTGCTTCCCATACCAGGTGATGTGAGCGCGTTTTAGATTGACTATTGCTGTCGACTGGAGGCCTGTTTATATGGTCTTGAGCGTATATGTCCTATTTCAAAGGTTGCGGTCGCGAAAGCGAGCTTACGTGGTCTGATAGAACGACGTGTGGCGAGCATATTGTTGTGCGAGAAGAGGCTCGGCCGTAAATTCTCGGAGAGGGAGCTGGCTTCTAAGGCGCTGAGCGAGCTTCAAGCTAATCTTACCGCCAAGGCCAACAAAGCATATGAACTCTGGCGGGTGCTTCAAGAGTCTATCAAAGAGGTGGTGGCTCTTGATAAAGCTGCCACGTTCACTCGTGAAAGGGTCGAGGCTCACAAGGCCACCGAGAAAGAGCTTGAAGGCCGGCTTGCTTCGTATCAGGCCCAGCAGGCTCGGGCGGAGGCCCGTCTTCTGGCGATCCTGAATAATGAAGCCGTGACCCAGCAAAAGCAGGATGAGCTAGCGAAATTACTAAATCGCCCGCCGGCTTGAAAACTTGTATTATTTTTTCTTCTTCTTTTTGTGCATACTCCTGAATGAGAGTATTTTCTGCTCTTTCATGAATTGTACTTTGTATCCATTTTGGTTTATGAATAAAGACATATTTTTTTTCCTTAATGGTGTGTCCCCTTTTTATTGAATGTGTTCCGCGGACAATTTATCTTGATCTCTTGCTGGGGGAACGATGGCTTAGGATTCAGGGTTAAGATCTGCCTCCTAAGACTTCCGAGTCTTATGAGCCGTGAGGGTCTCATAAAGAGTTTTTCTCCCTACAGGTCGAGAGGATCCCGTAGGTGTAAGTTCTTCTTAAGAGTCGTGAGGATTCTTAAGCGGGTTCTCCCTTGGGAGTCGTAAGGATCTCACAAGAGAGTTTTCTTCCTTGCAGGTCGAGAGGATCCACAAGTGCTGAGTGCGGTCGCCCTTATCCGTCTTTCACGGGGTCAGGGGTTGCTTTAGGATGTTCTCCAGGGTACCGTAGTTTAAAGACATCGCGGTCAAGGTTAAGGACCTCATAGTCCGTGGGTTTAAGGAATCCACAGTCCAATGTTAGTTTTAAGACGTCACGGTCAAGGTTAAGGACCTCATAGTCCGTGGATTTAAGGACTCCACAGTCCGATGTTAGTTTTAAGACATCACGGTCAAGGTTAAGGACGTCATAGTCCTTAGATTTAAGGACTCCACAATCCGATGTTAGTTTTAAGACATCACGGTCAAGGTTAAGGACGTCATAGTCCGTGGATTTAAGGACTCCACAGTCCAATGTTAGTTTTAAGACATCACGGTCAAGGTTAAGGACCTCATAGTCCGTGGGTTTAAGGACTCCACAGTCCGATGTTAGTTTTAAGACATCACGGTCAAGGTTAAGGACCTCATAGTCCGTGGATTTAAGGACTCCACAGTCCAATGTTAGTTTTAAGACATCACGGTCAAGGTTAAGGACCTCATAGTCCGTGGATTTAAGGACTCCACAGTCCGCGAAATGTGTGGTTACCGGGACCCGTCACCTCTTTGAAGACGTTGAGGAATTACAACGCCAGATATCAAAGGAGTGAAGAGATGTACCCTATAACCAAGGTAAAATCAGTCTAGAATTATCATGGTTGGTCGTTAGTTTTAAGACATTACGGTCGAGGTTAAGGACATCATAGTCCGTGGATTTTAAGGACTCCACAGTCCGGTGTTTGCTCTGGATGCTTCACACGGGTTCACTGCCGTGCTTGGCGAGGAACAGGCTCCGTTCTGGGCATTTTCCGCGGGGTCAAAGAGTGACGTTATCCGCGTTCCATGTAACCAGGAATTTTGCACTAGATGCTTCACACGGGTTCACTGCCGTGTTCGGCGAAGACTAGGCTCCGCTCTGGACGTTTTCCACGGGGTCAAAGAGTGACGTTATCCGCGTTCCACGTAACCAGGAATTTTGCTCTGGATGCTTCCCACGAGTTCACTGTCGTGTTCTGCGAAGACCAGGCTCCGCTCTGGACGTTTTCCACGGGGTCAAAGAGTGACGTTATCCGCGTTCCACGTGACCAGGAATTTTGCTCTAGATGTTTCACACGGGTTCACTGCTGTGCTCGGCGAGGACTAGGCTCCGCTCTGGATGCTTCACACGGGTTCAATGCCGTGCTCTGCGAGGACCAGGATCCGCTCTGGACGTTTTCCACGGGGTCAAAGAGTGACGTTATCCGCGTTCCACGTGACCAGGAATTTTGCTCTAGATGCTTCACACGGGTTCACTGCCGTGCTCGGCGAGGACTAGGCTCCGCTCTGGATGCTTCACACGGGTTCACTGCCGTGCTCTGCGAGGGCCAGGATCCGCTCTGGAAGTTTTCCACGGGGTCAAAGAGTGACGTTATCCGCGTTCCACGTGACCAGGAATTTTGCTCTAGATGCTTCACACGGGTTCACTGCCGTGTTCGGCGAGGACTAGACTCCGCTCTGGACGTTTCCCACGGGGTCAAAGAGTGACGTTATCCGCGTTCCACGTGACCAGGAATTTTTGCTCTGGATGCTTCCCACGGGTTCACTGCCGTGTTCTGCGAGGACCAGGCTCCGCTCTGGATGCTTCACACGGGGTCAAAGAGTGACGTTATCCGCATTCCACGTGACCAGGAATTTTGCTGATTGTGTTCGCATTTCACGGAGTTGGGATTTGACTCTCGGTCATCTGTACACCGTCGAGTCACGGAACTGGGAATTGTCGATGTTCCGCTTTGCTTGATATTGTGTATGCTGCAATGAGACGAATGTCGAGGTGATCTCTAAGCTATCTGTGAACCGTCGAGATTTGGCTTCTTCTTATGATGAAACCTAGGGGAGGAGTATGATCCCTTCTTTGTTTGCGCCCATGGATTGTATACAGGGATAGATGTAACATCACCTGTAGGGCGTGGATTTCATTTTTATTTTATTTCTTTTTCCGCGATGCTCTATCATTTCAGCTTTTATATCGCGAAGGTCGCGATTGCCCCATCATTTCGGCTATTTTTCGCGGTGCCCAATCATTTCGGCTATTTATTTTATTTTTACTCGCTGCTTTTTATTGCGAGTTGCCCCATCATTTCAGCTGTTTTTTATGCATACATTTTTACTTGCCACTTTTTATTGCAAGTTGCCCCATCATTTCGGCTATTTCGTATGCATGTGTGGCTCGCTGGCCTTTTTGCTGCAAGCTTGGATTTTAGACACCGATTTCGGCATCAGCATCGCTACAACTGGGATGTTGCCAGGAGCGAATCATCATTTGCCTCCGTCGATGTTGAACAAAGGTGGCTTAGTAAACAGGGTTAAGGGTCCTGTCGACTAAGGCTTTTGACTTCATGAGCCGTAAGGGTCTCACAAAAGTATTTCTCCCTACAAGTCGTGAGGATCTTGTAGGTGTGTTTTCTCCTTGGGAATCGTGAGGATTCCTAAGTGCATGTCCTCTTGCAAGTCGTAAGGATCTTACAAAAAGGTTTTCTCCTTATAAGTCGAGAGGACTTACAAGGGTTGTTTGCCATATGAACATATCCCTAGTCACGGATGGGACTTGGTTAGGGAAATGTTTATTCGCGCCCGTGGATTGTATACAAGGGTCAGTATTGAGCCACTTGTAGGGCATAAATTGAAGGTTGTGGGGGTTGCTTAAGCACAGGTTTAGGTCTCTGTGACTTAAGACTTTCAAATCCTATGGGTCGTGAGGGTCCCATAAGAGAGTTCTCCTTACGAGTCGTGAGGATCTCGCAAGTGTAATTTCTCCCTAGGAATCTTGAGGACTCCTAAGTGTGTTGCTCCCTTGTGAGTCATAAGGATCTCACGCGGGTGGTTTCTCCTTACAAGGTCGTGAGGACCCTGCAAGTGTCCTTTAACGAGGTTGCGCCCTTTCGGGTTTTCATAAACACTCGCCGGTAGCCCTGCTGTTTTTACTCACGGAGCCCTTTCGGGTTTTCATCCGTGCCTATTTTGCTTATGGATATACCGTTTTTATTTTTATTTTTTATTATTTTTTTCTTTTTTTTATATCGGCTTTGAGATATTGCAATCTACCGTAGTTTATCGACATCTCGGTCAACAACTAGTTTTAGGACATAGTGGTCTGTCATTAGTTTAAGGACGTTTCGGTCCGTCGTTAGTTTAAGGACGTTTCGGTCCGTCGTTAGTTTAAGGACATTTCGGTCCGTCGTTAGTTTAAGGACATTTTGGTCCGTTGTTGAAGAAGGACGGTTACTACTCAGAGTTCGGGCTTAGGAAGATAGCGAGCGGACATAGTCGTCGTCATCGATCATTGACCTAGGCCTTAACCCGTTAAGCGTAGTATTTCTTCAGGAAGCGACCGTTTATTGGCCTGAAAGGTCTTTCACCGTGCATATCCATAAGTAGGTACGCTCCGCCCTGGTAGACCTTGTCTATGATGTACGGGCCTTCATAGTTTGGCTCAAATTTTCCCCACTTGGCACGATTGGGGATCATAGGTCTTTTGACCACTAGCACGAGTTCGCCTTGGCGGAATGTCCTCGGCCTGGTCAATCTTTCGTATGAGCCCGTCATTTTTGCTTTGTAAGCCTCCAGATTTTGTTGCGCTATGAGCCGGGTCTTATCAAGGGCATCAAGCTCCTCAAGCCGAAGATGAGCATTTTCTTCGTCCGTCAGCTCGTAGTGGACCGCCACTCGTAGAGAGGGTAACTCTATCTCGAGGGGGAGTACTGCTTCTGTACCAAATACCAACACGTATGGCGTTGTGTTCGTGGCCGTTTTGAACGTAGTTCGATATGCCCAGAGAGCTTCTTGCATTCTCTCGTGCCAATCCCTTTTGTTTCGGGACACCGTCTTCTTTACGATCTTTGTCAAGGTTTTGTTGAAAGCCTCAGCTAGACCGTTAGCCCGCGGATTATAAACCGAGGAATATCTCCAGTCTATGTTGTGTTGCTGCGCGAAGCGACTAATCTTGTGGCTTCTATAGGCTGGCCCGTTATCGGAAATGATCCGTCGCGGAGTTCCAAACCAATAAATGACGTGCGTCTTGAAGAAATGGAGAATATTTTCCGTCTTCACTTCCCTTAACGGTACTGCTTCTGCCCATTTGGAGAAGTAATCAGTCGTCGCCAGAATGAAACGATGTCCCCTGGATGATACTGGTTCGATGGGGCCGATTATGTCGGTCCCCCACATTTCGAATGGCCAGCTAGCCACCGTTGGATGTAGTGGATTTGGATGCTGATGGATGAAGTCCCCATGGATTTGGCATGAGTGGCATTGCTTCGCATATTCAAGGCAGTCCTGAATCATCGTTGGCCAGTAGTAGCCCATCCGTTTAATTTTCAATTTCATTTTCGGGCCTTCTTGGTGAGAACCGCAGAGTCCGTCATGAACTTCCTGAACGACTCTTTTCGCTTCGTCAGGTCCAAGGCATCTCAACCACAGAGAGTCAAATGACCTCTTGTACAAGATATTGTTGACGAAGGCGAAAGACAGGGCTCGTTTCATGAGCTGATGTCATGAGGACGCACATTCAGGCGTTTGACAGGATTTGAAGTAGTCTATGAAGACTTCTCTCCAATCTCCAACCTTCTCTTGGTCATTCATTTGCAGGGCCGTGTGCTCATTTGCTCCCCTTTCTTCGGGTGAATCCGGAGATATTTCTGTAGGGGCAAGTACTCGACGGCTTTGTACCACGATCCTAACGTCATCGAGGTCCTCATCAGCCAGTTCTTTAGCGAGCTTGGCTAATGCATCCGCTTTGCTATTTTCCACGCGCGGTATGTTCTCCAAAGTGTAGGAGGGGATTTGAGTCAGCAGTTGCCGTACTTTCTCTCCATACTTCACCAGCTCTGGCTTGCATGTCTGGTAGTCGCCGTTTATTTGACAGACGACTAGTTGGGAATCTCCGTATATGAGGAGGTTTTCAATTCCCATGTCGATGGCGATCTCGAGGCCTGCTAACAAAGCTTCGTATTTGGCCTCATTGTTTGTCCTCGGCTCTGTTAAGGAGAAAGAAAAGCGCATTATCCCCCCTTGTGGAGTTATGAAGATGAGACCTACCCCCGACTTGATTATAGGTGTGTTTTGTTTGCGTTTCTTCATGGAAGACACTCCATCGAAATAAAGCTCCCATCGGATATCACCACCGTCGATCGCGTCAAACGCATGTTCGTCTGGCAGATCGCAATTCAGAGGAGAATCGGCAGGTATCGGATGTTCAGCGAGGAAGTCGGCAATGGCCTGGCTTTTCACTGCCTTGAGAGGCTAATAGGTTATCGAGAACTCCATCAAGAGTAGGGCCCATTTAGCGAGTCACCCCGTCAATATGGCCTTCGACATCAAATATTTAAGGGGGTCCACCTTCGAAATGAGACGGACTTCATGTGCCAACGCATAGTGCCTGAGCTTGGTTATCGCAAAGATCAACGCCAGGCAATGTTTTTCGACAGGGGAGTAGTTGCTTTCTGCCCCCAGTAGAACTCGACTTAAGTAGTAGAGTGCTCTTTCTTTCCCTTGATCGTTCTCTTGCGCCCATAATGCGCCTAAGGAACCTTCGAGGGCGGTTGTATAAAGAATGAGGGGTTTTTCCTTGACCGGAGCAGCCAACACTGGCGGGTTCTGCAGGTATTGCTTGATCTCGTCTAGCGCGCTTTGGCATTTTTGGTCCCAGACGAACGGGGTTCCCTTCTTCATCAGGTGACTATAGGGGCGGCATTTGCCTGAAAGGTTGGCTATAAATCGCCGGATATACGCGAGCTTCCCTTGGAGAGACCGCAATTGTTTGAGAGTCCTTGGCGGTGGCATTTCCATGATCGCTTTGATCTTCGACGGATCTATCTCAATGCCTCGGTGGCGGACAATGAATCGTAGGAATTTGCCTGAGGATACCCCGAACGCGCATTTGAGGGGGTTCATCTTCAAGTTGTATTGCCGAAGGCGTTGAAATACAGTCTTCAGATGCTCAAGATGTTCCTTGTATGATTTGCTTTTCACGATGAGGTCGTCGAAATAGCATTCGACAATTTCATGTATAAGGTCATCGAAGATCTTCGTCATGACCCTTTGATAAGTGGCACCGGCTGTTTCCCCCAATCAGAGAAAAACTCTGTTGAAATTCAAAATTCAAAATTTTGAAGCAACGCTTCAAATCCCGGGCGCAACGCGCCACGTGTCTGGCGCAGACGCATCAGCGCAGCGCACCCAATCAGAGCAAAGCTCTATTTTTAAACAAAATTAAATGAAGCAACGCTTCAGTTGCGCAAGCGCTGCGCTGCGCGACACGTGTCAGCGCAGTTGCGCTGTGCTTTGCGCTGCGCGATACTTGTCAGCGCAGATGCGCTAGCGCAGTTGCGCTGCGCTGTGCGCTGCGCTGTGCGCTGCGCGACACGTGTCACGCGCTGGGGCATCTGCGCCAAACAGAATTAAGATTTCAAAGAAATCTTTCTGTTCTTGTTAAAACAAGAAAATTTTCTTCTATAAGACAGAGGCCTTTGGATCAAAGATCCAACGATGGGGAAAATCCCCCAAATCACTCAGGGAAAGATATCTTTAACAAAATTAACTAATTTATGGGCACTATAAAAAGGACCCTAAGCCTCAATTCAAAGGCATCAACATTTTGTGAGAAATTAAACAGAGAGAACTCTGAAGAATTGGAGAGAAATTCTCAAGAACAAAAAAGATAAAAAGCCCATAGAAAAAGAGAAAATTCTCTTATGAACAGATTATTGATCTAAAACAAGATCAATGATCTTTAATAAAAAAACAAAATAAAAATAGTGCTTTGCACTTTTTATGAACCTCTGGTTCCTGAAATAAGAAAAAGCTTGTTTTTCTTTGATCTAAATTAGATCGAAAGGATCATCCAGAGGGCCGCATACGGTGAGAGTGCATTGGAATTGCAAACCAACTCAACCATAACCCGAGAAATCCTAAGAAAAAGGCATCCTCATCCATTCTAGGGGCCGCAATTTCTGCAAACGACATAGTAGGGAGGTCCGGAAGAAAAAAAAAAACCTTTTGATCTATCTCCTTCTCCGGTAGGTTATCCGCACCTAGACCGAAAGGGTCATCCAGAGTGGCAAACTTGGCAGCCTCTGATGAGAGGACGCTTAGGCGAAGGAACCGAGCGATGAAATTCTCAAAGTTAACTCCCCGACTCCCATGTTCGATAAAAAGAGACTCATAGATGTTCAACACCTTAATCAAGCTTGGGAATTGATGTTGAACAGCATTCTCCGGTGTGACCCCCCTTACCACCGGCCTAGCACCAAAGACGTACCCATATGTCGGGAGCAACTCCTCATAATGTTCTCCCATGACTGGTAAACCGGACACCTCCGTGAACTCTTCCAAAGAGATTGATACTTCCCGATCCATGGCAAGGAAAGTGTGGGTAGGGATATTCCACTGCTCCAAGAAAGCCTTGAACCACTGGGTGGGGAGCGTAGGATACTGGAAGAGAGAGACGTAGACCGCGGTGTACAGTCCTAACCTTATCAACTGCGACTTCTTCGTCGACAGGATGTACCGGGCCCATGGCAGATAGCCAATCGGGTGGCGGGGGATCAGACCAATGTTATATGATTGCCCCCAGGGTCTCGCCTCGCCCTGACAGATACGACGTCCTAGGATATCCAAGACCATAGGACGTTGGACCGGAACCGCATCCATAGCGGGATGAAGAAAGCTGTTCGTGGTCCAATCCACCATCTCCACGGCATACTGCACCGAGGGTGGGGTAGCGTAATGAATCGCCGTGATGGGTTCTGACGGCACCGCGCATGTGAAGCTGCATCGACCCATAATGATCTGGTTATACCACGTCCCCCAAAGGTGGAGACTCTTGTACTCCGGGTCGTACTCTTTAATCATGGCCAGGACTTCACGGTCCAAGGGCGCCTCGGGAAATCCCTCCTCCGAGCGGACGAACGGGAATGAAGTGTCTAGAGACATGATCGCTGCAAAAGAACAATTTAGCCGTTAGTGTTGTAATTCCAACGCTTGGCGTTTAAAAAAATGCTTTAATTAATTAATTAAATTGAAGATTAAATAAATTAAAATTAATTAATTACACCACACAGCAGTGCAGTGGGTAGGAGACCGAAGGGGGGACCCACAAAATCTGGATGACAATACGTCAGTTAATAAGACAACCTCATCATTGGATGAGATTGTCAGTTGGTCCCCCAGGAAAACATTCCCATTAATAAAAAAGGGGAAGAATCCCTAGAGACAATGAGAAAATCTCCTCTTTCAGAGCAAAGCTCTGTCACAGAGTGACACTTGTCAAACTCTGGTCTCAGGGAGATAAGATTCCTTAAAAGCGCATAGCTCTATGGTAATAATGGAAAGGTCCATCAGGAAATGTTTACACCTAAAAGAATTAAAAATTTTGGAATCTTGAAAGATCCATGAAAAACTTATGAAAATTTCTTCATTTTTCAGATCTAAAAGATCTACAGATGATTCAAAGAGCAAATCTCTGTCCATGGATTAGAACCCATGAACAAGATCTCTGCAGATCTATAAGTTTTTTAGAGCAAAGCTCTGTTTATGAAACCCCAATGGGGATCTCTTTAGATCAAAAAGATCTGTAAGAGCAAAGCTCTTTGGTTAAGGTTAATTTAAGTTAATTTGATTTAAATTAATTTTACCTAAAGTTTCTAACTTTAGAAATGAGCAAAGCTCTGAAATTCTCAAGCAAGAGCAAAGCTCTGGTAATTAAAATCTTGAAGATGGTGAAGATTTTCTGAGGGCAAAGAGTCCTATTTATAAGGCGCTTGCGCCCCTTCAGCTCACCCCTTGATCCAACGATCAGGAGTTTGCTACCGCTGCACTCACGTGCGCGCCACGTGAGCGCAACGGTGGGGGGGCATTTGTTTCCCCCAATCAGAGCAAAGCTCTGTAGAAATTCAAAATTCAAAATTTTGAAGCAACGCTTCAAATCCCGGGCGCAACGCGCCACGTGTCTGGCGCAGACGCATCAGCGCAGCGCCCAAAACAGCGCTCCCAATCAGAGCAAAGCTCTATTTTTAAACAAAATTAAATGAAGCAACGCTTCAGTTGCGCAAGCGCTGCGCTGCGCGACACGTGTCAGCGCAGTTGCGCAAGCGCTGCGCTGCGCGACACGTGTCAGCGCAGTTGCGCTGTGCTTTGCGCTGCGCGACACGTGTCAGCGCAGATGCGCTAGCGCAGTTGCGCTGCGCTGTGCGCTGCGCGACACGTGTCACGCGCTGGGGCATCTGCGCCAAACAGAATTAAGATTTCAAAGAAATCTTTCTGTTCTTGTTAAAACAAGAAGATTTTCTTCTGTAAGACAGAGGCATTTGGATCAAAGATCCAACGGTGGGGAAAATCCCCCAAATCACTCAGGGAAAGATATCTTTAACAAAATTAACTAATTTATGGGCACTATAAAAAGGACCCTAAGCCTCAATTCAAAAGCATCAATATTTTGTGAGAAATTAAACAGAGAGAACTCTGAAGAATTGGAGAGAAATTCTCAAGAACAAAAAAGGTAAAAAGCCCTTAGAAAAAGAGAAAATTCTCTTATGAACAGATCATTGATCTAAAAACAAGATCAATGATCTTTAATAAAAAACAAAATAAAAATAGTGCTTTGCACTTTTTATGAACCTCTGGTTCCTGAAATAAGAAAAAGCTTGTTTTTCTTTGATCTAAATTAGATCAAGAAATCAATAGTGCTCTGCACTTCCTTTATGAACCTTTGGTTCTTGAATCTAAAAGATTCTTAAATTAATAGTGCCTTGCACTTATAAATCTTCACTGTTGCGCTCTTGGGCTGGCGCAAGCCACCAGAGAGCGCCACGTGTCAGCATCTGAACCAGTTGCACTACGCGCTTTTGAAATAGAGCTTTGCTCTCTGTAATTGGCGCAACTCACCAGAGCGCGCCACTTGTCAGCAGCGCAAGCGTAGCGCACTAGCGCAGCGCACTGCGCTGCATGACACGTGTCATCATCACAAGCGCTTGCGCTCTTTGATTGGCGCAAAGCGCCTGAAAATGCAATGCATTTCCTCTGCTAAAGGACCAGGCCCAAGTCAAAATGACCTAACAGGCCAAAATAAATTGCAAGGCAATAAATGGGCAGAGCCCAAATAAATTGATGCTTTGCATCCTTTATATTAAGGCAGAGCCCAAGTGAAATTGGTATTCTGCATCATTTATAAAATGAGCAGGACCCAAAATAAATTGATGCTCTGCATCCTTTATGGGCAGAGCCCAAACAAAAAACAAATAAAGGTGTTGAACTTTTTAATTGGACTTAGCCCAGTCATGGCCATAAGTCCTCAAATTAAATTGACTGAACACGGCTACCCCTAAATCAATTTACATCCAGTTCGAGGGTACATCTCCGAACTCCTTTGACACCTATCGTTGTAATTCCTCAACGACGTCAGAGAGGTGACGGGTCCCAACGACCATACATGAATATGGACTGCGGGGTCCTTAAACTCGTGGACCGAAACGTCCTTAAACTAATATTGGACCGAAACGTCCTTAAACTAATATTGGACCGAAACGTCCTTAAACTAACAATGGACCACCACGTCCCTAAACTGGAACATGGACCACCACGTCCCTAAACTGGCAATGGACCGAAACGTCCTTAAACTAATGATGGACCGAAACGTCCTAAAACTAACGATGGACCACCACGTCCCTAAACTGGAACATGGACCACCACGTCCCTAAACTGGCGATGGACCACCACGTCCCTAAACTGGAGTATGGACCCATGTCCCTAAACTGGAACATGGACCACTATGTTCCTAAACTGGAACAATAGAGCCCCCAAATGCTCTTTTGTCGGATCTAAACGATCCCGTTTAAGTCGATCTTAGCCCCAAACACGGCTAACGTATCCTTAAACATTCAAATGGATTATAAAATTCTAAATCAGCTCTGGTTCGAGGGTACATCTCTGAACTCCTCTGACACCTGTCGTTGTAATCCTTCAACGACGTCAGAGAGGTGACGAGTCCCGATGGCCATGCATTAAATGGATCTAGACGATCCCGTTAAGTAGATCTTAGTCTCAAACAGGACTAATGTATCCTTAACGAACGTTTAAGTTGATCTTAGCCTCAACACGGCTAATGTATCCTTAAACTAAAAACACCAAACCCAAATCTAAATAAATACGGATTTGGACTAATCCACGTCCTACGGGCGACGGCATTACTCAGTCTCCGTATACAATCCACGGGCAACCACAAACAAAACAAACACCCACGACACGAAGTGAAATTCTGGAGAAGGAGAAATTTGTTACCGCGATGCGGTAGCGTAATTAACTGCAGGGGCTTGCGCCTGCAGGGAAGAGCGTCCCCACAATCAAAAACCCCTCACCCTGAGGGGGAATCTGACGAAGTCTGCTACATCGGCCGCATCCGTCTAAACCTCTGATACACGGTGCCATAAATCAACTTGGCATCTTCGGAGAGGCGGACGGATAAAACCATATAGCATCTGCCCCGAATCTCAGGCCTAGACGCCCTTCGCGTCTCCGCCGCGCCGTTCGGAGGGGAACAGATTCTGGCACGCCCGGTGGGACCTTTTCCTCTTTCCACTCCACACTTCGTGTGTCGTGTTCGCGAACGAATCGCGGTTTGTTATAGTTGCCTGTGGATTCGAGGTACTAAGATTTGGTGTCTTGCTCCGTGCAGAAAGAAAACAGAAGATCAATGGCTTCAAACTGCACTGCCTGCAACTGCAACTCTCGCTCCGTCCTCGCTGGAGGGGTGACTTATGGGCCCCAAGCGGCCTCTCTTTTCAAGATGCCAGTGGAGCAAGTGACTCGAGCCACCACTGGACTATTCTTCGGGACCATGCTCCCACCGATAAGCTTCAATGCCCCAATGACATCGCAAGAAGCTCCAAAGAAGCCGGTCTTTGATCGACTTACCACTGCCGTGACCCCTCTCAATGGGTCGCCCAGTTTCAATACCTCAGTTTTCAACAAACTGAGCCAGAACGTCCGCAAACCTGCGATACCCGAAGCTGCCATCCCAAAGCGGATAGTCATCCCGACTCAAACGGACGAAATCATTGGAAAGGCTCCTCCTTCTAAGAAGTCAGTTTTTACAAGACTGGCCATTCCGGTTGCTGCTCCAGGCGAGGTCCTCAAAGCTGCTTCCCCTACCCAGAGCAGGGGGCATGAAGAAGCTTATCCAACAACGGTGGTGACTCCATCCGCAAGACACGCTCGACGTCGTCACTGGCGCCGAGTGAGGAAGGCTGGGGGCAACTCCCCCTCTGGATTTACGCCACTAGCTCCGATGGTAGGGGTCGATGCTGCTGTTCCAACCGGGAACAGCTTTGAATTGCTGAATACGGTGCGCAGAAACTCTCCTACTGCGATGTTGAAACGAACTCCTTTACCTGTGGAGAATACTCCAGAGAAGAAGCTAGAGCGGCCCCCTCAACGGCTGTCCTCTAAAATTTACAAAATCTGGCGACAGGTCCAAGAGTCGGTAATTGATGAAAACTATCTCCGCCGACAGAAAAAGATGAAGGTGCGGCAGGAGAAGGATTACTCTGTCAAGCCACAAAAAACAAAAGCTACTTGGGTGCCCACTACAACGGCTCCCTTAACTCTACTCACTCAAAAAAGGAGGCCGTAAAAAGCCCCTGTGTCTTTGGCAAATCGCAAAGACACCGAACACAAACGCCCCAAGTCTGGGGGCATGGTGGTACACACCGTTTATATGGCTTCCGGAAAGGAGGAAAGCCATGCTTCGATGGGTCACCGACCGCTCACCCGATCTGTGACGAAAGCCCGGGAGAAGCAACAGAAGCTTCAGGAAATGATGACTGTGATGGCTGCACTTACCGAACCGAAAGAAAGTTCGGAAGTATCATCAGAACAGCGTCACGAACAAGAAACTGATGCTGACTTCTTACGTAGAATCCTCAAAAAGAAGGACACAGAAGCCGCAGAACAAGCGGCTAACATAAAACAAATGGCACTCCTCTTCCAAGACATGGTAGGGATGATGTTACAGCCGGACCCTCCAGCTGAAGACCCTCCAGTCATTGTCGGAAATGACGGAGGGGAAACATCTGATCCTCCTCCGGCTCTTTCAGCAACCAAGGAAGAAACTATTTCCAAGGCTGCGCTTGATGACTATATAGCTCAGCAAATACGAGCTCATCAGGCAAGTGAAGCAGCTGGGCAAACTGTTAGTACTGGACGACCCTATCCGGGCTGGTATGACCAAATCAGTTACCCGCCGGGATATACGATCCCTAAGTTCCACGTATATAAAGGGACAGGGAATCCACATCAGCATGTCGCTCAATTCAGGGCCTTATGCGGCAATACTGGAAGCAATGATAAATTGTTGCTTCGCCAATTCGTCGGCAACTTAGCAGAAACAGCTTTTGAATGGTATTCGGAGTTACCTAACGACTCTGTCAAAACATTTGCGGAGATGGAGTTATTGTTCACGCAAAGATTCGCGAGTGCTAGTGAACGCACCCCGATAACAGCACTGATAAATGCCAGGATAAAGCCAGGCGAAACATGGGTCCAATACGCAACACGATGGCGGAACCTATGGTCGAAATGCGAACAGCGCATAGAAGAGGCACCTGCGGTAGGCATGTTCATGGGCACTCTTGATCCGCAAGCGACCATCTCACAATTCATGATGTTCTTCAGGCCGACCACCTTCCAAGCATTGATCGACAAATTAGCCCAGATGGACCAGATGGGCCACGGACCGTCTCCTCCAAAACCAGACTCTCGAAATGAGAAAGGAAAAGGGAAGGCGACTGTCGTTGCCAACGCTCAACAACAGCCGAGAAACTCAAAGTCGGTCGTTCGCCAAAATAACGCGCATCCACGCCCGTCCCTCGAGCAGAGACTAGGACGTCCTTACTCGTTTCTTCAGAATAAAATGAGAAGATTGTTTGAACTGGCAGTACGCAACGGACTCATCAATCTGCCGAATCCAAAACATCCGTTGCAGCCAGGAGATCTCAATAATCCCGATTACTGCCCTTACCACCAAACGGTAAGTCACCCGATCGAGGATTGTTTCGTCTTTAAGGGATGGATCGGGGATCAATACCTACAAGGAAAATTCGCGCTGTCTGAAAACTGGAAGGTAAACCCACCACAGCCGCACACTCCAAAGAAGACGGACACGATGGGGGCAGCTTGTTCTTTTGTCGAGGACAAAAATGATGGAGAAGACTCATCAGACGAGTCTAAAGACTACATAGCGACTTGTCACGTGATCTCTCACTCATTGGCGGATGATAAAGAGGCTCCTTGCGCTGATAAACTGAGGGCGGGCCCTGAACCAGAAATTTTGTGGCTGTCAGACGAGTTGATTGATGCCTTCCTGAATGAGATTCGTCTGAAAGTTAAAGCCAATCAAGAGCATGAGATGGCCATACTGGAAGGATCCAAACACCGACGACTGGACCAAAGAGTCGAGGAACTCCCGTCAAATCAAAAGCTATCCGCTACAGATAAAAACAAATTCAAGACGAGGAAAAGGTTCGCTAAAGCCCTGTCAGCTGGAATGGAGCTACCACCCTCTGAAGAAAATACTCTCGGTGGAGTAGAGATGCATCCTAACTTCTGCTTATATCATCAGAAGATCATACATCCTACCGAAGACTGCGACTCCTTTAGGTGTTGGTGGCAAGGATATGTCGCTCAAAAGCAACACTTCAACAGGACAAAGTGTGAAGCTCGTAGACATCGGAAAAATGCGATAGATGAGCGCAAAAGAGTCGCCGATGATTTTCATATAGCCGACTCCAAGGGATCACAAATTATCACCTTTGGAAGCGACTCT
Source organism: Agapanthus africanus (assembly GCA_030015575.1). NCBI lineage: Eukaryota > Viridiplantae > Streptophyta > Magnoliopsida > Asparagales > Amaryllidaceae > Agapanthus > Agapanthus africanus. The sequence continues at coordinate 695,879,838 of JASDDO010000022.1, read as the reverse complement.
GACGAGGAAGCTTCCCTCAACCCTCTCCTCAAGGAATCCATTTCAAAGATGAAAGAATTGAGAAGTTGCGATAACGTTCAGCCATGTAATCGCACGCTGCTCGGAAAAAATCTTGGCCCCGCAAATAAGAGATCAAACAAAAAGGATAAAGGGAAGGGAAAAACAGCCCTCGTAGCCAATGCTCAACAGCAATCAAGTGGCCCTAGACCGGTTGTTTGCTGAAACAACAAGCAGCAACCCCTCCAAGAAAAGTTGAAACGTCCTTACTCGTTTCCGCAAGATAAAACAAGGGGACTGTTCGATCTGGCAGTGCGCGACAAACTCATCAATCTGCCAAGTCCAAAACATCCGTTGCGGCCAGGCGATGTTAATAATCCTAATTATTGCCCTTACCACCAAACAGTAGGTCACCTGATCGAGGATTGTTACGTCTTCAAAAACTGGGTTGAAGACCAATACCAACAGGGCAGGTCCGCGCTGTCTGAAAATTGGAAGGTGAACCCGCCACAATCGCACGTTCTGAGAAAGACGGATACGCTGGGGGCATCATGCTCAGTCATAGAGAAAACCCCGTAGACCGAAAAGTAAGTAAACTAGAGCTTCGCCTCAAAGAAGGCGATGACGGACCGAAACGTCCTTAAACTAATGACGGACCACAATGTCCTAAAACTTGCAAACGACCGAAACGTCTTTAAACTAATACTGCAGCATCCGTAGGCTGACGAAATAAAAAAAAAAGAGAAGAAAAATAAAATATATAAAAACGGTATGACCATAAGCAAAAAGGGCACGGATGAAAACCTGAAAAGGCTCCGTGAGTAAAAACAGCAGGGCTACCGGCGGGTGTTCATGAAAACCCGAGAGGGCGCGACCTCGTAAAAAAAATATATAAAAATAAAAAAGAAGGGTATGTCCATAAGCAAAAAGGGCACGGATGAAAACCCGAAAGGGCTCCGTGAGTAAAAACAGCAGGACTACCGGCGAGTGTTTGTGAAAACCCGAAAGGGCGCAACCTCGTTAAAAGACACTTACAGGGTCCTCTCGACCTTGTAAGGAGAAACCACCCGCGTGAGATCCTTACGACTCACAAGGGAGCAACACACTCAGGGATCCCCATGATTCCTAAGGAGAAAATACACTTGCGAGATCCTCACGACTCGTAAGGAGAACTCTCTTATGGGACCCTCACAGCTCATAAGATTTGAAAGTCTTAAGTTACAGAGACCTAAACATGTGCTTAAGCAACCCCCACAACCTCTAATATTGCCCTACAAGTGGTTCAATACTGACTCTTGTATACAATCCACGGGCGCGAATAAACATTTCCCTAACCAAGATCCATCCGTGACTGGGGATATGTTCGCATGATGAACAACCCTTGTAAGTCCTCTCGACTTACAGGGAGAAAACCCTCCTGTAGGATCCTTACGACTTACAGAAGGACATACACTTAGGAATCCTCATGATTCTTAAGGAAAAAATACACCTACAAGATCCTCACGACTTGTGGGGAGAAATAACTTTGTGAAACCCTTACGGCTTATGAAGTCAAAAGCCTTAATCGACAGGACCTTAACCCTGGTTGCTAAGCCACCTTTGTTCGACATCAACAGAGGCAGATGATGATTCGCTCCTGGCAATATCCAGTTGTAGCGGTGCTGATGCCGAGATTGATGTCTAAATTCAGATTTATGGCAGAAAGCCAGCAGGCCGCACATGCATATGAAATAGCCGAAATGATGGGGCAACTTGCAATAAAAAGCAGCAAGTAAAAATGTATGCATGCAAAATAGCCGAAATGATTGGGCAACTCGCAATAAAAAGCAGCGAGTAAAAACAAAATAAATAGCCGAAACGATTGGGCACCGCAAAAAATAGCCGAAACAATTGGGCAATCGCGACCTTCGTGATATAAAAGCTGAAATGATAGAGCATCGCGGAAATAAAATAATAATAATAAAAAAATGAATGAAACTTCTGCCCTACAGGTTAGATCACATCGATTCCTGTATACAGAACCATACCTTCCCAACAGGCTCCATAAAAAAGCAAAGCCAAATCTCGACGGTTCACAGACAACCTAGAGACCATCTGAGCATTCGTCTCGTTACAGCAGATGAGGTCTCAATAAAGGCGTTCCTTCGTAGTCCATCAAGATGCAGATACAACGCCAACAAAAAGACACTGCGGTCGAAACAAAGAGAAGCGACGGCAAAATCCCAGCTTCATTTCGACGTTCGTCTCGATACAGTAGACGCAATGTCAACCCCAGCGTTCTTCCTCCAACAGGATTTGGACACACCAAAGCAAACGAAGCGAAGGCCACATTCCTAGCTTCAACGTCTTGACGGTAACTCATATAAAACCGGAAAGACAATCGGAGATCATCTCGCACCAGCACAGAATGGTCACCACCTCGACGTCCGTCTCGATACAGCAGATGAGATGTCACCCCAACGTTCGTCTCGACACAGCAGACGCAACATCATCAAACGAATGGAGCCACGGCAAAATCCCTAGTTCCAAACCTCGACGGTTCACCAGCAACCTAGAGACAACCTCGATGTCCGTCTCGATACAGAAGACGAGATGTCACCCCGACGTTCGTCTCGACACAGCAGACGCAACGTCATCAAACGAATGGAGCCACGGCAAAATCCCTAGTTCCAAACCTCGACGGTTCTCCAGCAACCTAGAGACAACCTCGATGTCCGTCTCGATACAGCAGACGAGATGTCACCCCAACGTTCGTCTCGACACAGCGGACGCAACATCATCAAACAAATGGAGCTACGGCAAAATCCCTAGTTCCAAACCTCGACGGTTCATCAGCAACCTAGAGACAACTACGACGTTCGTCTCGATACAACAGACGAGATTTCACTCCAGCGTTCTTCCTCCAGCAGGGTTCAGATGCGACAACCAAACAAATGGAGCCACGGCAAAATCCCTAGTTCCAAACCTCAACGGTTCATAAGCAACCTAGAGAAAACCTCGATGTCCGTCTCGATACAGCAGACGAGATGTCACCCCAACGTTCGTCTCGACACAGCAGACGCAACGTCATCAAACGAATGGAGCCACGGCAAAATCCCTAGTTCCAAACCTCGACGGTTCATCAGCAACCTAGAGACAACTACGATGTTCGTCTCGACACAGCAGATGCAACATCATCAAACAAATAGAGTAACGGCAAAATCCCAGCTCCACCGCGACGTTCGTCTCGACACAGCAGACGCAACATCATCAAACGAATGGAGCCACGGCAAAATCCCTAGTTCCAAACCTCGACGGTTCGTCAGCAACCTAGAGACAACTACAATGTTCGTCTCGACACAGCAGACGCAACATCATCAAACAAATGGATCCACGGCAAAATCCCTAGTTCCAAACCTCGACGGTTCACCAGCAACCTAGAGACAACCGTGACGTTCGTCTCGATACAGCAGACGAGATGTCACCCCAGTGTTTTTCCTCCAGCAGGATTCAGACGCGACAATCAAACAAACGGAGCCACGGCAAAATCCCTAGTTCCCACCGCGACATTCGTCTCGATACAGCAGACGCGATGCCAGCAAACGAAGCAAAGGCCAAATTCCTAGCTTCACGGTCTTGACGGCAACTCACATAAAACCTGAAAGACTATCGGAGATCATCCCACACCAGCGCGGAGTGGATATGACTCATCGGGGCTCTCCAAAATGAGCCTAACCTCAAGTAAAAAGCGGCATGGCAAATTTCTAACGCTTGCTCTTCCGACGGTCAAACTGCCAAGGAGGATTGCTTGAAGACGTCTTGTCCAGCCCCCGAAGGGATCAGAGACACGGCAGTCGCAGGGCTACTCGAACAGCACGATTTTCTATCGAGGAACATATCAGCTTATGCGACGGTATGACGGCCAAAACCCTAAGTACCACAGACCCTAACGGACTTCTGTCGAAAAGAGCAGAGGTTAACTGTGACGTTAGGATATTCTTGCAAGAAATTCTCGATTCGTCTCGACTTGTGAAGAAATCGATGTCTTTGCGAGAAATTTTCGATGCGGCTCGACTTGTGAGATAAAGCCTTAGGCAATAGGCATAAAAGGAGCCTGTTTCCTAAGCACTGGGACCCTGCAAGTTGGCCCAGCGGTCTCTTGCACACTATCCACGGGTCTCACTCTCTAAACTCGAAACTCGACAAGGAGGGAAGCAACCGCTTACGGGTCCTCTCGACTCGTAAGAGAGAAAAATTCTCTTATAGGATCCTTACGACTTATAAGAGAAAACACACTTAGAAATCCTCACGATTCCTAAGGAGAAAAACCCCCCTACGAGATCCTCTCGATCCGTAGGGAGAAAAGTCTCTTTGAGACCCTCACGGCTTATAGAGTTGAAAAGTCTTAGGCAGCAGATCTGAACCTGCGGCCTAAGCCATCGCTATTTCTTAAGAAAGTCAGAATACTCGTTCTAATCATCCGTCAACCATGTTTGCTAAGGTGGTATGCTGATAATAAAAGAAAGAAAAGACGGAGAAAATGACACATTACAAAAAATGTGTATCTTTTATTCATAAACTTGATTGGGTACAGGATACATTATGTCAAAGAATAAAAAATATATATATACACATTCTTTTATCTACAAGTACAAACGATACAAAGAGGGATAGCTACTGAGGAGGAAGTGTCTTTAGTAAATCCACAAGCTGCTCTCGCACTTCCTTCAGCACCTCCTCCTGAGTGACAGCCGCAGCCACTTCCGCCTCCACCTGGGCCCACTGTTGCAAGAAGGATGAAAGTTGCTCCTCCGCCGCCTTCTGGGCTGCTTCCTGGCTGGGTGCATCTCGCTCGACAACGTCAAGTTGTTGCCTCAATGATAACCCTTCAGAAAGACATTGCAGAAGGCCCTCAAAGACAACCTTCAGCCGTGCGGCGTTGACCTCCACCCGAGCATGCAGTTGGGCAGACTTGCTCGAAGCCTCACCATGCTCCTTACGCCTTGAAATGACTTCTTGTTCGAGGTGGCGAAAGTAAGAAGCGCTCTGCTCAATCCATGATGTTCTTTGATTGCTGGCAACCAAGGTCTCGGGAGCGGGACGCAGCGACTCCAACTGATATAGGCGGCCCTCGATCTCCCTGCAATGGTTAACCCAAGATGCGATGATGCCCTCATCATGAAAGTTCACGAGTATTGCCAGCATCGGGTTAACCACCGTAGCGAAGTCTGCTGCAGATGTAAGAGTTTCAACGTCGAGTTCCTCGACGTAGTCACTCAACATGCGCAGACTATTCGTGGCGCCTTTTGAAGACGGACTTCTCAGATAAGGACCCGCCGGCATTGTAATACGAGGCTTGAAGGGCGACGAGGCCGGAACGACAGCTGAAAAGAAACAGGATGCGATCAGATAACAGTACAGAAAATAAAGAGAGGGAAGGTATCAATGTGATAGTCGCTGTACCAGTTGAGACAGGTGGCAAGGTCGGAAGGGCCAGTGGCGCAGCTGATCTTTTATCCCCTCCTTCAATCTGTAGCACTGCAGTCGAGATGAGAAAAAAGGGGTTAGAGGTAATTCCATCAATAAAAAAAAAGATGTCAATGGAAATCATACTCACCAACGCCACCAGGGGAAGAAGCAAGTTCGGATGGGAAGGAGAAGTGTGGGAGCAACATCTGATATACATGATCAAAGAGCACTCCTGAAAAGTCACAACAATATGACTTTAGTATACAAATTATACGTCTGAAGTATGGGATTAATAAATTGCAAACCCATACCTTCCAACATCTTAGATGGTATGAGAGAGGGTTGAGAGGTGACCACCGCCAAGGCAGTCGTTGAAGGCGCTTGTTCCCCCAATCAGAGCAAGGCTCTGTTTGAATTTCAAAAATTCAAATTTTGAAGCAACGCTTCGGATCCCGTGCGCTGCGCGTAACGCGCCACGTGTCAGAAGTTGACACGACAGCACAACGCCCAAGGCAGTGCGTCCAATCAGAGCAAGGCTCTTTAAAAAACATAAGCAACACTCAGTTGCGCAAGCGCTGCGCTGCGTGACACGTGTCTGCGCAGTTGCGCAAAGACAACTGCGCAAGCGCACCGCTGCGCGACACGTGTCTGCGCAGTTGCGCAAGCACAACTGCGCGCGCACGGCTACGCGACACGTGTCTGCGCAATTGCGCAAACACAACTGCGCAAGCGCACCGCTGCGTGACACGTGTCTGCTCAGTTGCGCAAACACGACTGCGCAAGCGCACCGCTGCGCGATACGTGTCTGCGCAGTTGCGCAAGCGCTTCACTGCGCGACACGTGTCTGCACAGTTGCGCAAGCGCTTCACTGCGCGACACGTGTCACTCACTGGGGGAGTTGCGCAAAACAGAATAAATCTTGTTAAAACAAGAAGATTTTCTTGTATAAGGCGGGGGCCTTTGGATCAAAGATCCAACGGTGGGGAAAATTCCCCAAATCACTCAGAAAAAGATTTATGTAACAAATTTAACTAATTTATGAGCACTATAAAAAGGACCCCAGACCCCATTTCAAAAGGAGGAACATCTGGTTTTAAACAAAAAAGAAGAGAGAGAGAACTCTTGAGAACTCCTTGAGAACACAAAAAAGAAGGTAAAAACCTTTAAAACAAGAGAGAATTCTCTTAGGAATAGATCATTGATCTAAGAAAAAGATCAGTGATCTTCAACAAATAAATAAATAAATAAAAATAATAAAAATAGTGCCTTGCACTTGCTATGAACCTTTGGTTCTCTGAAACAAGGAAAAACTTGTTTTTCTTTGATCCAAATCAAGGGATAAAAAGTGCCTTGCACTTCTGTTCTTGAATCTAAAAGATTCCTGGTGCTTTGCACAAATGCAATGCATTACTTGAAGGGCCAGGCCCAAATCAAAAAGACCTAGCAGGCCAAAATAAATTGCAAAGCAATAAAAAGGGCAGAGCCAAAATGAAATTGATGCTTTGCATCATTTATAAAGGGCAGAGCCCAAAACAAATTGATGCTCTGCATTTTTTTTTGGGCAAAGCCCAAATAAAAATAAAATGCAATGCAAAAGCAAATAAATGTTGGACATTTTCAACTGGACTTAGCCCAATCATGGCCATAAGTCTTTAAATTAAATTGGCTGAGCAAAATGGCTCTCCTAAATCAATCTACATCCGGTTCGAGGGTACATCTCCGAACTCCTTTGACATCCATCGTTGTAATTCCTCAACGACGTCAAAGAAGTGATGGGTCCCAACGACCACACACCCATATGGACTGCGGGGTCCTTAAACTCGTGGACCGAGACGTCCCTAAACTAAAATTGGACCGAGACGTCCTTAAACTAATATCGGACCGAGACGTCCTTAAACTAATATCGGACCGAGACGTCCCTAAACTAATATCGGACCACTACGTCCTTAAATTGGTGATGGACCACCACGTCCTTAAACTGGCGATAGACCACCACGTCCCTAAACTGGCACAATAGAGCCCAAATGCTCTTTTGTCGGATCTAAACGATCCCGTTAAGTCGATCTTAGTCCCAAACTGGACTAACGTATCCTTAACAACCGTTTAAGTTGGTCTTAGCCCCAAACACGGCTAACGTATCCTTAAACACTCAAATGGACTATAAAAACCTAAATCAACTTCGGTTCGAGGGTACATCTTTGAACTCCTCTGACACTTGTCGTTGTAATCCTTCAATGAAGTTAGAGAGGTGATGAGTCCCGACGGCCATATATTAAATGAATCAAGTTTAAGTTGATCTTAGCCTCAACGGGGCTAACGTATCCTTAAACTAAAAACACCAAACCCAAATCTAAGTAAATACGGATTTGGACTAATCCACGTCCTACGGGCGACGGCATTACTCAGTCTCCGTATACAATCCACGGGCAACCACAAACAAAATAAACACCCACGACACGAAGTGAAATTCTGGAGAAGGAGAAAGTTGTTATCGCGATGCGGTAGCGTAATTAACTGCAGGGGCTTGCGCCTGCAGGGAAGAGCGTCCCCACAATCAAAAAAAAACCCTCACCCTGAGGGGGAATCTGACGAAGTCTGCTACATCGGCCGCATCCGTCTAAACCTCCGATACACGGTGCCATAAATCAACTTGGCATCTTCGGAGAGGTAGACGGATAAAACCAAATAGCATCTGCCCCGAATCTCAGCGTCAGGACATCGCGGTCCTGCGCGCCGCCTTTCGGAGGGGAACAGATTCTGGCACGCCCGGTGGGACCTTTTCCTCTTTCCACTCCACACTTCGTGTGTCGTCTTCGCGAACCAATCGCGGTTTATTAAATGGTTGCCTTCGGATTTCAAGTTGCTAAGATTTGGTCTTTTGTCTGGCGCAGAACTCAAGCATCCATGGATTCTAACTGCACCAACTGTGCGAAGTACCACTGCAACGGACGCTCCACCTCACCTAGAGGTGTAACATATGGGCCCCAAGCGGCCTCTTTCCTCGCTCTGCCGGTAGAACAGGTGACTCAGGCCACCACCGGCCTGTTTTTCGGGACCATGGTCCCACCTACAAGCTTCTCTATGCCGATACCTGCACCGGAAGTGAACAAGAAGTCGGTGTTCGACCGGCTCACTGCTACCACGACCCCTGTCAACGGGTCGTCCGCTACCAAACCGACAGCCTCTGTTTTCACCAGGCTGAATCAGAACTCTAAATTGGCTGTCCCAAAGAGGGTAATGGCCGCTGTTCCGGAAGTCGTTAAGGCGGCTTCTCCCGCCAAAGAGTCAGTCTTTTCAAGACTGATGATTCCTGCTCCTGCCCCTGCACGAAGATCTGTCTTTGACAGATTGGATATTACCCCGCAAGGAACAACCTCAGTCTTTAAGAGGTTAACACCAGCGGCGCCTCATTCAGACAGGGGGCAAAAAGAAGTTATCTCTATCGCTGAGCCAATCCCAACGGCTCGTCGTGCTCGACGTCGCCATTGGCAACGAGTGAGGAAGGCAGGGGGCAACTCCCCCTCAGGGATAACTCCACCGGCTCCAGTGGTGGAAGTCGACGCTGCTGTTCCAACTGGGAACAGCTTTGAATTGCTGAGGAAAGTGAGAAAGAACTCTCCAATCGCTACATTGAAGAGATCTCCTCCACCTGCGGAGAGAGTTTCAGAAACGAAGCGAGAACAGCCCCCTCAACGGCTGTCTTCAAGAATTTATAAAGTTTGGCGAAGGGTTCAAGATTCTGTGATTGACCCAGGTCACTCTCGTCGCCAGAAAAGGGCGAAGGTGGATAAAGACAAGGATTGTCCCATTAAACAGCAGGGGACAGCAGCTGCTAGGGTGCCCCCTTCAATGGTTCCTTCAACCTCAACGGCCCATAAAAGAAGGAGGTCAGAGAAAACCCCCGCGTCAGCGGCAAAAGTTAAAAATGGTGAACCTAAACGCCCCAAGTCAGGGGGCATGACAGTTCATACGGTTTACATGGCGTTGGGAAAAGAAGACAGCCGTACATCCACGGGTCATAGACCGCTTACACGGTCAATGACCAAGACTTGGGAGCAGCAACAGAAGCTCCAGGAAATGATGAACGCTATGGCCGCACTTACAAGGCCGAAAGAAACCCCGGAAACATCCTCAGAAGAACGTCAAGAACAAGAAACGGACGCCGAGTTCCTTCGGCGCGTGCTAGAGAAGAAAGATAAAGAAGCTGTGGAGCAGGCATCCAACATAAAGAAAATGGCCCTCCTGTTCCAGGATATGGTGGGTATGATGATTCAACAAGATCCGCCTGCTGAAGATCCCCCGATCATTCTTGAAGACGATAGGGGAGAGACGTCGAATCCTCCACCGGCTATATCCACAGCTAAAGAGGATACCATCTCAAAAGCTTATTTGGATGAATACATCGCCCAGCAAATACGGGTGCATCAGGCGACTGAAGCAGACGGTCAAGTCGTAAAAACGGGGCGGCCATATCCGGGCTGGTATGACCAAATCAAGTACCCGCCAGGTTACACAATTCCCAAGTTCCATGTCTACAAGGGGACCGGCAATCCCCATCAGCATGTTGCCCAGTTCAGGGCGCTCTGCGGCAACACCTGCGGTGACGACAAGCTGTTGCTTCGCCAGTTTGTTGGAAGCTTATCGGATACGGCGTTCGAGTGGTATTCTGAACTCCCAAATGACTCTATTAAAACCTTCGCGGAGATGGAGCTGCTGTTCACTCAGCGTTTTGCAAGTGCCAGTAAGCGTACCCCGATGACGGCACTGATTAACGCCAGGGTAAAACCCGGCGAGACGTGGGTTCAGTACGCTATACGATGGCGGAATTTATGGTCAAAGTGTGAGCAACGCATTGAAGAAGCTCCCACAGTTGGTATGTTTGTAGGAACCCTCGATCCACAAGCAACCATCTCACAATTTATGATGTTTTTTAAGCCAACTACCTTCCAGGCGTTAATTGACAAACTAGCGCAAATGGATCAAATGGGCCATAAACCTCCTCTTCCAAGGCCGGACTCCCGGAATGACAAAGCAAAGGGAAAAGCGATCGTCGTCGCTAATGCTCAACAACAACCAAGCGACCCGAAGCCAGTGGCTCGTCAAAATAATATGCGCCCATACGTACCCCTTGAGGATAGGATGGGACGTCCTTATTCCTTTCCCCGCGATAAAACGAAGAGGTTATTCGAGCTGGCGTTGCGCAACATACTCATAAATCTGCCGGATCCAAAACGTCCGTTGCAACCAAGTGACGTCAACGAACCCAACTACTGTCCTTATCATCGAGTACTAGGCCATCCGATCGAAGATTGCTACGTTTTCAAGAATTGGCTTGAGAACCAGTACCGACAGGGCAAGTTCGCGTTATCTGACAAATGGAAGGTGAATCCCCCGCAACCCCACACCTCTAAGGGGACGAATACGCCGGGGGCAACATGCTCCGTCATTGAAGAAGCTCCTTGGGAGGTTGTATTATCAGCCAAGACGAAGAGGATGCTAAACGATCTTCAAACATGTTCAGCGATCAAGTGGAAGAACCCGTTGGAACCACAGGTCATTGAAGGGATGTTGAAACTGTGTACAACTCCAAAGACCGATGGTGGTGGCTCGAACACTCGCAGCCAGCCGTCAAAATCTTCAAAAAAGAAGAAGAAGAAATCTAAGAAGCCCGTGAAGCCTGGCGACAAGCGCACGGACTTACAAAAGCAAATTGACGCGCTGGATGAATACAACCAAAAGGCACGGACTCCCATTACGCTTTAAGAGTTCCTCAATCACGTCTTTCAAGAAGAAGATGAGGGAGAAAGTTCATCGGATGAATCCGAGGAATATGTAGCGAGCTGTCATATGATCTCCCATTCGATCACGAACGATGAGGAGACTTCTGGCACTAAAACGCTGGGGGCAGATACCGAAGCAAAAATTCCGGAGCTATCAGTCGAAATGATTGACGCGTTCATTAACGAAGCTCGACTGAAAAGTAAAGCTGATCGAGAATGCGAGATGGCTATATTTGAAAGGGCCAAGCGCCAGCGACTTGATGAAAGAGCTGAGGCGATCCCACTGGAGCAAAACACCTTCGCTACCGACAAAAGCCAATTCAAGATAAAGAAAAGGTTTGCTAAGGCCACATCAATGGGCATGAAACTACCATCCTCTGAAGGAAAAATTACTGGTGAAATAGAAATGCACCCCTCCTTTTGCTTATATCATCAGAAGGTTTCGCACCCCACTCAAGAATGCAAAGCTTTCGATAAATGGTGGCAAGGATATGTTGCTCGTCAACAACGCTTCAAGCGGGAAAAGCGTAAAACCCGTCGAGAGCAAAGAGATACGACCGAAGAGCTTAAAAGAACTACCGGCGATTGTCGCATGGTTAACATCGCCGGGTCACAAGTGCCTACATTCGGGAGCGATTCTGATGAAGAGCTGGAACTCGCCCCTCTCTTTAAAGAGTTAACTTCGGGAAAAGAAGAAGAGCCAAAGATTTGCGAAAATATCCAGCTACGTAATCGGACGTTACCTGAAAAGAATCTCGGACCCTTAAACAAGAAAGATAAAGGGAAAGAAAAGGTTTCTGAGGATATTACTTTAGATGACCAAGTTGCGGAAGAGCTAACCGCCAAGAATCCGCCGAAAAGAAATAAGGTGGATTACAATGTCTTGGCGCATCTGAGGAAGCTGCCATCACAACTCAGCATTCTTGATGCCCTGTTACTATCAAAAGAAGCGAGGGATTCTTTGATTAAAGCGCTACAAGATCCGGACCAATTCCAAGCCTTTCTGGCCGAAGAAAAGATGAAGGATGAGTTGGAAGAAGTGCACACGGCCGACGTTGCTTTTGGCGATGAAGACATTCTCCTTGGGACGCGCGAACACAATCGCCCTCTCTATGTCTCAGGATACTGCTATGATATAAAGATAGGCAAAATCCTGATCGATAATGGATCGTCTGTTAATCTCCTCAACGTGCGGGTGTTGAAGGAAATCTGCATGAGCGTCCAGCACCTTACGCGGGACAAAATCACCATCTCCGGGTTCGACTCCCAATCATCAAAGACTCTTGGATCTGTGATATTGACGTTACGCTTCGGGTTGCTTTTCACAGATATTAAATTCTATGTCATAGATGCCAAGACGTGCTACAATGCTCTGCTCGGTCGACCATGGTTGCACGAGTACAATATCATCCCTTCTACACAACATCAGTGTATGAAATATTGTAAGGACGGTCTCGAGTACACTGTGGCAGGAGAATTGAATCCGTTTTCCGTGAATGAAGTTCGCAAGTATGAAGATGACAAATACTTCTTACCGAGTTTCGAAGACACGGAAAGGTGTCACAAACCGGAAAACAAAATTAACGCCACTATCCCTGTCTTCGGCAGTGACACCGAGGACGAAGAGGATATAACTTATTCGGGTCCATCCCAATCCGCCAAGCCGGGACCATCCATTCCTTCATTGATCTTCGGTAGTGATTCGGAAGATGAAGTTCATGCTGTATTCCCCGCTCGGCTTTCAATACGGGCTTCTGCTGAAGAAGAGCGAAGTCTGCAGATAACTATGGTGCCGCTCGAACATTACAAAGAACTGGATGCACTCGACACCAACAGTGTGGAAGAATTGCAGACATTTTATATCTCTCCCGGACGACAAGGCGAGAAGGAAATCCTATTCTACCGCTCTGAAGAAACCAAGGTAGAAAAAGAAATTTGGCATGGTGCGGATTCTACGCTCGACAGGCTTCAGCCCATCCGTCTCCCCAGATATTATACGGAAGGTTTGAAAAAGCTGCTGAAACGCCAGGGGATATCCTTCGAGCAGACCGTTCGAAAAGCCAAATTCTATGACAGGGTCTGGAATGTTCCTGGGACTCAACGCAAGCTGCCTAACGGGAGAATGGAAACAAAAGGGCTCGGATACATCCGGTCGAAGAAGCGAGAGTTACTACCTGGCTGTTACGTCGTATATGACTTCGATGAAGAGGCGGATGCTCAATGGGAGGACGTTAATCATGAGCCAGTGAAAGTGCCAGATGCAAAGGAACCCAGTCCATCGTTCGAAGAACAAATGGACAAGCTTATAAGAGAAGCGGGTCAAAAGGTCCGAGACGACCATAACCGCGAAATGGTCATCTACGAGAAAGCCAGAACGCAACGCCTTCTCCAACAGGCCGTGAAGGATGAAAATGCCGCTCCTTGTCAACCTGCTAAAAAAAAGGTTCGACGCGAAAGCAAAAACAAGTCGAAAGCAAAAACAAGTCGAAAGGCAAAAAAGGCGCTCAACAACCACAAAGCAGAGCTAAGAAACCACGCATACGAGAGTCGAGCGTTATTGACCTGGCCCTCATGAAGAAAATGGGTCGAGCATATTCATTTCCTCGGAACAAGACGAAGAAGATACTTGATCTTGCTCTAAAACATCAAATGCTTACACTCCCAGAGTCCAAACACCCTGAGCAAGCAGGCGAAGTCTCCAACCCAAATTATTGCTCTTACCATCGAGTAATAGGGCATCCGCTTGAAGATTGCTTCACCTTCAAGAATTGGGTTGAAGATCAGTATCAGCTTGGCAAATTCGCGTTGTCTGACAACTGGAGGGTAGCGCCGCCACAAAAGCACGAACCCGAAAACACAAGAACAGAACCAACTCCGCATTGGGATTGGAAGAAAATTCGCACCTGTCATATGATAACAATATTAAAAGAAGAGTCCGAGAACATGGACAGCCTTCCCTGGTGCTTTGAAAACAACAATGATGAGGTGGTCTCAGAATTTCCCCCAGCCCCGAAAGAACTGGAGGATGGAATACATACCACTGCAGATAACCTCAAGAAAATTGAGTTGGGGACGGTAAACGATCCGCGACCGACATTTGTCAGTGAGTTGCTGTCTGAAGAGAGGGTGGTTGTGTTAAAGGACGTCCTCGTACAGCATAAAGATTGCTTCGCATTGAACTATTCCGAGATGCCAGGACTAGATCCAGAAGTTGCTGTACATAGACTGGCGATATCCCCGGGCGTCAAGCCAGTTAAACAACCGCCGAGAAGAATGCGGCTCGAGCTCGAAATGAGCATCAACGCCGAAGTCAAAAAGCTGATAGACTCTGGCTTCATCCAGGAAGTTCAATACCCTGAATGGATCGCCAACATCGTCCCAGTGATGAAGAAAAATGGGACAGTGCGCATATGCGTAGACTTCCGGGATCTTAATAAAGCTTGCCCAAAGGATGACTTCCCAGTGCCAGTCACCGAACTGATGATAGACAACACGTCCACTCATGAGATTTTCTCCTTCATGGACGGCTCGTCGGGGTATAACCAGATAAAGATGCATCCCGAAGACCAGAAGCATACCGCTTTCAGGACTCCTCTGGGTATATTCTGCTACAAGGTGATGCCCTTCGGTTTAAAGAATGCCGGTGCCACTTATCAAAGGGCCATGACAAAGATCTTCGATGACCTTATACACGAAATCGTCGAATGCTATATTGACGATCTCGTGGTTAAAAGCAAATCATACGAGGAACATCTCGAGCATCTGAAGACTGTATTTCAACGCCTTCGGCAATACAACTTGAAGATGAATCCTCTTAAATGTGCGTTCGGGGTTTCCTCGGGCAAATTCCTGGGATTCATCGTCCGACACCGAGGTATTGAGATAGATCCGTCTAAAATCAAGGCGATCATGGAAATGCCTCCACCGAGAACTCTTAAACAGCTGCGATCTCTCCAAGGAAAGCTCGCATACATTCGGCGGTTTATCGCTAATCTTTCAGGAAAGTGTCGTCCTTACAGCCACCTGATGAAGAAGGGAACCCCATTCGTTTGGGATCACAAATGCCAAGGCGCACTGGACGAGATCAAGCAGTATCTGCAAAACCCTCCAGTGTTGGCCGCTCCAGTTAAGGGAAAGCCTCTCATTCTTTACACGGCCGCCCTTGAAGGTTCTTTAGGCGCATTATGGGCACAAGAGAATGACCAGGGGAAGGAAAGAGCACTCTACTACTTAAGTCGGGTTCTGCTGGGGGCAGAAAGCAATTACTCCCCCATTGAAAAACACCGCCTGGCGTTGATCTTCGCAATAACAAAGCTTAGACATTACGCATTAGCGCATGAAGTCCATCTCATTTCAAAGGTGGACCCTCTCAAATATCTAATGTCAAAGGCCATATTGACGGGACGACTCGCTAAATGGGCCCTGCTCTTAATGGAGTTCTCGATAACGTATCGACCCCTCAAGGCAGTGAAGGGTCAGGCCATAGCCGACTTCCTTACTGAGCACCCGATACCTGCCGATTCTCCCCTGAATTGCGATTTGCCAGACAAGCATGCGTTTGACGCAATCGACGGTGGTGATACCCGTTGGGAGCTTTATTTCGATGGAGCATCTTCCATGAAAAAGCATGAACAAAGTACGTCAATGATCAAATCGGGAGTAGGCCTTATCTTCGTGACCCCATAAGGAGGAATAATGCGCTTCGCCTTCTCCTTAACAGAGCCGAGAACGAATAATGAAGCTGAATATGAAGCTTTGATAGCAGGCCTCGAGATCGCCATTGACATGGGAATTGAAAGCCTCCTCATATATGGGGACTCCCAGCTAGTCGTCAGTCAAGTGAACGGCGATTACCAAACATACAAACCGGAATTGGTAAAATACGGTGAAAAGGTGCAACAACTACTAACCCAGATTCCCTCCTATACTTTGGAGAGCATACCGCGCGCGGAAAACAGCAAAGCGGACGCACTGGCCAAACTTGCTAAAGAATTGGCTGACGAGAACCTCGATGACGTTAGAATCGTGGTACAAAGCCGCCGAGTGCTTGCCCCGGCAGAAATATCTCTGGAATCATCCGAAGAAAAAGGAGCGAACGAGCAGAAAACCCTGCAAGTAAAAGATTGGGAAAATACCAAGGATTGGAGAGAAATCTTCATAGATTACTTCAAGTCCCACCGAATGCCTGAAGAAGCGTCCACAAGACATCAGCTCGTGAAACGAGCCCTGTCTTTCGCCTTCGTCAACGATACTCTGTACAAGAGGTCATTTGATTCTTTGTGGCTGAGATGCTTAGGACCTGACGAAGCGAAAAGAATCGTACAGGAAGTTCACGACGGACTCTGCAGTTCTCATCAAGCAGGCCCTAAGATGAAGTTGAAGATAAAACGGATGGGCTACTACTGGCCCACGATGATTCAGGATTGCATCGAATATGCGAAGCAATGCCACTCATGCTAAATTCATTGGGATTTCATCCATCAACATCCAAATCCACTACACCCAACGGTGGCTAGCTGGCCATTCGAAATGTGGGGGACTGATATAGTCGGCCCCATCGAACCAGCATCGTCTAGAGGACATCGTTTCATCCTAGCGACGACTGACTACTTCTTTAAATGGGCAGAAGCAGTACCGTTAAGAGAGGTGAAGACGGAAAATATCCTCCACTTCTTCAAGACGCACGTCATATATCGGTTTGGAACTCCACGACGGATCATCTCCGATAACGGGCCAGCTTACAGAAGCCACAAGATCAGACGCTTCGCGCAACAACACAATATAGATTGGAGATATTCCTCGGTTTATAATCCGCGAGCTAACGGTCTAGCTGAGGCCTTCAACAAGACCTTAACAAAGATCATAAAGAAAACGATATCCCGAAATAAGAAGGACTGGCACGAAAGACTGCAAGAAGCTCTCTGGGCGTATCGAACTACGTTTAAGACGGCCATAAACACAACGCCGTATGCGTTAGTATTTGGGACGGAAGCAGTACTCCCCCTCGAGATAGAGTTACCCTCTCTACGAGTGGCAGTTCACCACGAGCTAACGGACGAAGAGAATGCTCACCTTCGGCTTGAGGAGCTTGACGCCCTTGATGAAACCCGGCTCACAGCACAGCAAAATCTGGAAGCTTATAAAGCAAAGATGACGTGCTCATATGAAAGATTGACCCGACCGAGGACATTCCGCCAAGGCGAACTTGTGCTAGTGGTCAAAAGGCCTATGATCCCCAATCGCGCCAAGCGGGGAAAATTCGAGCCAAACTATGAAGGCCCGTACATCATAGATAAAGTTTACCAGGGTGGGGCCTATCTACTTATGGACATGCATGGTGAAAGGCCTTTCAGGCCAATAAACGGTCGCTTCCTAAAGAAATATTATGCTTAATGAGCCATGGCCTAGGTCAATGATAGATGACGACGACTATGTCCGCTCGCTATCTTCCTAAGCTCAATCTTTATAAAAAGTAGCCGGCCTTCTCCATGACGGACCGAAATGTCCTTAAACTAATAGCAGACCGAAACGTCTTTAAACTACTACCGCAGCATCTTTAGGCTGACAAGATATAAAAAATAATAATATAAAAATAAAAATAATAATATAAAAAAAGGGTATGTCCATAAGCAAAATGGGCACGGATGAAAACCTGAAAGGGCTCCGTGAGTAAAAACAGCAGGACTACTGGCGAG
Source organism: Agapanthus africanus (assembly GCA_030015575.1). Classification (NCBI taxonomy): domain Eukaryota; kingdom Viridiplantae; phylum Streptophyta; class Magnoliopsida; order Asparagales; family Amaryllidaceae; genus Agapanthus; species Agapanthus africanus. Next base: position 695,861,918 of record JASDDO010000022.1, on the reverse strand, counting down.
TGTTTGTGAAAACCCGAAAGGGCGCAACCTCGTTAAAAGACACTTATAGGGTCCTCTCGACCTTGTAAGGAGAAACCACCTGCGTGAGATCCTTACGACTCACAAGGGAACAACACACTTAGGTATCCCCACGATTCCTAAGGAGAAAATACACTTGCGAGATCCTCACGACTCGTGAGGAGAACTCTCTTATGGGACCCTCACGGCTTATAAAATTTGAAAGTCTTAAGTCACAGAGACCTAAACCTGTGCTTAAGCAACCCCCACAACATCCGATACGGCCCTACAAGTGGCTCAATACTGACCCTTGTATACAATCCACGGGCGCGAATAAACATTTCCCTAACTAAGTCCCATCCGAGACTAGGGATATGCTTGCATGGCAAACAAGACCCTTGTAGGTCCTCTCGATTTACAAGGAGAAAACCCTCCTGTAGGATCCTTACGACTTACAGAGGAACATGCACTTAGGAATCCTCACGATTCCTAAGGAGAAAATACGCCTACAAGATCCTCACGACTTGTAGGGAGAAATACCTTTGTGAGACCCTTACGGCTCATGAAGTTAAAAGCCTTAGTCGACAGCGCCTTAACCCTGTTCGCTAAGCCACCTTTGTTCGACATTGACAGAGGCAGATGATGATTCGCTCCTGGTAATATCCCAGTTGCAGCGGTGCTGATGCCAAAATCGGTGTCCAATTTCAGGTTTACGGCGAAAAGCCGATAGGCCGCACATGCATATGAAACAGCCGAAATGATGGGGCAACTTGCAATAAGAAAACAACAAGTAAAGAAAATGTATGCATGGAAAATAGCCGAAATGATTAGGCAACTCGCAATAAAAAGCAGCGAGTGAAAATAAAATAAATAGCCGAAATGATTGGGCACCGCGAAAAATAGCCGAAATGATTGGGCAGTCGCGACCTTCGCAATATAAAAGCTGAAATGATATAGCATCGCGGAGATAAAATAAAAAAAAATGATGATAAAACTTTGGCCCTACAGTTAAGATCACATCGATCCCTGTATACAATCCGAGGGCGTCAACAAAGAGGGAACCATACTTTCCCAACAGGCTCCGCCAGAAGACGAAGCCAAATCTCGACGGTTCAGTCCAACTCCGAAGAAACCAGTGTCTTCAGCAGATTCCTCGACTCACGGATACAAACACTCCTTGACGAGAGCCTTCTGATTCGCGTCGACTCGCAGAGCCACCAGAGCCTCTATGGGAACCCTCGACTCGTTTCAAACCCCAAGGAAACAAATAATCCTTGGCGCTTGGGAAACAAATAATCCCTAGCAAACTCCTCGACTCACGGATACAAACACTCCTTGACGAGAGCCTTCTGATTCGCGTCGACTCGCAGAGCCACCAGAGCCTCTATGGGAACCTTCGACTCATTTCAAACCCCAAGGAAAAAAATAATCCTTGGCGCTTGGGAAACAAATAATCCCTAGCAAACTCCTCGACTCACGGATACAAACACTCCTTGACGAGAGCCTTCTGATTCGCGTCGACTCGCAGAGCCACCAGAGCCTCTATGGGAACCCTCGACTCGTTTCAAACCCCAAGGAAACAAATAATCCCTGGCGCTTGGGAAACAAATAATCCCTAGCAAACTCCTCGACTCACGGATACAAACACTCCTTGACGAGAGCCTTCTGATTCGCGTCGACTCGCAGAGCCACCAGAGCCTCTATGGGAACCCTCGACTCGTTTCAAACCCCAAGGAAACAAATAATCCTTGGCGCTTGGGAAACAAATAATCCTTGGCAAACTCCTCGACTCACGGATACAAACACTCCTTGACGAGAGCCTTCTGATTCGCGTCGACTCGCGGAGCCACCAGTGCCTCCGGGGGAACCCTCGACTCGTTTCGAACCCCAAGGAAACAAATAATCCTTGGCGCTTGGGAAACAAATAATCCCTGGCAAATTCCTCGACTCACGGATACAAACACTCCCTGACGAGAGCCTCCCGACCCGCGTCAACTCGCAGAGCCACCACTGTCTCCGCGAGAGAATTCCTGGTTCGTCCCACCTTGCAAGATGAAGTCTCGGGCAGCAAAGATTAAAAAACTTGCTGCCTGAACAATGAGGCCCTGCAAGTCAATCCAAAATGGTTTCTTGCATACTATTCACGGGTCTCACTCTCCGAAGTCGATTTTCGACAAGGAGGGAAACAACCGCTTATGGGTCCTCTCGACTCGTAAGAGGGGAAAATTCTCTTATAGGATCCTTACGACTTGTAAGAGAAAACACACTTAGGAATCCTCACGATTCCCAAGGAGAAAAACCCACCTACAAGATCTTCTCGATCCGTAGGGAGAAAAGTCTCTCTGAGACCCTCACGGCTCATGGAGTTGAAAAGTCTTAGGCAGCAGATCTGAACCTGCGGCCTAAGCCATCGCTATTTCTTAAGAAAGTCAAGATGCATGCCCTATTATCCGTCAACCATGGTTACTAAGGTGGCACACTGACAACAAAAGAAAGAAAAGGGCGGAGAAATGACACAGGACATTACAAAAATGTGTATCTTTTATTCATAAATATTGATCGAGTACAGGATACATTGTACTAAAGAATAAAAAATATGCATATATTCTACAAGTACAAATGATACAAGGAGAATTACTGAGGAGGAAGCGTCTTGCATAGATTTAGCAATTGCTCGCATACTTCCTTCCACGCCTTCTCTTGATCGGCTACCACCGCCAGCTCCGCCTCCACTTGGGCTCGTTACTGCAAGACAGACGCAAGCTGCTCCCTGATGACTTGATAAGCAGCTTCCCGACCTGGGGTATTGCGCTCAGCTACGTCAAGCTTCCGCTTCAAGTTTAGCCCATGGGAGATACGCTCCAAGAGACCCTCAAAGATAGTCTTCACTTGGGCAGCATTTTCTTCAACCTCAGCACGCAGATGGGCCGTTTCGTTCGAGGTCTTTTGGCATTCCCTTAGTTTTAAAGATGTTTCTTGCTCCAAATGGCGGAAGTGAGAAGTGCTTTGCTCGAGCCAAGCTGTTCGTTGGGTGCTTAGGGCTAAAACTTCGGGAGAAGGATGCGTCGACTCTAGCCGATGTAGACAGGCCTCGATTTCCCTGTAATGATTAACCCAAGATTCGACGACGCCTTCGTTATGAAAATTTACGAGTGCCGCCAACATCGGGTTAACCTCCACAGCGAAATCTACGGCAGAAGGGAGAGCGTCCATGTTAAGCTCTTCAATGTACCCGCTCAGCATGCCCAAACTCATCACAGCACCCTTTGAAGATGGACGTTTCAAGAAAGGGCTTGCCGGCGAAAGGACGCGAGACTCAAGAGGGACCGGAGCCGGAACAATAGCTGCAAAACAAAACATGGTCAAACAATGATTCAAGAGATATTGAAGGGTTACCAAAAAGGAAATTTACTATACCAGCTGCAACGGACGGCAAAGCCGGAAGGGCCGGTGGCGTGGCAGGTCTTGCATCCCCTCCTTCGATTTGTGGCACTGCAATAAGGAAAAGGAAAAGTCAGAAATCATCCCATTGCTAAAAAAGGGGGTAAATAAAGACATTGTAGTGAACATATACTCACCGGCGCCACTAGAGGGAGAAGCGAGTTCGGATGGGAAGGAGAAGTGTGGGAGCAACACTTGATATAAATGATCAAAGAGCACTCCTGAAAGGGCACAGTGGTATAACGTTAGTACAAAAACTACATGTTTAAAAGATTAACGCATGAGTCATAAATCCATACCTTCCAACATCCGCGATGGTACAAAGGAAGGCGGGGAGGTAACCACCGCCAAAGCAGTAGTTGACGGTGCTCCTTCGAGCAATGGAGCGTCGGCACTGGCCGCACCTGCAAAGACAAACTTGTTAGAAGAGATCACGAGATATATAAAAAGAAGAACGCTGGTAACTCAAAATTTACCCGACGAGCTGCCAGCCGAAACTGAAGCAATCCCCTCCTCTATTGACATGAGACCACCGCTCGTAGCCTCATCACCCGACTCGATGGGAACCGTTGTTGTGCTCGCAAGCCCTGGAGACGGCAAGGAACCATACGCGGGGAGGGCTATGATTGGAGTATTGCCAGATTCCAGAGAAGGAGCGGCTGGTTCGTCCTCAGGAATCGTGGCCACCTCACCCGCTACTCCTTCGGGTCCTGCGGTCACAGTTGTCTCGTCCACCGTCGCCGCGAGGTCTCCAACCTCAAGCGCCTCCCCCTCTACCGCCTTCGGCTCGGTTAACACAATCATCTCATCTGCCGCCACTTCAGGTGCGGCATCAATGACCCTCTCGGCGGCGGACCCCTCAACCTCTGTTTCAGGCCCCGTGGCCCCGATGACGTTGCTCACTGTCGGCTCGGGCTCGGCAGGCGCCGCTTCCGCCGTTTCCTTGGGACCAACGGTCTCCGCCTCCCCCTCAGTCGGACTAGGCCCTGCAAGATGGAATGCATATGAGCCAATGGCTTTATAATTCTTACAACAAAGTTCTGAAAGAAATGCTACCTGAAGAGGATTTATCGTTTGCACTTCGGGCCGCGCGCGCCGCTTGCCTATAAGCAGTAGATAGGGCGACAGGGGCCTCTTCAGAAGGAGTGTCAGCGTGAGGAATAGTGCTAGGGCCCGCTCCCGCGGCCAAAGCAGCTCTGCGTGCCTTTGCTTCGCGTCTCAACCGCTTCCGCTCCTCCCGAGCCGTTGAGACGGACGCCACTAGGGCTTCTCTAATTGAGGTGTCATCGTCCGTGAATAAGGATGCCTCTAAATTTTTCAAGGCATCCATCGTCGTCTTGTCAAGTCGAGGCTCCTCCAGTAGCCTCGACGAGACTGGGACTTCAGTGACAGGCTCAGGAAGGATCCCTGCATCAACTGATACAACCTCTGCAAAGAAACAAAGAAGGTTAGGTTGACCATCAGAAAAGATGACGAACATTCCCTATAAAAGAGAAAGGGTGGGACATACCAACGCCTGCTAGGACACGCTTCTTCTCCTCCTCCTGGAAGGTCTTCAAAGAGGCAGCAATGGCCTCTTCAGTAGAAACACCTGTTGAGAATGAGGCAAATATTAGCTAAAGATAATAATAAAAAGTGCAATAAAATGACGAAGAAAGTGGCTGATGATTACCTGACTCAGCGAGTTTACTTAACATCGCTTCGAGCCTCGTCGATCGCTCCGAAGCTGCAATAGCGGCAGCCAAATTGGTGTCCGCAGGGTCTACCAAGAAGCCCCCGTTGCTTCCGTATTCACATATGCCTTCGGTGGGAGGAGCCGCAGGCTTTAAGCTGAGGATCGCATCGAGGGAAAGGGCGGACTTCTTCTTCTTCTGCTGTCCACCAGCTTTAGATCCACCCGGAGCAGATTTGTGCTTGGCAGTCACTTTAGGGCGGCGGGTCCCGATATCTGCTCCTACGCCGGACCCTGGCGATACCACATTAACCGTCTTCGTGGGAGCACGGGGCGCCGGTGGTGCATCCACCGTAGTAGGCAGCGGCAATCCCCGCGGAGGACTCAACACACGTGGTCGATCGACTCCAGCATCTTTTAGCGGAGGGACGACCGGGAGCCTTGGCTGCAAAGGGGCCTTGCGATCGCCGCCGGAAGGCGCACCCCTACGGTCAACCAGCATACGCTTCTCCGTTAAGATAATTGGGCCCATCGCGTGCGCATACCAGGCCACATATGAATTAAGCATCTTAGGGGCACAGCTGGGTTCACTAATGAAGAAATAGGAACCTGTGTTAAGCCGTGTAAAATGATGCATCGCATTCTTTATCCCCTATGGGCCGACCACGGGCGTTTCCAAGAAAGCTTCCAGCGGGATCCCTTGGTTGTAGCTTGACTGCCGGGCAAATCGGTGTGGGTTATACCTCATAAACAAGGCTGTCTTATTCTACCTAAACACTAGATAGCCCGGCCGGATGGAGTAGAGATGGAGGATTTCCCGAGCTTTCAATACAGAAGCCCCATCTTTGAAGTCATCACGTAGGGGCACCACTGATTTGGTGGTCTCTGAGCCTATGGTTATGACCTTATCCACAAAGGAAACCTTCGCTCCGACCAGATGTGGACGAAGGAGCAACCCTCTAGACTCCCATGGGGCTGGAACCATAATTGAAGCCCCGACCAACCGCATGACTCTCGGGAGTCTGTATTTCTCGAAGAGCGGAGGAGTCTTGTGGGCACCAAACACTCCTCGCACGTGCATCTCCATCCAAGAAATAAAATAGTGCATCGGGAAGTTGGCAGGATGTACCCCAGGCTCACTAGCGTCCGCCGCTACGCTAAGTCCATTGTAAAGGTAAGCCAATCCGGCGATCCCTACCGATAACTGCAAACCGGCCACCATTCGATGCGCCGGGTAAAAGACGGAGGGCCGCATGAGGCGTGGGTGCATGGGGAGCGCGAAGCTGCATAACCATAAACCCAAGAACCCTATGAAAAAAGTCTCCTCGTCCATGCCAGGAACGGCGATCTCTGAGAAAGGGACGCTGGCAGTGCTGGGGAGATAAAAATTCCGCTGGTCATTTTCCGATGTAGGTCGGCGGTCCAAGCCGAAACCAAAAGGGTCAACAAGCTGAGCGAACTTCTCGCTCTGCTCTGATAGGAACTCCGGGCGAATAAAACGAGCAATGAAATCCGCGAAACTGACGCCCCGGTCGCCCGATTCCAAATGGAGTTCCTCATAGATCTCCAACACCTTCACCAAGCCCGGATGCTGATGCTGAATGGCGTTCTCCGGAGTTAAGTCAAACACCAGCTGCTTAGTGGCAAAGACGTACTCGTCAGGAGGAAGCAGCTCCTCGTAGTGCTCCCCCCTCATTGGTAGACCTGAAATCTCAGCAAATTCCTCCAAAGAGATGGAGACTTCCCTATCCGCTATCAGGAAGGTGTGGGTGGGGATGTTCCATTGTTTAATAAAGGCCTTCATCCACCATGTTGGAGTAGAAGGATACTCGAAAAGCGAAACGTAGACGGCCGAGTATAAACCAATCGTCGTCAGGTGAGCCCTTTTCGCCGCTAAGATGTAGCGGGCCCATTGCAAATAGCCGGCAAGCGGTCGCGGGATCAGTCCAATATTATAAGCCTGTCCCCAAGGGCGTGCTTCACCCTGACAGATTCGCCTCCCCAAGATGTCTATCGCCGGCGGCGGCTGCACTGGGATGGCACCAATGGCAGGCTGGAGGAGATCGTCAGAATTCCAATTTTTAACCTCCACGGCATACTTCACCGGGGGCTCGTCCGCATAAGGGATCGTAACTATGGGCTCAGAGGGCGAGGCGGAGCTGAAGCTGCGACGGCCTTGGATGATTTGGCTGTACCACCTTCCCCACAGGTGGAGTTTCTTGCACTCGGGGTCATGATCTTTAATCAAGGCAAACGCCACCCGGTCCACTGGCGAATGGGGGAACCCTCCTTCCGAGCGAACGAAAGGGAAAGACAAATCTTCAGACATGTTTCCTGTAGAAAAGGCAAGAAAATAATAACCGTTAGTGTTCCAATGCTTCACATTTTAAAGTCCTACATCACACTGCAATGCAGTGGGTAGGGGACCAAAGGGGGACCCACAAAATCTAGATGACGGCGCATCATTTGATAAGACAGTCCCATCATTGGATGAGACTGTCAGTTAATGAAAAAGACCCCTAAGAGAATATCCTCATTGGGGGGAAATCCCTAGAGACAAGGAGAAAATCTCCTCTTTTAGAGCAAAGCTCTGTCACAGAGTGACATTTGTCAAACTCTGATCTCAAGGGAATAAAACTTCCTAAAAAAAGGGGGGCCTAGCTCTGTAATAGTAATGAAAACTATAACTCCTAAGGATTAAAAGAAAAATTTTGGGATCTTAAAGATCCATGAAAACTTTTAGGAGTTCTCCATTTGATCTATGAGCAAGGCTCTGTTCATGGGTTAAAACCCAGGAACAAGATCTCTGTAAATTTTTGAGAGCAAGGCTCTGTGGATGAAACCCCAAAGGGGTTTTCTTTAGATCAAAGATCTATAAGAGCAAGGCTCTGTTAATTAAATTTAATTTAAATTAATTTAAATTTTTACCTAGAGTGATTCCAAGTCCTGAACTTTAAAGTTCTTGGGAAGAAGCAAGAGCAAGGCTCTCTGGATGAAACCCCAAATGGGTTTTCTTTAGATCAAAGATCTATAAGAGCAAGGCTCTGTTAATTAAATTTAATTTAAATTAATTTAAATTTTTACCTAGAGTGATTCCAAGTCCTGAACTTTAAAGTTCTTGGGAAGAATCAAGAGCAAGGCTCTGAGAGTTCTTAAGCAAGAGCAAGGCTCTGAATCAAAGTTCTTGAAACGGTAAAGAAATTAAGGGACCAAGGGTCCCATTTATAGGCGCCTGCGCCTCTTCACCTGACCTCCATGATCCAACGGTCGGGATCTTGCCACCGCTGCACTCACGTGCGCGCCACGTGAGCGCAACGGTGGGGGGGCATTTGTTCCCCCAATCAGAGCAAGGCTCTGTTTGAATTTCAAAAATTCAAATTTTGAAGAAACGCTTCAGATCCCGTGCGCTGCGCGCAACGCGCCACGTGTCAGAAGTTGACACGGCAGCACAACGCCCAAGGCAGTGCGTCCAATCAGAGCAAGGCTCTTTAAAAAACATAAGCAACACTCAGTTGCGCAAGCGCTGCGCTGCGTGATACGTGTCTGCGCAGTTGCGCAAGCATAAATGCGCAAGTGCACCGCTGCGCGACACGTGTCTGCGCAGTTGCGCAAGCACAACTGCGCGCGCACGGCTACGCGACACGTGTCTGCGCACTTGCGCAAACACAACTGCGTAAGCGCACCGCTGCGTGACACGTGTCTGCTCAGTTGCGCAAACACGACTGCGCAAGCGCACCGTTGCGCGATACGTGTCTGCGCAGTTGCGCAAGCGCTTCACTGCGCGACACGTGTCTGCGCAGTTGCGCAAGCGCTGTTGCGCAAGCGCTTCACTGCGCGACACGTGTCACTCACTGGGGGAGTTGCGCAAAACAGAATAAATCTTGTTAAAACAAGAAGATTTTCTTGTATAAGGCGGGGGCCTTTGGATCAAAGATCCAACGGTGGGGAAAATTCCCCAAATCACTCAGAAAAAGATTTATGTAACAAATTTAACTAATTTATGAGCACTATAAAAAGGACCCCAGACCCCATTTCAAAAGGAGGAACATCTGGTTTTAAACAAAAAAGAAGAGAGAGAGAACTCTTGAGAACTCCTTGAGAACACAAAAAAGAAGGTAAAAACCTTTAAAACAAGAGAGAATTCTCTTAGGAATAGATCATTGATCTAAGAAAAAGATCAGTGATCTTCAACAAATAAATAAATAAATAAAAATAATAAAAATAGTGCCTTGCACTTGCTATGAACCTTTGGTTCTCTGAAACAAGGAAAAACTTGTTTTTCTTTGATCCAAATCAAGGGATAAAAAGTGCCTTGCACTTCTGTTCTTGAATCTAAAAGATTCCTGGTGCTTTGCACAAATGCAATGCATTACTTGAAGGGCCAGGCCCAAATCAAAAAGACCTAGCAGGCCAAAATAAATTGCAAAGCAATAAAAAGGGCAGAGCCAAAATGAAATTGATGCTTTGCATCATTTATAAAGGGCAGAGCCCAAAACAAATTGATGCTCTGCATTTTTTTTTGGGCAAAGCCCAAATAAAAATAAAATGCAATGCAAAAGCAAATAAATGTTGGACATTTTCAACTGGACTTAGCCCAATCATGGCCATAAGTCTTTAAATTAAATTGGCTGAGCAAAATGGCTCTCCTAAATCAATCTACATCCGGTTCGAGGGTACATCTCCGAACTCCTTTGACATCCATCGTTGTAATTCCTCAACGACGTCAAAGAAGTGATGGGTCCCAACGACCACACACCCATATGGACTGCGGGGTCCTTAAACTCGTGGACCGAGACGTCCCTAAACTAAAATTGGACCGAGACGTCCTTAAACTAATATCGGACCGAGACGTCCCTAAACTAATATCGGACCGAGACGTCCCTAAACTAATATCGGACCGATACGTCCCTAAACTAATATCGGACCACTACTTCCTTAAATTGGTGATGGACCACCACGTCCTTAAACTGGCGATGGACCACCACGTCCCTAAACTGGCACAATAGAGCCCAAATGCTCTTTTGTCGGATCTAAACGATCCCGTTAAGTCGATCTTAGTCCCAAACTGGACTAACGTATCCTTAACAACCGTTTAAGTTGGTCTTAGCCCCAAACACGGCTAACGTATCCTTAAACACTCAAATGGACTATAAAAACCTAAATCAACTTCGGTTCGAGGGTACATCTTTGAACTCCTCTGACACTTGTCGTTGTAATCCTTCAACGAAGTTAGAGAGGTGATGAGTCCCGACGGCCATATATTAAATGAATCACGTTTAAGTTGATCTTAGCCTCAACGAGGCTAACGTATCCTTAAACTAAAAACACCAAACCCAAATCTAAGTAAATACGGATTTGGACTAATCCACGTCCTACGGGCGACGGCATTACTCAGTCTCCGTATACAATCCACGGGCAACCACAAACAAAACAAACACCCACGACACGAAGTGAAATTCTGGAGAAGGAGAAAGTTGTTATCGCGATGCGGTAGCGTAATTAACTGCAGGGGCTTGCGCCTGCAGGGAAGAGCGTCCCCACAATCAAAAAAAAACCCTCACCCTGAGGGGGAATCTGACGAAGTCTGCTACATCGACCGCATCCGTCTAAACCTCCGATACACGGTGCCATAAATCAACTTGGCATCTTCGGAGAGGTAGACGGATAAAACCAAATAGCATCTGCCCCGAATCTCAGCGTCAGGACATCGCGGTCCTGTGCGCCGCCTATCGGAGGGGAACAGCGCTCCCTCAAGCAGTGGGGCATCGGCGCTGGCTGCACCTGCGATACAACAAATGCGAATTTGTCAGAAAGGATTGTAAGATAAAGAAGATAGCAACTTGGGATTTACCTGATGAGCTGCCGGCTGAAACGGAGGCGATTCCCTCCTCTATTGACATGAGGCCACCACCCGTGGCCTCATCACCCGACTCAATAGGAACCGTTGTTGTGCTCGCGAGACCTGGAGACGGCGGAGGACCATAGATGAGGAGGGCTATAACTGGGGCATTCCCAGATTCCAGAGAAGGAGCGGTTGGCTCGTCCTCGGGAATCAGGGCCACCTCACCCGCTACTCCCTTGGGTTCAGTAGTCGCGGTTGTCTCGTCCACCGTCACCACGAGGTCACCGGCCTCAAGCGCCTCGTCCGCCAACACCCTGGGCTCAGTTAAAATGATCATTTCATCTGCCACCACTTCAGGTTCGGCATCAATGACCTTCTCGGCTGCAGGCCCCTCAACTTCTGCATCAGGCTCCAAAGCCTCAACGATGTTGCCCACTGTCGGCTCGGGTTCGACAGGTGCCGCCTCTTCTGCTTCCTTGGGTTCAACGGTCTCCGCCTCCCCCTCGGTCGGACTTGGCCCTATAAGATAAAATATATAAGAACCGATGGTATTATAACTCTTACAACAAAATCTTGGGAGAAATATTACCTGAAGTGGATTTATCATTTGCGCTCCGAGCTGCGCGTGCCATTTGTCTGCGAGCAGTGGATAGGAGGGTGATAGGGGCCTCTTCGGAAGGAGTATCATCACGAGAGACGGTGCTGGGGCCCGCTCCCATAGCCAAGACAGCCCTGCGTGCCTTTGCTTCGCGCCTCGACCGCTTCCGTTCCTCCCGGGCTGTCACAATGGACCTCTGTGACGCTTCCTTCAGGGCGTCATCGTCCTCGTTCAGAGATGCCTCCAGAGCCTTTAAGGTTTCTCTCATCGGCTCTTCAAGACGAACCTCCTGCAGTAACCCTGAGGAAGCAGGAACATCGGCAACTGGTAGAACATCTGCGTCACTTGGCGGGAGCGGCATTGAGGTTCCTGTGATTAAAAGGGAAAGGTTAGATCGACCATAACACAAGGGAAATAAAAACTTGATGAATCGAAACTTACTAAGGCCCATGGACGCTCTAAGACGTTCCTCCTCCTGGAAAGTCTTCAGAGAAGCGGCAATGGCTTCTTCATCAGTGATGCCTGTTGGAAGAAAGAAAAGAAAAGCGTTAGTCAAAAGCAATGAAGAGAATATGTTGCAATAAAGAAAATGCGACTAGTAGTTACCTGATTGCGCAACCTTAGCTAGCCACGCGTCACGCCTTGCCAACCACGCTGAAGCTTCAAGAGCGGCCTCCAAATCTGTATCGTCTGGCGGCGGCATGACTAATCCCTCGTTAGTCCCATATTCGATCAGGCCTTCGGCATAGGGAGCATGGGGTTCCTGACCGAGCACGACGTCCGCGGCAAAGAGTGACTTCTTTTTCTTCTGCCTGCCAACCCTAGGTGCACGCGGGATCGACTTATGTTTAGCAGCCACCTTGGGACGGCGGGTCCCGATGTCCGCACCTACACCGGACTCCGGCGAGGCCACGACCACTATTTCTGCTGAAGGACGGAGCGCTAGAGGTGCATCTGCAATATCAGGGAGCGGAGATCCGTGTGGAGGACTTCGCGCGCGCGATGGCCCGGTTCTAACCTCTTTTAGAGGAGCAACAACTGGAGTCCTAGGAACCAAAGGAGCGTTGCGGTCGCTGCCTGGAGGCGTACCCTTACGATCAACCAGCAGTCGCCTTTCCTCCTTTATAACGGCTCATGTTGCATGATTGTACCAGTCTTTATATACATTAAGGAGTCGTGGAGCGCATGCCGGCGTACTGATAAAAAAACGAGAACCCGTGTTCAGGTGCATGAAGTGATGTAACGCGTTCTCCATCCCTTCTTCATTGGCAGCAGGTTCCAGTAAGAAAGCTTCCAAGGGTACCCCTTGATCGTAACCCAGTTGTTGGGCGAAACGATGTGGGTTATATCTCATGAAAATTACCGCACCATCCTGCCTAAAGACTAGGAAGCCCGGTCTAATAGAATACAAGTGGAGGGTCTCCCGGGCCGTCAGAATTGAAACTCCATCCTTAAAGGAGTCCTGTAATGGTCGCACCGCAGCGGTGGACGCTTTTCCAAAGGTCAATACCTTGTCGATGAAAGACATCCCGGCTCCAACGGTGTGAGGACGAAGCAATAAACCCCTGGCGTTCCGTGGTGACGGGGTCACGATTGATGCGCCAATCAGCTGTATGATGCGAGGGAAACCACACTTGTCGAAGAACGAGGGCCTTTTGTACATACCGAAGACACCCGCCGTATGTAGCTCGAGCCACGATACAAAGTAGTGCATCGGGAAGACCACGTGCAGTACCCCAGGCTCATTAGCGTCCGCTGCTCAGCTAAGGCCATGATATAAATGCGCCAAGCCGGCGATCCCAACGGCCACCTTTACCCCGATAGACATCCGGTGGGCTGGGTAAAAAACAGAGGGCCGCATACGGTGAGAGTGCATTGGAATTGCAAACCAACTCAACCATAACCCGAGAAATCCTAAGAAAAAGGCCTCCTCATCCATTCCAGGGGCCGCAATTTCTGCAAACGACATAGTAGGGAGGTCCGGAAGAAAAAAAAACCCTTTTGATCTATCTCCTTCTCCGGTAGGTTATCCGCACCTAGACCGAAAGGGTCATCCAGAGTGGCAAACTTGGCAGCCTCTGATGAGAGGACGCTTGGGCGAAGGAACCGAGCGATGAAATTCTCAAAGTTAACTCCCCGACTCCCATGTTCGATAAAAAGAGACTCATAGATGTTCAACACCTTAATCAAGCTTGGGAATTGATGTTGAACAGCATTCTCCGGTGTGACCGCCCTTACCACCGGCCTAGCACCAAAGACGTACCCATCTGTCGGGAGCAACTCCTCATAATGTTCTCCCATGACTGGTAAACCGGACACCTCCGTGAACTCTTCCAAAGAGATTGACACTTCCCGATCTATGGCAAGGAAAGTGTGGGTGGGGATATTCCACTGCTCCAAGAAAGCCTTGAACCACTAGGTGGGGAGCGTAGGATACTGGAAGAGAGAGACGTAGACCGCGGTGTACAGTCCTAACCTTATCAACTGCGACTTCTTCGTCGACAGGATGTACCGGGCCCATGGCAGATAGCCAATCGGGTGGCGGGGGATCAGACCAATGTTATATGATTGCCCCCAGGGTCTCGCCTCGTCCTGACAGATACGACGTCCTAGGATATCCAAGACCATAGGACGTTGGACCGGAACCGCATCCATAGCAGGATGAAGAAAGCTGTTCGTGGTCCAATCCACCATCTCCACGGCATACTGCACCGAGGGTGGGGTAGCGTAATGAATCGCCGTGATGGGTTCTGACGGCACCGCGCATGTGAAGCTGCATCGACCCATAATGATCTGGTTATACCACGTCCCCCAAAGGTGGAGACTCTTGTACTCCGGGTCGTACTCTTTAATCATGGCCAGGACTTCACGGTCCAAGGGCGCCTCGGGAAATCCCTCCTCCGAGCGGACGAACGGGAATGAAGTGTCTAGAGACATGATCGCTGCAAAATAAAAATTTAGCCGTTAGTGTTGTAATTCCAACGCTTGGCGTTTAAAAAAATGCGTTAATTAATTAATTAAATTGAAGATTAAATAAATTAAAATTAATTAATTACACCATACAGCAGTGCAGTGGGTAGGAGACCGAAGGGGGGACCCACAAAATCTGGATGACAATACGTCAGTTAATAAGACAACCTCATCATTGGATGAGATTGTCAGTTGGTCCCCCAGGAAAACATTCCCATTAATAAAAAAAGGGAAGAATCCCTAGAGACAATGAGAAAATCTCCTCTTTCAGAGCAAAGCTCTGTCACAGAGTGACACTTGTCAAACTCTGGTCTCAGGGAAATAAGATTCCTTAAAAGAGCATAGCTCTATGGTAATAATGAAAAGGTCCATCAGGAAATGTTTACACCTAAAAGAATTAAAAATTTTGGAATCTTGAAAAATCCATGAAAAACTTATGAAAATTTCTTCATTTTTCAGATCTAAAAGATCTACAGATGATTCAAAGAGCAAAGCTCTGTCTATGGATTAGAACCCATGAACAAGATCTCTGCAGATCTATAAGTTTTTGAGAGCAAAGCTCTGTTTATGAAACCCCAATGGGGATCTCTTTAGATCAAAAAGATCTGTAAGAGCAAAGCTCTTTGGTTAAGGTTAATTTAAGTTAATTTGATTTAAATTAATTTTACCTAAAGTTTCTAACTTTAGAAATGAGCAAAGCTCTGAAATTCTCAAGCAAGAGCAAAGCTCTGGTAATTAAAATCTTGAAGATGGTGAAGATTTTCTAAGGGCAAAGAGTCCTATTTATAAGGCGCTTGCGCCCCTTCAGCTCACCCCTTGATCCAACGATCAAGAGTTTGCCACCGCTGCACTCACGTGCGCGCCACGTAAGCGCAACGGTGGGGGGGCATTTGTTTCCCCCAATCAGAGCAAAGCTCTGTTAAAATTCAAAATTCAAAATTTTGAAGCAACGCTTCAAATCCCGGGCGCAACGCGCCACGTGTCTGGCGCAGACGCATCAGCGCAGCGCCCAAAACAGCGCACCCAATCAGAGCAAAGCTCTATTTTTAAACAAAATTAAATGAAGCAACGCTTCAGTTGCGCAAGCGCTGCGCTGCGCGACACGTGTCAGCGCAGATGAGCTAGCGCAGTTGCGCTGCGCGACACGTGTCAGCGCAGTTGCGCTGCGCTGTACGCTGCGCGACACGTGTCACGCGCTGGGGCATCTGCGCCAAACAGAATTAAGATTTCAAAGAAATCTTTCTGTTCTTGTTAAAACAAGAAGATTTTCTTCTGTAAGACAGAGGCCTTTGGATCAAAGATCCAACGGTGGGGAAAATCCCCCAAATCGCTCAGGGAAAGATATCTTTAACAAAATTAACTAATTTATGGGCACTATAAAAAGGACCCTAAGCCTCAATTCAAAGGCATCAACATTTTGTGAGAAATTAAACAGAGAGAACTCTGAAGAATTGGAGAGAAATTCTCAAGAACAAAAAAGGTAAAAAGCCCTTAGAAAAAGAGAAAATTCTCTTATGAACAGATCATTGATCTAAAAACAAGATCAATGATCTTTAATAAAAAACAAAATAAAAATAGTGCTTTGCACTTTTTATGAACCTCTGGTTCCTGAAATAAGAAAAAGCTTGTTTTTCTTTGATCTAAATTAGATCACGAAATCAATAGTGCTCTGCACTTCCTTTATGAACCTTTGGTTCTTGAATCTAAAAGATTCTTAAATTAATAGTACCTTGCACTTATAAATCTTCACTGTTGCGCTCTTGGGCTGGCGCAAGCCACCAGAGAGCGCCACGTGTCAGCATTTGAACCAGTTGCGCTACGCGCTTTTGAAATAGAGCTTTGCTCTCTGTAATTGGCGCAACTCACCAGAGCGCGCCACGTGTCAGCAGCGCAAGCGTAGCGCACTAGCGCAGCGCACTGCGCTGCATGACACGTGTCATCATCACAAGCGCTTGCGCTCTTTGATTGGCGCAAAGCGCCTGAAAATGCAATGCATTTCCTCTGCTAAAGGGCCAGGCCCAAGTCAAAATGACCTAACAGGCCAAAATAAATTGCAAGGCAATAAATGGGCAGAGCCCAAATAAATTGATGCTTTGCATCCTTTATATAAGGGCAGGGCCCAAGTGAAATTGGTATTCTGCATCATTTATAAAATGAGCAGGGCCCAAAATAAATTGATGCTCTGCATCCTTTATGGGCAGAGCCCAAACAAAAAACAAATAAAGGTGTTGAACTTTTTAATTGGACTTAGCCCAGTCATGGCCATAAGTCCTCAAATTAAATTGACTGAACACGGCTACCCCTAAATCAATTTACATCCGGTTCGAGGGTACATCTCCGAACTCCTTTGACACCTATCGTTGTAATTCCTCAACGACGTCAGAGAGGTGACGGGTCCCAACGACCATACATGAATATGGACTGCGGGGTTCTTAAACTCGTGGACCGAAACGTCCTTAAACTAATATTGGACCGAAACGTCCTTAAACTAACAATGGACCACCACGTCCCTAAATTGGAACATGGACCACCACGTCCCTAAACTGGCAATGGACCGAAACGTCCTTAAACTAACGATGGACCGAAACGTCCTTAAACTAACGATGGACCACCACGTCCCTAAACTGGAACATGGACCACCACGTCCCTAAACTGGCGATGGACCACCACGTCCCTAAACTGGAGTATGGACCCCTATGTCCCTAAACTGGAACATGGACCACTATGTCCCTAAACTGGAACAATAGAGCCCCCAAATGCTCTTTTTTCGGATCTAAACGATCCCGTTTAAGTCGATCTTAGCCCCAAACACGGCTAACGTATCCTTAAACATTCAAATGGATTATAAAATTCTAAATCAGCTCTGGTTCGAGGGTACATCTCTGAACTCCTCTGACACCTGTCGTTGTAATCCTTCAACGACGTCAGAGAGGTGGCGAGTCCCGATGGCCATGCATTAAATGGATCTAGACAATCCCGTTAAGTAGATCTTAGTCTCAAACAGGACTAATGTATCCTTAACGAACATTTAAGTTGATCTTAGCCTCAACACGGCTAATGTATCCTTAAACTAAAAACACCAAACCCAAATCTAAGTAAATACGGATTTGGACTAATCCACGTCCTACGGGCGACGGCATTACTCAGTCTCCGTATACAATCCACGGGCAACCACAAACAAAACAAACACCCACGACACGAAGTGAAATTCTGGAGAAGGAGAAAGTTGTTACCGCGATGCGGTAGCGTAATTAACTGCAGGGGCTTGCGCCTGCAGGGAAGAGCGTCCCCACAATCAAAAACCCCTCACCCTGAGGGGAAATCTGACGAAGTCTGCTACATCGGCCGCATCCGTCTAAACCTCCGATACACGGTGCCATAAATCAACTTGGCATCTTTAGAGAGGCGGACGGATAAAACCATATAGCATCTGCCCCGAATCTCAGGCCTAGACGCCCTTCGCATCTCCGCCACGCCGTTCGGAGGGGAACACCGGCGTTCTTTAAACCGAAGGGCGTCACCTTATAGCAGAATATTCCCAGAGGGGTCCGAAAAGCGGTATGCTTCTGGTCTTCGGGATGCATCTTTATCTGATTGTGATGAGCCGTCCATGAAGGAGAAGACCTCATGAGTGGACGTGTTATCTATCATCAGCTCGGTTACCGGTACTGGGAAATCATCCTTTGGGCAGGCTTTATTGAGATCCCGGAAGTCCACGCATATGCGCACTGTCCCATTTTTCTTCATTACTGGGACGA
Source organism: Agapanthus africanus (assembly GCA_030015575.1). Lineage (NCBI taxonomy): Eukaryota > Viridiplantae > Streptophyta > Magnoliopsida > Asparagales > Amaryllidaceae > Agapanthus > Agapanthus africanus. The sequence goes on along the minus strand of JASDDO010000022.1, from coordinate 695,843,640 downwards.
TGTTGGCGATCCAGTCAGGATATTGAACTTCTTGGATAAACCCAGAATCGATCAGCTTCTTGACTTCGGCATTGATGCTCATCTCAAGCTCGAGCCGCATTCTTCTCGGTGCCTGTTTGACTGGCTTAACGTCTGGGGATATCGCCAATTTATGGACAGCAATTTCTGGATCTAGTCCTAGCATTTCAGAATAATTCCATGCGAAACAATCTTTATGCTGCATAAGCACGTCTTTTAACGCAGCCACCCTTTCTTCAGATAGCAGCTAGCTAACGAATGTCGGTCGTGGGTCGTTCGCCGTCCCCAACTCAATCTTCTTGAGGTTATCTGCGGTAGTATGTATGCCATCTTCCAGCTCTTTCGGTGCTGGTGGAAATTCTGAGATTACCTCGTCATCATTGTTTTCAAAGCACCAGGGAAAGTCATCCATATTCTCGGGCTCTTCTTTTGATATCGTTATCACATGACAGGTACGAGCTCGCTTCCAAGACCGATATGGATCTGGTTCTGCTCTTGTGGCTTTGGGTTCGTGCTTTTGTGGCGGCGTTACCCTCCAGCTGTCGGATAGAGCAAATCTGCCTTGCTGGTATTGGTCTTCGACCCAGTTCTTGAAGGTGAAGCGGTCTTCGATAGGGTGTCCTATGGCTCGGTGATAAGAGCAATAGCCCGGATGAGAGACCTCATTAGCTTGCTCAGGGTGTTTAGACTTCGGAAGTGTGATCATTCGATGTTTTAAAGCGAGGTCAAGTATCTTCTGTGTTTTATTCTGAGGAAAAGAGTATGCCTGACTCATCTTTTTCATGAGGGACAAATCCGGACCCCGCAATACCCGATCACATGACTTCTTGGTCCCGCTTTGTCGCTGTCGAACGCCTTTTCTGCTCTTTGACTTGTCTCTACCTTTGCGTCGGGCCTTTTGCACAGCAGGTTGACAGGGAGGAGTATTTTTGTCTTTTGCAGCCTGTTGAAGAAGACGTTGCATCCTGGCTTTCTCGTAGATGGCCATCTCGCGATTATGGTTGTCTCGGGCTTTTTGACCCGCTTTTCTGATAAGCTTATCCATTCGCTCCTCAAATGATGGACTCGGCACTTCGATCGCGGGATCCAGTTCCGATGAGGGGTTGGCATTTTCTGACAGGGCGTCCTCTTCTTCATCAAAGGTATATATGGCGTAGCTACCGTAGACCCGTTCCCGTTTTCCGGCTTTCACGTATCCAAGCCCGAGTGTTTCCATTCTCCCATTGGGCAACTTGCGCTGAGTCCCAGGGACGTCCCAAATCCTATTATAGAATCGAGCTTGTCGAATAGTCTGTTTTAAGGGTACCCCTTGGCGCTTCAATAGCCTTTTCAATCCGTTTGTGTAATATCTGGGCAAACGGATGGGTTGAAACTTGTCAAGTGTAGAATCCACGCCGTGCCAGATCTCTTTCTCCACTCTTGTTTCCGAGGATCGATAGAATAGGATCGCCTTTTCGCCTGGGAGGGACGTAAAATGTTCGCAGCTCTTGCACGCTGTGAGCTTCAAGTGCGTCAAGGTCTTTGTAGTGCTCCCGCGGAATCATGGTGATTTGCAAACTCTGATCATCCCCAGGAAATTCTTGTATTGGCGGCCGACTGGAGAACACAACATTAACCTCATCTTCCGAGTCACTTCCGAAGATCAGTATGGGGGCGGACGGTCCCGGGTCATTGCGTCGAGACGGCCCAGAGTAAACTATCTCTTCTTCTTCTTCGGTATCACTCCCGAAAACAGGAATGGTGGCAGCGGCTTTGTTCTCCGGTTTGCAACATCTCTCTGTATCCTCGAAATCTGGCAAAAAGTACTTTGCATCTTCGTATTTACGGACTTCGTTCACGGAGAATGGGTTTAGCTCACCTGTTAAGGTATACTCGAGACCATCCTTGAAATACTTCATACACTGATGTTGCATAGAAGGGATGATGTTGTACTCGTGTAACCAAGGTCGGCCGAGCAGAGCATTGTAACATGTCTTGGCATCTATGACGTGAAACTTAATGTCCGTGACGAGTAGCCCAAAGCGTAGCGTCAATATCACAGACCCAAGAGTTCTCGATGATTGGGAGTCGAACCCGGAGATGGTGATCTTGTCCCGAGCAAGGTGCTGGACGCTCATGCAGATTTCTTTCAACACTCGCACGTTGAGGAGATTAACGGAAGACCTATTGTCGACCAAGATTTTGCCTATCTTTATGTCGTGGCAATATCCAGAGACGTATAGGGGAAGGTTGTGGTCGCACGTCCCAAGGAGTAGGTCTTCGTCACCGAAAGTGATATCGGCCGCGTGCACTTCTTCCAGTTCATCCTTCATTCTTTCTTCGGCGAGGAAGGCTTGGAACTGTTCGGGCTCTTATAGCGCCTTGATTAATGAATCTCTCGCTTCCTTTGATAACAGGATGGCGTCGAGAATGCTGAACTGCGAGGGTAGCTTCCTCAGGTGCGCTAGGATGTTGTAGTCCACCCTACTCTTCTTAGGCGGGTCCTTGGCAGTCAGCTCTTTCATAACTTGGTCATCTAAGGTGATATCCTTAGCAACCTTTTCCTTTCTCTTATCTTTTCCAGTTGCGGGTCCGAAATTCTTTTCCGGAAGCGTGCGATTGCGCAACTGAATGTTTTCGCAGGCTTCTGGTTCTTCCTCTTTTCCTGAGGTGGACTCTTTAAAGAGGAGGCTAAGAGCCATTTCCTCGTCAGAATCGCTCCCGAATGTGAGCACTTGCGATCCCCCGGCGTTGATCGTGTAGCAGTTACCGGTAGTTCTTTTGTGTCCTTCGATCGTACTTCTCTGCTCCCGACGATTTTTGCGTTTCATTCGCTTAAAATGTTGCCGATGAGCAACATATCCCTGCCACCATGTCTTAAAAGCGTCGCACTCCTCAGTGGGGTGTGAAATCTTCCGATGATATGAGCAGTAATTAGGGTGCCTCTCCGCCCCATCGAGCGTGTTTCCTTCCGAGGGTGGTAATTTCATTCCCATTGACATGGCTTTGGCAAACCTTTTCCTCGTCTTGAATACGTTTTTATCCGTGTCGGGTGCCTTTCGATCTGGCGGGAGTAACTCAACTCTTTCGTTTAATCGCCTGCGTTTGGCTCTTTCTGATGCGGCCATCTCACGCTCTTGGTTGGCTTTACTTTTCAAACGAATCTCGTCTAGAAAGGCGTCGATCATTTCGTCTGTTGGCCACACAAGCTCCGGTTCAGGCTCTGCCCCCAGTTTCTTAGTGCCGGGAGTTTTTTCATCGTCCGTAAACGAGTGGGAGATCACATGACAACTCGCCACATAACCCTCGGATTCATCCGACGAGCTTTCTCCATTATCTTCCTCCTGAAAGACGTGGTTGAGGAACTCTTGGAGTGTGATGGAAGTTCGCGCCTTTTGATTGTACTCCTCCAGCGCGTCAATCTGTTTCTGCAAGTCCGTACGCTTGTTGCCAGGCTTCACGGGCTTCTTAGATTTCTTCTTCTTTTTCTTCAAAGATTTCGACGGCTGGTTGTGAGTGCTCGGGGCATCACCACTGATCTTCGGAGTTGGGCGCGGCTTCAGCATCCCTTCAATGATCTGGGGTTCTAGCGGGTTCTTCCACCTGACTGCCGGGCATGCTTGGAGCTCGTTCAGCATTCTTTTGGTTTTTGCTGAAAGCACGACTTCCCATGGAGCTTCTTCAATGAAAGAACAAGTTTCCCCTGGTGTGTCCATCTTCTTAGCAGTGTGAGGTTGTGGCGGGTTTACCTTCCACTTCTCGGACAGCGCAAACTTACCCTGTAGGTATTGATATTCAATCCATCCTTTGAAGACGAAGCAATCCTCAATCGGATGGCTTACCGTTTGATGGTAAGGGCAGTAGTTTGGGTTATTCACCTTACTGGGTTGCGGCGATCGCCTTGGGTTTGGCAAGTTGATAAGCCTGTTACGTACCGCCAGCTCGAATAGCCTCTTCGTCTTATCCCGTAGGAATGAGTAGGGGCGCTTCATTTTCTCATTGTAATACCGTCGTCTTTCTTCCAGTTGATCCGCCAGCTTTGGGGTACTGGGTTGCTGCTGAGCGTTCGCAACGAAAGTTGCTTTCCCTTTACCCTTGTCGTTCCGAGGTTCCGGTTTTGGGGAGACGGTCTGTGACCCATCTGGTCCATCTGGGCCAGCTTGTCGATCAAAACCTGGAACGTGGTTGGTTTGAAGAACATCATGAACTGCGAAATAGTTGCATGAGGATCTAGGGTACCCACGAACATGCCCACCGCGGGCGCCTCCTCAATGCGTTGTTCACATTTCGACCACAAGTTTCGCCAGCGTATAGCGTACTGGACCCACGTCTCACCCGATTTTACCCTGGAATTAATCAACGCCGTTATCGGGGTGCGTTCGCTGGCGCTCGCGAATCGCTGAGTGAATAGCAACTCCATTTCAGCGAACGTCTTGATGGAATCGTTCGGGAGCTCAGAATACCATTCGAACGCTGTTTATGACAAGCTGCCGACAAATTGGCGAAGCAAGAGCTTATCGCACCACCAGTGTTGCCACAAAGCGCCCTGAACTGGGCCACATGTTGATGGGGATTGCTTGTCCCCTTATAGACATGAAATTTCCGTATTGTATAGCCCGGCGGGTACTTGATTTGATCATACCAGCTCGGATATGGTCGCCCCGTCCTGACAACTTGACCAGCTGCCTCAGTCGCTTGGTGAACCCGTATCTACTGAGCTATATATTCGTCTAGGTCAGCTTTGGAGATTGTCTCCTCCTTGGCTGTTGACAGAGCGGGCGGAGGATTTGACGTTTCTCCCCTGTTGTCTTCAAGAACGATTGGAGGATCTTCAGTAGGAGGCTCTTGTTGGATCATCATACCCACCATGTCCTGGAACAGAATGGCCATTCGTTGTATATTGGCTGCTTGTTCAGCAGCCTCTTTATCCTTCTTCTCCAATATCCTACGAAGGAACTCAGCGTCAGTTTCTTGCTCCTGGCGTTGATCAGATGACGCTTCGGGGCTTTCTTTCGGCCCAGTAAGTGCGGCCATCGCGGTCATCATTTCTTGGAGCTTCTGCTGTTACTCCTGAGCTTTGGTCACTGACCGTGTAAGCGGTCTATGACCCGTGGATGCACGGCTGTCCTCTTTTCCAAGCGCCATGTATACTGTATGCACCTTCATGCCCCCAGACTTAGGGCGTTTAGGCTTATTGTCTTTGACCTTTGCTGCAGGGTTGGGGCCTTTCTCCGGCCTTCTTCTCTTTTGAGTAGTCTATGTGGAGGGAGCCGTTGTAGCAGGCACCCAAGCGGTTGTCGTCCATCGTTGTTGACGAGAGTGATCCTGGTCAATTACCGAGTCTTGAACCTTCCGCCAGACTTTATAAATTTTGGAGGACAGCCGTTGAGGAGGCTGCTCCGGCTTTGTCTCTATAACCTTCTCCGCAGGTGGAGGGGATCTTTTGAGAACTGCAGTTGGCGAATTTCTGCGTATCCTGTTTAGCAGCTCGAAGCTGTTCCCGGTTGGAACAACGGCCTCGATTTCCACCATTGGAGTTAGTCCGGAGGGGGAGTTGCCCCCAGTCTTCCTTATTCGGCGCCAGTGGCGACGTCGGGCATGACGGGTTGTTGGGATTGATTCAGCGATGGCTGCGTCTTGCCCCCTGTTCTGGGGAAGGGCTGCTGCCGGTGTCAGCCTCTTGAAGACTGACGTTCGTTGAGAAGCTACAGTTTTCTGAGCGGGAGCAGGAATGGAGGTAGTCAGTCTCGCGAAGACTGACCCTCTGGGAGGAGAAGCCGCCTTGACGACTTCGGGGGCAGTTGTCTTCTTTGGGATAGCCTTCTCATGTATTACGGGCTTTTTGACGGGCCCTTTAGAGTTCAGGCTCAGTCTAGTGAAGACCGAGGAGTTGGACGACCCGCTGAGAGGGGCTGTGGGAGTAGCAAGTCGGTCAAAGACCGACTTCTTTGACGCTTCCGGTATGGGCACTAGGATGTTAATGTTCACAGGCGGGAGCATGGTCCCAAAGAAAAGACCGATGGTAGCTTGAGTCACTTGCTCCACAGGCATAGTGAATAAGGAAGCAGCCTGGGGTCCATATGCTACACCTCCAGGGGAGGCGGAGCGTCGGTTGCATTTGCAGTTGGAGCAGTTCGAGCAGTTGCCAGCCATTGATCTTTTTGCTTTCTGCAGCAAACGAAACACCAAGTCTTAGTACTTCGAAAACCAAAGGCAACCATTAGCAAACCGTGATTGGTTCGCGAATCACGACACACGAAGTGTGGAGTGGAAAGAAGAAAAGGTGCCACCGGGCGTGCCAGAATCTGTTCCCCTCCGAATGGCGGCGCGACGGACGTCTTGCCTGAAATTCGGGGCAGATGCTAATTGGTGCTACCCGTCTACCTCTCCGAAGATGCCAAGTTGATTTATGGCACCATGTATCGGAGGTTTAGAAGGATGCGGCCGATATAGCAGACTTCGTCAGATTCCCCCTCGCCTGAGGGGTTTTTAATTATGGGGACGCTCTTCCCTGCAGGCGCAAGCCCCTGCAGTTAATTACACTACCGCACGGCGGTAACAACTTTCTCCTTCTCCAGATGATCGCTTCGTGTCGCGTGTGTTTGTTTTGTGTTTGGTTGCCCGTGGATTGTATACGGAGACTGAGTTATGTCGTCGCCCATAGGGCGTGGACTAGTCCAAATCCGTATCATTTTAGATTTGGGTTTGGGGGGTTGCGTTTAAGGATACGTTAGTCTCGTTTGAGACTAAGATCGACTTAAACGTTTGTTAAGGATACGTTAATCTAGTTTTAGACTAAGATCAACTTAACGGGATCGTTTAGATCCGACAAGAGAGCGATTAGGGGAGCCTTGTTGTTTAGTTTAGTGACATTGCGGTCAATAGGTAGTTTAAGGACATTGCGGTCCATTGTTAGTTTTAAGACGTTGCGGTCAAGGTTAAGGACGTCGTAGTCCGTGGATTTAAGGACTCCACAGTCCGATGTTAGTTTTAAGACATCACGGTCAAGGTTAAGGACGTCATAGTCCGTTGTTAGTTTTAAGACATTCCGGTCAAGGTTAAGGACGTCGTAGTCCGTGGATTTAAGGACTCCACAGTCCGATGTTAGTTTTAAGACATTACGGTCAAGGTTAAGGACCTCATAGTCCATGAGTTTAAGGACCCCACAGTCCGTATCAATGTATGTGGTTATCGGGACCCGTCACCTCTTTGAAGACGTTGAGGAATTACAACGACGAGTATCAAAGGAGTGAAGAGATGTACCCTAACACCAAGGTAGATTAAGTGATCTGTAGTCCAATTTGGAAACTAAGATCAATTATTATATTATGAGCCCATTGGCCCAGTTGAATTTGAATTGAGGACTTATGGCCATCTTGGGCTAAGTCCAATTGTATCTGGGATATTGGCCCTCTGTTGATTCATTGAAGGAGAGGCTTTGCCTCTGGAAACTTAGCCAATTGGGCTAAGGCTGGTGTTAAACACTAGAGACCAACAGTGTTGAACACTGGGAATAAGGTTGATAAGTTAGTGTTAAACACTAAAAGATAATCAGTGTTGAACACTGGGAACAGAGTTTTCAAATTAGTGTTAAACACTAAGCAAATCCAAATTAGTGTTAAACACTAAGAAAATCTGTGTTAAACACCGTAAATAGAGTTTTCCAAATTAGTGTTAAACACTAAGAAAAATCAGTGTTAAACACTGGATACAGAGGTTTCAATTTAGTGTTGAACACTAAGGCAAGAGGGGTCACGTGGTCACACGTGAGAGCGCCCTGCTTTCCTTTATTTTGTTCTATAGATAAGTGTTTAACACTTTTAGTCCTGAAAACCATCACGTGCGGGCACGTGATGGGAGCTTATGCTCAGGTTTATTAGAATACCCATTAGGGGTCACGTGGTGACACGTGAGGGCGCCCCAGAGTCTCTGTTTATTTTGCTTTTTCTTTATGTGCTTCAGGGGGCACGTGGGGCATTGCCTCAAAGCTCTCTTTTTATATATCTTCACAGGAGTCACGTGGTAACACGTGAGGTGCCTACTTCAGAGTTTTATTCTGTGGGTCTCTGCATGTTTTAAAGTTCTGTTCATAGGGTTCAACCCTAAACTTCTGAAGAATTATATTCTTAATAGGGTTAAACCCTAGTTTCTTTTCTTAAAGGAATTAAATTCCTGTGAGTTTGAGAGAATTATATTCTCAGTTAGGGTTAAACCCTAGTTCTGTTCATTTTGAAGGAATTAAATTCCCATAACATAGGGTTAAACCCTAACTTTATCTCAAAGGAATTGAATTCCTATCATTTTGTGAGAATTAAATTCTCTAAACTCAGTTCCTCCTCTGTGTTTTAGATCTGCATGGCAGGATCTCAACCCAATGAGAATTAAATTCTCAATTCATGGGGAGATGTGCACTTTGCAGATCCTCAACCAGAGAAAGAACTAAGTTCTTTTTTATATAAGAGTTAAACTCTTTTGAGAATTAAATTCTCCTTTTAAGCCTCCCTTTTCCTTTCTTACCTAAGATTTTCCTTTTTGCAGAGAATCAAATGCTCTATCTCTCTCTCTCTATGTATCAAAAGAAAAAGATCCAAAGGTCTCAAGGTTTCAGAAAAAAGCTTTAGAAAAAGGTCTTCGAAAAAGGGTCATTCTCTTCTTTTCTTGGCTCCTATTTATAGGAGAAGGAAGAGAATCAATCTGCTTAGTAAATCTCTCATTGAGAGATTTGATTTGTATGTTGAGAGATTTGATTTATATTTATCATTAATCTGGGCCTTTAGATTGTTAAGTGAATTTTATTCACCATTGGATTTTAAATCCAAAGATATCCCTTTGTTATCTCGGTTAGATTTAGGGGGGAAATCTTTCCAAGTCCAAGATTTTTCCATAAATTGGTGATATTTAATCACTTTTAGATTTTTAATCCAACGGTTCTAAATAATCCTTCTCTATTTTGGAGAGATTTGAATGATCTCTTCTCAGAATTTAATTCTGTTAAATAATAAGGCTTTTAAAGCCGGTCACGTGTGGCCACGTGACCCCTGGTCACGTGTAGGCACGTGACCCCTGGAATGGGCTTCTCTTCTTCTGCGCTCTATCCTCTGGCCGCTGTTTAACCATCACGTGCCAACACGTGACCACTGGTCACGTGTGAGCACGTGATGCCTTTTCTGGAGCTTTTTCTTGAATGTGCTTTTTGCCGCTGCTTTGAGCGTCACGTGCCAACACGTGACAACTGGTCACGTGTGAGCACGTGATGCCTCTTCTGGAGATTCTCCTGATTTTTAATCAGGGAACATGTACCAAAAGGTCCTGTGCGAAAAGAGTTGATGAAAGAATCCCACAGCTCTCCTTATTCAGTACACCCTGGAGGTACAAAGATCTGCGTCAAAATTACTGGTGGCATGGAATGAAGCGTGAAGTAGCCAGAAGCGTCGCTAAATGCTTGGTGTGTCAGCAAGTAAAGTTTGAACATCACAGGACAGCTGGTTTACTTCAACCGTTACCTATTCCAGAATGGAAGTGGCAACACATCATAATGGATTTCGTGACTGCACTTTCTCGCAGCACGAAGGGTAACGATGCGGTATGGGTTATTGTGGATCGACTCACAAAGTCAGTTCACTTTATTCTCTTTCGAGTTGGCCAATCTACTGAGACACTGGCAAAGAAGTACATGGAGGTAAGAATCTAAGCAAGATTTTAAATCTTCAAAAAAATGTGCTATCTCTGATACCCATGAACTCATGCAGGAAATCGTGATATTACATGGAGTACCGATTTTCATTGTCTCCGATCATGACACTAGATTTCGATCGCAATTTTAGCAAAGTCTGCAAGCTAGCTTGGGAACAAGTCTGAACTTCAGCACGGCTTATCATCCACAAACAGATGGTCTGTCTGAGCGAACTATTCAGATCTTAGAAGATATGCTAAGAGCGTATATGCTAGACGTCGGAGGATCGTGGGAAGATCACCTATATCTTGTGGAGTTTTCATACAACAACAACTACCTAACAAGTATAGAAATAGCACCTTTTGCAGTGCTTTATAGAAGGAAGGGTCGCTCGCCATTAAGTTGGGACGACATCGGAGATAGAGAACTCCTTGAACCTGAGATGATAGAAGCAACTATTGACGTAGTTCGTACTATCAGAAAAATAATGCGCATAGCTCAAGATCGATAGAAGCACTGAGCTGATGCAAAGCGTCGTCACATGGAGTTTCAACCGGGAGAACATGTATTTTTGAATATATCTCCGAACCGTGGAGTGATCTGTTTTGGAAGACGGGATAAGCTTAGTCCAAGGTACATTGGACAGTTCAACATACCCGAACGAGTCAGTGATGTGGCTTATCGCTTGGCATTTCCACCGTCATTGGAAGGAGTGCACAATGTGTTTCATATATCCTAACTCAGAAGGTATGTGAGTGACCTCGGCCATATTCTTAATCATTCCGAGCTCATTGTACAGCCAGACTTATCCTGTGAGCAACAACCTGTTGAGATCCTGGATAAAAAGGTGAAGTCACTTCGGAACAAGGAAGTCAACTTGGTTCGAGTGATGTAGAGAAATGACACACCAGGAGAATCAACATGGGAAACGGAAGATGAGATGCGTGCAAGATACCCTCGTTTATTTGTAAACTAGTCCTTAAAATAAATCATAAATTTCGAGGACGAAATTTTTGTAAGGAGGGTAGACTGTAGCAACTCCAATTTCAATGTACAGAAAATTGTTTAAAAGTGTCACGCCCCACCCCCAATACAGAGAGTATTGTCCGCTCTGGCCGAAGCCGCATGGTTTTGTCCTTCGGGGCGAACCGGACCCGACCAGGGGCCACTTCCCAGGAGGTCACCCATCCCAGAACTTCTCTGGCTCGAGCACGCTTAACTACGGAGTTCTCAAGCTCCTGTAGTGCCGGTTCACTTAAAAGGCGCATCTGTATTGAAGAGTGGTATCATTCCATTTATAGTACATATCTGCCCCCTTTCGAAATGTATTCCGAAGAGTCCCCATTGTTCTACAGTGGGTCCCACGGACTCAAGAGGTGGCCCCCACGGACTCAAGAGGTGGCCCCCGCCCACTTAACAAGACACTTGGCGTGGCACTTTGTTCCGTGTGGCACTTTGCTCCGTGAGCAAGAACCGGGTCCCGACATTCTCCCCACCTTTGAACAATGGTTCGTCCTCGAACCACAGACCTACTATTGATGGACCAGCTCTGATACCATTCTTCTCCCTCTACGACTCCACCCTCCATCAACCCAACTCCCCTGCACACCAACCTCTGCACCGAGCTCGACCCCCCACCCTGCACGCTCGACGCCGGCGATCTCCACACCACACCATCGACCCCAACACCCTCTGCATCTTCTCCTCCTCATCCAAGATCCACACCCGAGCCCCCCCCCCTCTCTCTCTCTTCAAGAAAATCCCATAACCCATTTTCCAGACACCCTCTACGGCTCGTCGCCGGAGCGATGCCGTCGACCGTCGTCAACCCCAGCACTTCTCAGGCAAACCACAGAGCACCCCCTCCGCTTCCAGCGAGCACAAGAGGTCTCCGGACAACTCCGACGCAAATTCCGTATCGCGAGCCAAGCTCGCGCAAATCGCTTCACGACGTACACCGCGCGTTCGTGACGCCGCTGCTGCCGTGCAACCCCGAGACGTTTCCAGGCAAGTGTTTTACTTGCTACATGCTAATATAATTGTTATACAAATTTAAATCATTTAATTTATAATTTACCGATTCCCGATATATTATGCGACCTATGTGTTCGATGCTGGACCCCAATGAAAATACTTGCTTAATTTGACGGAAATAGATGTTTTCTGTTGGCCCATATAGTGACGAATATCGTGTATAAATCTCACTGGAAAATACGATTGTTAGTGACTAAAATTGATACCCCCAAGTATACCGATAAAACTAGAAATTTTCTGTATCTGAAAATGGTTAAAATCACTGTAAATTATGTACATACTGGAATGATACGTTCGAGGGCTTAAATCAAAGCCGACTCGACGAACTTTAATTCTATGTAAACTTATAATGTTTTCTGTACAGTAACTGCGATGATATTTAGATCGGAGTGCGACTCTGGACTGCAGTCCAGAGCGACTCTGATTACTGTGTACTGTCCCAAAATGTGTGTCACTTCGTTTCCTGAATTCGTATGTTACGGAACTCTGTAGTGGATTAAAGATGGATCTGTTAGGTAAACAAAACAAGTGGTTTCATTCCGTTTCATTGCTGTTTGCTATTTAAATTGTAAATAAAAGGGCAGAACGTATAACTGTCCAGAACAGATTCAGAAGTGACATACTGATGTTAAACTGTGTATAACTTTCGACGTACAGACGAGATTGAGGATCCGTCTGTTGCGTTGAATACCCTATCGAGAACCCTATATTTTATTCAATTGTAGCATCGCTAAATTCTGAGCCCAACTGGGTGCAATTCATGTCGTGAAACGGACGTTCAGTTCTGAAACTGAAATTCCAGCCGCGAGCACTTAAATTGAAACAGTTGTATCTTGAATACTGGAAACCCGATTGAACTGAAACTAATTTTGATGAATTGCTGACTGAGTGTTCTATTTATCGTACTTGTATCATTTTGTTTAATTCTAAACATATGAATTTATTCAATTTTTGTAAGTCAATGACATGCATATTGATTCATAACATACTTAGCTTAATGATGGCATACATACATATATCATACCCCATTTGCCATATACTTAGTGTTAGTGCGTATTAGAGTCAGTGGACATTGCATTATCGTGCGTGATTGATGTTGGTTTAGAAGTGACAAGTACACCAATGGGAAGTGAATATTCGTGACAGTGATTGATACAGTGAACAGTGATAAAACTGTGCCATTGGTATACTTCTGCACGACTAAATCAAGATTATAAATAGTGTAAACCTGGGGACAAAGGGAAAATCGAAGTGGAAAGAGAATCGTATTTAGCGGGACCTTGTTTTAGAGGATGATCATTCGAGCAGCGATATACATAGTAGGTAGGATCTAGCGATCCGGCTGACAGGGTTATGTCCCGGGCATGTGGGTCGTTGTCTCGGGTATGTACGAGACTCCTGTTAAACATAATCCTTCTTCCACTATACGATTTCAAACATGACCTAGAGACCGATAGGGACACAGATCATATTCTGCATCATATAGTGATATAGTGAATACTCGTATTGTTCTTTCATTAGTATTACCTCTTTTACATGTTCATCTTATTATAATAATATTGTTATTGTGTCGCTCTGACGACCTGAGTATGCATGCTCAGATTCCGTGGAAGGACCAGCACAGGAGACGGATCTACCTTTCGAGTTCACGGAGATATAATCTGGTGTACTTTCTTCCTTTACTGCTTTCCATAAAAGTGATCGTGAGATTGAACTTGGTTAGTAATTGTTCTTGTTATCTGTAATTTGTGAACAATGGATTTTAATGTAATAAATTAGTGATGTGATTCCTTTACTACTGTGCTTTATTTACTGATTGCCATGTAATACTAGAAGCCGAAGTGTGACTACGGCGGGATGATTCCTTGACCGTAGGAGCATGGCTGGCCTAGTCATCCCTCGTTTTCCGTATTTTGGGAAGCGGGGCGTGACAAAAAGTTAATGTACAATTGGGGTATTTGCAATCCTGTGTGCACTATAAGTATTGTTTTAATTTTGAACAGCAAGAAAGTACTTGTAGCACATTGGTAAATCCTTGCACTGCTGTGACACAGCCCCTGTGATCGAACCCCTCAGCCACATTATCTTTTTATTAAAATTTCTTTTAATCTTTTAGAAGCCCAAAGGTTTACACGTGCACTACACGTAACTGAAGAGACACAGAATAAACAAACACGTGCACTGGGGTATACCAAGCGATAGGGACGCGTGGCGACGATCCTAGCCCATTCCACTGGTTCAAGACCGGCGAGACCAACCAAAAACCCAGCACCGCCGGTCGTACCCGTAGGTATTGCTTTGATTTTTTGCCCCATGCACCTCTTCAGCTACCCTACTACTCTCACACTGTTTATTTTCTCTGCACATTTACAGAAAACAATAAAATCCCATTTAATCCCAATTTTAATGCAAATTTTAAAGCATTCTTTCACCCCCTAAACCCTAATTTCCCCTATAAATACCACACCATATTTCATCCGTCCTCACTTAGAAATTCCCTGTCAAAACTCCCCAAAATTCTCAAGTCTCTTTTGTGTGCAAGTGGAGTTAGCGAAGGGCGAAGTTCCGGCCACGTTCCAAGGAGTTTCCGGCGACGAAACGATGCCCCGAGACCTTCTGTAGCTTCATCTCTCTCTTCTCTAGTTCAAAAGCCAGTAAGTCCCTTCTCCCCCTCTCCTCTTCCTCTATAAAAACTTTCAATTCTAAAACCCGACGGAAGCGGAGTTAATCCGACTTCCGATTCGGTTTTTCTTTAAAACTTTACTTTTCTTAATCAATCAAATTCCATACTATCATATAATGTTTAACAAACACTTTAAAATAAGTTTCATCTCAAAATATTCTTTTATGCAATGTATTTTTACGGTAAAATACCACATACTTCATTTTCGACATAAAACCTGTATTATCTTTAGATAACTCACGAGGTAATGGCCTACCTCATCGCAACGCACATCTTTGATATAGCATGATAAAGTTTTGGGAATATATTCACGGGATAACACGACATTACAAATAAATACTATCAACTTATAAAACCATTTCTTTAAAAAGTGTATTAAACAATTCCTTACAATTGTGTCTCTACAACCCACTTTTGGAGACCCTATTTGGGATGGTGCGGATTATCGCACATCCTCAGGCCTGGTAGAGAGCGAGATACAGACCTCCGAAAGGAGCATTCGATTTCGATGGAATTTTAATGCATTTTTCTTTAGAAAATGAGATTTCTACAAGAAAATAAATAAAATTACTTTCATTAAATATATATATATATATATTATCAAAATATCTACTTTAATTATATTATATAAATATTCCAAGTTTTCCAAATCAAAAGAATAACCTTTACATGAAAATACCATCCAAATACAAAACAATTCCATTATTTCAAGAAAATCCCATATACTATGGAAATTAGGTTCTACTCACTAGAAATTTTACTTTTATAAAATATACATCTATGAAAACCCTAAAGACGATAATTAAATGCTTGAGGTGTATTTTAAAAATTATATCAAACTATTTTTACATAAAACCCCCTCAAGTTATACTAAATTATAATAAGGACCCTAGTAAACATAGGTTTAAGCGAGACCGGTCTTTTGAGCCTCAGGAAGCCGGAGATATGGGTGTTTGCCTATTTAAGGTAGACAATATAACAAACGGTGTTATCAACACGGTAATTGTTGTTGGAGATAGTGCCCTCATAGTCAATTATTGGATCGCAGGTACGTGATTGCAATGATTGCGGAGGACCTATCCCGGTAGGACAGTCTTACTCGAGATGATAGTATGCTATCTGGTTTGCCTTTATCAGTCGTGTACATGTTCAGGTGACTGATTGCATGTTACACTTTGATAGAGCCCTTAGGATCTTGCTTTACTACCAACAGTATGATGGCGATCATATACGTGAGAGTTGGTTAGTTTATATGCATATCCTTAATTGTAGTCCCTAGTCGTGGGAGTTTCGATACAGGGCATCGATACTCCGGAGTAGACTAGTGTGTACAGTCGAGACCCCCGACGAGGGGCGGTGGCCGGTCTCACAAGCCACTGGTGTCAGTTGGATCACCTAAGATGTATACAGGTGCTCATTGGGTTATGAGTACACCGGACAGGACTCGCCGGGAATCTGCTAGTTAGTATTATATCTATCGTCAGATAGCAGTTCCCTGGTGACATATGTACAGGTTAGTTCATCGACCTGAGGTCGTCATTTGTCTCGTGTGAGTTCCCACTGTGCTTTGATTTCTACCCTACCACGGCTCAAAGGAGTCGTGCAAACAGGTAGCTTTTGGGTACAGTCCCGAGCCATATGGAGGCACGTGAGCGGATCGGCAGGGGATTCGTCTCTCCCGGTATTGGAGGCGAGATCGTGCTGTGTCTAGGAGAGCCATTACACAAAGCCCACGGCCGTGGCAGGAGATTTACTGGTAGGTACTCCAGTAGTATCTCAGGGTGTGATTGGGCTTCACTCCGACACGACTTATACTGTTATTGGGGGTCTGACGTTGCTAGCCCCCTAGGCAGATATGCGATACTCATTGACGAACGGACCGGACTGTATATACATAGTCACTGTTAGGCTCAGTAGGGTATTCGGAGGAGCTCGCTCATCGGTCTCCCTAGAGTTCGCTCCTCGGCCACCCTTGAGGTCAGTCCATGGGCAGCCGTTACGCATAGCTAGTGCCGCTGACGGTTTGTGGTTAAACCCACTGCCAGGGTACTGACGAGTCATTAGAGTCCCCCACAGACAGTTTCCCAAGTTCGGGCGAAACGTTGTAGAGGCCGTATGGTTTTATGGCAGGGTTCGGAAAATGCACGTGCGTTTACGCACGTGTCGATTTTCGGACAGATGATACTGGTCGGCTTTGGTTTAAGCCGGATCCGGGTATTATATTGAGTAGGTATAATATCTTTGTCTCAGTTGCATTTGTATTCGGTCGTAATACAAATGCGGGTATATTTATACTGTTTCGGGGTTATCCTGAAAGTTGTTTCAGGATCACTTTTGGAAGTTGCCAGTTTCCAGTTTTCTATCAGCCGTCTTTTAACATTTGGTTAAAGACGGGTTTATCTTTTCTTGAGATGAGTGTGGATTCTTCTAGAAGTTTCTAGATGAGGTGACTAGGATTATTGGTGTTGAGTTTTCATTGGTTGCATTTAAGGGTTCATTAATGCATGATGACTAGGTTAGTGAGTCATGCTTTAACCTTAATGCTTTTTTGTTTTCCTTAAGATCTTTTCTTCTTGATCTTTTAAGTGAGAAGCTTTTGCTTAAGGTCACCCCCTTCTCCTACGGTCACCTCCCTCTTGCTATATATGGCTTGCCCTCTCTCTCTCCTCATTCTCACTCTCACTTGAGTTTTCATTTCGGTTAGAAAAGATATGATAGTATTTGGGGTGCATGGAATTTTACAGTTCATTCCATCACCCGATTTCCACGGTAACTTCATTAACCGATCGTCCACGGATTTGGACGAAGTGAGACAAAGTCATCTACTCATTCTCTACATGAATCTTGGTCGTCTCTTTTAGCAAATTTGACGATCGAGTTGCCTCGAGTCAGAGGCGGGAGCCCGTTTAAAGAACCGATCATGTGGTGCCACCTCGACGAGGAGATCGGAGATCGACGAGATCGGAGCAGCCGCAACGGAGCGTGGGATGATGGTTGAAGAACGAAGGACTCGGATCGTTCGGTATAACATTCCTACACTCATTACAGTTTGTTAGTTTAGCAATAATGGCAGATCCGGGTTAAAGTATACGATAGCGCCAAGTTAAAAGTTTTTGTTCCGCATTTGGCGTCTGTTGACGGCCGGGGCGCTAGCGTAGACTTACAATTGTCTTGGAAAAAGACACAAATCCTGTCGTCCATGTGCAGCAGTTACCGATAACATCAAAACTAATTCAGGATTTCAAGTTCTTTTTAAAGTGTCGGACTCAGACTGAGTCTCAATCTAATCAATATGGCTTGAATGTGATTCAAGTATAAACTACAATTCAATATGAATTTGTCTATTCAATCTATAGCAATCTATATTGACCGAACCGAACCATGGATATACTCCGTCTGCATGACTCTCCATTTATATCCATTCCATTTACTGATATCATGGTTTCGGCAAGTCATCCCTCTATATAACAAAATAATACAATCAATACAAAAGACATCGCGGGGTTTATAAGGGTAGATTGGTACGGAAGGTGTTAAAAGTGGCACAAGACTGTAACCATAATACACCTAATCTGAATATCCATTGCCGTTGTACCGTGGCTGAACGGTTCCTTGTGCTCCGTATACCTTAGTCTCCGGAATAGTGAGACTCCTCTCATATACACTGGCATTTTCTGTACCAAACTACAAACAACAGCGTTAACAATATAATCAAATATTATAAGATATATTCTCTTTCTGCCTACTTTATCTCTACTCACTTTTGAGACTTACCGAGCGATTATTCGTTGACGACATTCCTTTCTTCTTTCTTTGGAATGTTGTCAGGTGATTCGGACTCATTAGAGATCGAACCCGGCACTGAAGATTTGGAGCAGATACCATTTGACCCAGAGCTGTAGACACTTGTACATATTTATTTTATTTCAGTTATGTCATTGTTTAGGCATCGCTTTCTGTTCATGTACTTTCATTTCAGTTGTACTTGTAAAAGAATGTTTAATAAATAAACTTGTTGTTCATTTACATTCCTGTCTCTTGTGTACTTTACTTTATATTACTTAGTTACGCTTAGCGTATTTACTTATGAGTAAATACGCAGCGGGCCTCGCCGCGTCCTCTTGACGTACACCGGGAAGCGGGACGTGACATTGGTCTTCGCCGTTTGGGCGTCGTATATTTTACATGGATCGTGTCTCCGTCGTTCGGGCGTTCAGTTAGCTTCTTCTGTGGATGCTATTATTTTACTATCTTTGTACATGAATTTTATTCAAATTTTACGAAGGAGGCACTGCCCGATTTTCAAACATTAATTCTTTACAAAAAACACTTTAATTCATTTTAATTCAAACGTTAATTCTCACTCTCACAAACACATGTTCATACATAATATATTACACAGACATGGTACTCACATCCACAACATGCACAAGAATGTTGCAAATAAAATAAACAGCAAGAACAACAAGAACACCATAATTCATCACTCAAAATTCAGAAAGAAATCTTCTTCATTACTGAGCTCTGCAGCAACAGAATTGATCCGCTCTGTAATGATATCAATGACCTCATCACCTACCGTGGAATCTTGAGTGAGATCGAGATGGTTCAAAGTCCGGCGGTGCATAAAGATGCGGTGGAGAGAACTTGCAGAGTACTCGATATTGCGATCAGAAAGAAGACCCACAGAATGAAAGAAGTGGAGACGATGATTTGCTTTTCCATGATGGTCATGGGTTACTTCTTCAGAGGGAGACGTGAGTGCATGCAATATGGCTAAGTGCAAGAGCCGCAGGATTTTACGATCGATATTCATCGGTCAGTTCATACCCCCGTAATCGATAGCGAATGCCTTCGTAACTAGAGCGGTCTATTATCGTGTATACATATTTCACGACTGTGTAAGAGATACACTTTTTGATACCATTGATTCATGGCAATTCTGTAGATGAAGATCCCGACATTGAGAGAGAGCGAGACTGAGACATGAGAGGGAGAAAGATAGAGACGGTAATGGCGATGAGATCTGAGAAAGTGAGAGAGCGCTCGGCACATAGAGTAAGATTTCAGATAGAGAGGAATAGATCGAACTTTTCATATAAGAAACACAATCATTTACGGGTATGTGTTTTTTTGGGGGTGTAGTTGGCAACCGCGTCCTCGAAAAACACACACCCGCGAATGATTATGTTTCTTTCTGGGGCGCACCTGCAAACCACGTCTGAAAAACACAAACCCATGAATGAGTATGTTTCTTTTTGAGACGCAATTTGCAACTGCGCCAAAAAAAAATAAAGTCTTAACGAAAATGGTGAATCGGACACAATTTAGAAGTGCGTCCAATGAAAATCAATGGCACACTTTCAAAGTGCATCCATTGATAAAATTAATCGGCAATTAATGATTTATATCAAGCTGCTATATTTAATGGGCGCAGTTTGAAACTGCGCCCATTACATCTTTAAGAAGCACAGTTTCAAATCGTGCCTCTTAAAATTTTTTTTATTGACGCCAGCACCGGCGCTGACGCAGCGTCTATGTGGCAGAAAGCGGTCTATTTTTGTAATATGTTTTGAAAGTGTTTTGTTTTTAATAATATTATTTTAGCATGGTTTATTCTAAAAAATCGTTCAAAAATTTAAGGGGAAAGTGTCACTGCACAGTGGGGATACACAACCCGATGCGTAACACACCCAGCAACGGGGGTAGGGCCCAAACACTTAATTGCGGGCCCCGTGGCTGCTAGATGTGTGCGTGGCTACACTTTTCTCAAAATTTAATTATTAAAATCAACTTTTCTTTTATTTATCAGAATCTCTATTAGTATAACTAGAACTCATGGGTTGTCATGTGCCGTTTTGTTATTTTTTGAAAATAAATTTAAAAAATTGTTGGAATTGCTATAATTTTTCTATAAATTCCGAAGCATCCACACATCATTCTCGCTCATTTTGCTCATGCATCTTGGAATCTGAAACAAAAAGTTATAGACAATCTCTCATATTTTATTAATTCATACATATTTACTATCATTATTATATTCACTTTCATCAGCGACATACCTCGTGCATGAATTCTAGTAGACATGTAACCATATCTGGCACGATTAGATTAAGCACTGATTTTAATCAAATGTTGGCTGCCCCATATTCCTGCGGCATGAATTCTTTCCAAAAATTAAAAACCAGTTTCCATAGAAACCCTCTCAAGGAGTCCCACTTACGTATTGAGAATCCACGAAAACATAATTGTTTTTTTCTTAAAAACTATTATAGAACTATTCAAGCAAAAATGCACTGGTTAATTGTATTTTTCCTGCATAAAAATAATGCACACACGGCATGCACGTGCAAAAAAATTGGTCTAAAATACTTTTTGAGCTGTAAACAATTATAGCAAGAACTATTATTTTTCCAATTATTACATGATTAAATATAAGATGGCTTGTATATAAATCATAAACCATATGGATTATTCAAACTGCCCGTGGTCAAGGATGCAAGGGACCATAAATTGCTCGCTGTTTTCGTCTAGCCCAAATTTAGATATCCTAAATCTTAGCTTTTTCAGACCAGCTAATAAACCGTAGGTGTTCAACAATCTAGCATTGACAGCATTTGGCAACAATGAAAACATTGGAAGTTTGAAATATTTGTATGAAGTCACTTTCCACGGTGTCTAGTTATAAGTTAGGAAGAATATGGTATTCATCTGATAAACGCTAATAAATTATGGTGTTTTACGGAAATACATTAGCTGTTTATAAATGGGGAAGGCTCTGAGCTGGACTCATCTAAGCCCAGAGAGAGAGACAGAGAGGAGAGAGAGAAATGGCGGGAGAATCGGAAGCGATGCGATTGAGCTCACAAAACCCAAGGGCAAGAGAGAGGACAACGGCGGTCATTGAGATCGTAGATCCCCAATCTCTAATGTAATCGAGCCTCAAAACCCTAATCGATGGCCTCTCCGCTTGATCCCGAGAGGTTCTTCTTCGTACCAAAAAACCCTAACTTTAATTTCTTCTCTCTTCTCATTTCACTGATTCGTTTTCCTTTTTTGACATTAATTTGTTTTGCAGCAAGCGGAATCGAATCAGGTCGAAGGTTAGAACTCGCATTATTTCCATTTCATCACGTTTTTATTCTCAATGATCGAGTTTAGAGTGTGTTATTGGGACAAAAACCCTAGTTCTAAATTAGACAATTCATTTTGTTAACATTTAGGTTAGGATGATTCTATATAAATAAATATTTGAAGGCCGTCAATTTCCAGTTAAAAAGTAACCTTTTTACAATTATGAAATGACTGAAAAGTTCACCATCTGTTGATTTTTCGGACATTCGTCACTACACATGCATACCATATTACATAAGATATCATGACCGTCAATGGCATTGTACCGAGCACCCGATTCTGCAATCTCATGGTTCTGTTTCTTTTCACTCTGTAGGTCTCAACAGTTAACAATCATAAATTCAATGGAATTAAATGAAGATGGTGTCCTTGACTAAAATACTCAGGATTAATCACATATAAGTTTACAACATCCCTTGTCTTTGTCTCGTTCGAAACTTGTCGCCCCACAATTGATCTCATAGCACGCACAGCTCTTTAGTTAGTACGCATTCATGTCAAAATTTCTGTTGTAAGTCATATTGAGACCAACTCCAAGGGTTGGGGTGTTGATGCTGGTAATCTAGTTGAGCAGTGATAAGTGTTAGCGGAGTTATAGATGAAGCGTGTTATATGCAATCAAAACCCAAGTACATAATATTGTTAGATTATTTCGATTTAATCTGTAAATTTTATAAATAATTTTGAATTAATAAATTGTTTTATTTTGGAAATTGGTGGTTGGGTTATCGATTAAACCGGAAAAGGGAAAAAGGTTCAAAATCAAATGGGTTTATATGTTGTCTGGAATGACCAAAAGAGTGCTTGTAATTATATGTGACAAATAAATAGGAGCAAAGTTGGTTTAGTAGCAACCAAACTTAATAGTCAATTAGATGCAAGCATAAGTTTTCCTTGTTGGTTAAATTCCTAGTGATTATTAGGCCCATGCTCCTGATAGTATGAAGTTTGTGACTGGATTTCTCTTTGTCTATTTAAATCAAACGCATCAAACTGTTGATTTGAAAAGATGTGGGCAAAGCTTGCGAACCTTTCAAATTAATCGCTTCGGTGAATATTTAAAGGCAAACACTTGTAACTCATAAAACACAGCGAGAGAAAAACTTTTCCCTTCTCTAATATTATTCTCAAGACAGTGAATCATCAAAAGCCTTAATAGCCTTTTCATTTTCACCGATTTTGGTGATTTCTTTTCTGTTGCTTTCGTATTTTCGAACGCTACAAGTCTACGGGATCAAAACCAAAGTATCCCTTGTGATTCGTACTCAACGGATTCAGACGGGCCAAGGAGTGTTGTATTTTGGGAACCCCTTTGTTGGTACAATCCGTATAAGGAGTGAAAATAGATTCTTAAGGCAGGACAACGCAGCTATCTACGTGCCTTTCTTCGTTAGGCTCGTCTTTCTAACTTTTATTTTATATTTCGATATTATTTATGTGATCGAATTTTCAAACAAATATTTTATAAAATCATATTTTATTTTAAATCATTTATTTAGCAATTATTTCTGAATTTTATCCAACAATTTAAGAACATATTAGGAATAATCGCTTATTGATTAGATTTGATTATATTGATTGCCACATAGTTCATTATATTGAATTGTTGTCATCTTTATAATATTGCTATTTTATTTTATTTATGGCTTCAAGTAGAGAACTATTAGTTGTTTCTAATCTCATGGTTAACATTATTACGTCCTTTCTTGATTGGTGAATTGATTCTAGCGCCAACGTACACACGTGTTTTGATTTTGCTTGGTTCACCGCTTTTAACGATCAATGTGGTGGAGGAGTAATGTTAGGGAATGAAACGGTAACATCTATAGGAGAATTGGAAATATTTCATTAAAACTATCTTTGAGGAAAACAATTACCTCAAAAGATGTATTTTTTGTTCCAGAAATTAGAAGAAAATTAATGTTTCTTTGCTTCTTAGAATAGGCTACAAATTATTTTTTGATAGTAACCAATTTTTCATTACTAAAAATAATAATTCTATTGGCAAAGGTTATTTATACGATGATTTGTTTAAATTGCATGTTATTCCTTATAATATTTCAAATCATGCCAGGAATAATTCTATTGTTCTAAATGTTGAAACTTCATGTTTATGGCAGGATAGATTAGGGCATGTTAATTTTCATATTTTGATGCATATGATGAAACTTAATCGAATTCTTATGTGCAAAATTGACTTTAATAATAAATGCTAAATTTGTGTTGATGCCAAACAAACTAAAAAGCCTTTTAAGCAAGTCTATAGAAATACCCAAGTATTAGAACTTATACATTCCGATGTTTGTTATTCTACTAGTACTTCGATTAGAGTTGGTAATAAATACTTTGTTACTTTCATTGATGATGCTTTCAAATTTTGTTATGTATATAATATGAAAACCAAGGATGAAGTTCGTGATAAATTTAAAATCTACAAAAATGAGGTTGAACATCAACTTGAGAAAAAGATAAAAATTCTTAGATCCGGTCGTGGGGGTAAATTCACCTCTAATGAGTTTATCATATTTTACGAAGAGCACAACATTAGACATGAGGCGACTGCATCATATTCATCTTAGTCTAACGGTGTAGCGGAAAGAAAAAATAGAACTTTAAAAAATATGGTAAATTCTATCTTATTGATCGAGAGTTTCTAAGAATGGGGGGGAGCCCTCTTATCCTCATGTTATATTTTAAATAGAATACCTCAAAAGCTTGGTAACCAAACTCCTTATGAAATTTAGAAGAATCGACCATCTAACATCAGTCACTTAAAGGTTTGGTGTTGTTTAGCCGAAGTTGCAATTCCGAGTCCTAAAAAGAGGAAAATAGGTCTACAAACTATTGATTCGGTGTTCATTGGATATTCTCCTAATGATAATACTTATAAATTCTTGGTGGTGAATCTGATATCTCCGATATATCAAATAATACAATTATTGAATTTAGGGATGCAACCTTTTTTGAAAACATTTTTCTATTTAAATAAATGTTAGCAACCTTATACCAACAATAAATAACGATTTGGAAGAATCCTCACATTATAGTGAACCGAATGAAACTAGTATATTATTAGATTCTACACCTGAGCCCGAACTTCGAAGGTATAAAAGAGTTCGGATAAAGAAGAATTTCAGCGACGACATGTACACTTGCTTGATTGAAGGAGAACCGACGACTTACGCCGATGCTATGTCTTCCGATGTATCGCCGTTTTGGAGAGGAGCAATTCAAAGTGAGATGGATTCAATTTTACAATATAAAACATGGATTGTTACCGATTTTTCGCACGGGAGTAAAGCTATAAGATGTAAATGGATTTTCAAGAGGTAACTTAGAGCGGATGGGTCTATAGAGAAATATAACGCAGGATTAGCTGCAAAAGGCTTTACAAAAAGAAAAGGTATTGACTTCTTCGATAGTTATACACATGCTGCTTGTATTACTATTATGCGTGTTTTAATTGCATTTGCATCAATTCATAATTTATTAATTCATCAAATGGATGTTAAACCCGCATTTTTAAATAGAGATTTGCAAGAAAAATTTATATGGAGCAACCGGGAATTTTTATTGTTAAAGGTCAAGAACATAAAGTTTGTAAATAAACTAAATCTCTTTATGGACTTAAACAAGCTCCTAAACAATAGCACATGAAATTCGATAAAGTCATTTTAAATTATGGTTTCATTATCAATCCTTATGATAAATATGTTTATTATAAACAATTTAATAATGATCAAGTCATTTTATGTCTTTATGTTGATGATATATTATTATTTGGTACTTCACTTGATATTATCGATCATGTGAAACAATATTTATTATTTTAGTTTGATATGAAAGATTCAGGTCATGCGGATCTTATTCTTGGTATGAAATTAATAAGATGCAATAATGGTATTGCATTAATGTTGTCGCATGCGACAGAGAAAATACTTAAGAATTTTAATTATTTTGATATTAAACTTATATCTACACCTTTTGATTCCAATATGCATCTTACCAAGAATAGTGGTGAACCGGTATCACAACAAAAATATGCATAAATAATTGACACGTTGTTTTATATCACCAATCATGCTAGACCTGATATTTCATATGCAATTTTTAGGTTTAGTAGATATACTAGCAAACCAAATAAAGATCATTGGTGCACATGAAAGAATTTTTAAATGTTTAAAAGGAACTTTGGATTACGATTTTTTATATACTGGTTTTTCTAATATAATTGAATGATATAATGACACCAACAGGGTAATGGACTCATATGATGTGAGATCTACTGGTGGCTATGTGTTCTTGGTGGTGCAACCGTCACTTGGGGATCAACCAAACAAACAGTAATTGCCAGAAGCACACTAGATTCTGAAATGATTGCATTAGACATTGCATGGAAAGAAACGGAATGGATCTATTCTCGTAATTACCTTGTGTTTCCAAATCAATTACTGTTTTGAGTGTAAATTGTGATAATAAATCCTTGTTGGATTTATTAAATCAAGAAAATTGCAATAGAAAAATGAATAGACATCTGCATATGAGATATGCAACTATAAAGGTTAGCAGATAATTTGACCAAAAGTCTGAATAAGAACCAGGTCATCAATTCATCTAAGGGGATGGAGATTAAGCTTATATCTTTATCACCAAGAGCACGAACCTAACTTTTTTGACTGGAGATCCTACGATAAAAGTTTCTAATGGAAAAAACAAAACTCGTGATGTGACCTAAAGTGCGCATAACTTTATTAAGAAAAAATTTCCGATCTATCCCTATAATGAAATGTGCTTCATTGGTGACGTTAGAATGAATATACATTCTTAATGGTGTCGAAGTCATAATTTTGTTAAGGTATCGCTCGCACCTTGGAATCTTTTGAGATATCACTCAAGTGGAGCGCCGTGAGGCCGTGGCGGGGAGATTTAAGCAAATCTCTAATTGCTCCATGAGAATCAAGGTTTTGCGCGTGGCCATTAATAGCGCACACCCGCAAAATGAAGATCTCGTTAGTCTCGTGTTGTTGTGAGACATACAAATGACCGGTGAAAAGGGATAGTTTTCAAGGTCTAATTAATGGTTTTTATCATCCTTTGGTCAGGTCCTGCCAGCGCTAAGGGTGAGCAAAAAAAATTGAACAGAACAAAACCGACAAGTTCGGTTTGGTTTTTATACAGTGCTTGGTTCGGTTCGGTTCTAAGAAAAAATCTCCGTTTCAAACCGAACCAAACCGAAACTGAAAAGTTCCATGAGTGCATGGTGTTATATACTATATTATATACACCAAATCCCCTAAGCCCTCACGTGAAAGATTCCTTAGTTTATGGTTTAAATTTTACTTTTTGTTTCTTTGTATGTTCCCAACACGGTACAACTGGCATTAATTATTTCTTTTTTCTTTACTTTTGTCATCGAAAATGAGTTGGTTCTCGTCTTCAACCTTTCAACCTCTATTGCTCCAAGCTTTATCGGTTTCTTCAAATCTGTAACCTATTAAAGTCCACACTCTAAAATCACCACCAACTCGTTACTACCTCAACCATTCTCCTCCGTGATCCAAACAAAGTTGCTTCCTTCACGGCAAAAATCGACCGAACCGAACCGAATAATTTCGGTACGGTTTTGTTTTGTTAATCGATTCGGTTCGGTTGGTATTTTTTGCCACAAAACCGAATTGACCGATGTTTAACCCCAGTCAACACTAACATGCTTGTTCAAGTTTAGGCACACCTGCATGCATGCACAATATGTTTAGTGTCCGTTTCAGTTTTAATTTTCTTTTCTTTGTTGTTTTGTTGATTATTTATTTTATTTTAATGGAAAATTTTGAAATCAACTTATATTATGATTTAAAACCTTTTGTGAGGGAATGTTAATTATTTTGATTTAATCTGTAAATTTTATAAATAATTTTGAATTAATAATTTGTTTTATTTTGGAAATTGGTGGTTGGGTTATCGATTAAACCGGAAAAGGGAAAAAAGATTCAAAATCAAATGGGTTTATATGTTGTCTGGAATGACCAAAAGAGTGCTTGTAATTATGTGTGACAAAAAAACATGAGCAAAGTTGGTTTAATAGCAACCAAACTTAATAGTCAATTAGAGGCAAGCATAAGTGTCACGTCTCGAGACTAGGGCTCTGCCAGTCGGTCGCAATCTCCAAGCTCCCGCGAGACTGTAAGACCTAATTCTCACATCCTGTTAAATTAAATTTTCCAGATACACAAAATTTGCTTTTCTAAAACATCAATTCAAAATCATCATATTTACAAGGTTTTACATCAAAGTTATACAATAAGTTTCAAAATACTGGATTACATACTTACGGTCTACATTTTTTATTCATCAACTTAACTAGTACTATACTACTCACTAAAGGTCTTTGCTGGTTGAAGTTCAAAATGTACTTGATAAACTTTATTCACCACCGGTTCCAAACTTTATATATCTGGCCCTGCATTTTTTATTTACAGCCATATACAAAGTGGGTGAGGTATGTCACTCAACAAGTAAATATATTAGAAAGCTTATTTGAATGAAACGATATAACAATAAAAAGAGAATATTGCTAATAAATCTATGAGAGAACCAAGATATATAATATGAGTATTATACGATGAAGGAAAGAAAACTTAAGCAATTATATAACGTATAGGCTCCTGATTATGCATCAATGGGTGTGTTTGGCCTACAACGGTAATAAATATCATAAAACCCCTGGGGTCTACGGCGGCTTATCCACGGAGCACCGGCACAGCTAACACGCACCCACAACATTATATGCTACTTAAATTCCTAGGTGTACACCTCTGACAAACAGATAATCAAATTGTTGAATAGTGATTCATAATCAAATATAAGGCCACAAAGGTAATATTTAGATAGTAATATGAGCATGTGTATAATCATGAATATACAATGAATATAGTAACGAATCATGAAGAATAAATTATCAAAGGGTATATAATCACTTTGCATAATGTCATAATCTATGTGGTACCGAAAGGGAGAATTATAAATTTCAAGAGGTGATAATCCACTTGCAATACTTATTCAAAAAGTTCAATTCTCACGGCTCCAAGTTCCCGCCTCTAATTTCACGTATACCCTTTATGAAAATATCATGATAATATTGTTAACGATTATCGTATAATCTTGAATTTAATCTACAATTATTTTATTTAGGTCAACTAATTGATTCTATGGTTTTAAACTATTTACAAACATTCAGTAAGGGGTAAAACGAATTACAGTAATTTACAGGGGCCTAAATGTAATTTTCAAGGTCTTAAATGTTTATAGAAATATATGTAAATGGCTGAAACTATAATATAATGTTATTAGGGGTGTTGATGAATTTTTTTATCATATTTAAGTTAACGGGTCGGGTCGGATAGAATCAAAAATCCAACATGTTGTTTAAACCCAACCCAAAACTAATTCAATATAATTTAACTCTCCCTCTCCTCTTCTGTTTCCTATCTTTTTTTTCTTTTTTTTTTTATAAAATGAAGACCTATGGAGAAAGAAAAGGGGGGTCGGCCATCATGGACGGCGGCGGCGGCGGTATGGGTCCAGCGATCTCCGGCAAGGTTTGGTCACGGTGGTAAGAGATAGTTATTTTTCTTTTATTTAGAAAATTATTTCTTTGCTAATTTGAGATCTAAATCTTTTGATCTCAAGAGAATTTTAAAAAGAAAACTTAAAAGGAAAAAAATTTACTTACAATTGATTTGCAATTTGGATTTTCCTCGATATTTCTTCTCTTTACTCATCTCCTCCTTTCCTTCTCGCCCTATCTTACAATTGATTTCTTGTTCTTTTTTTTTTTGGTTGTGTGAAGAAGAGAGGATGCATTGGTTTTATAGATCTTTTCACCGTCTATACTCTCAATTTTATATAATTATTATATTTGAGCAAGTTACATGTGGTAGAATTTTTTAACCATAGTACCATGATCATTAATTTTTAGGTATAGGGAGTGTGAATTTTAACAAAATAGGCATGTGTTTTGGGGGTTACAATAAGTTTTCCTTGGTTAAATTCCTAATGGTTATTAGGCCTAATAGGTCCATGCTTCTGATAGTATGAGATTGGATTTCTCTTTGTCAATTTAAAATCAAACGCATCAAACCGTTGATTTGAAAAGATGTGGCCAAAGATTGCGACCTGTCAAATTAATCGCTTCGGTGAATATTTAAAAGCAACACTTGTAACTCATAAAACACAAGGAGAAATTTTCCCTTCTCTAATATTATTCTTAAGACATCAAATCATCAAAATTCCCCAATAACTTTTTCATTTTTTCACTGATTTCGGTGATTTCTTTTCTGTTGTTTTCGTATTTTCGGACACTACAATACTATAAGATCAAAACCAAAGCATCCCTTGTGATTCGTATTCAACGGGGGATTCATACGGGCCGATGAGTGTTGTGCCTTAGGAACGCCTTTGTCGGTACAATCCGTACGATAAGTAATACGTTCTTGAGACAACGCAACTATCTGCATGCCTCCTTTCGCCAGGCTCACATTTCTAACTTTGATTTTATATTTCGATATTGTTTATGTGATCGAATTTTCAAGTAAATATTTTATAAAATTATATTTTATTTTAAATCATTTATTTAGCAGTTATTTCTGAATTTTATCCAACAAATATAAGTGCCAACTATATCACATCATGAAACATATAATGTTAGAATCATTCAAAAATATGTTCTAATCCTTCTGCATCTTCTTTCCATACAAACTATTGTCCAGCCTTGGATTTCCGTCAATTTATGCTAATGAATACTTTTTTTTTGGCACAAACACGCAGGTTGATATTAACAAGGTTGACTGGATCCTGGATAGTGAAGTATGCATATGTGCACTTTCATACGGTACAAGCGGTTCAGGACTCGGTACTTATGAAGCACAGAATCTATGAAGATGTGGAAACAGGATGAGAATCCTTACACCAGAAACTGAATAATGTAGACGAGTGCTTCAGGTTGGCATATTGAAATTCCGTTCTCTTTTTCTTTATTATTTTTTATCCTTAATTTTCTGGAGTGTTGTGTGGATTAGTATGCAGGCCGTCTTACATTAAAAAACCGGATTAGATATCGCTAATGTGTGCAGAGAAACCGTGGCAAGTTCTTTGTCTTAACATATAGTCTTTCTCTAACATGTAGTCATGTGTGTTTTTCCTTATTTTTGAGAACTTTACCTCATATACCTATCTTTAAGCGTTACCTCATGAAGAAATCTTGTCAAACTATTTATACTGGGTGAATCTTATTCATATTGTCAATGAAACAGCTGGATATGCAAGTTTTGTATATATATCTAATTATGCGTAGGTTACATATATACTAAGTCAATGGACACATGCATGTGACATGGTAAAAGGATTGAACTCCCATATTATAAAATTTTGTTGTCAAATACAAATATCTAATCGTACTTACGAAGATGGACATACAGACATATAATATATCTGATGAACATGAAACATGTAGGCCATAACGTATTGTTTGATATTTGATTTCTTAAGTAATCTTCAGGCCACCAAACCTCATATGGATCTTAGTAGACATTCTCTTAGCTCAGAGGTAGCTATCACAGTTGTTATGCTTCTCTGTGTACTGTTTGTGTGAGATTTAAGACACCTCTTTTGCCAATTTTCATATTAAAATTATTGTTTGGTAGCAGTCACCAAGCACTCTTCTCTCCGTTTTGTCTTTTACCTATTCATTCTCAGAGTTGATCAATTATATGCTTTAGAGCTCATTTTCAACTAACAAATTTCTTTTAAATGCGGGAAATTTAATCGGTAGAAATTCTATGATTGACATTTTGAAATTGACTGTGTTTCCTTACAGGGGTGCCTTGGCTTATAATCCACATGAAATTAGAAGTTCGACGATGTTATAAACATGTATTTAGTTGAGTTTCATTTCAAAGTAAAGTAGGGTTTTTTTTTGAAATATTATAAATTTAAAATTAAATTATTAAAATAGGGTGGGGGAAATTTTAATTAGGAGAATAGGGTGGTTTCAAACCACCGCGGGGCCCATCCCCCCACCCCCAGTATAGGGGGCGGGTTCTGGGAACCCGCCCCCTATACAAATGTATAGGGGGCGGGTTCCCAGAACCCGCCCTCTATAGTTTTCTATAGAGGGCGGGTTCCCAGAACCCGCCCCCTATACATTTGTATAGGGGGCGGGTTCCCAGAACTCGTCCCTATTTTTTTTAATTAAATTAATTTTTAATTTTAATTATTATCGTTTATAATTATAATATAATTATTATTATAATTATAATTATAATTATAATTATAATTATAATTCTTAAAAATAAAATAAAATTAAATAGACAAAAAAAAATATTTAAATTAAATAATAAAATTTCACTATATCAAATTGTTTTTTACAGAATGAATCCGTCAAAATTTACAATGCCAAAAAATCCTATCTATTTGTAAAATGTAAATGCTATTTTTTTCCTTTCCCTTTTCCTTTATGAAATCCGAGAAGGCTTGACATAAGCCTATGCCTCCTGGGATGACTGGAGGAACCACCTGTTTCTTGGATAGATGGCGGCGTCGGCGTCGGCGTCTGCTCTGCTGCTTCGGGTTCGGGTTCTGTTTCAGCTTCGTCTTCAGCAACGTCTTGGACAGGCTGTTGATCCACAAATCCTGAACCTGAATGTGGGACAGGTGTCGGATATGTGTTGCTTCCCAACAAATTTGCGTAGGACGCTAAATCCGAACCCCAACTGGGCAGTTGTAGCGAAAAACTTGTCCCGGTTTCATGCGGCTGATTTTGCACAAAACCTTGGCCCCATGGCTGCCCAAATCCTGACCCCCAAGGGTGCTGTTGTTGCGCTAAACCTAACCCCCAAGACGGTTGTTCTGCAAAACCTGATTCCCAAGTCTGTTGTTGTTGCGCCTGTCCGGTATGCCAGGGTTGCTGTTGACGGTATGGTGATCCAAACCACTGATTCTGCTGCGCTGGATCTTCTTGATGCTGCGGTTGCGGCTGCGGTGCCGGGTCATACTGCGGCTGCGGTGCCGGTTCATACTGCGGCTCCGGTGCCGGCTGATATTGCGGCTCCGGTGCCGGCGATAAATGTTGAGAAATACCATATGAACTAAGTACACCACCAATAAATTGGTCGAGATTTGAAAATTGAGCCTGAGATGCTGGACCAGCATCAGTCGGGTATGGTTCCTGCACCATTGTTTGTACGAGATGCAACCCACGAGCCTGTCGTTACATTAGAAATAAGAAATAAGTATTGACTCATACCGCCGGATGTTAAAAAGTAATATGATATAAAGAGGGCGGCTTACCAAATCTCGTTCCATGTGGCCTCTAGGCTCGTACCGCGAGATGTTTGGGAAGTTTTTGGGAGGAGCAGAAAGATATCTTATGGTGACACGCTTATACCACGGTAGATATACTTTGGTAGCGTCGGTAGCTGTGTGGTCACCTATTTGCTGTAAGGCAATACTATGCTGCCTATCCTCCCATCTCAGCAAATACTGATGATGATGCTCCCTCCAATCACGCTCCGTATTTCCTCCTCGCATGTCTCCCTCTACTGTCATAGGCGAAGGCGGCGGGACAGGAATATGTTGCAATCTATCAAACTGCCGCAATACCCTATCTGGGAGGTGCATAACAACGACATTGATGCAGAGGAGTGGACATCGAGCCCGCCAAACCGGCTCTCCTTCGAGACAGATGCCGGGTAAGTTTTCTAGACGATCTGCTGTATAAGGCGTCCACAGAAACTGCGCAAATAACATAGTAAATAAATTGTGATTTAGGTATTTTCAAAATTGTAAAACAAATTAAATTACCCAAATTATGATTACCTGAGCCGCCTCCACGCGATCCAACTCATCTCTATAGTACCTAAGCACTCGACGAGGAGCCTTATACGCTTTCTTCCCATTCCACCAGCAGTCGAGCGGCTTTCCGGGGTTATCCAAGCCAGTTATTTTAATAGTCTCTGGTCTTCCTATATACATATGCTCCCACGACCAGATCTAGAAAAAAAGTTTTAGATTATAAGAGAGAAAACCAATATTGCAAAATTCTAGCTGTGAAAAATAAAGAATTTACCTGAAGTAATGTACTGCATCCATAAATTTTATTCTTCGTAGGAGCACATGCTTTATCGAGTTCCTTATAAAGAAAGGCCAGGACCCCTGCTCCCCAAGCATATTGGCCACAGACATCAAAATCCGCTAGGAAGCCAAGGTATAACGGATGGACATGCGTTGCTGATTGGTCCGGCATCAACCAAGAACCGATCATGTACAGAATGTAGGCACGTGCATGTCTATCCAAAACTTCATCGGTGGCTTCATCAGGGATATTACTAAATGTATTTCTTAACCAGTTCAAATTGATTTTATACCCCTTACTGTGGCCTCCTGGTGTCTGATATTAGCATTTTTTAGAATATTAAAGCTAGAAATAATGTAAAACATAAAATTGGTACACTAAATAGGGAAAGCAGAATGAAATTGTTTACCTGTCCGAGAGCAGACTCGGCATATGTATCCCAGTATGGGTGGTCGGTATCTGGACCGACAATTTTTCCTCCGACCAACCCAAGCCCATTAACCCGTAAACCGAGTAAGAGGCCAATATCCTGGAGTGTGATTGTGGCCTCACCCCATCTTAGATGAAAGGTGTGGGTCTCTTTTCTCCAACGTTCGACCAGAGAGGTGACGAGAGCGTGGTCGATTTGGATATGTCGAATCAACGACGCTTCATAAAATCCGGCCCGTCTAAGCCGTTGGTTTATTCTTTGGTCGCTAACTACCCATTTGTCGGAGCTATGCGTGACGACGGTGAGATTATCTCCATCCTGCAAAATTAAATAATGTTATTTTCAACTACAAAAATTAAATGAAAGGTGTAATTAAAACAAATTAACTAAGTTTAGAATATTTTCTCCCCGTGTAATATATTGAACGATCTGTGTTCATTTTGATGCACAAGCAGAGATTTGTCGAGTGGTTGATTCTCCATTGAAATGTACTGAAGCAGAGATTTGTCGAGAGTTTTATCAAGAGATTAGAAGCACAGATTAGAAATTGTGTGGTCGATGAAAGTGTGGAGGCTCAGTCTTTCTTGTCAAGAGAACCCGCCCTCTTCAATAATTAGTCAAATCAATTACTAATTAATGAAGAGGGCGGGTTCCAGGAACCCGCCCTCTTCAAAAATTACAGAGATCGGTATTATTCACAAAGAAGAGGGCGGGTTCCAGGAACCCGCCCTCTTCATTAATTAATGAGATGTCAAATCAGTACTATTTAAGTACTATTTGTCCTTTCTACTTTATATGTCACATCAATTATTTTTAAGCAAACGTGAGTAATATTTGTCTTTGTCCATCAATAATTTTTAAGCTATTTGTCTTTGTCCATTCACATCAATACTGTTGTTTTCAGAAATTAAGAGGGCGGGTTCCTGGAACCCGCCCTCTTCATTAAATTTATTTTTTTATATTGTGTTGTCAAATCAATTTAATGTATGCAGAATATGATGCAGAAGATCATATTGAAGAGGGCGGGTTCTTGGAATCCGCCCTCTTCAAGAACCCGTCCTCTTCATTAATTTTGTCACTTTCTTCAATAATTATTTGTACGACTCTGGTGAACGACTCTGGTGAATACTAGGGTACGACTCTGGTGAATAATAGGGCGGGTTGTTAGAACCCGCTCTCTTCAATATCTTGCCGCTATAAATATGTCTTCGCACTACCCATTTCATTTCATCTCTGTCAAATTTGCATCCTACACCGCTCACTATCCATTTACTTCGATCAGTTCTTCTCCGCTATCAATTTTGTGTAAGTGTGGAGTTTTAGAAGAAGGTGAAGTTCAGTACCATAGTCTGCGAGTAAGCAATCTTCGAGCAGTAGAACAGTTCATAAAGTATTGGAAGTAAGCAACCTTCGAGTTTGAAATTTTTTTGCAATTTCAACACAACATAAAAAATATAACTGTTTTTTTGTGCAGGATTATGGCCTCCCCAAGTATATTTGTTGTATGTAAATACGATGGCCAGGTTATCACAAGTGCACAAGGTCCCGAGTATATGGGCGGGTCTGCACGAATCATGCGATTGGAAGCATCAACGACATATGATGAACTAGAGGCTAAAGTGTACAAAATTACGAAATACGATCCCCGTGAAAGTAGGGTTAAGTTAAGTTGTATCTGGCCTATGTTCAGTGGAAATGCATTGGTTGAAATTACAGACGATGCATCAATATCTTCGATGATAGATTTCGGTCTCTCAACCACCCAGCATTCTTTTGAACTTTTGGTTCAGAAGGAGCAATTGGAAGTATCAGATGCCCCTCCAACGGATAATTTTGATGGTAATGCTGGAGATAGTTCCTATGGGTACGGTCACATGGTCAACGATTATGAAATCGGTGCCGGTGGATATGACTATACACAACATTATTCAAATCTTCAAGCACATGGGTAAACATTTTATAAACCCATATTTAGGCATTTTAGTAATACCTGTATACTAATATTCAAACATTTAATAAAATGCATAAATCCAGGTTTTTCCAGTCGACTGCTGCAGTTACATGCACCCCAGAAGAACAGCAAGAATTACCATACACAGCCTTCCACAGGTAAATAAATTTGAAACAAGTGATGATTTAGTTACGAAAAAATTAGGGATATTATAATAACAATTTATATACTAAACGCAGATTTCCCCATACCTCCGCATCATTCCAACACGATCCAAGCAGCGCATTCCAAGCATGTCCGTCCACATCTTTCCGGTCTTCTCACCCTGAACCATCCACATTACACCGACCACAACCATCATATATTGCACCCGAGCATTATGTTGCTACGGGTGATATTGATATGTGTGGCAGTGATGATGATGAAATCGGTGAAGGTGATCAGGGGGAGGATAGCGTGGAATATGCTGCTGGATTGAATGAGGTAGCATTCTTTGATGGTATGGTTGCGAATAACGATTTTGTCGAACTAGAAGATCCCGGCCTCGATCCGCTAGAAGATGATGGTTGGGTAGACTTAGCCGTTGCAGAAGTAAATACGGCACTCTATTTGGACGCGACAGCAGCAAGCGAAGACTGCATCAGCGTCGGGGATTTGTTTCAGGAAAAAGGAGATCTTATTTGTAAGCTGAAGTCGTGGTCCATTCAGCAAAACGTTACATTTAAAACCGAAGAGTCAAATAAGACGTACTATACTGTGGTATGTACGAAATCTCCTGAATGTCAGTGGAGATTGCATGCATGTTGTTCCAAAAGAGCCAAGGCTTGGAAGGTCACGAAATACAACCAAGAACACACTTGCATCAATTCTATTATGTCACAGGATCACCGGAATTGCACTTCATCTTACATTTGCTCGCTAATCATGCCCCTGATCCGTACAGATGTGGCGATGACTCCCCGAGAGATACGGCTCTTGGTTAGCGGAGAGCATAAAATTCAGATTTCGTATGTGAAGGCATGAGATGCTCGTAGAAAGGCTTTGTGCAAGATATTCGGGGACTGGGAAAGCTCGTACAACTCACTAGTCCCTTTTATGGAAGCCATGAAAGCATCAAATCCGGGGACCGTATACCGGTTAAAAACCACAGAAACAGACGTCGAGGGCTCTGTCAGGTTTCAAAGAATTTTCTGGTGCTTTGGTCCATGTGCGGCTGGTTTCACACACTGTCGGCCGGTATTGTGCGTTGATGGTACGTATCTATACGGTAAGTACAGAGGCTGCATGTTAATTGCTACAGGTGTTGATGCTAATAACGGTATATTTCCGTTGGGATTTGCTATTGTCGAGGGTGAAAATACATCATCCTGGTCATGGTTTTTCCGTAACCTCAAAAATATCCCATCTGTTCATAGAACGGATTTATGCATCATATCTGATAGACATCTGGGAATACTGGCTGGAATGAGATCTGTATTTCCGACGACCCCACATAGGTTTTGCCTACGACACTTCAGGCAAAATTTTGATCGAAAATTTAAAAATTCGGATCTACATAAACTTATGTACAGAGCCGGTGAAACGCCTGACCCTAATGTTCACGACATATACATGACGAAAATTGGGGAGATGAGTCAAGCCGCGAAAGCGTGGTTAGATGAGTATCCAGTACGCATGTGGTCACAAGCATATGATGATGGGTGCAGATATCTCCTAATGACGACTAATATGTCTGAAAGCTTCAACGGGGTCCTTAAAGGGGTTAGAGGCTTACCGATACAGGGGTTGATTGTTCGAACATTTTTCCGGATGAATACTTATTTTGTGCACAGAAGAGAAAAGTCCTTGGCGATGGACACTCCGCTCACCGTGTATTACGAAGATATCTTTCGGAAAAGAGAGCGCAGAGCACAATACTACAGATCCGAAAGGTTTGACACGGCGGAGTTTCAGGTGACGGGCGGTAATGGGAATCAATATACCGTGAACTTTAGAGATGAAGGGCTCTCTTCGTGTACATGCGGTCTTTTCCAGCAACAACATTTACCTTGTGCCCACGCAATTGCTGCTGCGAGCAGTATGCATACCTCACATTACAATTTTGCTTCCAATTACTATACAGTTTCTAATTATCAAGGTGCATACGATCCAAAATTTCATCCTATACCGGACAATCGCTATTGGCACTATTATACTGCCAACAGACAAACACCGACTGTATTACCGCCGGAAAAAAATATAAGGCCCGGAAGACCTAAGGTACGTCGAGATCGAATGACAATGGATGCTGATCCTCAGCAAAGGCAATCCAGATGTAGCCTATGCAAACAACCAGACCATTATAGGACCAGATGTCCATGATATGCATCAGGGGCGGGACCTTTAGGATCGTGACAAGTGCACTCAGATTTTTTTGTATTATAAATTTGACGGATTCATTTTGTTATTATAAATTTGACCGTCGATATAGCAATTACATTTTACAAATAGATAGGATTTTTTGGAATTGTAAATTTTGACGGATTCAATATGTAAAAAACATTGATATAGTGAAATTTTATTATTTAATTTAAATGTTTTTTTCCGTCTATTTACTTTTATTCTATTTTTATGAATTATAATTATAATTATAATAATAATAATAATAATAATAATATGATAATTATATAATTAAGAATTATAATTATAATAATATTATGATAATAATTATAATTAATAATTAAATTAATAATTAAATTAATTTTTTAAAATAAAAAAAAGGGGCGGGTTCTGGGAACCCGCCCCCTATACTGAGGGGTGGGGTGGGCCAGGTGGGGTGGTTCGAAACCACCCTATTTCGCTAATTAAAATTTATCCCCCCCTATTTTAATAATATTATTTTAAATTAATATTATTTTAAAAAAAACCCCCAAGTAAAGTAACTGATGTCATATACATTGCTGAATATTTTAGAGCTAATCATAAGACTATTAGGTTAATGCTACATGATTATATTCTTGTATGTCTGCTTAGATATATACTGTTAATTACAACTCGAAAAGGCTTCTTTAGGGAGAAAAGAAAAATAGGTATTTTGGCTTTTGCATGGTAAGGTTAGTTGCAGTGTAGAAATCTCCCCAACAAAAATGATTCAAAAATCAGTTTTGTAAGGAGAAAGACTTAACCAAATACTTGAACTGTCATCATTATTTTCATAATAACCCCATTCCCTCAAGAATAGTTATAATTATTTTAGAAGGTAGCTAGAGAAAACACAAATAATTGGTTTAGAAAGGTCTTGTGGCTTGATTTAGACTCTTTAAAGAAGTTCATTCTTGGTAGCCTTTGTGAAGAAAATGACTTGAATGTGACAAATTGGTGGTTGGGCATCTATCATTATAAACAATACATGGTCCGATGAAGTTTTTTTTGATTCTTCTATCATCTATCACTCTTATATAAGTAATTATGCTCAATCTAATGCAAAGTTAAGAAAAAATGAAAATGATGGTTTTCTTGTAGTTAGCATGATTGGCTTAATTTTATTTCTTGACTGGATTATTTCTTCTTTCATCCCCCCCCCCCCCCCCTCGAAAGTCTGATATCATCTCAACATGTGCATTTCTCCCAGCTAACTTTTTCCTTACAAAGTTTATATCTAGTTTCACAATAACTCCAAATACTATGGAGCTCTTCTTTCTGATGCTAAACAATAACAGAAAGTAATTCGTCGACTTCTACCATCATATTTGAAAATCTGATATAATTTCTCACATTCATCATGATAAATTGGCACTTACCTTATAATTGGTCAATTATATAATTATTAATGTTCTAAATATCATATATCGCTATCGTATTGGCCCGACGATTTTCATATCAGATAGCGTATATCGCGGTATATCGGTAGATATATTCTAAAAAATATTTTGTATCATAAATGTCATAAAAAAGACTCGATATGAAATTGGCTCTTTTAGATGAGTATTCCTCAATAGCTTAGCGGTAGAGTGGTCATATATAATGATTGGTCGTAAGTTCGAATCCTACTTGAGGATATGTGACGTTAAAATACAAATAACCGAATTTGAAGGTGACATATATGATGACTGGTCGTAAGTTTGAATCCTATTTGAGGAGATTTGACGTTAAAATACAAATAACCAAATTTGAAGGTGACAGAGAGGTGGCGGAGAGGGGTGAGCTTTAAGTGATGGAGAGTCGGCATAGAAAGACAAGCTTCGCTGAGGACAGGCGAGGCCGCGAGGGAGAGTCGAGTGCTGCTTCAAGAACCCAGATATAGGGTTTTTCTTCTAAAGAATAATGTAAATATAAACTTTGATCTCGATTTGGGCTCTGTTCAGTAGTTTCGACCATAAAAAATCTTGTCTAACATGTTGGGTCGAGTCCGCTAACAATCTTACCCGCATCTTGTTGTGATAAATTTTAATTACCTCAAGCGCACGGTTTATTGTAGCATGCATTTACGGGTCGATCCACATGGATAACGTGTAATTTATAATTTTCTTCACTATTCAATCAAGTTATGAGAGGGTTTTTTATTTAAGACTAAAAAATTGATAGTCTCATTTAAAAATCTAATTTTTAATTTAATTTAAGAAAAGACTTTTACGAGGAAAGTGGTGTTTAGGTTGAATCCCCTAGATGTAACATGTGCAAGTGAACCCATAGATCTATTTTTTTAATCTAACTAATAAATAATTATAACAAGAATATTAATAAGCATAGATTAAATTGCTAACAATATTAACCTATCAAATTTCTTCCTTTCATAATTACTAAAAGTCATGATTTTTAATTTATAGATCCTATTTTATTGATCATAATCTTACGTTGTCTAAGTATAAATCATGAATAATATTCTATAATCTATCAAAAACCCTACAAGAGTTTAAGAACACGGTAGAAATCTACTTCCATAGATCCTACCCTATTGACCTTAATCTTATAATTAACCAAGTATATATCATGAACCAAAATTCAATAACCTATCAAAGTCCTACAAGAAATTAAGAAAAACATAGTACATATCTATTTAATTAAGCAAATAAAGAAATAGCCTAAGAATTACATTGCCATGTTAAATCTAGATTCATCTTCCTAAACACAACATAGAAATTTACCTACTCATAATAATAAAAGAAAACATGCACAAAAAAGAAGACATAATAATGAAACAAAGAAAATTATTAAACAAAAAAAAACTTATTAAAACAGATCCAAAATCTACATTGCTCTACACAACATCCAAAATAAAAACTAGGGTTTTAAATAGAGAATAAAAGTGGCAAGATTATTTTTACGCTCTGTAAAAATAATATTTATAGATCTACAATAGAAACCCTAACCCTAAAACAAATCGAAACTGCATGTGAAAAATCAACGGCTGATCTTGAAGTTTGGTCATGATTTAGCGGTCTCGACCATTGTATTGACCACGTTTTAGCGGTGATATTTCATCTTTTTGCGTTCCAATTTGTGTGTGATCTCCTGGTTTAATTTGGATAGTTTTTCTTGCATAATATCTTGAATATTTTGCCTCTCTGTAGTTGCGTTGATCCTCCATAAGTTACCATAATATGCTGATATTATTTGTTGATCTTGATTTGATTTGGTCTCTTGATTTGATTTGGTAGAATATAAACCTGCAAAATATCTCAAAACAAATCTTTAGTAACATCTATTTTATTCAGGAGAATATTTAGACCGATTAACTCACAAATATTTCATTTATTATTTAAGATACATATAAATGTGTTTTTGACGGATAAATCTTTAAATGTTCTTAAATTATAATTAATGGTATTTATTAATTAACAAAATATAGGAAATATCCAGTAAAAATTATGCAATAAATGTGCCGATCAAATACCCTCACACCTATCTTTTGCTCGTCCTCGAGCAAAACTAAGAAAAGAACAAAAAAAAAATCCTAAAATGAAAAAGGAAACCTAAATAAATTATAGCTCATTTTCACAGGCATCACGATTGCACTTAGCACGTGCAAAAAGCCGTTAAGGGGTTTTAGCGAATTACATCCACAAAATTCATAAAGAGAAGAAAAAAAACACAAGAAAATAAGTTTTCTTGAGTTTTCAGCTTAAAGTTTAGTTTCTAATCTAAGATTACTATCATCTTTAATTGAATACTCAATCCTATTTATCATTTCACCTTTTCACCGATTTTCGTTCCTACACACCTTATGATCGTGCAATAGTCTTTTAGTTATAAAACTCCTATTCAAACCATCATATTTCCGTTTACTCTCCAAGCTCAAACTTTACAGCTAATAACTTTTTATTTATTTATTCATATTTATTTTGAAACTAGTCTTTTATCAACTACTAATAGCAGTAGTAAGCCAAGATTATTCTACCACGGAGAACCGTGAGAACTTATAACTCGGAAAGAACACTTGGCAGGGTGTTACAAAGAGACATCCACACACATTTACCTCTTGACTGGTTCGTGGAAATTTTGATATTTATTCTTTTTAACCACCTTTCGGTGTGGGCATCCAATGCTTCCTGAGGCATGAATTCCCGGTTACTTTGTGAAGGAAAAGCTTTTATTTATATTATATATATATATATATTATTATTAAATGTATCATATGAGATGGAAAATTCACGGAGATATTCAGGTTATCCTATTCATCCTATAACCAAAGACGTGTATGTATAAATAAGGTGTGAATTCACTACGATCAAGTTAAAGATGGGTTATTTTTCAGACTTAATATCTATTAAAAACTTCAATACTTTCCCTTCATATTAACTCACTTCAAAATTAGACTCAAAACTACTTATTTCTAAACAAAACTAAATCTCACGAAAATTCTTCCTTCATCTTTTCTCTTCTTTATCGCTTTTTCTATTTTTTTTTATTTTTTTATTCTTTTTTTAATAAAAGAAAAGCAAAACCCTAACCTTCATGGTTTTATAAGGGTTAGACTTGGGGACCAATTTTAAATTTGCAAGCAGCGGGAAATTTCGTTTTAAATCACAAACATATGCAAAATGGCCATTTGCACCACAATAATGACAAGTGTGATTAGGTGCATGCATGGGACTCGAACTATCAACATGCATATAACGTGTATGATGAACATGCTTTT
Organism: Agapanthus africanus; assembly: GCA_030015575.1. NCBI lineage: Eukaryota > Viridiplantae > Streptophyta > Magnoliopsida > Asparagales > Amaryllidaceae > Agapanthus > Agapanthus africanus. Next base: position 695,800,494 of record JASDDO010000022.1, on the reverse strand, counting down.
GAAAAGTTTGTTTTGTATAAAGAAATGCATGTGAATAAACATTTGATTTTGCATAAATAGACTTATGAGCATTCTTTTTATCAGAAGAAAATTGAACTAATTTAGAAAAAGTTTTTGATTTTTTGAAAAATTCATAAAAATATCGTTTCTATTTAAAAATTTTATTTCCTCACTGGATTGAGAAACGACCTTTACTTTTCCTTTTTAATATTTATCAAGAGAAACTGTCAAATCATGATTTTTCTTTTTAAAAGAACTCGAAATCTCGTGAGATTGAATAGAGGATTTCAAGGAATTTAGTTCACTTTTATAAGTTGATCTTTAAGTTTTTATGTTTATTTCTCAAAAAAGCACAAGACAAAACCAAATTTTCGTTTTCATTTTCAAAGTTTCAAAAATTGTCGACCGATTTTCAAACTTCAATAGAAACTCATTCTGCTCCAATTCTCTTTCTTATTTCGAAGCAGCCAAAATTTTGGAAAGACATTCAAGTTTTGAATGCAACTCAATTTTTTCATTTTTCAGTTTATCAATCGAAATATCATTAGTGCAAGAAAGTACATTAATCTTGACTGGCAATTCATCATTTGTGAGTTTCAAGGATTCATTTACAGAAATCAATTCTGTGTTTTCCAATTTTAAAGACGAGTTTTGTTTTTCAAGAAATTCATTTCTAGAAATCAAATTGTTCTTTTCAATTTCAAGTCTTTCATTTATAACAGTAACAAAATCTGACACGTTTAGTTTTTCAATCAGATCGTTATTTATACCAATTAAAAGCTCACAATTTGAAAACAAATCATTTTTCTCTTGTTCGAGAATGCTATTCTTAGATGCAAGGGCATTATATAAAAGCCGAGCATGAGTAAGTTTATGATTATCAAAAGATGCCGTGCTCACATTATCATGATCAAAAGAAATCTCACATTGCTTGGTAGAAGTTGATTGTATATCATTATTTGAAAAATATTGAAATACACATCGTTTCTACATGATTTTTTTCTATAATGTGTTCTTCATAAATTTGTTCCAATGCACATCAAATATCATAAGCTGCCTCGTAATACAAAACGCTCATACGAATTCCACAATCTAAAGCACTCTGTAAAATATCTACAATTTCTTCGTTCAAGAAAACCAATCTTCATTCACTCATATTCCACGTCGTTTTTTCTTCGATGTTTCTAAGAAAAGCATGCTCATTTTCAACGATTTCCCAAAAATCTTTATCAAGCGAGTCAAGAAATTCATTTATTTTTATTTTCCATCCCAAAAAATCGTTCTCATCAAAATGCGGAGGACAAACAATAGAATCTATTTTCAAAAATATAAATCCTAACTAAGCGCACATAACCAGATAAAATCAAATAATCATACACAAACGTATTCACCGTTGGTTTAGATTGTGAGAAATATAAATATAAAAAAATTTATTTGGCAGCAATGCAAGGAAATCCTGCAGAAGAAATAATGGAATCGAATTTGAGATTTGAGAAGAGAGGCAGAAAGTGCAAACCAGAAGATTGGAGACGAGAAACCTTAAAAGGAGTCGTGCAAACATGTAGTAGTTGGGTGCAGTCCAGAAGCACTTGGAGGCAGTAGTGATTAGATAGGATTCATCTGTCCCGGTATTGAGGGTTGATATCGCGCTGTGTCTAGGAGAGCCATTACACAAAGTCTCTGGTCAGGGCAAGCGAGATTTACTGGTAGTGTTTCCAGTAGTTTTTCAGGGTGTTCTAGGCTACACTCCGGCACGACTTGTACCGCTATTAGGGGTCTGACGTTTACCGCCCCCTAGGCCCAACATGCGATACTCATAGACGAACAGACCGGACTGTACGGAGATTGTCACATTCAGGCTCAGTAGGAGTTCGGATGATGTCTACCTCGTCGGCCTTCTTATCGACATCTACCCGGGGACCGTTACGTACAGGTAGTGCCGCTTGCGGTCTGTGGTTAAACCCGCTGCCAGCGTAGTGTCGAGTCTTTAGAGTCCCACACAGAGAGCTTCCTTGCACTGGGCAAAAGGTGTAGAGGCCGTATGGTTTTACGGCAGGGCTACGATCACTTACGTGCACTTGTGTGCGTATGATGTTCGGGCAGACAACACTAGTGGGCTTTGGTTTAAGCCGGATCCTAGTATTGTATAGATGGATTAGTTTTGTCTTCTGTGCATTCGTATTCTAGGGAATGCGGATGCGGGTGTGTATGCACGGTTGTGAGGAGCGAAGAAGGAGATGCCTCATTAGGGTTTTGACCATTGACTTGGTCAAAACCATTATGAGGTGGAGGAAAATATTTACTAATCCTTTTAATGATAATTGTGTTATGGCTAATTGCTTTGACCATTTGACCATGTTGACCATTTGACCATGTTGACCATTGTTGACTTGGATATTTTTTGTGAGCTCTAGACTCTTCTTATGGCGTGGATTTAACTTGATATGATAATGGTCAAATCAATTGTAACCATCACAATTTATCATGACAAAAGAATGGTAATTATTTTTCTTATGGATCATTATCTTCTCATTCTCTCTCATCAAATGAGAGCTCCCATGGTTTGCTTCTTCTTCCTCCTCACTACAAATTCCTAATAGTCTCATGTGTTGAGCAAATTAGGTTCTAAATAGACAAACAAACCCATCTTCTTCCTCTACATCACCTAGGGCATCAAGAGTAGCAAACTTGTTGCCCTAGTTACCTCGGCTTGAGGTGGAGCTCGGACTATAGACTCTCGGGTGGATCGTCTTCGACTCTAGGAGGCCGCGGAGGTGACCAAGATCCGGATCGATTCTCGGAGCTTGCATGGACGAGGAAGACAGCGGAGGGAAGAACCGAAGGACTTGTTGCATGAGGTATAATCTCCTAAGTATAGTAGATAGAACCTTTAGTTGTTTGTTAGAAATGGTTTGTGATGATGCTCGATATTGGCAACCTTTAAGATCGGGACACGTGGCAGATGACGTGTCCCAAGGCTCAGAAGAAAGGGCCTATAGGGGCCGATCAGGTCCCTGTGCCCGACCTGCAAGCGCAAACTGGCCCTCCTCGGGGCCCCCTGCAAATTAGCCTCCTCGGCCCTTCAGCTTGCTCGAGCTGCCACGGGACAAAAGACTCCTCGGCCTCCTCGCTCGTTCCCGAGCCCTCAGCCGAGGCCGTCTTCCTCGTCCCTCCGACCAACTCCACCACTCACATGCGTAACCGCCGCTCCGCGAATCTCGCCATGCGCAGATTCTACGCCAACAACATCCCGCGTTCCACGCCCTCACGATTCCCATTAATGGGCGATCCGATCTCTGCACGGGCCTGACGTCGGGAGCGTAACTGCCGCCGAGACTCTCACGCCTGCCGCTGCGTGCCACTGCCGCTATATAAACCCCCATCACAGAGGGGTAGGGTAAGCCATTCTTGACACTTCACGCCGTTACTCTGCCCGAATCTCATCACTAACTTGAGCGTCGGAGGGTCCAAACCACCCCGGGACTTCTTTGCAGGTACTCGGCGACGACCTCCTCACCCCGCCTTCTCCTCTTAAAACCCATTGAGACCCACACGCAACGAAAGATAACCAGTCGAGTTCGTCTCGAGATCAACGGAAGACAACATTTGACGGAGGCCCCTAAAAGGAGCTCCATCAGTTGGCGCCGTCTGTGGGAAGCTGATAACTCCACAAAATACAAAGTTGGCCTTCCGATCCTCGCCCGCATGGCAACCGACTCCCCTAAGGATCCAAACGCTCGCTACCGCCTCCCTCGCAACGGGGACGCAGGAAGACCCTCACCCGAGGCCGTTGGTCTCCCCGCAGGCTGCCACTTCACAGGCTCCGGCAGCCGCCCGACCAAAAGAGCTAGGGGCCGGGAGCCCATCACCTTTGGCGACGAGGATCTCCACGGCATATCTGTGCCCCATAGCGACCCGCTGGTGATCGTAGCGCGGATTCACCGATACGAGGTCCACCGAATACTCATCGATTCAGGCAGCTCGGCGAACATCCTCTTCCATGACTGCTTTTTGCGAATGGGGCTGGCCCCAGCGGACTTGAGGCCAACCTCCCACGTCCTCTCGGGATTCACCAACCACTCCGTCCCGTCGCAAGGGGTGGTCACCCTTCAGTTCACGATCGGCGATCCCGGCCGCACGCGCACGCTACCGGTAGACTTCATTGTCGCCAGGGTCCCCTCGGCCTACAACGTCCTTCTCGGCCGGCCGACTCTGAACTCCTTCCAGGCCCAGATCTCGACATACCACCTGGCGATAAAATAACCCCTCAGCCGAGGTGAGGTGGGCCGGGCCTACGGAAGCCAACGGGTCGCGGAGGTAGGTCTGGCAGAGGCGTCTTCCCCCGAGCAGCACGCTGATAGCGCCGATTCATGCGGCGACATGGAGGGGTCCCTGGACACCCGGGACGAGCGGAAAGAAGTCCGTGGGGGCACCGGTCGAGACACTGACCGAGGTGCCTTTAGCAGAAGGAGACCCAGGGAAGACCGTCCAGGTCGGGTCACTCCTGACGGGAACCCAGCGGGATGACCTGACCGAGTTCCTCCGGAGAAATTCAGACGTCTTCGCCTGGGCCCCAGCCGACATGCCTGGGATCGACCCCAAAATCATCCCCCACAAGCTCGGGGTTGATCCTACAGCCCGACCCGTCAGGCAGAAGAAAAGAAGCTTCGCCCCGGTCAAACAAAAGGCCATCGAAGAAGAAGTTGACCGACTCCTCGCCGCCAACTTCATCAGGAACGTGCCCTACTCGGAGTGGCTGGCCAACGTGGTCCTGATCAAGAAGTCGAGTGGGAAGTGGCGTATGTGCGTCGATTTCACCAACCTCAACAAGGCCTGCCCCAAGGACAACTTCCCGCTCCCCCGCATAGACCAGCTCGTCGACAGCTCGGCCGGGCACGAGCTCCTGAGCTTTATGGACGCTTTCTCCGGCTACAACCAAATCCGCATGAACCCTGACGACGAAGACATGACCGCATTCACGACAGACCGGGGGGTGTACTGTTACAGGGTGATGCCATTCGGCCTCAAGAATGCCGGGGCCACATACCAGAGGCTGGTCAACCGCATGTTCAAGCCGCTGATCGGTAGAAACATGGAGGTCTACGTCGATGACATGCTCGTCAAGTCCGTCTCGTCGGCCGACCATGTCAAGGACCTGGGCGAGGCGTTCAAGGTGCTCCACAAGTTCAACATGAAGCTGAACCCCGCCAAGTGTGCGTTCGGGGTTACCGGAGGGAAATTCCTCAGGTTCATGGTCACTCACCGCGAGATTGAAGCTAACCCGGAGAAGATCGACGCCATCCTGAACATGACCGCACCCAGGACCAACGTCGAAATCATGCGGCTCACGGGACGGGTCGCCGCTCTGAGCTTTTTCATGTCCAGGTCGGGGGAGAAGTGCCTCCCGTTCTTCAAGGCGCTGAGGAAGATCCCAAGGTTCGAGTGGTCGGAAGATTGCCAAGCCGCCTTCGACTAACTGAAGAGGCACCTCGCAACGCCGCCCTTACTCACCGGCCTGTGGAAGGGGACGAGCTGTCGCTGTACCTGGCGGTATCCGACCAAGCAGCAGGGTCGATGCTCGTCTGAGAGGCCGAGGGGGTGCAGAGGCCAGTGTACTATGTGAGTCATGTATTCAAAGACGCGGAGACGAGATACCCCGCCATAGAGAAGATCGTCCTGGCCCTCGTGGTAACCTTGCGGAAGCTGCGGCACTACCTCCAAGCGCACACCATCATCGTCCTCACTGAGCGCCCCTTGGGGGCTATCCTGGCATCGCCAGAATCCTATGGCCGCCTAAAGAAATGGAGATGGGAGCTGTCTCAATTCGACATAAGGTATCGCCCGAGGCAAGCCATCAAGGCGCAGGCCCTGGCCGATTTCATCGTCGAATGCACCATTCCTAGCAGGAAGCAGGATCTCGCGCTGCCCCTCGCTACCCGACATACCGACCAGGAAGGCCCCAGCTCAGCCCCGGAGTGGGTCATCTACGTCGACGGGTCTTCCACCGAGGAAGGCTGCGGTGCCGGCCTCATTCTCCGGGGCCCGAACGAAGCCGAGATGGAGTATTCCCTGAGGCTCGGTTTCAAACCGTCGAACAACGCGGCGGAGTACGAAGCCTTCCTAGCCGGACTGCGCATGGCCGTTGGGCTGGGGCTGAAAGTCGTCCGGGTCCGCAGCGACTCGGCCCTGGTCGTCGGCCAAGTAACCGTCCGCTTCGAGGCTCGGGAGCCCCTAATGTTGAAATACCTAGACGAGGTGAGGAAGCTCCGAAAAAACTTCGACGAAGTCCAGGTGGAACAAATACCCAGACAAATGAATGCTCAGGCAGACGCCCTGAGCAAGTTGGCTTCATCATACTCAACCAACAACAGACGGTCGATACTCTTTGAAACCTTGGCCCGACCCAGCGTTGGCGACGAGGCGGCGACATTCCAAGTATACGCAACACAGGAGAATGACCCAGATTGGAGGAAGCCCCTCGTGGAATTCTTGAAAGACGGCACGCTCCCGGATGACAGAGCAGCCGCCCGCCGCCTCCGGGCCAGAGCCACCCATTTCGTCTGGTGCAACGGGAACCTCTACAAGAAAGCCTTCATTCAGCCCCTGCTCCGGTGCGTTGACCCCCACTAGGCCGACTATGTCCTGCGGGAAATCTATGAAGGGGTGGGTGGCGCACACCAGGGGGCTCGAACCTTGACTCAAAAGGCACTACTTCAGGGGTACTATTGGCCCACCATGCACGAAGACGCCCTAAGCTGGTCAGGAGGTGTAAGAGCTGCCAACTCCACGGCAGTATCCCCCGGCTACCGAGCTAACAGCCCTGACGTCCCCGTGGCCATTCGCTCAATGGGGATTGGATATGATCGGCCAGTTCCCCATAGGGACTGGCGGACATAAGTACGTCCTCGTCGCGGTGGACTACTTCACCAAATGGATCGAGGCCGTTCCCATCAGGAAACCGGACGCCGCCACAACCATTAAGTTCCTCCAAAACAACCTGATTCACCGGTTCGGGATCCCAAGGTGCATCATCACCGACCACGAGACAAACTTCGAGAACGAGAAAGTAAGGGATTTCTACAAAGAATACCACAACCTCATGAAGTTTGCCGCGGTCGTGCACCCCCAATGTAACGGGCAAGCCGAGGTCGCTAACCGGGACGTCCTCAGGGGCCTCCAAACCCGCCTGGAAGGGAGGCAAGGCGGTTGGGTCGAGGAACTATCCCGGGTCTTGTGGGCCCTGCGCACATAAAAAAGACTCCAACCGGGGATACCCCTTTCAGCCTCTGCTACGGGACCGAAGCAATGGTCCTAGCAGAGATTGGGCTACCCAGCCACCGAGTCGAGCACTTTGACGATGAAGCGAACACCATGGCACTACGAACCAACCTCGACGTATTGTTGGAGAAAAGGGATCGGGCCCAGATCAGAGCCGCCGCCTACCAACAACAAACGGCCCGGTACTACAACGCTCGGGTAAAACACCGATCCTTCAAGGCTGGGGACCTGGTCCTGCGGCGTAACGAGTTCATCGATCAAGGCAGGCTCCACAAGTTCTCCCCAAAGTGGGAAAGTCCCTTCCTTGTCTTCGAAGCGCTACCCAGCGGAGTCTTCCGCCTGCAAGACGCGGACGGACGGAAGCTCCCTCGGCCTTACAACGCGGAGAAGCTCGAGCTATACCTATGAAGTCAAAACTAGCAAAGCGCCGCACCTTGGCTACCGCTGAAAATCTCCCTTTGAAATGACGGTGTATAGTGTTGTCTAAAATTCCTATCCATGCGAATAAAGAAACTTTCGAAACCTTCTTTCCCGGTGGGGTTCCCCCTGTACAACGAGAAGGATCTCCCAGAGACGGTCGGGCCCGAGGCTCCCTCGCTTGGCTATCCCTAGCGGGCAGCTTCCCTGCCACAGCGCCAGGAATCAAATAGCCCTCCCAGAGGCAGTCGAGGCCAGAGGGTCTCTCGCTCGACTATCCCCCGCGGGCAGCTTCCCTGCCACAACGCCGGGATCAAAAAGCCCAACCAGAGGCAATCGAGGCCAGAGGTTCCCTCGCTCGGCTATCTTTTCAGGACAAAAGCCCTCGCCAAGAGGCACCGGGCAGTATCCCTGCCCGGCCAAAGGTCCTTGGTGGGCTTCCTACAGCCTTATAGCTTTCCCCATGCCAAGGACCAAAGTCCCTCCAGAGGCAGTCGGGCCCTTGCCCGGCTATCCCCGGCCGGTAGCTTCCTACCGCAACCGACAGGGATCAAAGTCCTCGCCAAGAGGCACTGGGCAGTAACCCTGCTCGGTCCCCGTCCTGAAGGATCTTAAAGCCCTCCCAGAGGCAGCTGAGCCTGAGGCTCCCTCGCTCGGCTATCCCCAGTGGGCAGCTTCCCTGCCACACGCCGAGGATCAAAATTCCTCCCCGAGGCGGTCGGGTCCTTGCCTGACCATCGACAGCTGGTAGCTTCCTACCACCGTCCTGAAGGATCAAAAGCCCTCGCAAGAGGCAACCGAGCGGCTACCCTGCTCGTCAAAAACTCCGGCTGGTAGTTGTCTACCCACGACGCCAGAGATCAGATCCCTCACCAAGCGGCAACCAAACGACCACCCCGCTCGGCCGAGCCCGGCCAGTGGTCCCGTGGCCGCGCTTAAGGATCTGAGACACCCGGAAAGACGGCCGGTTCATCCAAATCTGAACGATCTCCCATCGACCTAGGGGGTACATGAGGATACCTCCACGGCAGTGCTTGGCACCCTCGCCGGTTGGCAAACTCGACAGGAGATCGCCGGACATATGGCCAACCTTACACGGAAACTCAACAATACAAGCAAGGACATCCTACGAACGTCCTTCATACAAAAAGAGGAGAGGAAAAGAAAAAAAACACAAACCGACGAATCAAGGGTTCTTTTTTTCTTTTATTGCCAAAATCAAGATCTTTACAAAGGGTACTCTAGGGCCCCCCAGCCCTACAAACTGTCCGGAGGCTTACTTCGGCCATTTCGTCGGCGTCACGGTTCAAGGCCTTACCACCGAAGACCTTGCCACCAAGGGCGCGCCCGGCTTCCCTCGTCATCCCTCACCGGAGACTTCGTCGCCGGAAGCGGAACTCGAGCGCGGAGTTCACCATCGTCGAACTCGGGAAGCTGTTCCTTCACGGCGTCCAAAGCCTTATTCCACACAACGGCAGAATACTCCCCGAGCTCGGCATAAAACTGCTCCGACGCCTTGTACTCGACCACAGCTTTCTTAGCCCGAGCCTCGGCAACCTGGGCCTTCAGCAGCGCCGCCTTAGCATCCTCTCTGCTTACGTCCCTCTCCTTCTCCAGTGCCGCCAAGCGTTCGGCCATGGCCGCCAGCTTCCTATCGGCAACCCGGAGAGACGCGTTCAGACGGCGAAGGGCACCCCGAGCCGCCGAGTTGGCGAGCTCCGCGGCCTCCGCCCGGCCCGCCACGACGTCGGCCTTATCCCTCTCCCGGCGCAGGTCACGTTGCAGGATCTCGACCTCTGAAGGAAACACCTCCACTGGCCTCGGGGCGTGGAACGCCCCCTCAGCCTCCATGCGAATGGCGAGGGCACAGTGCTGAAGAACCTGACAGAAGGCCGATGAGAAACCAGGAAGCATCCGAACCAAGGAAAGGCATACCAAGGCAAATGCGCGTAGATGGATTCGTACCTGGACCGCCCCTTGGGCCATGGCCTCCAATTGATCCCTCAAGGAGCCACACGGGAGCCTTCCCCCAGCCGATTCCTCCATCCCGGCGAGCAGACCAGTGGCAACGGAAAGTCCAGACGGAACAGTGAAGACAGAGCCCCCTTCCCGCACGGGAATCCTTTCGGGGGCCTTCGACGGCGGCGCACAAGAAACCGTCCTTTTCCTCTTAGGAAGGGGCCGGCCCTCGCCCTTCCTCCCATCACCAGTCTGGGACTCGGGTAACGGCTGACGACTTCGGCTGCCGCCAGAGAAACTCCCAGATGCCGCCGACGAGATAGACGGCCCTGCCGTCGGCGGAGAATCAGGCGGAGGACGCAAGTTAGCCCGGGGCTCGGCTACGCCACTAGCTTCCCCCCAACGCGAGCCGCCCGAAAAGTGGGAGCGAACCATGTCTCACAAAGGAGGAAGGACGCTGAGCAATAGCTACTCGAGAAAGAAGGGAAATGAAAGGTTAGGGGTCCTGGGGCGGGCCCACCCCCGTTTTATCGCCGCATCCAACGGCGCCCGTCAACTCCCGCCGAAACGGTCCCTTGCGCCCAGCGGCTCCGATCGCTCCACGTGGCAGCCCAGCGATTGGCCGCGTCCCGCCAGACGCCGCAGACCCGCGCAATTCACATCAGCCAGTTGGCGCTAGAAACGTGGACCGTCGCTTCCACTGCAGAGTGCACGAACCGGCGCACCCTCCTTAAATGCAAAGATCTCGCCTCGATTCGCTAGCGGAAAGGGCAACCGACGGTTCGAGGACTCATCCCGGCATTACCCTGAGAAGGAGCTCATCTCGGGGGGCCCGGCAGTCCATTCCTGACCTGACCCGCTAGCTGGACGGGGCAAGAGTGGGGGGCTAATAATGATGCTCGATATTGGCGACCTCCAAGATCGGGACACGTGGCAGATAACGTGTCCTAAGGCTCAGAAGAAAGGGCCCACAGGGGCCGATCAGGTCCCTGTGCCCGACCTGCAAGCGCAAACTGGCCCCGAGGAGGGCCCCCTGCAAATTACCCTCCTCGGCCCCTCAGCTTGCCCGAGCTGCCACGGGACAAAAGACTTCTCGGCCTCCTCGCTCGTTCCCGAGCCCTCAGCCGAGACCGTCTTCCTCGTCCCTCCGACCAACTCCACCACTCATAGGCGTAACCGCCGCTCCGCGAATCTCGCCATGCGCAGATTCTACGCCAACAACATCCCACGTTCCACGCCCTCACGATTCCCATTAATGGGTGATCCGCTCTCTGCGCGGGCGTGACGTCGGGAGCGTAACTGCCGGCGAGATTCTCGCGCCTGCCGCTGCGTGCCACCGCCGCTATATAAACCCCCATCACAGAGGGGTAGGATAAGCCATTCTTGACACTTTACGCCGTTACTCTGCTCGAATCTCATCACAAACTTGAGCGTCGGAGGGTCCTCGGTGGTACCAAACCATCCCGGGACTTCTTTGCAGGTACTCGGCGACAACCTCCTCACCCCGCCTTCTCCTCTCAAAACCCATTGAGACCCACACATAATGAAGGATGACCGGTCGAGTTCGCCTCGAGATCAACGGAAGACAACATCTGACGGAGGCCCCTAAAAGGAGCTCCATCAGTTTGGCAAAGATCCTCAAGAAAGTCTATGTTACCTTGTGATAAAAATTTGTTTTTTACCTATTCCGCCTCCCTATAAATACCAGGGTGAGTAACGTAGATTTATACTCTCTGAAGCTGCTATATATGGACATAATCATGTTTGTTTATCTAATGCAATTCCATAAAGGTTTATTAATTAAAACCCAAGAACTTACTGGAACCTGTATTAGAATGTGTCAAAATTCTAAGCAGCTGCTGCTGCTGTATTTCTTTCTTTTGCTTTTTTTTTTGCTGTGTATGTATATAAAATATCTTTTCCATCCGTATGAATTCGACCCAACCCATCTTTTCATTCAAGTCAAGAGAGGGCAGTTTCAGTTTTCGCCACATGTATTGAGATTGAATAGGATCAGGAGTTACAAATCTCTAGTTATAGAATTATTCCTTACCTTTTATTATAGATAAAGAAAGTTAGTATGTTTCTCTCTCTTTTTTTTAAGGTCATGTAGGGTTGGTGAGAGATAAGAGGTGTCCCTATTTATTTTTATTTTTTTTAGCATAGCCGTTATCTTATTGGCATAAACATGCATTTTTCTAAGAGGATTCTAAATTTCTAAAACCACATGTAGTATGTAGGAATTTTGACTTTCTAAGGAATTTTATATCGAGGGACAAATCTCTGTTAGCCCAATGATGCTTCCTATGTTCCCTGGGATGTGTTTTGCTGTCAATTGTTCTTTTTCTTTTGGACAATAACAAAGTTAATTTAGAGAGTTGAGAGCAGGATAAATACCAGAATGTGCTTCTGAAAGTATCCAAAAAAAAAATCACTAATAGTATGACTTTGGATGTACTTGAAATGCTTTTAACAGTGAGTGGTCAAGGCCTTCGAAAATATGTAAATAATTTCTTATTTTTATAGGTTTTGTAGATAACTTTGTTCTATTATATTACGCAAATAACCATAACATCGCTAAGAAGTTTTTATCTACTAGAATTTAATAGAACAGAAGAATTGTTTTCAAATTTCTGATAGAGTACAGGGTTCATTGCAAATCTTTTCATTATTGTTGCATATATTTATTTGCTATTTATTGAACTAATTAGTATTTGATGTCCATCAAAATGTTTCAGATGCAATGTTGCAAGTCTTTCATGTGAAAGAAGATTACCAAGAGAGCATAGCCGTTACGTTAAAACTTTCTTTTTCAAGATGCAAGATTCTCAAAGGGATCCCATCCAAAGAGAAAATGGGAAAAGAAAAATACAAGAGAAAACAGAAAAATCAGTGAGCAAATTTAGGCTTGAGACGTGAGCTGTATTTTCTAACTTGGAAATGCCACTTTTATATTAGATCATTGACAAAATCCATATGTAGAAAAAGCATTTTCCCGCTTATACCGGGGATTGCTTGTTATGAGAAAAAAGGACCACACATGCATTATTTTTTCTTCCAAAGAAAGTAGATAATGGTACTAGACCATATGACTTGTTGAATGACGCATATTTCTTCATTTTATTACAAATTCCCCATCACTTTGCTTGCTTGTTTATGAAAGGCTACATCATCATCACCTTTTGAGTAATTATCACACTGGTGCACACATGAGGAAGGTGCGGATCTCAACGTGTTGACACCAAACACACTTGTCATCTAGCAATTTCTCTTGATTCTTGCACAAAGCATGCACATTGTAATGATATATAGAATAACATCATTTTGTGTCTACGTTCAAATACGAAAATCCCCCCTTGGATGACAGCTAACACATAAATTTTTGAACTGCTTTTATATCCATATGCTGCAAGTTATCTTGTGGTTGAATCTTCAATAAAATTTCTTTTGATGTTCGGTCCTGTGAAGGTTTAGGAGAGAGTATAAATAAACCAAAATATTCAAATCATAAATTATTTCGATTGTGAAATTAATTACATACCGAATATAGTTTTCCATGCATTTAAGACATATCGTTCCATCCTAGGTTGCTCTATCATTCCAGCATTTTTGGTCACCCGTCAAGCCTTCGGTCCAATCAGTAAGTGCCACGTGTCGAAGCACCCCAAACGCTATCCTACTCCAGCGCGACATCTTATCGCCTCCCTTTCATAAACGCCCCTCACTCCCATACAGCCCCGTAACGCTTTTCTTTTTCCTTCTCCTTTTATCCCTTTGCACAGAAAACGCTCACAAATTCCTCAAAACTTGCAAAAATGCGCCTCCTCGATCAGCGCCTCCTCTTCCTCCTCGTCGGCGCCGCCCTGGCATCCTTCTTCCTCTCCCTCTCCACCACCACGGTCCCCTCCGCCTCCATCGCCGCCGTCGCCGCCGTGGAAGGCGGGGCCCACAGCCATCCGGTGACGGTCCGGCACGTGGCGAGGAGGGTCCCGCTGGCGCTGAAGAGCAAGCGGCTGAGGGTGGTGGTCACCGGCGGCGCCGGGTTCGTCGGCAGCCATTTGGTGGATCGGTTGATCGCGAGGGGAGACAGCGTGATCGTCGTCGACAACTTCTTCACGGGGAGGAAGGAGAACGTGATCCACCATTTCGGGAACCCAAACTTCGAGCTGATCAGGCACGACGTTGTGGAGCCGATCCTGCTGGAGGTGGATCAGATCTACCATCTCGCCTGCCCCGCCAGCCCCGTGCATTACAAGTTCAACCCTGTCAAGACCATCATATCCTTTTTCTTGCATTTTTTTATTTCGACCATTTTGTATTTTATGATGGTTTTGTTAAAAATAGGATTTGATTTTTCTTCAGGTCTTTACAAAAAAAAATAAAATAAAAATCTCCACATGCCTGCTTCTCACACCTACTAATTTTCTTTTGCTTGCTATTTGTTTTCGTTGATCTACCTGCTAGGCTACTGCTACGGTCCTTTTGTTTTCTTTGGTGGTAATCGTCTTTGAATTATTCAGGAAAAGTTTTTTTTTCCTTATTTTAATTAGTTGGAATTTGTCTTGAAAGCAAAGTCATGACAAAATGTATTTTATGATAAATTAAAATCAAACTATTTATCTTTAACTCGTAACGTTACAAGACGAATGTGGTGGGCACGCTCAATATGCTAGGCCTGGCGAAGAGAGTCGGGGCTCGGTTCCTGCTGACCAGCACCAGCGAGGTTTACGGCGACCCCCTCCAGCACCCGCAGGTCGAAACCTACTGGGGCAACGTCAACCCCATCGGTAATTGAATTCAATTCAATTCTTTTCTTTTTTGTCTATGGGTTTCATTTTTTTTTATTGTATCATTTAATAAATAAAATAATGTGGGGCCCACAGGGGTGAGGAGTTGCTACGATGAGGGGAAGCGGACGGCGGAGACTTTGACCATGGACTATCACAGGGGTGCCCAGGTTGAGGTACGTTACTCTTTTTCAACTTTTTTTATTTTATTTATTTATCTAACAATAATTTACTAATAATGATTTGTTTTGTGAATATTTATTTTGATAAAAAAAAATGTGAGTAGGTGAGGATTGCTCGGATCTTCAACACATATGGGCCCCGCATGTGCATAGACGATGGCCGAGTCGTCAGCAACTTCGTTGCCCAGGTTTTCCCCCTCCTCCTTTCTTGCTCCCTTTGCCCTTTTCTTGGGACACGTGGCGTCATCTTTTTGGTTACATGGAATTTGTAGTATAGCAGGGGAAGGCCTCCCAATATATTTATTCAATTTGACCATGTGGTTAGGGGAAGGGCCCTTGTGGCTGTGAATGCCTGGACCAACGGGTGTAAGGTAGTAAAAATTATTTCATTTGCCGGGCAGTATACATCTGATCAAGAGAGAAGTAATAAAAGTGTGGGCTTCACGCGCTGTCCAAATCTGCCCGAAACTCTCTCTCTCTCTATCCCCTGTCCGGATATATTACATCCGGCACACCGAATAATTCCTCGTAAAGTAAGAGGCTGGGGCTGGGGCGTGAGGGTCAGTCCCCTATTGAGCGGGGCTTCGTAGGGCCTGTTCATAGGCCACTTTTCCTTGTATTTTATTCTGGAAAATAGTCTTCTGCTATATTGTATGGCTTGGATGATTATGTTTTGCTTAATTAACAAAAGCCATCTGATTTTATTAGGACGTCCGGAAATTAGTCATGCCTCTAGGCAAGGATATATAGAAATCCAATATTCCAATGCAATTAAATGCTAAGAAGAAGTCGAGATAAAAAAAAATTGTTGACAGAATTATCCATTGGAAAGGATTCATATTCTGAAAGATTCATTCTTAATTAAGGCATAATAATTGAAGAATTTATATATAAATTAAGAGAATGATTCTATACATGAACTAGTGGATGCAATTATATTATGATCGGAAATACAAATTACCATCTATCATCAAATTATATTTACTGCTTGCAATCTCATAAAATGTAATATATAAATATACAGGCCCTGAGAAAGGAGCCATTAACGGTCTACGGAGATGGCAAGCAAACCAGGAGCTTTCAATATGTATCTGATTTGGTAATTTTTCGTTTCTTTAACCACCCCACCCCCCTCGCATCCCGCCCACCGGTAATCGAGAAAAGATTGAATTACACTAAAATGCCCTTAACTATCATGGTTTTCACTAAACTGCCTTAAAGTTTTCTCATTATGGTAAAATCCCTTAAACCTTGGTTCTAAAGGATTATTCTACGTGATAATGAAAAACATTAAGGTAGTTACCGAAAAACAATGTAGTTTAAAGTTATTTTAGTGTAATTTACCCTTGTAAAAAAATCAAAAATCATAATAATTTGGCATTTTTAGGTTGAGGGTTTGATGCGATTGATGGAAGGTGACCATGTGGGTCCCTTCAACTTAGGCAACCCAGGCGAATTCACGATGCTTGAGCTTGCGCAAGTCGTTCAAGACACAATAGATCCCGATGCACATATCGAGTTCAGACAGAATACAGAAGACGACCCTCATAAGAGAAAACCTGATATCTCAAAAGCTAAAGAGCTTTTAGGCTGGGAGCCGAAGATTTCTCTATGTAAAGGATTGCCCCTTATGGTTTCAGATTTTCGCAAAAGGATTTTCGGAGATCACTCGTCGATTGATGCAGCAACATCTGTGTGATTGATAAATAGAGAGAAAAATGGAGCGGTGATGGCTGGTAATAGTTCTTGATTATTTTGGTTTTTCTCTTTCCCCCCCTCGATTTTAATTATTTCTGCCAATTTTTTTGGTGATATATTTTGTAGGCCGCCTGCTTAGATATCAATATAGGCGGTTCATTTCTCTGATTCAGCATTGATGTTACAATGCTTTATTGTTTATTACCATCAGTGTGGGATATTAATTGCAAAGTCATCACTATAGGGCAAGCAAAGTAAAGTGCATTGTCACCGACTGCTTTTCTTCAATTCAACCGTCCTATATTGTATGTGTTTATATTCTCACATGTTCTTTTCCTCTTTAGATCTTGTTCCTTGTCTCATAGTGTTGCCGTGTGTTCATCATTGTACACTTTTGGTCGGTTAGATTGTTTGTGAGGGGCTTATCTCTAGAATGGAAATAAGAAAAAAGGTAAAAGTGCATTGGTCAGTGAGAGTTAGCCACCTGGCCATTAGTCTACATTGATAGCACAATTTGTCATTTTTGCTGCATAAATATGAAAATAGTAACAAATGTATAGTTTTTGTAACACTATCGATTTATCAAACTACAAATAAAATCTGCGATTTTACTCTTTTTATTCGTCTACCCTGCAAAAATCAGGAAAAATCATGGAAGTGATTATAGAGAGAAATTTTCTGAGGTAATACGAAAAGTTCTCTTAACAAGTAGATCATCAAACCAAATCTGCATACGCACTCTGTTAACAATGAAGGCATGACGAAAATAATTTGAGAACCGTATTGCTTTCTTTCCATCAATAAGAACATAAAAATTACAGGCTGGATTGCTTTTAGCCACTTAACAATTGTGAAAAGCAAATCATTTTCTAATGCAGGCAATTTAGTTTCCTGAAGACCATAGGCCAAAACATGAATGCAAGAGAAAAATCTTCTCCTTGAAAAGAAAAAAAAAATCCACCATCATTGTAAATACCCAGGATACATCATTTTAGACCAAGAAAAATTTAGACAACGGAATTTTATCTTAGCTCAAAAACGGAATTTTTATTCGTTTTGGATTCCACATTGTAAGGCTCAAGCAAGTGCTCCGGTGCAAGCTGTGACGGGCACTGCTTCGGTCTTTCTTTTGTTGGAGCTGTATTTCTTAGTGATGAACCTGAGATATCAACACCATTATAATTTTTGCCATGAAATCTCCAAAGCAAAATAAGGTTGATCATGTTGCAAGTTTTGAGTAGGTCGCGCTTATAGAATGTATGCAGGATGCTTAAATACTTTATTTCACATCTATGGAATTCAAACTAACCAACAGCATGTGAGGAGAGCTATCAACAAACTAACTGCTTTCATGGAATATTCAATTCTATTTATGCTAGAGTTGGTTCATATTCAGGAGTCGATGAAGAGCGAAACGGTTCGTTGCAAAGTTGGGGTCTGAGTTCTTCTAGAATTTGGTTTTGATGAAGATTTGTTTTGGAGATTAATCAGGAAAATTTGTTGGAGAATTCTTGGAAGGATTGTTGGAAGATTTATAAGAGATTTTTCAGGAGCTTAATTTGGAAAGATTTGTTTGAAGATTTGTGAAGAGAAATTTAAAATTTGTTTTAAAGATTTGATGGGATCCTAATTGGAGTAGGGTTTCTATTATTTTGTGCTATAAATAGAGGAGTCTTTTTAGAGAAAAATGGCCAAACATGAATAAGAAGAGAAGATAAAGTCAAAGTCCAAGGCCAAGGGGAGTCATCTACATATGAAGGTGGAGTACCAGAAAAATAGTTTTTGTGTTTGTATGAAGAGACGAAGGTAGAGACGAAGGATGGTCATCCACAGGAGGGATTTATCAAGAGTAATATTTATGTTTGTATGAGCGTTGAGATGCGATGAGAAAATATAAAATGTACCGGTATTCTTAATTATTAATGAAGAAATTCACATGTTTACCCCGTAGATGTAGGCCGTTGGTCGAACCACGTTAAATATTGGTGTTGAGTGTTCTTATTTTTGCTCGTCTTCCTAACATGCTTAGCGAAAACCTCTAACAAACCGATACCGGAGCGCAGGGAACCGAAAAGTCTTCGATTCTACGGTCTATAAGTTTACGGTGGGTGACGACGCATGTGTCCGCTTCCCATCTTCTTAGATTGTAATTTCGAAGGTGTTGGTTTAAAGGTCCAAGGAAGAAGTTAAGTTTGCTGCGGAGGTAAACAGAAGATGGCATGGAAAAAGTTCGGGTCAAGATGAAGCTTTGTTGAAGAGAAGAGATTGAAGATGTCTCGTTGAATACAAACCAAGGTGGAGATTTGTTAGAGTTGGTTCGTATTCAAGAGTCGATGATGAAGAGCGAAGCAGTTCGTTGCAGAGTTGATGAAGTCCGAGTCCTTCTAAGATTTGGTTTTGATGAAAATTCATTTTGGAGATTAATTAGGAAAATTTGTTGGAGAATTATTTGAAGAGTTGGAAGATTTATAAGAGATCTTTCATGAGCTTAATTTGGAAAGATCCTAATTAGAGTAGAAATTCTATTATTTTGTGCTATAAAGGAGGGAGAAAAGTGGCCAAACATGAAGAAGAAGAAGGCGAAGGGTAGTCATCCACAGATGAAGATGGAGCACCAGAAGAATGGTCTGTGTTTGTATGAAGAGACGAACACGGAGGCGAAGGGTAGTCATCCATGGGTGAAGGTGGAGGGGTTTACCATGAGTAGTCTTTGTATGAGCGTTGAGATGTGAAGAGAGAATAATAAAATGTACCGATATTCTTGATCATTAATGAAGAGGTTCTCATGTTTGCTGTAACGACCTCTTTCCTCTCATTATGCTACCCTACGAGTAGCCAAGAGGAAGTCGCCTCGGTTCTTCAAACTGAAGCCACTTCTCTTCACTTCCTCACTCGCATGAGCGGTTCGAGCAAGTCCCTTCTCATCTCCTTTGTTTCTCTCGATCCGTCACACCTTTACTTATCGTACTCTTCCTCATTACCATGGTTTCCTTTTCTTTGAACTTCTAATAAAAAAATTAGTTGATTATACGGTTTGATTGATTCCATAGCTTTTATTCTTAACTAAATTTCACATGCTCGACTACACCCTGCATGTCATCGATTTAGATAATAATAAGAAATCAAACCACCATTTTATTAGTCTTGTAATCCATGTCTTCTCCATTTCATATATTTGCTATATGTATTTAAATGAAACTTCTTGAGTTTAGGAACAATCGGACAACCCTTGCATATGGACGGCAGTATTTGTGACTTTTTCAAAGACGATTACCAACGATAATTCCACCATAAGGTTGCGATCTACATTTAGGAAAGAGGCAAGTGATGCATCATTGTCTTCGGCAATCCCAAGGCACTGACAAGAGAGGATGCCACCTAAATCAATCTGCAAGCTAAATATGTAATTTAGACAATTTTTAATTTCTAAGGTATTTATGTGGAAAATGTCATTTAAAAATTCTCAGGAGGTTTTAATTCATCCTAAAACCTTGAAAGTGTTTTTGATAAAAATATGTTAATTAAAATGTCAAGATTTTTCATAAAAACATATTTTATATTTTTGTGGTATTTTAATGTCAAAACCCAGCATTTAAAAGTTTATGGTATTTTAATGAAAAATCTATATTTTAGAAACTTGAGGGTATTTTCTTAAAAACTTTAATTAAAAAGTTGCTTTCATTTGATCATTTAAATGCATATAGCAAATATATGAAACAGAGGAGACATTGATTACAAGACTAATAGAATGCTGGTTTGATTTATTATTATAATCTAAATCGATGACATGCTGGATGTAGTCGAGCATGTGAAATTTAGTTAAGAATAAAATCCATGGAATCTAACAAGTCGTATAATTAACTATTTTTTTTATTAGGAGTTCAAAGAAAAGAGAACCATGGTAACACGGAAGAGTACAAGTGAAGGGGTGAAGACTCGAGAGAGAGATAAAGGAGATGAGAAGGGACTTGCTCGAACCGCTCGTACTCGTACGACCGGGAAAGTGAAGTGATCTCGATTTGAAGAATCGAGGCCGACCATGTACGGAAGATGGCAAGCTTGCGCTTCCGGCTTCCTTTTGGTAACTCGTAGGGTAGCGTAATGAAAGGAAAGAGTCGTTACATTCTACCCTCTTTCAAAATAATTTCATCATCGAAATTACTCAGGAAGGATGATGCAACAAAACGAAGAAACAAGATGGTTACAAAAAAGATCGAGATGGCGATGAAATGTTTATACGTTCGTTTTCGTTGCGTCGATACATGATCATCGGAAAAACAAGAAGAGATTCAACGAGATAGGATTCAAGAATGCAGTCGTTAAAGTCTACCCTCCTTAAAAGAAATTCGTCCGCGAAATTCTCTCAAGAAGGATATTGTAACAGAAGAAAAGGGTAGGATATTCCAGTCGTCGCACTCCACCAATCGATTTTCTAATCGATACGAAATAGTGTGATTCAAAGATGGATTCGAAAGATGTCAAAAGTTGAGAGATTATATTTGAGGTGAAGTTCAAGATTGATTCCAGGATTATGATGATATTCAAGGGAATATAAAAGTTGGTTGAATTACATAATTCTTGTGATATATTGCTTAAGACTTCAGGTAGATCAATTCTGCATGAAGTCTAGAAAGAGAGAAAAATAACCGTTTTGGGTGAGGCTTAGGTGTTGGGCTTTTGTAAGATTATATAATAGAAAAAATAGATGGAGGGATTATATATATATATATTACGGAAAATACACAAAACAAAGAAATACAATAGAATGATAATAGGAAGGTATATAAATTTTAGGGTCGTTTCATTTTATCCTCGTTAAAAATGATTTCGTCCTTGAAACTACTCAAGAAGGATGACGCAACAGAACAAGAAAACATGATGGTTACAAGAAAGATCGAGATGGCGATGAAAGATTATACATCCGTTTCTGTCGTGTCGAGACATGATCATTGGGGAAACAAGAAGAGATTCAAGGAGATATGATTCAAGAATCCAGTCGCGTTTTGTCGTCGTTTCACCAGTCAATACTTTAATTGCCGCGTGGATGTTGGCCGTTGATCGATCCACGTTAAATATTAGTGTTGCGTGTTCTTATTTTTGCTCGTCTTTCTTTCACGCCTAGCGAAATCCCTAACAATTTAACTAATGACCACAAATATGAATGAAATTAATATTGATCCTGAATGAGCATGATGCAGTATACAAAGCAAAAATCGTAAAAGGAAACACTGTGATTATAGACGATTTTCACATGAAGGTATATTCATGCATGCAATGTAAAAAGGTAACGTTGATGAAATATATATCAATCAGAATTTCCCTTTGATATTTCAAATTTAAATATATGATGTTATATGAAAAGAATTAATGATTAAGATTACACGTATTTAAGAATCGATGTAAACAAGCAAATTATATTGACAAATATTAGAATATCTAATTTCCTTTCTTTGTCTAGAAGTATGCGTGCTTAAAATGGAATGGAGGGGTCAAATCACTTTTCATGTCTCTTTCATTCGGCTAATTTCCATTATGCAACTTAGCACAGGCAGATATAAAAGAAAGTTTATAGAAGGCTAAATTTCATAAATGTATTCACGAACTATCACTTTTTGTGTGACTAATATCATGAACTAATTTAATTGCAAAAAGGTATCCAAACCTTTTAAATCATTAATCCTCAAACTCTTTGATCCCAAAACCTAATTCTCTAAATCCCTAGTTCCATAACTCTCAAATAAGAAGACTCAAAACTCTTAGAATTCCTAAATTCCAAAGCCCCTCTCCATCTTTCTTAACCCATCATTTTAGAACTTTTGAATCACTAAATCTTTAGACCCCCTAATCGTTAAATCTCCAAATTTTGAATCCCTAAATCACTAAACCCATCACCCCAAAATCTTTAGATCCCAAAAATCTCTAAATGACTAAATTTAGAAATTCCTAACCTTCAAATCTTTAAAATACCAAACCCTTAATATTTTAATATCTGCATCTCCAAATTTCTAAATCTCAAACCTCTAAATCTTGCATGCCCAACTAATTTTCTTTTTATAAAAATCCTTAGAGCTTGACAATTTCCTCCATTTTTTCTCTTTAGCTCCTTCTGCTCATCCTTGGCCTTCAACCTGACACCACACTCCATCATTGCTCCTCCAATCTTCAACTCACTTTAATTACTAATTTTTATGTAATATATTTTATTGTAATTTACTGTTATTTTCATAGAAACAATGTTAAAACAAAGTGAAGAGTATAATAGTCCATTCATAAAAAAAATTAACGCGGTTATGTCGAAAAAAATAATTTGTTGTACTTATATTTATTTTTCAAAGTTAATAGTATAAATCGCACAAAAGTGGAAAGCTCAAGGATACATCTATGCAATTTAGCCATTATAAAATTTAGAATAAATTAAAGGGTAAATTGTCAAAAAGCCCGTGGCCCACTCCGGAGTTATCAAAAAACCCTTGTAATTTCGAAATTGCTGGCAAGGGCTTCCTGTTGAAAATCTTTGTGAATAAACCTCTGGGTTGGATTTCATTTAGGCTCGTACATCCCTCACACCGCTTAGATGTTACATGCAACTACTTCCTGCATAGCTATTGCAGGCAACTGCCTAGATATTACAAGCAACTGGTATACCAAGGGTTTACGATGGGCCCAGGGTTTTTTTGACAAGGCCCAGAAAGCCCAGGGGATTTTACACAAGTTCTGAATGGGCTGGGGGCTTTTTGACAATTTACCCATTAAAGAAATACATGCCTCATGGCACTTGAAAGTATGGTTCCGTTATGAAACAGATTGTGCAGGTCAAAATTCAAATTAGCAATAAAGTGTAATGCTATTAGCAGAATAGATTTCATGTGACGATGTGAGATTAACGGTCTAAAAATATTTACCTAAAGAAATCCCTCCATAATAACTCAAACATCAGCCAGTTCATTCCATTATCTGCCCCTGCACCACCATTCTTCTGACTTGAAGCGGATATGGTTCTGAGGACCAGAATTGCAAACCAACTAGTTAAATCGACAAAGTAAAACATGATCACAAATTTCTTTTTATCATATTCTCTGCAAAGCTGAATAAGAAAATTAACCCTTTTCTTTTCATTCTCCAAATAGTGAAATATGGGCATTAGGAACATAAAAAATTGGACATAAACTGTTGATGTATGGTGTAACCTTTGATGCACATAGATGTAGCAACGTGGGTGTTGCCTATTAAAAATACCCCTTATGAAGCTTTGTTTTTCACTAAACTAGCTCAAAAAATTAGTCCAGTAAACTACATCAAACTTAGGTTTCAAGAGAATGTTTTGGCTAAAGTACCCCTTAACGTAGCGATTTAAGTGCAATTTAGCCTCAAAAAATTAGTCCAGTAAACTACATCAAACTTACTGTAATTAATTTTTTTAAGGTAGTTTACTGAAAAACAGCTATAGTTGATGGTATTTAAGTGCAATTTAGCCTTATTTACGGTATAAACGTTTACTGAAAAACAGCTATAATTAGGGGCATTTTAGTGCAATTTAGCATTATTTATGGTATAAGTGAATATGTTATAAGAATCCATTACTTAACAAGACACGTGTCGATGATGTCATACGAATCAAAATTATAGACAACGCCCAATGTGGGCAGCTGACATACAATTTCACTTATAAGAATAGCGCGTACCTAGTAGCAGTCTTTTTCAATTCCTCGTACATAAAACGTGGAGAAAGACATCCGGTTGCTAGCCATGGAGAGATTTTGCATGAGAAATTAGCACCATAGATACTATCTCGTGCACCATCTTTGCTCTCGATTTTCGGTTGAGCATGGCATTCAGCAGCAAACTTTTTGAGTCTCTCCAGTGCCTCGGTCTCGCCACCCTTGAGGGAAGCACTAGCAGCAGCTTTTCCATCCTACGAGGAAGAAAAATATTACTTGGATTCATGACATGGATTCACAGGAAGTCCATATAACTACACAATGTAAAATGAAACAGTACATTAGCACCTATATTTATTTATACAGAACATGAACGATTCAATGTATGAAATAAACATGTAAATGTGAGTTTTTACCTTTTAGAAATTGGATATGGTCAAAAAAAGATATGTCAGTTGTCAGTTTAATCGAGGAAACTGCTCTCAACAAAGCTAATTCAAAGAAAAAGATTTATGCAGTCAAACACAATCGGAATCGAGTCTCAGTTATTGTTGGTGTTGTATGTATTATGCCAGCCATCCATTGCACATTCTCATTTCAACCACACTTATATTTTCAAGCATGGAGTGCCTTATATGCTTGACATTCGATCTATAAAGCAATGTTGATCTTGTAATCACAAGAGAAGTTTCCCTTTAGTTTCATATGTACGCTCTACAGCCACTAAATACTCTAAAGCACTTTTCTCTTCAACCATCCAACTGTAATTCTATGAACCACAACCTCCTAGTCCTTGACTTCACCATCACAATGAAAACTATGTATGGAATGCCTTAATTTAACAGTCCACACACAAAATACAAACACGAAATCTTTGAGTTTAAATTGGCGCAAGCATTGAATCAACTGTCTTCTTTTTCACTCATCCATTGCAACATCTCAATTGCCCAACCCATAAAGCAATGCTAGTCTTATACATTCTATACAGCTTTCCCATCAATTTCTCAGTACCCTGCAATCCTATAATATCCCAGAGGTGCTTCTCAATCCCAATCATCACCGTCATTATATGAAACAACATTCTTGCCATCACAATGAAAACTTGCATAAGAAATGAAGCTTCAAATGATAAAATCGAACATACCTGCGGGGGATTCAACCCTAAATCCATCAAGCTTGGCACCTCCCCAACCTCCACATCCCCTTGCGCCGGCAACCCTTTCACCTGCTCCAACGCCTCGATCGTCTTCCTAATCCCAACACTCTTCAGCTTCTCCCTAAACCCTCCATAATTGCTCGGCATCTTCTCCAAATCGAACCCCAAATCCTCGACATGATACAATGTACTCCCCCAAAAGTACTTAACTTCAATCCCCTCCTCCTCCATGGCCTTCTCCACCCTCTCCTCGACCCTCACCTCGTCGCTGCTCACCTCTCTATGAGCATACACCGCATCCGCCCCCACCGCCTTCGCCAATTCAACAAGAACTGTCTCAGGCCGCCCGACTCGGATGACAAGGTCCGACCCGCGGGACCGGAGCGAGGCGCGGAGGTCGGAGACGGATTCGATGAGGAACCGGGCCCGGTAAGGGCCGGTCTTGTCGAATCCCGACGAGGACTTGCCAAAGTCGCGGGGGTCGAAGAGGAAGGTGGGGAGGAGGGAGAGGGAGTCGTTGGAGGCGAGGGTGAGGGCCTCGTTATCGTGGAGGCGGAGGTCGGCGCGGAACCAGACGACGGCTGTGCGGCGGGCGGCGGCGGAACCGGAGGGGGCGGAGGGGCGGCGGAGGAAGGGTGTGGGGGCCTGGAATGGGGTGGGGGTGAGGAGGTTGGATGGGGCCCTGGAGCTGGGGCGCTTAGGGTTTGAGCTGGGGGATGTGGAGAGAGAGAGAAGGGAGGAGATTTGGGAGGGGATCTTGAGGTTGGTTGGGAGAGAGGAGAGAGGAGAGAGAGAGGGCTTGGTAGAGGAGAGGAAGAGAGATGAGGAGAGAGAAAGGGAGAGGGAGATGGAGGCGAATGAGGGGAGGTTGGGGGTTTGTTGTTGTTGTTGGGGTTCGTTTACTTCAATGGGATCTTGAGCTAGGGTTTGGGGGTTGAGCTCCATTGATTTGAGATGAGAGAGAGCGAGGATAATGAGAGGGGGTGATGAATTTGAGAGGCTTGGTGAAGGGAGAAGAAGTGAGGGCGAGGATCAGGTGTGGGGCATTTATTTATTTATTTATTTGTACATTTGCATTCTTTTATATACAAACCATCAAATAACTCATATTTCTAAAAACAACCACAAGAAAATAGAAATTTTAAAAACTACAAACAGAATTTTTAACATATCTAAATGAGTAAAAATGCATCTTCTTTATTGCATCAATTTTTTTGCTATTGTGGTGTACCAACAAAGTTAACTCTAATCCGAATTGTTTTCACTTAAGTTTTTAACATTTGGACGGAATTGGAGAAATTTGTTCTACAGCAACAAATCGCGTAAAAAAAATAGAACATTTACAAAAAAATCATGATCTAAACTTCTATAGCAATCCAAGTCCTTGTTCTTCATGAGCTCGTGTTTGAAAGAGATAGAGGATGACGGCATTTAAGACTTTCATTACTTAAGATTAACCATGGTTATCTCGAACTCAGTATCGAAACTGAGTTAATCCAACAGATGTGTCTATTTAGTTAACGGAAAGTTTCCGTTGGTTGTTTTTGAAAATATGATATTTTTTATGGTTGGATATAGAAAAAAACCTACAAATTTTATTGTTGCTTATAATTTATTTTTTTTAGCTAAAAACGTGACCATGTTTTAGGTAGCTAGTTCTCTTTGAGGTTAAGGGTGCAACTATGGGGGGAGTTAGAGTTAGACAAACATGGATAAAAGGAATTAAAAAGGATAAATTAAATGTTGAATGAAAATATGGCTCTTGATAAAGCAAATCGAAACTCCAAAATTTTGGAAGAAAGGTTTGCTGCTGCTGTTTTTCCGGAGGACAAATCATCGCACAAAGACCTCTTGAGTTGATTTCATACGATAAAAAGAAAGTTTTAAAAAAACGCATTTGTATTTCATAGTTGGGTCGAGAAAGTGTTGCGAAGCTTTCCTGACCAACTCTTAAACGGTAAGGAACAAAAGAGGGGTTCTGAGATCTGCTCATATGAATGGGACATGCTGTCTCCATCCCTCTTTTGCTCCTTGTTGTTCAGGAGTTGCTTGAGAGCTTGTTGTTCATGAACATTTTTCTTTTTGAAAATTCGGATTTAACAGCAATTATGAAAATTGTTGGAATTAATATGAAGTATTGGAGTGGGTGCATGGTGATCATGTTATGGTAGAAGAAGATGCTGACTGCTTTAGGCTCACCTACCCACTTGGCCTTCACCAACCTTCTTCTACCCATGGCTTAGTTGGTGAATTTAGTCAGTCGTCGCTTTATTATTAAGATATAAGTTATTACATTCTATATTTTCTGCATAGAATAGTTTTAGACGCATTACTGTTGAGGAGGTTGAAATTTTTTTAAAAAATTAAACCAACAAAAACAAAGACCAAGTTCTTGAAGGCATGATTGCCCTTATCAGTAGTTGCCTGTTGTTGGGTCAAATGCGTTTCATATATCGCTTGCTCTAATTATTTTATGTATGAACGGTTCATTATATCAATTAGCAACCTCTCGCTTTGAAATAAAAAGTCTCATCCAGCTTAAAATTCACATCAAGCTGCATGTTGGCCACACATATAACCCATGATAACCAATTTAGCCACAACAAGAAAAAGAAACTAACTCTGAAGTCCAAAAGGAAAGGCAATTGCGCTCTCTGACACAAAACCCTTATAATTGACTATAACAAACAACCATAAGCTTCAATTTAGAGTTTGTGCATCATCGTTCGTTACTATAGTAGCTTACCCAATTTATATAGATGGCCCTAGATTAGTATATTATATTTTCAGAACTCGTAGATGACAGAAGTTGGTCCTAGATTAATAATATGTCGCAACTAGATATATAGTATCCTAAACTTGGACATTTAAGTTGTACCACCATGTTTGCCCACACACAAATAAACAAATTATTAAAGCGTTGTTGCACGAACCCCACCTATATTAAATTTACACTATACATAGCACTTGTACCTGACTTGCACCCTCTCATTTAATTTTAAAACGTAAACACGCCTTTGTTGATCGACCAAAACCATGATCTAACTCGAAACTATTTTGTCGTTGAGAGTAGAATTTGAGAGGGATTCAAATTTTCAAGGGTCTTGTTCAATGAACAGAGCAGTGTTTGCAGAAGGTGATTGTGCTAATAAAATACTTGAGGGATGTAAGTGCAACATGGATAAACTAGAATGCTTTTTTTTTTTTTTGAGTATTTGCCACAAGTTTGGCTTCAAATTCTTTATATATATATTTCCCCGTCTCCAAAGAAGATTACCAACCAAAAAGACTCATATCACACATTCATCTACAACACCCTCATCGAATCCCATCCTTCTCTCTCCTCAATCTCACTTCTCAATCTCACTTCAGTGATGACTCCGATCATACCTCAGAGCTCTTCTCAAGAGTTCAATGGACTAGGGTTCTCAATCTCACTTCTGTGATGACTCTCATACCTCAGAGCCCTCCTCAGGTGTTCAAGAACAGATGTGAGGGCATGGACCGCGTTAATATCCTCGACCGCGATAATATCCTCTCATTCGCGTGCGAACCCAAAGCTTTACTCGAGCTCTTCCATGCAATGTGCGCATCAAATCTCAAACCCAATGCCATCACTTTCTTAGGAGTTTTATGTGCTTGTGTGCGGCAGGCCTCAACGAAAAATCCCAACACCATTTCAACATAATGAACGTCGCCTTAGGGGCTGTTTGGTTGCTGGATTTGAGAAGGACTGTGAGATTTGGATTCACAAATCTTTAGGATTCACTAATTCTTTGTTTGGTTGGGCCCAAAACAATTGCTTGGATTCTTAGCCACGTAGGCAACAAGCAGGATCCTAAAGTCCTGGAAAAAAACCAGGATTTGTGAGAAATCCTCAACCATGTAGCGTTTCCACATTAAACAATTCGTGGGCAGGCTTTACTCTCACTCGCGTTCTTTCCTTCTCTCTCTTCTTTTCCTCTTCGAGATCGACGATGAGTCCCTTTCCCAAATCGACGTCGCGATCTCGCCGATGACAACCGTGGTTCGACGAAGCCTACTTCGAAGCCTAGCAAGCAAACATCCCCTATTCTAAGGACAAATCGAGCTCGATTTGGGGTTCGACGGTGAGTTCGACGCGCTCGATTTGGGGTTCGGTGGAAGTCGACGACGCGGCTGCGAGGATGACAACCATCGTGCGACGACCCTAGTTCACATCCTGAGAAGAGAACCCCCCTAATCTAAGAACAGATCAAGCTCGATTTGGGGTTCGGTCACGAGTTCAACGCGTTGTGAGTTCGACGAGGTCAATTTGAGGGTTGATGGTCGGTGTCAGTTCGACGAGCTCTGAAAGGTGGAATGGTGGTTGGGTCGACGACGGTGGTGACTTGGACGACTCTCACGGCACTGATCGGTTCTAACGGTGGATTTCTTCGACGATCACGAGGCCGGTCGCTGCAACAAAGGTGATCATTTCGACGATTGAGATCCCCGATCTCCTGCCGTTATAGCTGCAAAGGTAAAACTAACCTGGTTTTAGCTGAAATTTTGAACATGGATATATTTTTTTCCCTGCACAGATGAATTATTTGGGTAGGATGTCTCATGCTTGAAATTGTTCTAGTTGTGTTTTATGCATCATAGCTGTGTATCATGTGTATAGAAAGAAATGCAGGGAGATAGTGTTGGTTGTTGATGGTTTTACAGGCATGGAATTGTTGATATTTTTCGATTTTCATCTGCAATTCTAACTTAGTTGTTCGAGTTTTAGCTTACTGCTAGAATTATTATGGTTTTCGAATGCATTGGTTGTGATTGGTGTCTTTGAATTTATCTTCCGCATATTTAGTTGTGATTTTTTTTTTAATTTGCGATTGTAGATGAGCTCACAATTGGAGGAAATGATTTTACGACTTTGCATTGGAGGTGCCACTGCTGTAGTCCTTGCGCTAAGAGCTTATATTTTGTTAAAGCGCAACGAACATAATACAGGTAGTAACATTCCTAGAGACCCCTCATGGAGAAGACATTTATGTACAAATGTACACATGTTTCGGATATTGAATGATAGTAGTACTAGTTGTGTTGATTACCTACGAATGCGTAAAATACATTTTCTCAAACTTGCACAACTATTTAGAGAGTTACGAATCTTGCAAGACACCGTTCATGTACTAATTGAAGAGCAAGTAGCCATGTTTCTTCATATAGTAGGACACAAAGCTAAAAACAGAGTTGTGAGACTGGAATTTGTAAGATCCGGTGAAACGGTAAGCAGTTATTTTAATGACGTCTTGCACGCTATATTTTCTATTCATAACCGTTTTATGAAGAAACCAACCGGTGCTACTCCTCCATAAATCGTCCATAATCCTCGTTGGTATCCATACTTTTCGGTAAGCATTAATTTTTATTTGTAAGCGGTATTTGAAATCACAAGTAGCACTTGAAATTTGTTGTAGGACTGTATTGGGTTGATCGATGGGACACATGTAGATGCAATGGTCCCCGTAAAGGACGTACCGCATTTTAGGGGCCGTAAGGGCCTGACGCAAATATTTTAGCAGCCGCAACCCCGAATAACTATTCACCTATATCTTGGTTGGTTAGGAAGGGCCAGCCAATGATTATACAGTCCTTAAGGACGGTTTATCATTACCATCGCCACACGGTTTGCGAGTGTTAGAAGGTACAAAATATCTTCGTTAAATACGATTAAGATTAAGTAACTGATAATCAATTAATAAACTATTATTTCGTTTCTTAGGAAAATACTATTTGGGCGATTCGGGTTACAGTACAGGTCATGGAGTAATTTCACCTTATCGTGGTGTTTGATACCACTTGAAGGAGCATTCTGGTCACATGCCCACCAATAGAAAAGAGCTTTTCAACCTACGCAATTCTACTTACGAACAAAAATTGAAGCCACATTTGGGATTCTAAAATACCGATTTAAAATACTATCGGCAATGCCACATCATCCATTTCCAACACAAGTTCAAATTGTTATGGCATGTGCTATTCTTCATAACTACATAGCTATGGTTGATCCGGATGACGACATATTCAACGACGTCCAAGAGCACCGGTTTGAAGAAGGTGAGGTTGTGGATGAGGATGGTCCGGACATCATTCAGTTCGACCCAAATCAGACACACGCCGAGTTGAGGGCGGAAAGAGAAGAGTGAAAGACCCGACGCGATCAATTAGCTTAGGATATGTGGGTAGATTATTGCAGTGAATATCATGGGGGGACACAACAGAGTCGATTACATGATGCTCTTTTTAATTCAATTTATATAGTAACCAAGATAAATGTTAACGGAGTCGGGCACTCTTTGTTTTTGTTTTATGTTGCATGGAGTAAATATTATTTTTTGTTCATTTCATTTAGATAGTATTGTTTGTTTAAACTTATTAAGTTTTTATATCATATTTTATTGTGTTAAATTTTATGTGCGTTTATTGTATGTTTTGAATTCTATTTTACTTTCCAATAAAATAGTATGTCATGCTGTTTGTTGTTATGATTTAGGTATGCCGAATACTCCTCCAAGATTCTATCCTACAACTGGCGAGTGGGTTCAGTTTCCATTCTCACCCCCGATTCAAAGTCCCCCGGATCCGTAAGAAGATAATAATCATGCTCGATTCAGGTATCCTCCACCTAGCGCAGGTTTTTACCCCCCATGCCCGGTATGATGAACATGTACCCTCCCATACAAGATGAGTCTTTCTTTCAGGGTTTGATGCCAGGTTCGGCAAATCAAGGTTTCATGCCGTACTTTAACAGCCCTGGCAATACACATGTACACTATCCAA
This sequence comes from Agapanthus africanus, assembly GCA_030015575.1. Taxonomy (NCBI): domain Eukaryota; kingdom Viridiplantae; phylum Streptophyta; class Magnoliopsida; order Asparagales; family Amaryllidaceae; genus Agapanthus; species Agapanthus africanus. The sequence goes on along the minus strand of JASDDO010000022.1, from coordinate 695,768,552 downwards.
TGAGCTCGAACGCAAACACGTTCATAGAATCATCAAATAGCGATGCATATGGATCTAATACTTACGGTGGATCAGGAAAATCTTTACATAGTCGTGCCGAAGAGATTAAGCATTCTTCGCCTATGAAAAAACGTAACAAGAAAGCCGTTGCAAAACCTAAGGAAACAGTTCCGGCTATGAGAGGACGGGATAAAATTTGGATAGATGCTCATGATGATATACTCATCCCCTTTTTGGCTTCACAGGCTAAAAAAGGATTGAAAGAAGATCAAGGATTTAAGAGGACAGCTCTCACGGCAGCAGCCGTACATATTAACCAAGAATTTGGTGAGACTTACACTACGGATAATGTGCACAGTCACATTAAAGCTCTGAAGAACGTATGCAAAAATGCTTAAATGTTTTGATTTGACCGGCGTGGGATGAGACGAAGATAAGAAAATGCTAGTAATGGAAGACGAGGAGTACAAAACCTTTTCAAGGGTAAAATTGCTTCTAATTTATGCTTAAATTTTATTTTCATTAAATAACTTGATTAATTTATTTGTAATATTTATTTTGGCAGACTAATCCTAAGCTGAAAGATTATGTGAACCATCCACTCACACATTTTGATAATCTTAAGCTAATATGTGGGGATGACGGGGTCACGGGGGCCTACAAACAGTCGATTTATGAAGAAGTTGATAGGCCGCAAGCTTACGAGGCTCCGAGCGGAGAAAATGCTAATGAAACACAAAATGATAACCTTCAAGTTCGTAAAAATAGCAATGTCTCTTCGAGCATCAATAGTCGAGGGAGTCGTCGTCGGACCAAAGGTAAGACTATATCGAATGATGTTGAATCTCTTGATAATGTTATAAACAGCATAGAAAATGTTGCTATGTCGATCCAAAGGGCGCAAATGCATTGGATCGAGAAGTTTTCAGAGTGTATGCATGAAGTTGGGAGAAACTATCCCCGCAAACTCTTGGATAAGGCAGTCCAAAGCTTTCGTAACGATGAAATTGGTGCACGGATGTTTACGGTGATGTCGGAAGAATCGAGGAAGGATTGGATAGAGGAATTTGCATCAAATGAAGGCGTAGACGTTCAAGATGGTGGAAGGGACCGTGATGATGGAAACGATGATGATGAAGTTACTCCTCTTTAGGATTGAGATCTTTTGAATTTTATAATATTATTGAGGACGTATTTTCTAATATTTTTATTCTCCAGTAGGTACTTGTTATAATATGGTGGTAGTGTTGTTGGTGTTCCTAATATTGTTGTTATTATTAGTATTGTTGTTGTTGTTATATTTGATATCGTTCTCGTTGTTATTATTGTTGTTGCTATAATTGTAATGCTCATGTTGGTAGTGCCATGATTGTTATTAATATTTGTTGATGTTGGAATAATGTTGTGTCATGTTGGTGTTCATGTAAGTTACATTCAAGCTATATTTGTTGATGTTGGAAAATATGCAGCAGCAGCAAGCAATATTTGTTGATGTTGGAATATTTGTTGATGTTGGAATGATGATTGAAACACTTCTATTAGTTATAATTGATGTTGGTATGATATTATTGTTGATGTTGGAATATTGTTGCTTTATCTCTTTTTATGTCGTTTTCATTATATTGTCTATTTCTTCGCTACGGCGTCGTATATATGCTTGTGGTGGTTGTTTTCCGCCTTTGGGCGTGATTCGCTCCCGTTTGGGGATGCTTTACTTATATCCTATGTTTATACCCGTTTCGGGGCCAGTTTTTACAAAGGAGGTGCTGCCGAAATTTTTGAGAAAATGAACTTAAGCTTTAAACTTTTACTTGAGATTTCCAAATATTTTTAACAATGTTTTTATCACTTACTTCTTTTTATGGTTTAGATTTCTGGGTTTTCGGCTTACTTAAATTGCATTACGCATGTTGACGTCACGTGGTTTAAATACCGGTCATGCGCCAAATCTTAGGTCGTGACAAATCCTAAAGAAGTTCCTCCTCATCCCGATTGAGCTTCTTGGTTGTTGCTGCTGCATATGCAGGTAACAAATCATTATTCTTGCTGCTGCTGCATATGCTGCATTTTTGAAACAATTTTTTTCAAAACAATAAAAATCCTTTTTTGTCTTATTATAAGGTAACAACTCTTACACCCATCTCCTTAAAATTACCTATAAATCCTTCTTTTAGAATCCATCATTACAATTCTACAACCAAACAAGGATTACAAGGATTTACTAATCCAAAACTAGGATTTCATACCAACCAAACAACAAATTCTACAATCCCTAAAATTTCAAAACTAGGATCTTGGAATCCAAATTTGGAAATCCAGGAACCAAATAGCCCCTTAATATATCACCGACGATCCAACACTATGGCTATGTTGTCAACTTCTATGCACGTACCGGGAACATGACAAAGGCATAACATGTTATAAGCTCGAAGTTCATCGACCCCAATAAAAGGGTCTTGAACTTGTATCAAAATGTGAGAGGCATGAGGCATCGATGATTAATCTAGTTAGAACCAAAAAATTGGTTATTTTATCCGAGCCGTGATAATCAGATTATATATATAATGCATCATATGGGTGTTATTTTTTTTTTTTTTTTAAAGTTTGCCCTCGTGCAATACCGACTTCATGACTAAGCTTCGAGACAGAGGCTACATACTTCTTCAAATAACCGCGTTTTGTTTTCCACTATCCGTATATAACAAGGAGAGCAGGACATGGTTGTTCGTTTTACACCCGACATAAATTCTCTCTACTGGTAAAAGAAAAATGCTTACGATAGTTAAGCACTATCCATAGGTTTTTATCATTGTATCTATGCACTAATTCTTATTGGACATAGCTCTTGCGGTTAAAATTCTCTCTAAAACATCGAGGTTGCTGGAGGTTGCAAACAAAGAAAAAGGCAAAAGAAAAAAAAAGAATCCCGATTCATTCCCTAGCTTGTCAAGAACAATTGTCTTAAAAATCAACTTAAACTTGATTTTAACCTCTTTCACCACTGATCTCTTTCTAGTTTTGCATTAAAGGATGAGTTCATAACTAAAACATAATTTATTTGACTCGTATGTTTTTTTCCTTGCAAAAGCTTAATCAACAGCAACAAACATTTTCAAGAGAGATAAATGATAAAAGAGATGGTAGGCATAATTTTTATCAGATGGCTCCCATCGCATCATAGATAAAAATAAAAACATTTAAAAAAAAAGTAATTTAACACATTTAACACCCACATTACCCAATAAATTTTCGAGGCAAAAATTTATTGTCCTCCACTGGCATCGCGCAATCGATCATGAAGCTCGATCCCTTCTTTTTCCCGTCCTTTGCCGCCGCCGCCCGACTCATCTTCGCCCTCTCGCTCTCTCTTCCCTCAGAAAATTAGGGTTAGGGTTAGGGTTAGGGTTTTTCGAATGGAGAATCGATAGGGACTATCATTTTAAACGATAATTTTGTTGCTCCCTTCCATTGAAAAGACCAAAAACTTCTTAGAGTTTGTCCTCGACTCCTTTGTGGTCGAAATGGGCTTCATGGAGGTCCAATAACCATGCCCACTTCATTGTTTCCCCCCTCGTTTTGGGCCGGAGTCGGCGGTATGAATCCATTCCATATATTCTGCTCTATTAGGAGTCATCCCTTAAATTGATAAATGCTTTATCTAATTTAACTGAGATCGACCCCCAAAACTACAACTTCTTCCTAACTAGAGCAATTGTTACTCTCTAATACATATTTAAACCATCTCAGTAGATTTTTTATTCCTTACCTTATCATCTATATGAGCGACTTTTAACTTGTTACATGTTTACTCATTTTTTATCATATCTTCTACAGCAACAACACCTGTTCATTTCCACATTCTTATTTAAAACATATATAATAAATTTTTTGGACAAGTCGTGTTCTGATCGCGCAACTTGTTGATCCATAAAACAATGCTTGCTCCTTGCTATACATGTTGGCTTGTGTAAATTATCATTTTCCTTCAATTATTTTTTTTAAAACAAAAAATATACATTAAAGGGTTAGATTATAGATTAATCGCCTGATCTATCAATATTTTCTGAGGAGAAGGATGGATCAAGACTCAGATATAACTAATATTTTGAAAGAATGGGAGAGATCACTTCCTAATTAAAGCATCATGAAAATTGAATTTGTACTGGTTTCATATGCAACCAAATACAATTGTATCAAAGCCCAACAAAGAGCACAATGTTCGTTTGAAGTGTCGACCTCCTAAAGCCCATTCATAGATTCTAGTATCCGCATGTGCGATACATATGGATCGAACCAAAAGATTTATGACATGCAATGTAATGACACAAACAACACCACCACCATCAGAACAAGGCTTCGTTTAAAAATATTTTGGGAACGGCCATAAGAATCTCTCCTTTTTTTTTTCTTTTCTTTGTTAAGGAACCTTTCATCAATTAAGCTAACAACTAACGGTTTTTAATTATCTCTATCCATGTTCAGTTATATCTATTCATATCCTTAATTGCATCATTAACTATAATTTTGTCCTTTCCTGATTGCCTCTAATTGGGTATTGATTGATTTATGTTCTAATCACACAAACATTGACTAAAATATAAACTAAGAGAAGCTGGCATTCGAGTGAAACACCAACCTAAAAATCATTTATATCGATCGCGGCATGTATAAAAGTATAATATATGGGCGGTAGAAAAAAAATGCGAGAATATAAAGAGAAGAATTTGGTTCGGATGGTCGCATCTTTTTTATAATCCAAGGGTGGTGTTAGACTCAATTCATTTGAAAAACAAATAGAAAAATGAGAAGGAGTTTCCGTCCCAAGTCATTTACAATTAGCAATTTTCAAAGTAGAGTGCTGCGAAAGCTTCATGCTGTCTAATTAATATGCTATAAGTAGAATATAAAATTTCTACATATAAATTTATAATACGAATAAGAGTAAAATCGTTAATCTCAAGCTCACTCGATAGTACACTCTCGAAATCTGAATTCGCGAAACCATCAACCGTGGCCAACACCTTCAATTTCCATTAACAATCGCTTTACCGCTTATAGCTAGCAATTAACCACCTCCGGCAAGTAATATCCGTCTGTTGCCGCTCGCTAACGACAATCGTCCTTCTACGACGACCGCCATATGGCGACTATCTTCAACAATCGCCCGTCCACGACGACTGTTTTCCAGCGCTCGTCGTTGCCTGTCGTTTGCGGTAAACCGTCGTCGCCGACCGTCGACTGCCCGTTGCAGCCCTCTGCTGATGACTGCTCGTTGCAGTCTGTGCAGACGACCGCCATTCCCCAACCGCTGCCGGTAATCATCCGCCGACGACAACCATTTGTCAAGGATGTCGCCAGCAACCGACCGCCACTGACCTTCGTTGGCCAATGCCACGATGAGTGCCCGTTGCCAACCAACAATCATCGGCCGTCGATTGCCAACCAATGTCCGCCACCATCAACCGATGACGGTGGTAGGCAACCGCCATACGCCAACCGACTACCGTCAATCACCACATACGTACAATGCTCCTCCGATGATCACTGCCAACTACCATACGTAGAGGATCACCCCGTCAGAAACCGCCCAACAACGATATCCTTGGGCAACAACCCGTTGAGATTGTTGCCGAAACCGCCCGTCTATGACAAGCGCCGCCCGTGTGAAATGCCTCGCACCGAAACTTCGAAGTTATGATAAGGATTTTATTTTTATGTAATGTCACACAAAAAACTCCAAAGTTATGATAACGGTCGAGTATTTTATATTTATATTATAACATTCCGTTGATCGCCATTTGACAGTGTTTTTCAGCCGTCGGTTATCTCCATGTCATTTTTAAGCCTACACTAATTTAATGCCATTTATTTGAAAAGTATAAAGATTCGAAATCAAAAGAAAAGGAATTGTATCAAATTCATAGTCATTTGATTTTTGAAATTCAAGATTGTTAGATTAGTTGGACTAATATCCCGATTATGATGGAATACGCATGGCTCGTATTTTCTTTCAAATTGATAGGCCCTTCAAAACTTAAAAAAGAGAGAAGGGCCCACAACACAATGTCACAATCCAAGAGTCAAAACATTGACTGGGGTCCCATCAACCTTAATCCCACGTACATCATGATGTATACAATGCGATGAGTTGAGAGAGAGAGAGAGAGAGAGAGGGATTTTAATGGCTTCTACTGTTTCTTACAGCATAGCCCCCCGCGATTCTCTCGTGCCCCATTTTCCCAATTCTCCAAAAATGAATCAAATCACATACTATATAACTATATTTTGACGAGAGTTGAGTATGCAGTTTGAGAATCGTGCATGCGTTGCGTGTGAGGGTCTGAATCCTTGTTTCCTTGTGCCATCTCTCTCTCTCTCTTTTGTGTTTTGTGTTTTGTGTTGAGTCTCTCTCTCTCTCTCTGTTTTGTTTCGATCTGCCTCCGAATCAGCACCATTCTCTGATATGCTTGCGTTGCCCTTCTGCTGGTCAAACTGTCAAACCGATGCGCATGCCCCAACCCGAAGCCCCACATGTGTGTGTACCTGCTAACCCATGTATCAAGAAAAGATCCCAATGAGCAATAGCTCAATAGGTATGGGCACTTTCCCTTATGGAGAGCGTGTGGTTCGAACCCTAATAACCCAGTAAGGAGAAGTTGTCACAAATTTGACGCTTCCGGGGCAAATTCGTGGAGTCCGCTAGGTGCATGAGTTTGCTGTGTGCATAGGTTAGGAATTAGTGGGCCAGGGCGAATAAAAAAGAGATGGCATATATGGTTCCAGTAGAAATGCCGTATAAGACATCATAATAAAGGTGTAGATTACTTACCAAACCGTAACCGTACATGCTATGGTACATGACAGCTGAGATTCAGTATGAGAAATGATAGGCTTATAAATACATAGGAGCTGATACATCTTTCAGTCTCGGCGGATTCAGTATGAGAAAGAATAGGCTTATAAATATATAGGAGCTGATAGAATCTTTCAATCTCGGGTCGTCAACTCGTCATGTCATGGATATATATAACAAGCTTCTATTTAAATACATCAGATGAAGAATATTTTACATAAACTTTATCGGACAAAAGAAAATGTGTACGGGGCAAGCTGCCATGCATTTTCGATCATGAAAAGAACACATTTTGAAGTTGATCATGAAGTTCATCAAGGGATGTTCTTTTGTCCTATATGAAATATAAAAAAATGATTCCCTTTTGTAATAACCTATGCAATACACACACACACACATACATAAAATTCTGGCAACTCTCTGTCACGCTCCGCTTCCCAGAAGACAGAAATAGGCACGTGACAAGTCCGCGACGTATTTGTTCCGAGAAGAACATTTTCCGGAGTAAATACGCTAAATGTAAAATAAGCAATATAAAATGACAATAAATTAACATGCATGGGATTTAAATTTCAACAATTTTATTTGCATTCAAACTTGATACATTTACAATACATGAATTTAACTGAAAAGAAAATAAAAGAACAGAATTTCCTAAACAGCCAACATACATAAACTGAAAGAAAAGATGAGTTAAGCTAAGCTTAAGTAGTGATCTGATCGTAATCCCTTGCAGTCTCTTCTATCTGCTCAGTCTTTAGACCACCTGACGAACTTCCAAAAGATGAATGAAATGGATGGATGTCCGTCAGCGAACTTTCGCTCGATAAGTCCTCCAAAAAAGGTGTGAAGTATAAAAGTATCGTGACAAGTTGGAAATGGATATCATGAAGCAATGGTCCAGAAGATATGGTGTTTAAACATGTCATTTAATATAAATATGGCAATTCTATATAACACGGCCGTTCTATATAACATGGGAAATTAACATGAGTATAGCATGGTCATGTAGTGTAGATATAGCAAACATGAAGTGCATGTAAGTGTCCTAAAAAGTCTCTGTAAGGGTAAACTAATCTAAATTCAAGGGTGAATATCAACTAATCTCAAGAGTGTTCTCGAACCCAACAGGGATAAGGAATCATGGGCCTGAATCAAATATTAGTAACGGGACTTCAATCTAGTGTTGAAGCATTCCAAACTCAACAGGCTATAATTCAGAAGTAAGGAAACACAGACCTTCATGAATGATTGCTTGTGTTAATAGATATGGATTCATTATCGAGGGGGGACTTCTGAGATTTCGTTGTATTCACACTTTGAACTACCCTAACACCCAGTGTATTCTAAATTACAGTTAAAGTTACCAGCCTTACTCGAATCCATTGTCATGCCTTGCTTCCCAAGATATGTAAACTACGGCACATAACAGAGCCAACCATGCTACATGTAGTTAGGAATCATCTCTCCACAGTCACATTACGGCTGTCTATCGGATATCAAGAACAGAAAAGAATATAATCTAGTTAGTACATGTCCATTGCCATAATAAATAGAATCAAGAAAATGTATAAAGCGGAGACGAATCAAGATTCAATAAACAATATCTGAATCATGTCCTAATATTGGCTCACATCAATTAACAAAACTACGAAAATAAATAAACTAAATATCTCTAATAATACACGTTCAATTTCTCATTGCTTAGCTTGATTGCTAAAGTACTCTTATTCTGCCTGCGATAAAGGTAGAGGAACTGAGCCATGCAAAACCCAGACGTCAGTGCGCCATAATATAAAAATAATAGCAATGATAAGGATATAATGATATAAGTAAATAAGAATGTAAATAATAAATACAGATATAAACAGTGAGGTATGCGTGTGTATGGGTGTGTGATGTGTATCCTAAATCTGTGCTTCTAAGTTATCTATTCTAGAAGTCTTTGAAATCAATTAATGTAATTTTCATCATAACCCAACAATATATATCCCGTTCATTCCCCACGGGACCACGGTAACGGTATTTATTCTGTAACGTCCGGAAATACGGCAAACAAAGATTTATTCCGTAACGCCCGGAAAAACGGCAAACAAGTATTTATTCCGTAACGCTCGGAAAAACGGCAAACAATAATAATAACCTCTTGAGTTAAGTTTCGGTTACATTCTTGATTTTCCCTTTTCCTCCAGGTTTGTGTTCAAGTCAGATATTCCCGGTATAAATCTAATGCTAACACAAGATCAAGCAGGTACAGTTCTCGTCTATGCAGACAACAAGTTACGTCCGTCGGGACAACAAGTCAGTATTGTTGGCATTAGTAACTAGATCTAAGTAACAAGTCCGGTGATGTGTCGTGAACATGTCATATGATGCATATTAATCAAATAGATACTCAATGTGAAACTGTAATCAATATCGGAACATGGTAAACAATACTGATGCCAAGATGCATATGTATCTATCTGTAATAACCATTATACATCCATTACTATGTATGATGCAAACTAGACAGCATATTGTACTGATGTAGTAGTATAATAATATCATGATATTCCGGCATGCAACTAGATAAACAATTATCAGTACGGATACGAACGGATACCGTAAAACTGTAAATCGGTAATATTTGCTGAATAATAAAACACATGCACTATTCTTATTCATATAGATATCGATATAATAACGTAGCATGTTGCAAGTTAAAACTTTCCTGATCAGATCTTACGTCGAGATTCGGATGCTACGTCCGACGTCGGAAATTATGTCGCGGTGTAAACTTACGCGCGCAGGACTGGACCTGGCTGAGCAGTGACATGACATGGTGATTAGGCTGGACGACGACGATGATTGGTTGTCTGGATCTTCGGCGACGCGCGCAACTCCGACGAGACAGCCGGAATCAAGAAAGATCAAGAAAAAACAACAACAACAACAAGAAGACCAGATGGCCGCTGGTGTTGGGTTCTGGAGTGGCGAGGACATAGGGGATGGTGGCGAGGTGACGGGGTCGACGACGACAAGGTGCTGTCGTCGGCGAGGTGGCTGTGGCCGTGAGGGGTGAAAGGTGATCGGGAGAAGAGTAGAGAAGGGAGAAGAGGGTGTTATAATTTTATTATATATATATATATATATATATATATATATATATATATATATTAAAGAGAAAGGGGAGAGGAGAGAGAGAGAGGAGATTATATAATTAAATTAATATAATATATATTAAAAGTTTGTATATTATTAGTTACATAGAAATATTATCACTACTACAAATAAGGGTTGCCCCTACGGATTTATCGGTAGGGGCAACCCACTGCCCCTACGGATATGTACGTAGGGGCGAAAAAAGACCCCGTAGGTGCAAAGGCTGCAGGTGCAAGTTGAGGCCCTGAACTTGCCCCTACGGGCAAATTAGAGCCCCTACGGATATATCTGTAGGTGTTATAGCCCCTACGGAGTACTCCGTAGGGGTAATCAAATCATATATGTATTTTTTTTTGAATATATTGTATATACCTATGGATATATCCGTAGGTCCTTGTTCTACCCCTACGGATACCTCCGTAGGGGATATAAAGTGGCCCCTACGGATAAGTCCGTAGGGGCACTCCCAACACCCTGCACTGAGATCAGGGGGGAAAATATCAGGAAACCTGATATTTTGCCCCTACGGATAAATTCGTAGGGGATAAACAGTGGCCCCTACGGACATATCCGTAGGGGCACTCCCAACACCCTGCACTGATATCAGGTGGGAAAATATCAGGTTTCCTGATAGTTTGCCCCTACGGATATGCCCGTAGGGGCACCATATATACCTACGGCTTAATCCGTAGGTACATATTGTCTGTATTTTTTTTTAAAAATGGGCTGCTAGATTTTTTCCCGCCCTGTGCACAATACTATATACATCAATCAAATCATATATTGCAGTATTCATAATCACATCTCACGCATATATATAATATACAAAAGAAACCCAAAAACTGAATATGATATAAATACAAACCAATATCAATATCGTTTCAAAATGTAGTACAATGTGATATAAATACATGTTTCAAAAAATAAGAACCAAAAAGCTACCCTAGTTCGGTCCAGCTCCACCTCCGAATAACGTTAGAATAACGCGCGCCTGCTCCTCGGTCAATACACTCTGCAATGCTACATATAAGGGAGTCTGAGCGGCATGTGGAGCTGGCGATGTGGTCTGCGCAGCCGCCGTCGAGGTAGTCGCTTGCGGAGCCGCGGCTGCGGGAGTCTGAGTGGGCGGTGGAGCTACAGGAGCTGTCTGCGGAACCGCAGCCGATGTAGTGGCTTGCGGAGCCGCAGCCGAAGAAGATGCATGTGGAGGCTCGGCCGATCTACCCTGTCGCGTCTGGACATAACGTGTGTAAGAAGCGTGTAAGAACTGTGTATTATTCGAATTCGTTTCATTATTAAGTTATTTCGAAACCCTGTTTGGATATCTAGTTTGGAAAAGCGTTGTTTATTTTAATTACATATGTATGCATGATTAATCAAACTTAAGTCTAAAACCAAATAAGCTCAAGCTACGTACTAATTATGGATATGTTGATATGTATATAATATGAAATGATATTTTACTATAAAGTAGTATACATACCAGCATCTCCTTCAACTCCTGAACGGTGGCCCTCAAGCTATCCAGTTCCTGATGGACATGCCGGTCACTGGAGACGGAGGAAGTGGGGTGGAGTCCAACCTCATATGGGCCCTGCTAGGGCCCAATCCCCGGCCTCTCTCCCAACCTCCGTGGTGCCCTCCGTGTGCGGCGTCCAGAACTGGGGTCAGCAGCCTCGGATCGTTCTGTCCGATAAAATCGATTCCCGAGGCCTGGGCCTGCTCAACCACCCGCTCCTACACCCACATTAAGCAGTAAAGTATAAGTATAAAATTTAAACTTGAACCTTCCAAAACTAAAATTTCAAATTTGGGTAGAAAAAATATTAACACTTACGCAGTACTTCTGGGTAGCGACGTCGGGACATCGAAGCTCGCCCGTGGCGGGATCTGTCGAGGTGCCGTGGACGGCAAGATATGCGGACAGCACGCTCGGTGTACCACCTGACGCCACGGTCCGAGATGTCTGCAATATTAGAAAGTAACTCTTAATATTAGAAATATTAGAGAATAACTCTTAATATTGCAGAATATTAGAGAATAACTCTTAATTTACCGATAACTCCATGGCTCGAGTAATGTTCCTCGAGCCACCTGTGTAAGTGGGGTGACCCCTCTTCGCCGACTTCCTGTTCTCCGTATTCTGAGCGGCCTGTTTCTGCACAACGCATTAACATTTAGTTTTCTAATTAAGAAACACAAAGAAATAAATTATATCATAAATAATGAATTAAATTTAAAATACATACTTGTTTGCGTTCGGAGTCGAAATAAGCGCACAATAGAGGCCATGTCTCTACGTCGACTCTCGCAAACGCCAGAGTAGATAGGAGGGCCGCTCTCTTTGCCTCGGGGGTCGCTATCCACAGGGAGTAGCAGTCGGCCTTCAGCTCATTCCTGTTGTATCGGACCTTGGCCTGCATGTTCTTCATCAGGCCATTGTACAGAGCATGAAGGTCGAGCACCCTCCCCGGGTGATCAGGGTCGGCTACAGGTTGAAAATCGTAATCCAACTGAAAATACAAAAAAAACATTGTTATTAGATTTCAAGTGTTAATAATAAATATATTGGATAGATCAAATGAAAATATATATTAATACATACCCGAGCCTGATCAAAGAAGAGGGCGAATGAGCGCTGGTGCTGCTCGCCCCACTCAACGTGAAGTGGATAGTTCTTCACGATCTGGCTCTCGTCCCCCAAATACCGGCCGAACCTCTCGGCATGAGGACCGGTATAGCGATAGTCAAGGATAAAAAATAGGGGGAATGCTGCCTCCTCCTAGCTCTATCAGGCCTCAGCCTATGGGACTGATTCGGGCCTCGAGTCCCTCTCTGGGGATGGAGAGGCCCTGCGTCTGCACGAAATATCAAGACAATCAATAATAAGACAAAGTTGTATTAAGAAATCAAGGTTAAACAAAAATTCAAGTATGATATATACCTCCGGTGAATAGCGCATGAGCCTGGGCCCGAGCAACAGCACGAGCGAGACGATAGTTCCTCCGGTGAGGAACAACCGGGGTCCCGGACCCGGACGCATCCCCTCCAACTATAAAATAAACATCGACGCTAAATCTCCATGAAGTTCATATTTATTCTATAGAGCATATGTAAAATAAATAAATATTTTAAATTTATTCATACTAACCTGCAGACGATGCGGAGGGTATGGAAGCGGCAGGAGTGGCCCCTGTGGAAGGTGTGGACGCACCACCTATAATTAGACAATTAAAAATAGATTTTATAAGTAATTGCAAAAAGAATGTGTAGATCAATAATATAACGTTCTAAATCAATATGCATGCACTATAGGACATATAAACATACCCGCAGGTGCGGTGGTGTCACCACCTACAGCTAGACAATAATAAAAATTGCTAAGTAAGAGCAAAAGGAATGTGTATATTTATGATATAGCATTCTAAATCAATATACATACGCTATATGATATATAAACATACCTGGAGGAGCGGGGGTGGCCTCTGTCCCAGATGTGGACGCAGGACCAACAACTAGACAATTAAAAATAGATTTTATAAGTAATTGCAAAAAGAATGTGTAGATCAATAATATAACGTTCTAAATCAATATGCATGCACTATAGGACATATAAACATACCCGCAGGTGCGGTGGTGTCACCACCTACAGCTAGACAATAATAAAAATTGCTAAGTAAGAGCAAAAGGAATGTGTATATTTATGATATAGCATTCTAAATCAATATACATACACTATATGATATATAAACATACCTGGAGGAGCGGGGGTGGCCTCTGTCCCAGATGTGGACGCAGGACCAACAACTAGACAATCAAACATTGACAATATAAGTAATTTTGACATAATCATGCATGAATATCTGTAATATTACATTGAAAATGGATATGCGTGCAGTATACCTGGAGGTGTGGCAAAATCCACATGGAAGGAGGCATCCGAAGGGGTCTCCGATCTGGGTGCAAGACCGGCCCTTTGAAGCTCCCTACGGAGCTCTCCGGGCGGCAGAACCGCTCTGCCTCTGCCTCTGCCGCGGCTGGAGCTCCTGCTGCCCCTCGCTGCTCCCGACATCGTCATCAAATCTAGATAAACGGTTCGTGGACGCATTAGACAATCATTAAAAGTATTGACTATATATGATCTAGAGCGTAAAATGTGAAGTAATAATATAACATTACTGATAACCTTTTTCGTTTCGTGGGCGCATCATACATATCTACTTGGATTTCATCGTCGATGTCATTTCTAACCCACGTAACTTCATGATCGGTCGAAGACAACCCGTCCTTCGAAACAGACGGTCGGAGCACTTTAAGCCTTCTCTCTTCTTCGTCCTCATCGCTGTCCTCGTATTCTGGGACATCGTAGACATCTCTAGGTTTCCATTGGCATACAACACTCCACCCCGGATGCTTCAAACACTGTGAGTAGTATACTTGGAACGCTTGGTTCGGAAAGATAAACGGATCGTCCTGACCGTAAAATCGAAGTGTGTTCACACTGGTCAATCCATATTCATCTTTCCAAGTCCCAAGACTGCTTCTCCACCTGTCTGTATCGGTTCGCGGATCGTACCAAGTACAGTGGAATATATAAAAGGGTTCTGATCGTCCGGGATAGTGGATGCCGAGTATACAATTTAAGTACCCATAGTAAATCACACCGTCCGATCCTACCGTCGCAATCCACTATTCTGAGTGGTTCTAGATGTTTCTATGTCCTTAACTTCGAATTTGTATCCAAGGACACCAAATCCTTTGTAATATGCAACCTCCATACTAGGAAATTGAGCTAAACATCTTGAATCACTCTCAAATGATGCAGACAAGTTCGGATCGTGGATCTAACAAAACAAATTTTACGATAAATACATAACGATACAAGTTTAGATTAAAACTGATAGCAATAAAATGTAATTCGAATAACTTACATGCTCTGTGACCCAATCACAAAAATTATCCTGATGGTATTTTTCCAAACGCTCTTCGTTCCAATCAGGATGCCCCTCACGTACCTCGTTAAAATGAGTTCTGTTTTCGACAAATAATTGTGACATTAATATTATGTCATTTCATACACATACAAACACAGATATAACAATTAATCCAAAAGAACTTACTCTCTAATTTGTTCAAGACATGCGCAATTAAGCAAGATAAACCGGTATATCTTGTTGATAAACATAGTGTCTACCCTCTTATACTCGGCTTTACCATATGGCCCGTCTTGAATTCTTCATGGTCGGTTAAGCCTTGTCTCAATGTTCTCGTCCAGATAGCGGGAACAAAATGTGGTTGCTTCATCAAGAAGATAACCTTGCATGATAGAACCCTCTGGTCGATTTTTATTGCGTATATACTTCTTAAGAGTGTAAAGGTACCTAATGAGAATATGTTGAATAAATAAACACGGGCATACAGGACAAAAATAAATTTATAAATTGCGCGAAACGAAAAATTACACGCACCTCTCGACGAGATACATCCATCGATATTGTACCGGTCCGGCTAACTTCGCCTCAGTTGCAAGATGAACCGTCAAGTGTATTATGATATCGAAGAATGACGGTGGGAAAATACGCTCAAACTTGCAAAGTATCAACGCAATAGAATTTTCTAGTTTATCCAGCGTCGCAACCTCCAGTGTTTTAGCACACAACTCCCTGAAAAAACAACATAGGTCGTTGATTACTAGACCAACCGAGTCGGGGAGAGAAGTCCTGAGGGCTAATGGAAGAAGGTGCTCCACGATAACATGGTGATCATGACTTTTCAGCCCATCGATCTTGCCCTTCACAATTTTTATTTTCTTGCTGAATGATCCTGAGAAACCTGTGGGGACTTTCAAATCATGCAACACCTGCAGGAATCTTTTCTTCTCCGGTTGTGACATATGATAAGCGGCATTGGGAAGTACAAACTTGCCCGGTTTACCCGCTACCGGTTTAGGGTGCATTTCACTTCTTATTCCCCACTCTTGTAGATCCATCCGGGCATTCATGTTGTCTTTCGATTTCCCGTCTTTACACGGAAGCAAGTTAAGTATGTGCTCTGATACTCCCTTCTCTATATGCATGACGTCCAGACAATGACGCACTGAATTTGTAGACCAGTACGGAAGCTCGAAGAAAATGCTTAACTTGTTCCAATATTGTGGTTTGACCTGTCTCGTCGGATCCATCCCGAAGGTCATGTTATTGTAACCATCCCATTTAGCAGTCACGTCCTCTCCGGACAATGGGGATGGAGGTCCAAGAAGCTCCTGATGACCATCAAAGTGAACCGTGTCTAACCTATAGGGGTGGTCTGGAGGCAGAAAACGTCGATGGCCGCAATAACAAACCTTCCTGCTAAAATTCAAAAATTTTGATGTTGTGTGTTCATGGCAATGAGGACATGCTTTGTGACCATGTACGGACCAACCTGATAGCATTCCATACGCAGGAAAGTCATTAATTGTCCACATTAAAGCCGCACGCAGTATGAAGGTTGTATTTGTGTTTGAATCATATGTCTCTACACCATCAATGAACAAAGTTTTCAGCTCCTCGATCAGAGGTCGGAGATAGACGTCGATATTGTTCCCCGGTGAGTTTGGTCCGTCGATAAGAAGAGGCATCATAAAGTATGATTGGTCCATAGCCAACCAAGGCGACAGATTATAAATTATCATTACAACGGGCCATGTACTGTGACTTCCAGCCATATAGTTGAATGGGCAGAAGCCATCGGCAGCCAGTCCGAGCCGGACATTGCGAGGATCGCTACTGAATATTGCGTGCCTCCTATCGAAATCCTTCCATGCCGGTGAATCTCTTGGATGGCTCATTTTTCCATTTTCGCTTGGAGGAGCACGGTGATGCCAAATCATTGCCTCGGCTGTTTTCTTGCACCTGAATAGCCTCTGTAGCCTCTGTGTTATGGGAAAATATCGTGCTATCTTCACAGGTATATCAGGCTTCTTATCAGAATCTTTCGGCTTATACCTGGCCTCTCCGCATGTTGAACACTCTTTCAAATCTGAATTCTCTTTCCGGTACAACACGCAATTTTTAGGACATGCTTGAATCTTCTCGCACTTTAGACCCAAATCAGACATCATTTTCTGGGCTTCGTACCAGCTTTCGGGCACATTATTTCCCGGAGGCATAGAATCTTTCAAGAACGAAAGAAGCATTGTGAATGACTTGTTGCTCCATCCATTTAGGCACTTAATTTGGAAAAGTTGGACGAACCATGAGAGGGTGGAATACTTCGCATTCTCATAAATTGGTTTCCTAGCATCATTCATGAAATTTTCATATTTATCCGCACGCGGTCCTTAACCGGAAGGAATGTCATCTTCGGTACGAATAGATTCACCTAGGGCAGCCTCTACCATATCCTCCATTTCTTCTGATGGAAATAAATTTCCGTATCCTGCCGTATTACCGAATTCTTCTTCTTCTCCTGCCGCATTATCGTGTTCTCCTTCTTCTTCTACCGCAGTACTGCATTCTTCTCCTTCCCCGTGATATTTCCAAGTTGAATAAAGTCTAGTAAACCCATGTTTTACAATATGAAGCTCTGCCAATTCTACCTTCTGCCAGTACTTATTGCCACATCTATCGCACGGACAGAGAATCTTCTCTATTATGATCTTATTATGTGCTCGTGCAAATTCAAGGAAAGCAGCAACTCCTGTGACAAACTTAGGTTGCATACGTTGTTTCCAATCCACATACATCCAGTCCTTAACTCTGACGTACTCATGGGCCATGTTAGACTGAATAACATATAAATTGTAGGTTATGCTGACTATATTGAGAAATATAAGAACGGGATAGTTACTGACAAAGGAGAAAATCCGTGTATATGCTTTGTGTGTGCGTTTGTCGTTGAAAAGAATAAATTATCGCACGTTATGTTGACCGATAGACGGGGACTAAGTGGCGCTTTTAGTTTCATATATGGGTATCGATGGGAATATGAAGGTTTCATATTATCATATATTGGTTTTAACCCGAACATCTCGAATCGCTCTCTGATTATGCGTTTGTATGTATGTGTTCCGGCTGTCGGGGGTAGGCTTCTATCCCATTAAGAATGTATAGAGCGAACGCCCATCACTTGTGCTTTCAACCGTTTCGAGTAAATTTCGGCAGCACCTCCCCGCTGTTCTCCGAGTACACTGTAATAGAATAGATAATCATTTCAAAGCTGTGAAACAACGTTGAAATGAACATCTAATCTATCTTTGTACATGGAGAACCAGCGGAAAGATACCGACGAAATATCTCAAAACGGATGAAAACACAAGTGAATGAAGGCGTTTGCTTTATACATTCTTAACTTGTCCACACGGGACAAATCTATGGGTTACCATACGATTGAATTTTCTCGTCGCGTAGACTATACGACGGTTGTTAGTATCGAGCTATACTGTCCGATATTTAACAACTTTCGTATAGTTCTAGGTCACGACGAGCATCGTACGTATGTTAACCGATAGACGGGGACTAAGTGGCGCTTTTAGTTTCATATATGGGTATCGATGGGAATATGAAGGTTTCATATTATCATCGAGTATCATATATTGGTTTTAACCCGAACATATCGGATCGCTATCTAATTATGCGTTTGTATGTATGTGTTCCGGCTGTCGGGGGTAGGCTTCTATCCCATTAAGAATGTATAGAGCGAACGCCCATCACTTGTGCTTTCAACCGTTTCGAGTAAATTTCGGCAGCACCTCCCCGCTGTTCTCCGAGTACACTGTAATAGAATAGATAATCATTTCAAAGCTGTGAAACAACGTTGAAATGAACATCTAATCTATCTTTGTACACGGAGAACCAGCGGAAAGATACCGACGAAATATCTCGAAACGGATGAAAACACAAGTGAATGAAGGCGTTTGCTTTATACATTCTTAACTTGTCCACACGGGACAAATCTATGGGTTACCATACGATTGAATTTTCTCGTCGCGTAGACTATACGACGGTTGTTAGTATCGAGCTATACTGTCCGATATTTAACAACCTTCGTATAGTTCTAGGTCACGACGAGTATCGCACGTATGTTAACCGATAGACGGGGACTAAGTGGCGCTTTGAGTTTCATATATGGGTATCGATGGGAATATGAAGGTTTCATATTATCATCGAGTATCATATATTGGTTTTAACCTGAATATCTCGAGTCGCTCTCTAATTATGCGTTTGTTGTGCATTCGTGTTGTATGTGTAACATGATTTTAAACCATTGAGATCAAGATTGATAGAACTGATCATCCTACATTGCAATAGCATTCATCAACCAAAAACTATTATTGCAATGGTATACATCTATAACAATCAACAATTAAAACTACAAATATAGGATACTGATATCATAAAGCGTTATGAGACACGTCATCTGCCACGTGTCGTGATCATGGAAATCGCTAATATTGAGCATCATCAAGATTAGATTATGGTTTTGAAGCAAGTTATTGAGCATCTTAGATTGATTGTCAAGTGTTGATTTTTATTTCAACACTTGACAGAATGAAAATCATAAATACAGTTGCAAAATGTGTTCCTCACCCCCATAAAGTGGATCTTAACAATCCAGACAAGACCATCATTGTTCAAATTGCCAAGGTAGACATAATCTCAGCAGTTATTTACGGTTGCTAGCTTGTATTGCTTGTTGCTATTCTTTTTTTTCCTTGTCCTTTCTTTCTTTCTTTTTTTTGGGGAGTTGTGTTTGAAAAGTTTTAACCAACTCACTGCTATTTCTTGGCAATGCAGGAATATAACTAGTTTTATCCCCCAAAAGAAAGAGCTTCAGGCTTCATGAGTCAAGCGATGTGTACGTATAATTATAGGATTTTCTTGCTAGCGTTTCATTTACAACTATTCTTTAGTCTATATACCTAGCATCTGCTACTAGATATTACATCTTGCATCAACACCCTGCATGTTAAAATCAAAATCGATTATTTTTTTCTTGATCTTTTTCTGATTTTCTACTATCTGTGTTGAGTAAATTATGATTAACATTGTATTTGTCAACTAATCAGAAGAGCCATTCAACCAGCCCCACCGTAACCCTAACCCCAGCCCCACTACCGTAACCCTAACCCCAGCCCCACCGTAACCCTAACCCCAGCCCCACCCTAGCAGCAGCCGAACCCCAACCCTAACCCTACCCCGACCGCCACCGCGACCCCTGCCCAACCCCAACTCTCGCGCGCAAAACCCAGACCCAGCCATGAACCCTAAGCCCAAAATAATCCAAAAATGCTTTAATTTACCTCGAGATTTATACCTGAACGGCTGCTGGTGGGCTGGAGCGACGACGGTAGCGATTTGGCGACGAAACCGGCAGTGGCGACGGCGGTGGCGACGAAACAGGCGCTGGCGACGACGGTGGCGACGAAACCGGCGGTGGTGACGACGGAGGCGACGGTGGCGACGACGGAGGCGATTTGGGGTTTTTTCTCGCGCGCGATTGAGAGAGAGAGAAAAAGTGAGCGTAGGCGATCGATCTGGGGTTTTGTTAAATAGATATTTACTTGCCCCTACGGATATACCCGTAGGTCCTTTGTTTGCGGCTCCATAGGGGCAAACATCAAATTAAGAATTAATATTTTTATTCTTGGACGTCTGTGCCCGTAGGGGCAACCTTTTAGCCCTACGGATTAATCCGTAGGTCCAAGTAAAATCTGCCCCTACGGATATTTTCATCCGTAGGGGCAACCCCCTATTTTACTAGTGTATAATATATATATATGAGGTTAACGAAGGAAAGATGCCATAGGAGGGAAATTCCTCTTATGGCGTCGGAAAAATGTATTCTCCATGATTTTTTCGACGATCAGCATACATCATCTCCATCTTTATCATCTAAGATGTGGATACAACAAATTTCATGTGATTATACCATTTTTTCACCGTTGATTTAGTTGGTGCAAAATTAATGGTTTACCGACAATAGAACCTTTTACATTGCGAATTCAATGGTGAAAAAGTGGTGGAATCACATGAAATTTGGTGTATGCACATCTTAGATAATAACGATGATGATGATGGATGCCGATCGTCGGAAAAAATAGTGGAGGTTGTATTTTTCAACGCCATAGGAGAAAATCCCCTCCTTTGTTTCTCCATTATTCTCTATATATATTATAGAATTTTACAGCCAATATCAAATTACTCCGAATATTATCCGGGCCCCTTCTAAAAATCTAGTTTTTAAATATGGAGAATATTCGTAAAAGTTAAAACCATAATGCGATGTCCGGTCAATAAAAATGCATACCCCAAAATACGGATCTACGTAAATATATGTAGCGATCCAAACGAATCTGTTTTAGCAATTAGGGCATGAACATACTACATGGGTGCAACCATATGATATGGGGTACGATAACATGCTATGCTAGATATCAAAATATATTATTTGGTTATTATTTGTATTATTTAAAAGATATGCTGATACAAAAATATTATATATGTGTATATAATCTAGATGTGCATGGATTCTCTGTAATAGTAAATATTTGACGTAATCTTGAACCATGATGGGTTTCAAACATGCGACTTGGGTCGGATACTAACCACAATTACCAAATGCACTATCCGCAACCCAAAACAATAATAATAAAGAAATCTGTCGCAAGATTTGAAATACCCCAAATAAAGATATAGTATAACAGTGCTAGGGGGTTACATTATACCCAACTACAAAAAAATTTCGTCATCGAAATTCCCGAAACAAGAAAGACAAGAAAACACCGATCTAAGAAAAGAGGTGTGGAAACTTATGTCGGATCTCGTCTTCATTTTCCTAAGTAGATTCTTCGTGCGAATGGTTCCCCCATGAAACAAGTACTGGAGGGATAATTTTATTCTTGAGGACTTTATCTCGTCGATCTACAATCACAATTGGTCGTTCTTCATATGTTAAATCTTCCCTTACTGTCAGCTCCGAGTGCTCTAGGACGTGTGTCTCATCTCGAATATACTTGCGGAGTTGAGATACATGAAACACGTCATGAACACCCACCAAGGATGTTGGTAAAGCCAATCGATATGCTACCTCTCCAACGTGCTCGATAATACCGAAAGGCCCCACGAATCGAGGACTAAGTTTGTCTCGACTACCAAATCGAATCACTACTCTGGTCGGTGATATCTTTAAGAATACAAGATCACCAACTGCGAACTCCAGAGGTCTTCGTCCTGTATCGGTCCCACTTTTCTGTCGATCTTGTGCTGCCTTCATATGATTTCGGATCATGTTAACTTTCTCCACTGTTTGCACAATAAGATCCGGTCCCAATAATCTTCTTTCTCCAATATCGTCCCAACAGACAGGCGAGCGACACTTACGTCCGTATAATGCTTCGAATGGAGTCATCTATATAGTCGCTTGAAAACTGTCATTATAAAAAAACTCCACCAAGTGCAAATGACCCTCTCATGAATCCTTGAAGTCTAACATGCATGCTCTCGACATATGTAACAATTCTGTTTCAGTATATAGAAAGTTTGATTAAAAGTTAATGTACAAATGGATTATTTACAATCCTGAGTATGCTATAAGTATTTGATTTTCTTTTGAACAGCAAGAAAGCATTTGTTGCTCATTGGTAAAGCCTTACACTGCTGTGACGTAGCCTCTGTGATCGAATCCCCCCAGCCACATATATTATTAATTGATTTTTCTTTTAATCTTTTAGAAGCCCAAAGGTTTACACGTGCACTACACATAAAATGAAAAGTCGCAAAGTAAACAAACATATGCACCGAGTTATACCAAACGACACCAATACGTGGCAAGCATCCCAACCCCATCCTACCGGTTTTGGCCGGCGAGATGCGCATAGGGGGCCGGCACCGCTGGGCTAATCCTTAGGGGATGCCTCCATTGTTTAACCTCAAAACTCCTTTGCCTACACCACTACCCCCATGCTGTTTGATTTCTCTGCACATTCCAGAGAATTAAAAATGGGCATTTATCAACATTTTAATGCATATTTTAATTCTATTCTTCATTATCCTAAACCTTAATTTTCCCTATAAAAACCACACTACATTTCACCTCTTCTCATTCAGAAATATATTACCAAAACTCTCTAAAAATTTCCAAGTCCTAAGTTGTGCAAGTGGAGTTAGCAAAGAGCAAGGTTCCGGCGAAATTTCGGGAAGAATCCGACGACGAAACGACGTCCCGACGGTTCCAAAAGTTTCCTCCATCTCCCCTCTTTATGTTTAACCTGTAAGTTCCCACTTTCCCCCTTCTCTTCTATTAAAATGAAATCACTTTTCAAAACTAATCGAAAGCGGAGTTAATCCGACTTCTGATTCTATTTAACTAAAAACACAATTTTCTTTAGAACAAATCCACCATCTTTTTGTATATTGTTTAACAAACATAACACAACATTCACAACAAGTTTCATCTCAAAATAATATAAATTGCAACTTCTATCCCATCTTTACGGTCAAATACCATCATGTTACATACGACATTGTTTATTCAATTTAACCATATTACATTTAGAAAACTCATGAGGTAATGAACTACCTCATCACAACACACATTTTTGACAGGTTTTGTTGGCGGCCCATGCAGGTCAGTTCTGCATGGACATGCATGTCAATTCTGCATGAAGTCCTAAGCAATATAACACAAGAATCAGCAACTAAAAACATTCTTTACATTTCATATTCCTTGAATCTTACAATTTCATATATTTTGAATCTATCCTAACCCTATTTTTATTTCAAGGTTATGGATTCTCCAAACAATACCAGCACCAATTTCAACAACACATCACCACCTCTACCGCTTACGCCTACCGTTGCTGCTCCAATCAACAAGCAGACGATACTGCTTGAGGCAATCCGAAACCTCCTGGAAGGACATCAGCAGCAGATTGCTATATTACTGAACTGTTCAGAAGCGGAAGCGCCCGGAGTAAAGCAATTCTGGGCTTTGCATCCAAAGCAATTTTCGGGAAAAGAGAGCCCTCTGGAAGCCGAAGAATGGGCTCAGAGCATCGAGGATGATCTGGCAGCAGCACAAGTGCCAGAGATCGCTTGGGTACGAGTTGCAAAGCTGCAACTCACCGACAACGCCCGAGTTTGGTAGAAGGCGGAAGAAAGCCGTCTTGACCAGCCGATCGAATGGAGGACTTTTCGCTACATGTTCGACGTGAAGTACTTTCCAGAGACTGCCCGATTTGACATGGAACAACAATTCATCCATCTACAACAGGGTTCGATGTGGACCAAATCTGTGAATGAGTATGATGCTGAGTTTACCATGCTCAGTAGGTAAGATATGTCTCAATATTAAATTTTCTTATATCACATACTATACAGCTAACACAAGACCTTAACAGGTTCGCGGCACACTTGATACCGACTGCTGAGATCAAGTCTAGACGATTTCAGCAAGGGTTAGATCCGGAGATCCAAGCCGCCTTAGCTACAGGGGATTTCCCAACCCATGAACTGGCCCTGAAAGCTGCCCGTCGATATGAGGCAGTGGTGAAGATGAAGGTAGACCCCAATCCGCCGGAGTGAAACGCCCTGCCACTCAGATGGCAGGAGGAGCCTCTTCAAGGCCGTTTTTGTGCCCAGGAGACCATGAGTACCAATCAACCGGTCCAGCACAGCCTTTTGCACCTACTGCAGGAGGGATGAACACCTAGTGAAGGACTGCCGGCGTGCAAATCGCCTTTGTTTGGTCTGTGGTTCACCCACACATGATATTGGGTCTTTTCCTCGAAAACTCAATCCAAATACTGCACCCAGACCAGCAATTACTTATAAGCAGCGACCAGCCATCCAGGTACCTGCTCCATGACTAGCTCTCCCGCTCTACCACCTCGTGGACCGACTGCCCCTCCTCCTCGTCAGTTCCATCAAGCTCAAAGGAATTTACCTCAAGGATAACGGAACGGACAGAGGAATGCTCCTCCAGCAAGGAGGAATGTACCGAGACGACATGCTTTCACAATGACTGTGGAAGAAGCTGAAACCACCGGCCAAGTCATTACTGGTAACTCTTTCCTTTCAAGCTTTCTTTCAGTCTTTATACACATCCATATATTTTTTTCTATACCTAAAACCTATCCCACATAACTTAGGTACGATCTTAGTAGCCTCACTTCCTGCACTAGCACTCTTCGAAACTGGAGCATCTCACTGCTTTATTTCTCGACGGTTCGTCCGAACTCATGCGATTCCAGTCAAACCTCTCGTATCCAGCTGGAATGTCAGTTCAGGGAATGGCGTTCTAAAGGAAATAATGGGATACGACCTGTGTCCAGTGGTCATCTGCAGCAGAGAATTCTATGCTGACTTCAAGGTGCTGGACATACCGAATTTTGATGTCGTTTTGGGTATGGATTGACTTGGAACTTTTTACGCTACCATCGACTGTCGTCAAAGGAGAGTAGTGTTCGAAATTCCAGACCATTCGGTTTTTTATTTCAAAAGTGAAGACCTTACCCTGGAGCCAAGCACATACAAGGCAAAACCGAAGAAGGCAGTGATTGCAACACTTCAAGCGGAGGAAGGAACGTAGCCAGAGATAGTTCGAGGTTTCGACGATGTATTTCCTGATGATATATCAGGTTTGCCTCCCGATCGAGCTCTTGAATTTAGCATTGATTTAGTACCTGGAGCACAACCGGTGATCAAAGCACTTTATTGGTTAAGCCCTGAAGGTTTGAAGGAGATCCGTACTCAGTTGGACGAATTATTGACGAAAGGATGGATTCGTCCCCGCACTTCAAGTTGGGGATCGCCAGTTCTACTTGTGAAGAAGAAGGAAGGTTCATATCGAATGTGCATTGATTATAGAGCTCTGAACGAAGTAATTATAAATAACAAGTATCCACTTCCGCGCATCGACGACCTGTTCGATCAGCTAAGTAGGTCTTGCATTTTCTCTAAGTTATATTTTCGTTCGGATTATCATCAGGTGAAGGTCAAAGAATCTGATATCCATAAAACGACATTCAGAACTCACTATGGACATTATGAATTTCTTGTGATACCATTTGGAGTGACCAACGCACCAGCTATATTCATGAATCTAATGAATCGAGTTTTCTGAGAGTATCTAGACAGGTTTGTTGTCATCTTCATCGACGACATCCTGGTGTATTCTAAGAATCGGAAAGAACATGCCGAGCTCATACGAATTGTCTTGGAGACTTTACGACAGCATCAACTCTATGCCAAGTACAGCAAGTGTGAGTTTTGGCTAGATCAAGTCGGTTTCCTCGGACATATTGTATCAGGCGATGGAATCTCTATAGATCCAGCTAAAATATCAGTAGTAAGCGAATGACCGACACCGAAGTCAGTGAAGGACATTCGAAGTTTCTTGGGTCTAGCTGGATATTACAGAAGGTTTATTGAAGGATTTTCAAAGATTATATGGAGTACCGGTTTGCATTGTCTTCGATACTCGATTGGTAGCTGTTGTTGTAGGAAAACTCCACAAGATTACATGGAGTACCGGTTTGCATTGTCTCCGATCGTGACACCAAATTCCGATCGCAATTTTGGCAGAGTCTGCAAGCTAGCTTGGGAACAAGTCTGAACTACAGCACAGCTTACTATCCACAAACAGATGGACAGTCTGAGCGAACTATTCATATACTTGAAGATATGCTAAGAGAGTGTATGCTAGACTTCGGAGGATCGTGGGAAGATCACCTACATCTTGTGGAGTTTTCTTACAACAACAGCTACCAAGTGAGTATTGGAATGGAACCTTTTGCAGCGCTCTATGGAAGGAAGTGTCGATCACTATTAGATTAGGACGACACCGGAGATAGAGAACTCCTTGGACCAGAGATGATAGTAGCAACAGTTGATGTAGTTCGCACTATCAGGTAAAGAATGCGCATAGCCCAAGATCGACAGAAGCACTGGGCTGATGCAAAGCTCCGTCACTTGGAGTTCCAACCGGGAGATCATGTCTTTTTGAAGATATCTCCAAACCGTGGAGTGATTCGTTTTGGAAGACGGGGTAAGCTCAGTCCGAGGTATATTGGACCGTTCGACATACTCGAATGAGTCGGAGAAGTAGCTTATCGCTTGGCACTTCTACCTCCATTGGAAGGAGTGCACAATGTATTCCACATATCCCAACTCAGAAGGTATGTGAGTGACCCCAGCCATATTCTTGATCACTCCGAGCTCACTGTACAGCCAGACTTATCTTGTGAGCAACAACCTGTTGAAATCCTGGACAGAAAGGTGAAGTCACTTCGGAACAAGGAAGTAAACTTGGTTCGAGTGATGTGGAGAAAAGACGCACCGGGAGAATCAACGTGGGAAAGGGAAGATGAAATGCGTGCAAGATACCCTCACCTGTTTATAAATAGTCCTAAAAATAATTGTAAATTTCGAGGATGAGATTTTTGTAAGGAGGGTAGAATGCAACAACTCTGTTTCAGTGTACAAAAAATTTAATTAAAAGTTAATGTACAAATGGAGTATTTACAATCCTGAGTATGCTATAAGTATTTGATTTGCTTTTGAACAGCAAGAAAGCACTTGTAGCTCATTGGTAAAGCCTTGCACTGCTGTGACGTAGCCCGTGTGATCGAATCCCCCTAGCCACATATATTTTTAATTGATTTTTCTTTTAATCTTTTAGAAGCCCAAATGTTTACATGTGCACTACACGTAAAATGAAAAGCCACAAAGTAAACAAACATGGGCACCGAGTTATACCAAACGACACCAACACGTGGCATGCATCCCAGCCCCATCCCACCGGTTTTGCCCGGCGAGATGCGCATCGGGGGCCGGCACCGCCAGGCTAATCCGTAGGGGATGCCTCCATTTTTAACCCCAGAACCCCTTGGCCTACCCTACTACTCCCATGCTATTTGATTTCTCTACACATTTCCAGAGAATTAAAAATGGGCATTTATCCACATTTTAATGCACATTTTAATTCTATTCCTCATTATTCTAAACCCTAATTTTCCATATAAGTACCACACTATATTTTACCTCTCCTCATTCAGAAATATAGTACCAAAACTCTCTAAAAATTTCCAAGTCCCAAGTTGTGTAAGTGGAGTTAGCAAAGGGCAAGGTTCCGGCGAAGTTTCGGGAAGAATCCGACGACGAAACGACGTCTCGACTGTTCCAAAAGCTTCCTCCATCTCCCCTCTTTATTTTTAACCTGTAAGTTCCCACTTTCCCCCTTCTTTTCTATTAAAATGAAATCACTTTTCAAAACTAGTCGAAAGCGGAGTTAATCCGACTTTCGATTCTATTTTAACTATAAACACAATTTTCTTTAGAACAAATCTACCATATTTTTGTATATTATTTAACAAACATAGTACAACATTCACAACAAGTTTCATCTCATAATAATATAAATTGCAACTTCTATTCCATTTTTACGGTAAAATACTATCATGTTACATACGACATTGTTTATTCAATTTAACCGTATTACCTTTAGAAAACTCACGAGGTAATGACCTACCTCATCACAACACACATTTTTGACATAGCATTAACTCTTGGGACAATAGTTTATGGGAAAATACGAGTTTACGATTAAATACCATAAACATTCAAAAACCATTTTCTTTAAAAGTGTATTATGTAATTCCTAGCAAATATGCCTCTACAACCCATTTTGGGGAACCCCGATTGGGATGGTGCGGGTTATCGCACATCCTCGGGCCTATTAGAGCGAGATGCAGACCTCCGCAAAGAGCATTCGATCTCGATGGAATTTTTAATGCAATTTTTAAGAAAAATGTGATTTCTATTTAATAAATAAATTCTATTTTTTATAAATATTAGATATATAAATATTATCAAAATATCTACTTTAAATATTATATATATATATATATATATATATATTCCATGTTTTCTAAATCAAAGGAATCACAAATTTCATGAAACTACCTTTACAACTCAATACCATTCCAAGATTACACCAAAATACTATATACAATGAAATCTAGGTTATATTCAATAGAATATTTCACTTTATAAAAAACAATTTTGAAAACTCTAAAGACGATAATTAAATACTTGAGGTGTATTTTGAAAATATATCAAAACTATTTTTTCATAAAACCCCTCAAGTTATATTAATTTACAATAAGGACCATAGTAAACATAGGTTAAAGCGGGAGCAGTTCTCTTGAGCCTCAGGGAGCTGGAGAATATGGGTGATTGCCTATCTAAGGTAGACAACCTAAAAAAGGTGTTATCAATACGGTAATTGTCTTGGAAAAAGACACAAATTCTGCCGTTCATGTGCAGCAGTTACCGATAACATCAAAACTAATTCAGGACATCAATTTCTTATTAAGTGTCTGACTCAGATAGAGTCTCAATCTAATATGAAATCAATCTGACTTGAATTCAATTCAAGTATAACTATAATACAACATAAATCCATTTATACCAGAATTAAATCTATATCAACATGACTCGATCGAACCGAACCATGGATATACTCTGATTACATGACTATCAATTTATATCCATTATGTTTACATGATATCATGGTTTTGGCAAGTTTTCCATTACAAAACAAACCACACAATCAATACAAAAGACATTACGGGGTTTTAAAGGGGTAGACTGGTATGGAATGTGTTAGAAGTGGCACGAGACGGTCACTTTAATACACCTAATTTGAATATCCATTGCCGTTGTACCGTGGCTTAACGGTTTCTTGTGCTCCGTATACCTTAGTCTCCGGAATAGTGGGACTCCTCTCGTATACACTGGCATATTCTGTACTAAGATACAAACAACTGCGATAACAGAACAAAAGATAATATTATACAGTTATATTCTCTTTTCTGTCTATTCTACTTCTCTATTTCTTTGGGACTTACCGAACGATTGTTCGCTGACAACATTCATTTTCTTCTTTCTTTGGAGTGTTGTCAGGTGGATCCGACTCACTAGAGATCGAGCCCAGTACCGAGAACTTGGAGCAGTTTGCCATCGACCTAGAGCTGTAGGCACTTGTATATACTTTTCATTTCAGTTATGCCATTGTTTAGGCATTACTTTCTATTCATGTATTTACATTTCCAGTTGTACTTGTAAAGAATTGTTAAATAAATAAAAGTTGATATTCATTTATATTCATGCCTCTTGTGTACATTTTTCCTTATATTTCTTAGATACACTTAGCGTGTTTACTTCTGAGTAAATACGTTGCGTGACCCGTCGCGTCTCCTTACCGTACACCGGGAAGCGGGGCGTGATAACATATCTTCAAGAGTTTGGATCGTTCTTTCAGACCGGCCATCTTTCTGAGGATGATAGGCTGTGCTAAACTTCAAGTGAGTCCCTAAACTTTCCTGTAGACTCCTCCAAAAGTGCGGTAAAAATCGAGTATTAGGATCGGAAATGATGCTCACAGGTACTCCATGCAATCTCACAATCTCCAGCATGTACCGCTCTGCTAAACCTTCCGTTGACTGATCAACTCGAAACGGTATAAAATGAGCTGCCTTGGTCAATTGATCAACAATCACCCAAACTGCATTATTGCCCTTTGGACTCTGTGGTAAAGCTGTCGCAAAATCCATGGTTATATGTTCCTACTTCCACTACGGAATCGGAAGTGGTTGCAACAAACCATCTACCCTTTGATGTTCAGCCTTGACTTGTTGACACACCAAGCATTTCGATACATAACGAGCAATCTCCCTTTTCATGCCTTTCCACCAGAAATGTTGTCGTAGATCTCGGTACATCTTTGTGCCTCCCGGATGTACGGAATATGCGGAACTATGAGTCTCATTCATGACTTCTTCACGAACATCTCCTTTAGGCACACATAAACGACTACCATATCGTAACGAACCGTCTTCATGAATTAACAAGTCTGTTCGAAGTCCCGCTGCTACTTGTTCTCGAAACTTCTGCAACCTTGGATCGTGCGACTGCGCTGCTTTAATATTATCGATCAAGGATGACTGTACTTGCAATTGCATCAACTGTCCCGAAGAATGCGGTAGTACGATCTCCAACTCGAACCTCTGAAGGTCAGCTATAATCTCCTTTTGTGCCGTTAACATCCGTATTGCTAGCAACCGACTTAGAGCATCCGACACTACATTAATTTTCCCCGGATGGTATTTTAGATCAAGACCATAGTCAGCCATCAGCTCCAACCATCTACGCTGCCTCATGTTGAGCTCTTTCTGTGTGAACACATACTTTAGGCTTTTGTGATTGGTAAATATTTCTACCCTTTCGTCCAATAAGTAGTGTCTCCAAATCTTCAAAGCAAAAATCACTTTTGTTACCAAATCATGAGTTGGGTAGTTCTTCTCGTGAGTCTTCAATTGTTTCGACGCATAAGCTATAACCTTCCCATGCTACATTAGAATACATCCCAAGCCTTTCTCAGATGCGTCGCTGTGAATAACCAACCCTCCGGAGCCGTTTGGCACTGTCAAGATAGGAGCGGTGGTCAATTTTTGCTTTAACGCTTCAAAAGCTGACGCAAATTTCTCCGTCCATACGAACGGTACCTCCTTTCGTGTTAGCTTGGTCAATGGTTCTGCTATTCGAGCGAAGTTCTCCACAAACCTTCTATAATGTCCGGCAAGCCCAAACAAACTTCTGATCTCCCTTACATTCTTTAGAATTGACTAATCATGAACAACTGCGATCTTTTCAGGGTCAACGGCAATTCCATCTCCGGATACGACATGACCCAAGAACTTCACTTCTTCAAGCCAAAACTCGCACTTGCTCATCTTAGCATATAACCTTTCTTGTCTCAATGTTTGCAGCGCGATCCTCATGTGTTTTACGTGCTCTACTTTGCTCCTTGTATAGACCAGAATATCATTAATAAACACCACTACGAACTGGTCCAGGTATGGTGAAAAGATTCGGTTCATCAAGTCCATAAATATTGCCGGTGTGTTAGTAACTCCAAATGGCATCACTAAGTACTCGTAATGCCCAAATCGAGTTCGGAACGCTGTCTTGCAAATGTCTTCTAATTTCACCCAAACTTGGTGATATCCGGATCGCAAATCCTACTTCGAGAATACCCTCGCACCACTGAGTTGATCGAATAATTCGCTGATGCGTGGGATTGGGTACTTGTTCTTAATAATCATCCGGTTTAACTCTCGATAATCAATGCACATCCTCTGAGTGCCATCCTTCTTCTTGACTAGAAGAACTGGGGCTCCCCATGGTGAATTGTTGTTGCGAATCCAACCCTTCTCTAGAAATTCGACAACTTGTTTCTTTATCTCTTCTAGTTCCACCGGTGCCATTGGATAATAAGCCTTTGAAATAGGCGTTGCTTCAGGAATAAGATCAATCGCGAACTCTCCATCTCGTTTTGGCGGTAAACCCAAGATGTCTTCGAATATATCCATAAACTCCCGAACTACTGCTGGCGCTTCCTCTTTGTCTTCTTCCGTCGACGAAAGAACGACACTTGTCGGCCTAGCCCTAAATTCGACCGGCCCGACAGATCTGCTACCTCCCGAAAATATAAACTTCGAAAGTTCGAGAATCTGGAAAATCACTTTATTCCCCCAAAATTTAAACAATACAAAAAAAGAGCTAAGCTCTGTTAAGTTTTGAGGCAGCGCCTCACGTTCCCTTACGAGGGCGCTAGCGCCAGCGCTAACCCCTTAGGATTAAATCCTATCGTGGCGCCGCATGTGAAACTCACGTGGACGCCAATATGAAAAGCACATGAGCATTTATTACATAAGAATTAAATTCTTATATGGCGCCGCACGTGCTCCTCACATGAGCGCCAATGTGCAAAGCACAGGAGCGCCTTGAATCAAATTCTTAAGCGGCGCCCACGTGCATAACACGTGAGCGCTGACGCCCAAATTAAAACCAAGTAAAATTAAATTTTGCAGGGGATATTTCCCTAAAAATTGGGATACTCTCTGTTAAACAGAGCCGTTGGATGAAATATCCAACGGTGATGATAAATCATCAGATAATAGAATAAAATTCTATTAAGGGAAAATATTCCCTTAATCTTTCTAAACAAACATAAAATTGTTGGATCAAAAATTCAATGAAATGGTAAAATATTTCCCTA
This sequence comes from Agapanthus africanus, assembly GCA_030015575.1. NCBI lineage: Eukaryota > Viridiplantae > Streptophyta > Magnoliopsida > Asparagales > Amaryllidaceae > Agapanthus > Agapanthus africanus. The sequence continues at coordinate 695,735,452 of JASDDO010000022.1, read as the reverse complement.
TATTTTTCTAAACAAAAGAAATATATGCTGGGTAAAACAGAGAACCCTTAGATTAAAAATCCAATGGTGATAAAAAATCACCGTTCAATAGAATAAAATTCTATATATGGGAAAATATTCACACAATCTTATTAAAACAAGAAAACATCTGATGTTAAATAGAAGTCTTTGGATCAAAGATCCAACGGTGGGTAAAATTCCCCAAATCAATTTTGAGTCTAATTAAATCAATTGGAATCTTTCAATGTGAGATTTTTTCAAAACTAATTAACAATTTGCCTCCACTATATAAAGGCCCCAAGACTTCAAGTCTCACACACCACCGGGACACCACAGAGACTGAGAGAGGGAACCCCCTAAAAACTTCAGCAGAAAAAATACAGTGAGCTCTCAAAAGAACATCGAATTCAATTTTCAAAGAAGAAAATCCTCCTTATCAAAAACCCTAGGTAAAGAAAAAAGGAGAGATAAAAAATATCCCATTTACCTATCATATCACACCTAATGGTTTAACCCTTTTAAAAGAACTTAGTTCTTTCTCAGGATCTAAGATCCACAAGACAAGTCTTCCATAAGTTGAGAATTTAGTTCTCATCGGGAAGATCTTATTCTTGAGAATCAAATATTCAGGGAAGAACAAGTTTAAAAAGAAAGAAAATGGAGTCCATAATACCCCAGGAACTTAGTTCCTTCAAATCAAGAACTTAGTTCTTTAAAAACTTAACCCAAAATCCTCAAGAAAAATAGTGGTTTTGGTGATCGTTAATGATCAAAGTACCATTGATAGGGGTTTAACCTCTCTAAAAATATCAACAGAGATTAAATCTCTATATAAAAAAAACTCATCGCCTTACGCGAAAAACACGTGGGCGCCCTCAAACAAAGGCCCAGCGCCTCACGTGCTTCCCATGTGGGCGCCCTCAAATAAAGGTCCGGCGCCTCATGTGCTTCCCACGTGGGCGCCCAAGACAGAAGGCCATAGCCTCATGTGAAATACACGAGAGCGCTGATTAGTGTCAAAAACTGTAATTACCGCAATCAAGAACGGCGTCGCTTCGCAGCTAGCCGGTGAGTACGGGTCGATCCACAGAGACGGGTAAATTCCTTTTATGTGTCTTAACGAGTTGATTCTATTTGTGGTTTTGGTTTTATAAAAATCTAGATCTAAAACTTAATTAATCTAATTTAAATTCTTGCTAGGGTTAGGCTTAGAGGAAGTTTTGGAGATTGATGTTTCCTCACTGCTTTCAATGCCGTATTTTAGATCCATTAGGTGTTATAGTAATTATCGATAAAGTGGATACGACTCTTTTGGGAAGATGTTTTCTTCCTCTAGATTCGTATCCTTCCTTTACCGTTAATTACCCTAACCCCCATGGAAAACGCGTGCAACCGGGCCTTTATACTGCGGTTCACCGTTACCTCGAGGGGTAGGGTGCCGCAGGGAGCGGTTGTGCGCACATGCATAGAGTTCTTAATGGGATAGTTTAATATGGCATTGAAAGGGGTGAGAGATTTCATCTCTCAACCCTTTCCCTAAGGCTAACCCTAACAAGCGAGGAGACTACTCGCTCATTAGGGGATGAAATAACATTAAAAGAATAAAAGAAAAACACTTACTAATGGTGATGGCTCCCTCCAAGCGATAAAGAACAGATCTGAATGTCACTTCCAGAATTTCTGAATTTTATTTATTGAAAAGAGGCATACATTTTTCAGATCTAAGATTACAATTTATAGGAAAATAGGAAACCTAGGGTTACAGACTCTCGCACATGCGCAATTACAGATTTGCCAACACAAAATCCCAACACCCACAACAAAGTACCGTCATAGAAAAATTGCGCCGACACGCGCACTAGATGGCCGCGGAACCGCGGCGCCATGCAGGGTTTGGCCGCGGTTCCGCGGCCAAAGGAAGGAGTTGGGCCATGAGACTTTTGGGCTTCCTTCTCTGCTTCTTGGGCTCTGTATTTTTATATGTATTTTCTCTGTTGGGCTTCTGAGTCTTCTCCAGATTTTTCAGTGAATACTTGTAGCGATCTTTCAACCGTTCACTTGACATTTTGGACTTTGCACTGTTCTTTGACTAGGCTTGACTAGGATCGGTCTGCTTGTTGGTCAAAAATCCCTTTTTCTGTTGTTTTGTGTCTTTTTCACTGTATTTGCTTCAGAAACCTGTATCCTGTAATATGTAACAAACGTGCGTCAAGAGTACCCGTTTATTTATAAAAGGGATAAGAATAGGGGAATGATAAATGCAATATTATGGTCTGAACAAATACCCCCAAACTTACCTTTTGCTCGTCCTCGAGCAAACTTATTTTTTTTTATTCACTACAAAAAACCTAACCGCACTTTCGCAGGGAAACGCGATTGCACTGAGCACGTGCAACAAGCCGTTAAACCTCTAGGTGTCCCTAGTAGGAGGAGTGTTGTCTCCTGAGGGTTTTCAGCGGATACTACCCACAAAATCCTATCAACTCAGCCCATTGACTTTTGTTCTCCAATTAGGTTTTCTAACAAGGAATTTTATTATCTTCTACTTGTAAATTATCCACCCATATTCTTCATGCATCCTTATCATTTAACTTAAGATTATATATGTTATGTAGATCTACTTAGCTTTCAGCATCTCTTAAGTTTTCCTTCTAGGGTTACATCTCTACTCAGGAATTTCTATCAACTCATATTAAAGATACAAGTTCTATTCTTCATTCCTTTTTCTCATCTAAATTCCAATCACATATCCCTACGTGTGTGTATATATCACCCCTACACTTGGAAATTTAAATCAAGCAATCGTACTCTCGTCCATTGTCCAAAGTACTAATTAGTTGGTGAATGAAATTTGCTTACACATCCTTCATGCGACCGTTAATACTTCTTGAGGTACCAACGACCGATTACAAAATGCGTTTGCACTTTAAAGCGTACTTCCTAGTCTTTGCAACACCCAAGGCTTTAGCAGTGACTCCCAAACCAGTTGGTCTAAGGCACTAGGTGACGAAGCACCCTCGCTAAATTTTTTCTATTTTTGCAGCCTTAAAGAATCACAAAAACCAGTGTCCATTTTTTTTTCTTCTTTATTCACACTTTTTCATACTAAGGTCTTTAGACAAGAGCATTTCAAGGTCTCTTCTACTATTCCAAGTTTCAAGGTGCGTGAATGTGCAATTTGTAGGGTATATATTTTCAGAATTTAGACTTAAGCTAGGAACTATTTTTCAAACTTATACTCTAATAAGAACATCAACATTCTTCCCTCATTTTTGACTTAGCCCAAGAAGTGAACCCAAAATTTGCCTATTTCTAAATAAACTACAAGGCATATACTTTCTACCGTTAAACCTTAAGGAATGTTATTTTTAGGGTTTTTAATTTACTAAGTCTAAGATCTAGTTGTTACTAACCAGTTAACCTATTTGTCAAACTCAAGTCAATTAGCCAAAATTGAATACATTAATTTTTATAATTTTTGAAATTTTCAAATTTTTATGGGTTTTCAAATAAGTTTTCAAATAAGTATGCAAATGCAAAAATATGTACAAATGAATGCGAAGGAAGAAGACGTACCGAGCATACCCCCAAACTTGAACTTGACAGTGTCCTCACTGTCATGCTAAACCAAGAGGGTCAAAATACCGATACTCCCCTGTTTATTTATTTATAATTTTTTTTTAAATGTTTTGAATTTTTTTTAATTTTTTATAGAAGAAGAAAACAAAAAAATATATACATATATACAAAGATTCCCCCCAAACTTAAGCTTGGCCTTACACAAGCCAAAGGTTAGCACCAACCATTCAAAAATCTTATCATGGTAATGGTAGAGTTGGTGCAAGAATAGGATAGAAAGAAAAGAGATGAAAAACACGCGAGACCGTGTGGAAAGAAGAATGGTAGAATATGGTCTCGGTGGGGGAGAAAGACGGAAAGAAGAAAGAAGTGGATTGCGATCTTGAGGGTGTAAATTGAGTGAATAAATTAGCGCAATTTGTGATGACCGATGTGTTAAAAGCGATTGCGCTAACCTACCAACTCGTCGTGCAATGGGGTCAAATCCCTCAAGATTCGCAAGAAAACATGGGTACGCCGAACTTGGTATAGGAGATGAAAGCGTAACAGTCATTAGTTCGGTCGGAACAATAGGAAGGAGGGAGGGTGATATAACAGTCAAAGGTTCAGTAGGCTGAATTGGAAAATCCGACACATCAAATAAAAATGGTTCAACCTCGATATTATCCTCAAGGCTCTCCTCAGTACTATCCTCAATATTTAATTCATCCATGCCATTATCATTAAAATCTAGACGCATATGAGATTCGGGGGAAACATTTAATAACTCAGGATGATGATTTGAACATAAAATTTCTATTAAATCGACAGGTTCATCATCCGAAATATTCCCCGCGTCTATATCCTCAATCAAGTGAAAATCAATTTCTTTAGACACTTCATCCACAGCATGGATATTTATTAATGTAGGTTCTAGAGTGGAGGTGTAAAGATCAAAAAGATTAGGTGCGGTTTCACTCGAAAGGGGTTCTTCACAATTTGGCAAATCAAGCACTACAAAATCACACAACTCATTTTTATTTTTAACTGGTGAATCATTTGGAACAATAGATGGAAAACCGGAGTTGTGGGTTTCAATTGGGTAAGGGTAGGTTTGATTTGAAAATCCTCTCTCATTTTCACTCTGTCCAACTACCGCCTTACACATTGAAAAATTCGGAGCTAGCAGGACACTGGCTACCGGTTCACTAGGTTGCGCAAGGGCGGCCATGGATGCTTCCATTGTCCTCATCATTTTATTTGTTGCAGCAATATATGCTTCCAACGACTCTTCCAAGCTAGACTTAGGTGGTGAGGGGGTTTCAGTAAAAGATTCACAATTGGTTGGGTATGTGAAACTCCCTAATGGCTGTGTCGAAACAGTGTCTAGTGAAGGTGGGAAGGTCGGGTATGATGGGTAGGAAGTGGGTGGTAAGACAGGAGTAGGGTCAACATATGGATAAGAAGGTGAATAATCGTGTGGATCCCTAAAACTAGATGAGTGGAGAGGGGTGAAAGATCGACTGCGAGATTGAGCAATATGCTCAGCAATGGACATCGGCCTAGGAGTGAAGAAGGACTTGAAGAAGTGGTATCAACATATGTAGGTTGTAAAGGTTGACTCGGTTGACACAAAGTGGGTTGAAAAGACAAACTGTTTCTCCTAGACTCCTCTATGTGATCTTTCAGAGATTTTTTAGACATGGAGGGATCGTTTTTAAATTGACCGAACACATTGACGAACGACGCAAAGTTAGGTTCGGGATACCAAGATTCGGCAAGAGATTTATGATGTGGGGTACCCATGATAGAAGAATGTAAGGATTTCTTAGCGACAAAATTTTTGCAAGTTTTAAAAAGATTTTTCCTTTTTTTTTTCCTTTTTTTTTATGTGAGAGTTTTGCAATTAGGTTTTAGAACATAGGACTCGTTACACAAATGTATCAACCACACATGCACAATCAGGCCTAAATCTAGGGTTGCCTAGGTCTGCTAGACAGCTCCTAACTAGGGCTAGAAATAGGACCTCAAACCGCCTCTTCACGGACAAATACGGCCAGGTAAGTGGGAAGGAACCACCACTACAGTGGGCCTAATTAATAACCACTAGCCTAGACACCGCAATGTCGGTTAGGATAAACGGCCGATGCCTATCCTAGTCCTTTTCCTATTGAGCTCGCTGTCCTTAGGTCTGAGTCTAATCTTTTTTTTTAATTAATTGTGGTCGATGCAAAATGCTTAGGTGTTTTCTGGGGTCCTGGGAAGGGTGATGAAATCCCCACCCAATCTGAGTTTGTCAATTAGCCCCTTAGAGTCCGGTTAAATTATGCAAAACAATAAAATTTCACTTGCAATCAATATTTTTTAGCGCGGCGCAAAGAAACCTGCAGAGATCTGTTATTTAGAAGGGGGAGAAAGATTTTTTAGCGCAAGAACCCTGCAGAAGATTTTTACAGAGAAATATATGGAAGATTGCAGAGGGGAGAGAGAAAGATCAAACCAGAAAATTTTCAGTTGCTGACGTGGCCAAGGGAGCGCGGATACGCGGCGGGAAGCCCCTATTTGCGGCGGAAGAGCGGTCATGTGGAGAGATCAGATTCTGGAAAAAATTCTGTGGTTCTGTACTTTAAATTCCTCTCTGTTCTTATGTACCAAATTTTTATTTGCCCTCTGTAAAATTCCAGATCCACGATTTGACGCTGTTCCTGCAAGATTCAAAAATATACCCTTCAAACAGATCAAAGTTGATTATTTTTTTTTATATTTTTTTATATTTTCAGATTTTTATAATTTTTAAAATTTATATCAACCCGAAAATTCACAAAAAAGAAAAATTACGCCGTCCCCGGCAACGGCGCAATTTGATTAGTGTCAAAAACTGTAATTACCGCAATCAAGAACGGCGTCGCTTCGCAGCTAGCCGGTGAGTACGGGTCGATCCACAGAGACGGGTAAATTCCTTTTATGTGTCTTAACGAGTTGATTCTATTTGTGGTTTTGGTTTTATAAAAATCTAGATCTAAAACTTAATTAATCTAATTTAAATTCTTGCTAGGGTTAGGCTTAGAGGAAGTTTTGGAGATTGATGTTTCCTCACCGCTTTCAATGCCGTATTTTAGATCCATTAGGTGTTATAGTAATTATCGATAAAGTGGATACGACTCTTTTGGGAAGATGTTTTCTTCCTCTAGATTCGTATCCTTCCTTTACCGTTAATTACCCTAACCCCCATGGAAAACGTGCGCAACCGGGCCTTTATACTGCGGTTCACCGTTACCTCGAGGGGTAGGGTGCCGCAGGGAGCGGTTGTGCGCGCATGCATAGAGTTCTTAATAGGATAGTTTAATATGGCATTGAAAGGGGTGAGAGATTTCATCTCTCAACCCTTTCCCTAAGGCTAACCCTAACAAGCGAGGAGACTACTCGCTCATTAGGGGATGAAATAACATTAAAAGAATAAAAGAAAAACACTTACTAATGGTGATGGCTCCCTCCAAGCGATAAAGAACAGATCTGAATGTCACTTCCAGAATTTCTGAATTTTATTTATTGAAAAGAGGCATACATTTTTCAGATCTAAGATTACAATTTATAGGAAAATAGGAAACCTAGGGTTACAGACTCTCGCACATGCGCAATTACAGATTTGCCAACACAAAATCCCAACACCCACAACAAAGCACCGTCATAGAAAAATTGCGCCGACACGCGCACTAGATGGCCGCGGAACCGCGGCGCCATGCAGGGTTTGGCCGCGGTTCCGCGGCCAAAGGAAGGAGTTGGGCCATGAGACTTTTGGGCTTCCTTCTCTGCTTCTTGGGCTCTGTATTTTTATATGTATTTTCTCTGTTGGGCTTCTGAGTCTTCTCCAGATTTTTCAGTGAATACTTGTAGCGATCTTTCAACCGTTCACTTGACATTTTGGACCTTGCACTGTTCTTTGACTAGGCTTGACTAGGATCGGTCTGCTTGTTGGTCAAAAATCCCTTTTTCTGTTGTTTTGTGTCTTTTTCACTGTATTTGCTTCAGAAACCTGTATCCTGTAATATGCAACAAACGTGCGTCAAGAGTACCCGTTTATTTATAAAAGGGATAAGAATAGGGGAATGATAAATGCAATATTATGGTCTGAACAAGCGCTGAATTAAAATACTTAGCACTTCATATGCAGCCAAAACGGCTGAGTGCTTAGCACTGATTGAGTAGCGTCCATCCCCGCACGTGCACCTCACATGAACGCCATAAAAAGTGCTTAGCACTTCATGATTAGTCAAAACGACTAACGTGTTCAACACTCATTGGGCAGCGCCCATAACTGAATGCTTCACATGATACCCATGTGAGTGCTAGAAGCTTCAAACAAATGCTTAGTACTTTTTCATAAAAACAAAGGGGCTAAACAAACAGAGCCCAAATAAGTGCTTAACACTTTTGAATAAAAAAAAGAAAAGACTAAGTAGACTAAACCCAAATTGGCCAAGTCTCTGAAGTTTTTTCTTGCAGCTGAGCCAAAATGCTCTTTTGCTGGATTTTAAGTAAAAATGATCCTAAAATGTTGTTAAGTTGATCTTAGTCTCAAATAATACTAATATATCCTTAGCGAAAACAAATTGAGCCCAAATGCTCACTTATAAATTTAAGTTAATCTTAATCTCAAACTAGATTAACGGTCCTTAAATAAAACAAAAATATTTTTTTTGAACTGAAGGAATATACAACCTAAGTTCAAAACTCCGTCAAGCAAATCCTTGACCCAAACCCAAATAAAAAATATACGGATTTGGACTAATCCGCGCCCTACGGGCGATGACATAAACTAGTCTCCGTATACAATCCACGGGCAACCAAAATAATCAAAAATAACACACGACATGTAGTGAACTGCTGGAGAAGGAGAAAGTGGTTATCGCAATGCGATAACGTAATTAACTGCAGGGCCTTGCGCCAGCAGGGAAGAGTGTCCCCACAATTAAAAACCTCGCACAAACGAGGGGAATCTGATGAAATCTGCTACAACGGTCGCGTCTGTCCAAACCTCCGATATATGGTGCCATAAATCAACTTGGTATCTTCGGAGAGATGGATGGATAAGTCTAAATAGTATCAGCCCCCAAATTCAGGCAAGACGATCAATCCCAGGGTTTATCGCCGAAAACAGGGACGGACCGCGTAGGTCGTCTTGCCTGAATTTAGGGGCAGATGCTATTTGGATTTATCTGTCCACCTCTCCGAATATACCAAGTTGATTTATGACACTGTGTATCGGAGGTTTGGACGGATACGACCATTGTAGCAGACTTTGTCAGATTCCCCCTCGTTTGCGAGGTTTTTTTTTGATTGTGTGGACGCTTTTCCCTGCAGGCGCAAGCTGTTCATATCAGATTTTTGCATTTTCATACCGCCCAATTTTTATCACATTGCATATCGGTAGGTACTCTTGAGCCGTGTTTGCTAGTCAATTGCAGGATACAGGTTCTCGGCTCTAAACGGTGAAATCCATGGGAAAAACACGACAAAATCCGGGTTCCTGCCAACCACAGATAAAACACGGGTCTCCGCTCTTTATCCGTCTGTTGCCACACACCAGTTTAGGAGACAAAATGGCAAATCGATTGTCACCTTCATGTACAAGGCTCAATGGCAACACAAGATCCAAGAAATCTACGCGGAGCTCAAGAAAATCATGACAAAAGATCCATGTCCAATCACCTTTTGATCCACTAGAATTCTGGAAGAAATGTGGAAAGATTATCAGAAAAAACATGTACCAGACAAAAGGGGACAGCAGACCAGGGAAGTACAAAAAACCGGAGGACCCAACTCATAAACAAGGCCGCGGAACCGCGGCCAATAGGGGGTCTAGGCCGCGGTTCTGCGGCCGTGTAGGCTCGTCAGATGAAAAGTTTTTAGGGGCTATTTAGTCTTTTCATGTTTGTTCTGATGGTTGCCCTAGATTTCCTTTTCCCTGCCTATAAATAGTCCAGAACCTTTTGAAGCCAAGGGTGCATAATCTTATATTTTTCTAGGTTTTAGAATACTTGTTCTTCTTCCTCTTCTCATCTCTTCTCCATTGAAAAACTTGTAGTGAGCTTTTGTGAGTGAAGAATGATGAATAAAGAAGTTCATTTTATTATTATGCTTGTCTTGCTCTTATGTTAATTACTTGTAATTTTCATTTGTTAACTTAGTTGTTGTTATTTCTTGTTATTTCTTTCTTTTCTCTTTTCCTTTATCCTTAAACAACCATGATGCTTACGCTTGATCCTTGCCAAGGTGAGGTCGCAAATAGCTAGTTGTTATCTTCTAATCTCCTTCTTTCTATCTTCCTCTTTTGTTTTGTTTTTCTTTTCATTATGATGTGTGAGTAGTTTCATACTTGTTAGGGTAGGATAAGGGAAGTTTGAGAGAAGAAAATCTCTCTCACTCTTTCCTTGCCCAACATCTTAAATCGACTCCCGTTAATTGAACAACAATCCGCTTCTTACGACACCTTATCCTACATGATAGCGATGATTCCGTAGTGAGACCGGTTGTGGTTGAATTAACCGGAGGTTATGGCTAAGAGCCAAGAACGGACGGACAAACACCAAAAGGAAGAACTTATGCGTTGGAAAGTCTAGTTTATACTCGCAAGTTCCTTCCTAGTCGTGCTAATCCCCGTTGTTGCCGATTACCGTAACACCGATATTAAGAGTGGCAACGAAAGAGGTGAGCGACTCCTAACTCAAACTAACCTAATCCTAACCCTAACAAGCTCTCTTTACATATCATTTTAACACTTAATTAATCACAAAAAAATCTGGAAAACTGGACTTAACTTGTTAAAATACTTAGAAAAAGATTCCCATCTCCCAGCGGACGACCCGTACTCAACCGGCTAGCTACAAGCGAAACCGTCTTGATTGCGGTAATTAACTAAACTTGAACACGCAGAATCTCATGCAATCAAATGGCGCCGTTGCCGGGGAGACGGTAGTTTATTTCTTTGTGTAATTTCGGGTTAACTTGTGAATATAAATATAACCGAAAAACAAAACAAAAAAAATATACTTTGTAAAAAATCATTTTGTTATTTTTGATTAGTTTTTGTGCAAGTGTGCAGGATAATACGGAGTTCGAGTTCAGTGCCAAAGACGTGGGAAGATAGACCCATATTTTGCGGCTACACCGCGACGGATCAAAACGAAGCAAACGGTCTACTGTAAAAATCTGGAGAAGATACAGTGAGCAAATCAAGTTTCTGGAACTCTAGAAAAGAAGAGGACATCCAAGGAAGCACAAACAAAAATTCCAGAGGCCCAATCCTACCTTACAGCCGCGGAACCGCGGCATAAGCAAGCTTAGGCCGCGGAACCGCGGCCATTCAGAGCCCTCTTCAACTCAAAATCCCTGTGAGTCTTTCTCTTCTCTCCCCCACTCCTCTGGACTCCAATAAACTGTGTTTTCTGCAGCATTCCTTGCGCAAACTCTCTTCCCCCTTCCAATAAACTGTTTTTGTGCAGGATTCTTTGCGCCGCGCTAAAAATAAAAATTGTTTGCAGTTGATTTGTTATCACTTTGCATTCATTAATACGGACTTAAGGGGCTTGAAACCAATTCAGATTGGGTGGGGATTTCATCACCCTTCTCAGGACCCCAAAAATCACAAAAAGCATATGCATTGACCATTGTTAAATTAAAAAATACTAGACTCAGCCCTAAGGACTTCGCACTCAATAGGACAGAGGACTAGTTACAGGCATCGGCCGTTTATCCTATCTGACTTTTGCGGTGCCTAGGCAAGTGTGACGAAGGCAAGTGGTTATTTAATTAAGGAACTTTGCGAAAACGTTGGACAACCTCCCACTTACCTGGCACTTATCTGGCCGCATTAGACGGAGAAGAGGCGGTTTGAGGTCCTATTTCTAGCCCTCTGGAACAGTTAGGAGCTGTCTAGCAGACCTAGGTGACCCTAGATCTAGGTGAGATTGTCATATCTTGTTTGTGATTGCTTAAAGCCGTAAGTCCGTACATATTTCTGTAAAGCTCTTTCTAAAAAAAAAACAAAAAAAGGAAAATATCAAAAACTTTTATAAAAACTTGCCCTTTGTCGCCAAATCCATTTTTCACCCACCACCCATCGTTTTTCTCCATTGACGTTTTCTTACCCTCACCTTCTCCGCTTTGACTATACTAAACTCGTTTAGTGTATGTCCGCTTGGACTCGGGACACTAGCGCCCGCTTAGTCCGCGTTACGTTAGTCGCTACCAACTACGCGATCGACTCAGACGTCGAAACTCCGTCCACTCCTCTTTCACCCCTTCCGTTGCCGGCCAACTCCGACGTTGACCGGAATTCTGTTCATACATCTTCACCTTCACCATCACCAACCTCTTCTTCCGCGATGTCAGGATTTAATCCGAACATCTCTTTGACTACCCCTGGATTTGCTCCACCTCCTACGGAGACCAATAACCCACCACCACCGCCTGTTGTAGCGCCGCAGCGAATCGCGCTCCAGGATCGTTTCTATCCCACCCGTTCTGCACTTCCCACCTGCCTTTCTCTTCCACCGGCCAATGGGGATAATTTTGAAATTAAGCCCCACTTCATCAACATGCTTCCACGATTTCATGGGCTTGAATCTGAAGATGCCTATATCTTCATCAATAAATTTCAAAACGTCTGTGCCATGATGAAAACCACCCAGCTGTCGGACGATGCTATACGTCTACGGGTCATTCCGTTCACTTTATGCGATCTTGCTGAAAAATGGCTGTATAGCACCGCTTCCCACTCAATAACCAGCTGGGACGAGTTTGTTAAAGCGTTTCGAAAAAATTCTATCCGAATCATAAAACCGCAAGGATTCGAAATGAAATCAACCAATTCTCTCAGCTTCTTTCTGAACCCTTCTGGAAGTGCTTTGACCGGTACAAAGACCTTCTTGTTCAGTGTCCTCACCACGGTATAGAGAAATGGCAACTTTGCCAAACCTTATACGAGGGCCTGAACCCAGCAACGAAGCAGTTGTTGGAAACCATCTGTCAGGGCCACTTCCTATCGAAATCTGACGAGGAAGCGTGGCAATTCTTTGACGACCTTGCAGAGCAAACGCTACAATGGGAGAGCACCAGACCGACTTCTTCTTCTTCTACCTCCACTTCTACCGGTCAGTCTAGGGTAGGAATTCACCAACTTGATGTCTCTATTGCGATGAAAGCTGAAATGGCTGCAATAACAAGAAAGCTTGAAGCGATAGAGAGCAAATTTTCTTCTCCTCCTCCTGCCCCTGTTCTTCCCCTTCGTACCATTTGCGCTTGTTGTTCCGATCTTTCTCACTTGACCGAAGAGTGTCCTTACAATCCACCATCGCAAGGACAGGATCAGGTTAATGCTGCATTCCAGCAAAGACCGAGGAATGATCCATACTCTTCCACCTACAATCCCGGTTGGAGGAACCACCCCAATTTCGCCTGGAATCAGAATCAGAATCAATTCCAAGGCAACAATTTCCAAAGGGCCCCTCCGCCGCAACAACAAGCGCAACAACAAACTCAGTATCAGCAGCCCTTCCAACCCCAACCTTTTCAAAATCAGACGAACAACTTTGCACCCAACAATTCTTTTCCACCAAACAACTTTGTTTCGTCAAACAACGATAAGGTTTCCTCGCTCGAACGAAGTCTGGTGGCGTTCGTTAAACAATCGACACAATCCACCGCAAACATCCAGTCTTCCATTCAGTCCTTAGTGCAACACACTGCCGCTCACGGGCAAAGCATCAAGACCATCGAAGCCCAGATTGCACAGCTGAATGCGGCCTTAAGCGAGCGAGAGAAGGGGAAGCTCCCGTCCCAACCACTCCCAAATCCCGGTCACCCACATAATGTACATGTTGCTCTTGAACAATAGAACCATAATATGAGTGCCGTGACCACACTGAGATCGGGAAGGATGCTGCAAAACAACATTGGCACACGGATCGACGATGACACCCCGGCCGCTGCTTCTTCTTCTTCTTCTTCTTCTTCTTCTTCTTCTCCTGCTTCTTCGTCTTCTGAGCCTATTCTCCATTCTTCAAAAGGCTCTCCTTCTTCTTCGTCTTCTGCTCTGAACGGACCCACTTCTCACTCCACGAAAACACCTGTTCTGGGATCCGTTCCAACTCCACAATCTCCTCCACAAGCATTAGACTCAACCAATTTTAAAAACGTCCCATTTCCAAACCAGTTGAGGTCTAATAAACAAAATCCTCAAATGGAGAAGATTCTGGAGTTATTTAAGCAGGTTAACATTAACATTCCTCTTTTAGATGCTGTCCAACAAGTCCCGTCCTACGCGAAAATCTTAAAGGACTTGTGCACGAAAAAGAGGAAATCTCAGGTACCAAAGAAAGTTTTCTTGGCTAGTGCTGTGAGTGATGCTCTTACCCAATCTTTACCACAAAAACGGAAGGACCCTGGCTGTCCTACGATTTCTATTACCATTGGGGATAAGAACATCAACCGCGCACTATTATATCTTGGTGCCAGTGTTAACCTGCTTCCGTACTCAGTATACAAGCAATTAGGTGTAGGAGAGCTGAAACCCACACACTGCACTCTCCAAATGGCCGACCGATCGATCACCCATCCTAGGGGTGAGCTAGAGGATGTGTTAATCAAAGTCGGGGACTTCATATTCCCCGTTGAATTCATTGTATTAGACACACAGCCTGTAGCTAACCCTCGGAATCAAATTCCGGTGATACTCGGTCGCCCATTCCTTACAACCTCAAATGCTGTGATCAATTGTCGCAATGGTTCGATGAACCTCTCCTTTGGAAATATGACGATTGAACTCAACATTTTTAGGTTGGGGAATCAGCCCGCCGAACCTAATGCTCATATACTGGACGTTTGCTCGATCCAGGAGATCACCCCAGAAGAATGTGAATTCGAGGAGTTTCTGTTTGATCACGATAATCTTGACGCCACTAGTGCGTTCCTCCTCGAACCTGCTGCTGTTTATGCGCCTACAACGACTACGAGTGTTTCAAGTTTTCGAACGATCTTAGCCGCGCACAACCCGAGTTTGAATCTTTCGAATTTCCGGATGAGTTACCTGAACCATCCAACTCGGTCGCTTACACTCGTTTTGAACCTTTGCTGGAGTCCTTTGAGTTCGAGACCTCTGCACCAATCTTGCCTTCAATCATTTCACCTCCAACGCTCGAACTCAAGCCTTTGCCGTCTCACCTTAAGTATGCTTACCTAGGTGAGAACGAGACCCTCCCTGTCATCATCTCGGCTTCTCTAGCTCCAGAGCAAGAGAAAGCCCTTCTTGCGGTCTTGCACAGCAACAGGAAAGCTTTTGGCTGGTCCATGGCGGACATCAAGGGGATTAGTCCCCTGATCGTTGAGCATCACATTCATCTAATGGATGATGCCAAACCAGCCCGGGATCCACAAAGACGTCTCAATCCAGTCATGAAAGAGGCTGTGAAGAAGGAGATCATAAAATGTCTAGATAGTGGTATCATTTACCCTATCTCTGATAGCCAGTGAGTTAGCCCCATTCATGTTGTCCCCAAGAAGTCGGGCATCACGGTCATAACCAACGAGGCGAACGAGTTAATCCCTACTCGCACCCAAACTGGGTGGCGAGTATGCATCGATTACAGAAAACTCAACGCCGCAACGCGGAAAGACCACTTTCCGCTACCTTTCATTGACCAGATGCTTGAACGATTGGCCGGAAACGAGTACTACTGCTTTCTTGATGGCTACTCCGGCTATAATCAGATTCCCATCGCCGAAAAAGACCAGGACAAGACCACATTCACTTGTCCTTTCGGCACATTCGCATATCGTCGCATGCCCTTTGGGTTATGCAATGCGCCCGCTACCTTCCAGCGGTGTATGATGGGAATCTTCTCAGACATGGTGGGAAAATTTCTGGAGATCTTCATGGATGATTTCTCCATCTTCGGCGATTCCTTCAATGAGTGTTTGCTGCATCTTGACGCTGTCCTTACCCGATGTAAGGACAAGAATCTCACTTTGAATTGGGAGAAGTGCCACTTCATGGTGCGTGAAGGTATTGTCTTAGGACATATCATCTCGCAAAATGGCATAGAGGTTGACAAAGCAAAGATTGAGGTCATTTCCAATCTTCCTCCTCCCCGATGCGTCAGAGATATCCGAGCCTTCCTTGGCCATGCCGGTTTCTATAGACGGTTCATCAAGGACTTTAGCAAGATTGCTAGGCCCTTGACTCTTTTGCTGGCCAAGGACACGCCATTCGATTTCAACTCGAGCTGTGTGACTGCATTCGAGTCACTAAAACGCTCACCCACTTCTGCTCCCGTTCTTTCTTCACCTGACTGGACGCACCCATTTGAGATTATATGCGATGCATCCGACTTTGCCATTGGTGCTGTCCTTGGACAACACATCAACAAGATGCCGCACGTAATCTATTATGCGAGCCGAACCCTGAACGACGCACAACTCAATTATACAAAAACTGAGAAGGAATTCTTAGCTGTTGTATTTGCTTTAGAAAAGTTCAGGCCCTACCTCATCGGCTCTCCAGTCATTGTCTACACAGACCATTCTGCTCTGCGCCATCTTTTTGCGAAGAAAGATGCAAAATCTCGGCTAATACGTTGGATCCTCTTGCTTCAAGAGTTTGACCTTGTCATTAAGGACAAACGAGGATGTGAAAACGTAGTTGCCGACCATCTCTCACGACTTCCTTCTTCGCCTTCGCCTCCAATTCCAATCAACGACGTTTTCTCGGATGAACAGCTCTTGACAGTATCTTGCGAACCCTGGTTCGCAGATATTGTGAACTATTTGGCCACGGGATTACTACCGACTGAATGGTCAAGTCAGGACAGACTTCGCTTCTTATCCCAAGTAAAACACTTTTACTAGTACGAACCCTATCTGTTCAAGTACTGTCCCGACCAGATTATTCGTCGGTGTGTCCCTGACGATGAATTCAAGAGTGTGCTGTCATTTTGCCACGATCAAGCGTGTGGCGGGCATTTTGGCCCCAGAAAGACAGCTGAGAAGATCTTGCAATGTGGTTTCTACTGGCCACAACTCTTCAAAGACGCTCATGACTATTGCAAGACTTGCTCCCGGTGCCAACACTTGGGCCGGATATCCCGGAGGAACGAGATGCCGCTCCAACCAATCTTGGTTGTGGAGATTTTCGATGTTTGGGGGATAGATTTCATGGGGCCGTTTCCCAGCTCTTTTGGGAACTTGTACATTCTTCTCGCTGTTGATTACGTCTCTAAATGGGTCGAGGCTGTGCCCAGCCGGACTAACGACAACAAGGTTGTCGTTAGGTTTCTTAAAGATAACATTTTCTCCCGTTTTGGGCACCCCCGAGCGATCATTAGCGACAATGGAAGTCATTTCTGCAACAAGACTTTCGAGACCTTGATGCGGAAATACTCCATTAATCATAAGCTATCCACGCCCTACCACCCCCAAACCTACGGACAGGCTGAAGTTTTAAATCGGCAAATCAAGCAGATACTGGAGAAGACGGTTTCCAAGAACCGTAAGGATTGGTCGCTGAAACTCACTGATGCCCTTTGGGCATTTCGAACCGCTTATAAGACCGACCTTGGCATGTCTCCCTATCGGCTTGTGTACGGAAAAGCCTGCCACCTACCTGTCGAAATAGAGCATCACGCATTTTGGGCGATAAAAGAGTTGAATCTGTCTCTCGAAGATGCGGGCAGCCATCGGAAGCTGCAGTTGAACGAACTGAGCGAGCTTAGGGATGAGGCTTACGATAACGCTGTTGTCGTTAAGAATCGAACGAAGGTGTTTCACGATAAACACTTTTTGCGCAAAACCTTCGTACCTGGTCAACAGGTACTGCTTTACGACACCCGACTTCACTTCCATCCAGGAAAGCTCAGATCTCGCTGGAAAGGGCCGTATTTTGTGCGGAATGTATATCCGCAGGGCGCTGTGGATTTGGAAAATCCGAAGGACGGTTCATTTTTCAAAGTGAATGGACACCGACTCAAACCATACCTTAGCGCCGAACCAACAGAGGAGCTCCTGTTCTTACAGGAGCCGGTTTACCCTGCATAATCTTCCTCTGCCTACCTCCAAACTTCGGTTATCCAGCCAAGAACAGTGGACACTGTTCCAAATAAGTTTGGGGGTATGTATAAACCATTTTGTATATATTTTTGGATATTCTTTTTTCTTTAAAAACAAAAACAAAAAAAAAAATTTGTGTATCGCCAACCGACAATTTTGACCCTTCAAATGATCTCTTCATGCAATGACAGTGAGGACACTGTCCAGTTTAAGTTTGGGGGTACGCTCGGTACGCATTTCTTACCTTCGCATTCATATGTATATTTTGCATCTGCATATTAAAATCCATAAAATCCATAAAAATCTGAAAATTTTCTAAAAACATAAAAACTTTTCTGTCAAGTTAGCTAGTGGGAGGACTCTGATTCAACATTTCGACGGTTTTGTTTGATAAAATAAGAATAACTAAATCTTATGTTTAGATTTTGAAAACCTGAAAGACAGCTCTCCTTTGAAGTTAACTATAGCTGATATACGTCTTTACATCACACTCCACGTGTCGTGAGTTTTTGGAAATTAGATGACAAGTCTTTTATGTCGAAAAACTTTTAAATGGATCAATGATTTTCTGAGGATCAAAGAGGTTTGTTCTGAAATAAGTAATATCAAGAATAGTTTATGAAGTGAGTAAATATGAAAGAATGTTATTGATGCCTTAATTGGAACTAAGTCTGAAAAATAACCCATCTGAAACTTGATTGGAATGATTACACACCGAACCCACTAAACACATCTTTTATCCAAAAAATAATTGAACTGCCGGTTATGTCTCCGTTCGTATTGAATCATCATGATTTTTCACGCAAAACTGTCTTTTGTTTTTGGACCTAGGTAACTTGAGTAATTAAGTCCGCTGGGGTGTTTCTACACCTAATGTCCTAAAGCCAACTGGTTTGGGTGCATTGGCCCAAAGCTCGCTAAGAAGCCTAGAAAGTCCAGATTAAAACAAAATCAAGCAAGTGTTCTCTCCGAGTTAAAATTCCTAACGGTTCTTTGTGTGAGAATAATCTTGATAAAAGACAGGCTTTTATAAAAATTTAGCGGAGATATGAAGGTTTTACTCTTTGATAAAGACTATTGCACGTTCACAGAGGTGTGTATGAAATGAAAACAAGAAAAAGGTGGAGTGAAGAATAAGTCCTAGTTTCCTGTTAGGGAAGATAGAAATTCTAGAGTTGAAACTTTACTGGAAAACGAAACTTGAAAATTGCTTAACTCTTTATAAAACTTATGTGATCCTTTCAAAATTTTTATCTGGGCTTTATTGTGTGACATGATGACGTAAATCGATCCTTCTGGAAACTTAACAACACTATTTGCACTGCACGTAAAGACATAAAAAATCTGTAGTTAAATAAGAAGCGAGGTGTGAAAAATAAAGGTTCGATAGTCTAGACTTAGGATAATAGAATTGTTATTTTCTGAAACAAAACTTTAGGGTTTGAATCTTAGTTATTTTACAAAACTAGCTTGACCGGATTTTATGGGTAGTATCCGCTGAAAACCCTCAGGAGACAACACTCCTCCTACTAGGGACACCTAGAGGTTTAACGGCTTGTTGCACATGCTCAGTGCAATCGCGTTCCCTGCGAAAGTGAGGTTAGGAAATTTTTTGTGAATAAATTGGCTTTGCTCAGGACGAGCAAATGATAAGTTTGGGGGTATTTGTTCATATCAGATTTTTGCATTTTCATACCGCCCAATTTTTATCACATTGCATATCGGTAGGTACTCTTGAGCCGTGTTTGCTAGTCAATTGCAGGATACAGGTTCTCGGCTCTAAACGGTGAAATCCATGGGAAAAACACGACAAAATCCGGGTTCCTGCCAACCACAGATAAAACACGAGTCTCCGCTCTTTATCCGTCTGTTGCCACACACCAGTTTAGGAGACAAAATGGCAAATCGATTGTCACCTTCATGCACAAGGCTCAATGGCAACACAAGATCCAAGAAATCTACGCGGAGCTCAAGAAAATCATGACAAAAGATCCATGTCCAATCACCTTTTGATCCACTAGAATTCTGGAAGAAATGTGGAAAGATTATCAGAAAAAACATGTACCAGACAAAAGGGGACAGCAGACCAGGGAAGTACAAAAAACCGGAGGACCCAACTCATCAACAAGGCCGCAGAACCGCGGCCAATAGGGGGTCTAGGCCGCGGTTCCGCGGCCGTGTAGGCTCGTCAGATGAAAAGTTTTTAGGGGCTATTTGGTCTTTTCATGTTTGTTCTGATGGTTGCCCTAGATTTCCTTTTCCCTGCCTATAAATAGTCCAGAACCTTGTGAAGCCAAGGGTGCATAATCTTGTATTTTTCTAGGTTTTAGAATACTTGTTCTTCTTCCTCTTCTCATCTCTTCTCCATTGAAAAACTTGTAGTGAGCTTTTGTGAGTGAAGAATGATGAATAAAGAAGTTCATTTTATTATTATGCTTGTCTTGCTCTTATGTTAATTACTTGTAATTTTCATTTGTTAACTTAGTTGTTGTTATTTCTTGTTGTTTCTTTCTTTTCTCTTTTCCTTTATCCTTAAACAACCATGATGCTTACGCTTGATCCTTGCCAAGGTGAGGTCGCAAATAGTTAGTTGTTATCTTCTAATCTCCTTTTTTCTATCTTCCTCTTTTGTTTTGTTTTTCTTTTCATTATGATGTGTGAGTAGTTTCATACTTGTTAGGGTAGGATAAGGGAAGTTTGAGAGAAGGAAATCTCTCTCACTCTTTCCATGCCCAACATCTTAAATCGACTCCCGTTAATTGAACCACAATCCGCTCCTTACGGCACGCTATCCTACATGATAGCGGTGATTCCGTAGTGAGACCGGTTGTGGTTGAATTAACCGGAGGTTATGGCTAAGAGCCAAGAACGGACAGACAAGCACCAAAAGGAAGAACTTATGCGTTGGAAAGCCTAGCTTATACTCGCAAGTTCCTTCCTAGTCGTGCTAATCCCCGTTGTTGCCGATTACCGTAACACTGATATTAAGAGTGGCAACGAAAGAGGTGAGCGACTCCTAACTCAAACTAACCTAATCCTAACCCTAACAAGCTCTCTTTACATATCATTTTAACACTTAATTAATCACAACAAAATCTGGAAAATTGGACTTAACTCGTTAAAACACTTAGAAAAAGATTCCCATCTCCCTGCGGACGACCCGTACTCAACCGGCTAGCTACAAGCGAAACCGTCTTGATTGCGGTAATTAACTAAACTTGAACACGCAGAATCTCATGCAATCACAAGCCCCTGCAGTTAATTACGTTACCGCATCGCGATAACCACTTTCTCCTGCTCCAGAAGTTCACTTCGTGTCATGTGTGTTTGTTTTCTTTTTTGTTGCCCGTGGATTGTATACGGAGACTAATTTATGTTGTCGCCCGTAGGGCGTGGATTAGTCCAAATCCGTATATTCTTAGATATGGGTTTGGTTTGATTTAAGGATCGTTAATCTCGTTTGAGATTAAGATCAACTTAAATGTTTGTTAAGAATACGTTAGTCAAATTTCAGACTAAGTCCTACTCAACAGGATTTTGGGACCATTCAGATCCAACAAGAGAGCATTTGGGCTTTATTGCTTTAGTTTAAGGACGTTACGGTCCGTTGTTAGTTTAAGGACATTTCGATCTGTAGCTGGTTTAAGGACGTTGCGGTCTGTTAGCATGTGCTCATCGGTTTGGGAGTGCACCAAGAGTTGTCTGTTGTCGGGGCCCTCCACCTCTCTGAAGACATTGAAGAATTACAACGACATGTATCAGAGGTGTGGAGAGATATACCCTTGAACCAAATTCCAGATTGAGGGGAGAGATCATGGTGGACCATCTAAGAATCATTAGTCATTTTTGGAAGACCAAGATTAACTTAGGAGATGTGTGATGGATATCGTTCTGGTCAATTAGTTTGGGAAGTCATGAGTATAGAGGCTCAGTCTATTTGGAGATCCAAGACGTTTTAATCTCAAGAAGACTTAGTCAATTTGGGGCTGAAGTTGGCTTCTTATAGTGTTAAACACTAATATATGCTCGGTGCTCACGTGCTCTCACGTGAGTCTCTATAGCAGTGTTAAACACTGAAATTTGGGGCGTTCACGTGTGGCACGCGAGGCGCCTGAAAGTTGGTGCTGTACACTTGGGTCCAAATCCCCATCTGTATATAAGTGTTAAACACTTAATTCTTGTGGCCATCACATATGGACAGGTGAGGCGCCCCAGAATTGGGCACCACTCTTTGGGTTTATTCCCTCTTCATTTTGTAAGTGCTAAGAACTTAGTTCATATAGTGCTCACGTGCGGACACGTGATGTGCTCAAAATGCGAGCACTGTTTTTGGATTTTTCCCCTTTTCCATTTAAGCAACTGTTTGGGGGGTCACGTGAGAACACGTGATTCGATCTCAGTCATTCCTTTTTGTTCATCGGAGGTGCTCACGTGGGAACACATGACCGGTCTTTTCTTTTATATGCATAGAGATTTTGATCTGAGTTTTAAGAATTTCATGTCCCTTGTTTTATAAGAATTAAATTCTTTTACAGGGTTAAACCCTAGTTTTATCAGAGGAATTAAATTCCTATATACTTTTGGAAGAATTAAATTCTTTGGACTTAGTTCTTTCCCCTAAGTTGTGAATCTGCATAACAGAATCTTCCCGATGAGAATTAAATTCTCAACTTGTAGGGAGTCCTGCTTCTGCAGACCTCAACCAGAGAAAGAACTAAGTTCTTGTATGAAGGGTTAAACCTTTAAAGAAGAGATAGGATAATCTCTGTACTTTCTTCTTACCTAGGATTTTGTTTAAGAAGGGGATTTTCTTCCTCTAGAGAATTGAATTCTCTTTTTTTCTTTTGTTTTTTCAAAGCTTATGGGGGAGGGTCTCTTCTTGTTCTCTCCTCCTCTCCCCGCTTCTATTTATATGAGAAGAACAAGAATCAATTTGTTAAGAGAATCTCTTATTGAAAGATCATGATTGATTCCATGATCTTTTAGATCAATCGGTGAATTTTATTCACCGTTGGATTTTTTTAATCCAAAGGCTCTCTGTTTAACAGAGAAGATTTATCATTTTTTTAACCAAATCAGGAAATATTTTCTTAAGATAGAATTTTATTCTATCAGACGATCACCGTTGGATCTTTGATCCAAAGGTCTTTCGCTTAACAACAGAGAAGATGTTTCTGTTTTAATGAAGATCAGAGATATATTTCCCATATATATAGAATTTAATTCTATCAGATAGTTTAGAAAGATTTAAGGCAATAATTTCCAAATAGGATTTTGATCCTTTTATTTAGAATTTAATTCTATCAGCTTGGAAGGTGATTAGGAACACTCACGTGTAGCACGTGACCCCCACGGAATCAAACTTGTTTGCTTATATGCAACAGCCTAACAAAGGACATCACGTGTTAACACGTGAGCTTCTCTGGTCTGCTATTTGTTTTAATATGGAGCATGTATACTTTGTATATAGATGCTTACGTGCTTACATGCGAGGCTCAATTTCAGCCTGTTAAGCGCCTATAATCTTTGTATCTAGGCGCTCACGTGTGGGTACGTGAGGCTCCATTAGTGGGGAATTTTCCCCATTCCTTTGTTCTCTCTTTTTATAAGGGAACAAATGCCTCCAGCGTTGTTCTCACGTGGCTTGCACGTGAGTGCGACGCTGTCACCCTTTCAGCCGTTGGATCTTCCTAGGGGAACAGGAAGATGAACCGCTCTCCATCATGTCTTATAAATGCAAGGGTTTTGCCTTTAGGAATCCACTGTTCTTTTATCTTCTTCCTTGATTATTTTCTTGAGAATTTAATTCTCATCTTCAGAGCTTAGTTCTCTGCCTTAAAATCTTTCAGAGTTAAACTCTGCAAAACTTTCCTTTGGGTTAGGATCTTGAACGACTCTCTCTTGCCTTCTGCCCTGGATTTTAAATCCATCATTAGAGCATATCTCTTTCTTGAATCGGTTTCTTAAAGATCGCAAAACATAATTTTTTGTAGATTTTGAAGCCTTGGATCAATGGGGATTGTTAATCCTCCTTTTAGGGTTTTACCCCATCACCGATCTTTAAGAACCTTGGAATTTAATTCCGTTTTCCTTGCCTCCTTGCCATAGGGGTTTTCTGGGGTTTAATCCCTTTATTAAAGAAATTTAGTTCCGTATACCCAAAGAACTTGGCTCTGAAATAGAGATTTAGAAAAAAAAAATTATCCCCTGATTTTCTCGAATATTTTTAGGGTTTTAATACCCTTAATGCATATTTGAATATGTTGCATTTATAATAGAACTTGCTTTAAGAGATGTTTAAACTTCACTGTCTGGAGAGAATCCTTTTCGATTCTTTCAATGGTTGTTTTGCTTCCTCATTGGTGAGCCGCCTTATTGATTTTGTGGGGGCCATGTGTTTTATGGGCAGTGGTCCCGCGAAATAAACATCCTGTCATTTTCTTCTGTTATTTTATACTTATATACTTTATTAATGTTATTTCACGAACAATGGCTTCACTTCCCTACTTTCCTTATACTCGCTCAGACGCCGCTTTTCCGCAATCGCCGTCGGATGAGAAAGCTATGGCGATGATCAGGGCACATGACAAAGACCGTACTAGTATACTTTTATGGGGAGTTTGGTATGGTCACATCATTCGGGGCCGCCGCAGCTTTACTAGTGAGGTGTCAACAGAGCCCCTCCGCCCAATATCGCCGATGGAACGCCCGCAGACCGCTTATGCAGTGGAGGTGACTAACTGGACTCCTACAGGCCGGCTTGAGCCATCAACAACCGGGATACCCAACCAGCTCTTGCCGGCTATTGATATCCTGGGGCGCCGCATATGTCAAGGTGAAGCCCAACCCTGAGGATAAGTTTATAAGGTAGGCCTTACCCCCCGCCACCCAGTAGGCTATCTTCCCTGGGCTCGATATGTTCTTTCCGCCCACCGTGCACGGTTACAGAAGGTTGGGCTGTATCAAGCGGTGTACGCGTCTCTATTCCATTACCAGGCCCCTCACGTCTGGTGGGTTAAAGCATTTCTAAACCAATGGAATCTTTCCACCGACACCTTGGGGATCGCGAGGTCTCTATTTCACTGGAAGAGTTTCGCGAGATCTTTAGATTGCCATTCAGGGAAGAGCATTATGAAGAGTTGCTGCCTCCCGATGAGTACGTGTTCGCGACCATGCCGGCTATGCTTGACGGCATGACGACTGAAAACGCCATCCGCCATAAGTACCCCAGTCTAATCAAGGCTCTGGGTATTTTTGAGAAACTGTTCGCGAAGTCAGAGGGGCAGGGCATTACCTTTGAGAGCTTCATCACCTACTTTATCCGTGAAGATGCTTTATCCAAAGAGGCTCCAAAGTTTGCGAACATTGACGACCCTTTTGGGTTTGGGCTGAATAAACTGCCGGCCAAAGAGAAAGACTTGTCGCAATTTTATATTCCGGCCTCGTCGGCCATGTCCTTCGATGCGATTGCGACCTTGGTATGGAAGAATAGACCTTCTTCGTCAGCTTCATCAGTCTTTGTCTCGGTTGGTTCGCCATGCCGATGCATCGATGCTTCATGAGAGCCTCCGTCCTCTACCCCGCTCATCGCATAGCTGAAGGGGCACGATTGGCCGTTGGCATTGCGGGATTGTCGCACTTATATCATGGATTAAGCGTTGCGGCCAATACTTCGACCCCAGGTGCGGGTGTTGTGAATTTCTCCCTCCACTACTTCACGTCATGGATCGAGATGCATGTACTGGGAGCATTTGCAGCACATCGGCGGCCAGATTTTTATGACTTCTATACCTTCCCACAGGTTATGAGGTTGGTGGATGCTTCCGCTCCCGATCCGACTCAGCTAGGGGCACTCTGCGTGTTGCTCAACCCATATTCAAATGAGGGCAGGATGGTGTTTAGTGACCGAGTCCTCTCTGCTCCTGCGGGGACCGTTCAACAGCTTTTTGATCTATCAAAAGGGGAGTGCCATATTTAAAGCCTAAATAGATTATGTACCTGTATTCGATTAGGCCGGGCTACTTGGTATTTCGTCAGAATAACACGACTCTTTTTTTGCGGTATAATCCGCACCGCTTTGCCCAGCAATTGGCTATAACTAGGGTGTCCCTTTCGAGGCGTTCTTAGTTGAGCCCACTCCGTCTTTGGAAGTCACTCGTGATTTCATCCATCATTTTATTTGGCTGAACACCAGCTCCCGTTTCATGATTCCTGAGTCCGACTATCTTCCAAGGTGTGTGGGGTCTTTCACGGGTTGGTATCATCATCGAGTCGGTCTTGTCATTGCCGAGGAGAGGTGGGTACTCTTCGAATATAGATTTTCATCTCCGACCCAAGCCACTAGCGTTCCGCTGCGGCCACGGACAGTGGTTCGTCCTCCATTGAGGGATAGCGGTCCGGTACTTATCTCCAGAGCCGCTAAAATAGAATCGATCCCCCGTACTGCTGGTATGCTGGTGCGTATTAGAGCCGAAGCAAAGGCTTCTAGTCAAGCACCAGCGGTAGTGTCATCAGTGGCGGCGTCATCAATGGCAGTGTCATCAGCGGTGGTATCGCCAAAGGGGAATACCGGAAGTGAGGTTGGTCAACGTCGCGCCAAAGCGCCGAGGGGAAGGAAGCATTCTTCGGCTAGTGCTAGCACAAGTTCTAAGAGGAGGAAGAGATCGGTCGCCGGCTTACTTGACACCTTGCTTGAGTCCGAGCCGTTCATTCAGGACGAACCGATAGCTATGGAGGAATCGGACGCCAGTCTTATTTATCCTGGCTCATCCGCCGAGGAAGCCACACAATTGGCTGAGGCTCTAAGGTGCTCTCAAGATAAGACCGAGAACGTGCGCATCCCGAAAAAGCCCTATCCCCCGGTCATATTCTATGACATTGATCCATCATTACGGCGGGCACATATGGGTCCTTTGTTAATGGAAGAAGAACGGGCCCTCAAACATCCCATAACGATCGCCTCCGAAGACGAGCTTGCATTAAAGACAGGCAGTCATTCATCTGCACTTGAACTCCGGCGAGCGCACTTAGCAAGAAAGGAAAAACGTCTCGAAAAAGCCATACTTCAAGCTCCTTGGTGCATTGGTATGCGTCTTTCTCATGTTCTTCTTTTAGCGAATAGTCTATATTACTTTTATGTCTTCTCATTTTTGTGAAAACTTTGCAGGGACTTCGGCGGCGAAAAAGGATTTGAATCCAGATCGGGCCCTAACTGTGGACTCTACAAATATTTCCCGTGATGCACCGGAAGGTGTAGAGGAGATTATTAAAGCTGCTACTCTTTCTGTGGCGCTTCCGGTGGTAACTTCTATTCCTTCAGTGTCTATTCCTCCAGCAGAGGTGACTTCACCAGCCACAGATCCTATGGACACCTCTAGTGACGGATCTAAGGGTGTAGAAGAGACTGCTGAAGCCATTAGTCCTGTCTTGGAGCTCCCGGTGGCGACTTCCATCCCTTCAGTATCTACACTTTCAGCAGAGGTGACCCCGCCGGCCATTGATCCAATGGATCTCTTTAGTGGCGCCCTGAAGGGCGTGGAAAGGATTGCCGAGACCATGGTCTTCTCCTTGGAGCCTGAAGTAGCGACTGTTGTTTCTCAATTGGAAGTTTCCATGCCGACACATATCCCCAGTGATGTATCTGAGGGTGTGGAGGAGCCTATCGAAGCCGCTATCCCTCCAGTTCAAGGAGGGCGAAGTATCGAAGGTAAACTTCTACATTTTGTTTTAACGATCCCTCTGTTATCTGAAGCCTTCTTTCCTTCAGAATTGTGGGAATTAGCGGCTTCCATCATGGATCTATCTCCTAGGAAAACCTTCCAGCGTTTGCTTGATATGGTTGCCCCACAGGCGATACCCCCGCAAAGCATAGTCCTTTCTTCTGGGCAAGGTCGGTATTCTTTGACCCCTTTTGTTTTATTATTATATATTTTTTAATGACGCTAATATGCGCTCTACAGTTCTGGAAGCTGACGACGAAGTCGAAATCCTCGATGAGCCTGGGGATCTCTCTAACCCCCCTTGCATGACTGTGGGTAAGTAAGACTCTATCTTTAACATTGTTTTGGCTATTCCATGTTCGTAAATCTCACTGACTGTTCATGAATCTTGACAGCTCTGCCAACCTTAATCCCATTAGAATCTCGGATTCCCATGCCACCAGGCCTCTATGCCCGGCTTGCATCTGAAAGGATGGCGAAACAAAGCATTTACTCCCTGGCGGCTCTCATTGAAGACCTTTACGCTGGTACCTATGTCACGACCGAAGAATTTGCTGTCGAAGCCAGCGCTTCCTTGTCCATTCTCGCCACCTATCATGATGAAGCATTGGTGCGCATCTGGGTTGAGTACTGTCGCCGAGAGGAGGTCTGCCTACACAGGTTCGAGTGCATCGGCCTTCCTTCCGACATCTTAACTGTAAAATCGAGTATGTAGGGGTGGATCAAATGGTGCACAACCAATCTACAGTCATGCGAGAAAAGGCTCAACCGGAAGTTTTTAGAGAGGGGGTTAGCTTCGAATGCTTTGGGGGAACTTCAGGCTCAGCTTACCGTCAAGACTACCCGCGCATACGAAATTTGGCGGGTGATTCAAGAAGCCATTACAGAGGTGGTGGCTCTTAACAAAGCCGTTATCTTTACCCGCGGGATGGTTGAAGCCCATAAAGTTGCCGAAAGGGTGCTTGAGAGTCGGTTTGCTTCATATCAGACTCAGCAGACTCAGGCGGGAACCCGTTTTGCCGCATTAACGGAGCTTGAAGCCGAGGTCCAGCGGAAGAACGATGAACTCACGAGTTTATTGCACCATCCGCCGGCTTTAACACATTTTTTTCACTTTATATTCTCCTTCTTCCTCTTTTTTTTGTATTCACCCATGAATAAGAGTATTTTGTATTCATTTTGATTCATGAATAAAAGGCAGATTTTTTTTCATATTAGCGCTTTTCTTTCTTTTGCTGTCTTGGCTTAGTAGTTTATATATACTCATCTCAGAGTCTCTAGTTTATGAACTCATTTCGGAGCTTGTTTAGTTCACCTTCCTTGGGCTTGCAGGCAAACCTGGCCTAACATTACAGTTAATCCCTGCTCATTACGACAGAGGTCCGTTAGGGTCTGTGGTACTAAGGTTTTTTTTTGTCCATCGTACCGTCGCGTTGGCTGATGTATTCCCCGATATGCAATCTTGTTGTTCGAGTAGCCGCGTGACTATCATGTCTTTAAGCCCTTCGAGGCTAAACAAGACGTCTTCAAATAATCTCCCAGGTTATATTACCGTCGGGAAAGCACATTCTTCTTAGAAATCGTGAGGATTTCTAAGTGTTCATCGCCTCTGTGAGTCGCAAGAATCTCACTCGGGTATTTTTTCCTTACGAATTGTGAGGACCCATAAGTAGCTTCTTTACTTCAGTGGCCCGTAGATAGTCCATCTTGACCTCCTTGCAGGGCAGTGATAGCTTAGGAAACAGGTTTGGATCTGTCGTCTAAGACTTTTCAACTTTATGAGCCGTGGGAGTCTCATAAAGTATTTTCTCCCCACGAGTCGAGAGGATCCCGCAAGTGTATTTTCTTTTTAGGAGTCGTGAGGATTCCTAAGTGCATTTTCTCTTGAGAGTCGTAAGGATCTCTCAAAAGAATTTCCCCCCTTACAAGTCAAGAGGACTCGTAAGTGGTTTTTTTCCTCCTTGTCGATATTCGACTTTGGATAATATGGCCCGTGGATAGTATACAATAGCCCATATTGGACCTACTTGCAGGGCCACAGTGCTTAGGAAACAGGTTGATATCCCCGTTGCCTAAGGCTTTGCATCTTCATAATCCGTGAGGGTTTCATGAAGATGTATTTCCCTATGAGTCGAGATGAGTCGAGAAGTTCTCGCAGGAACATTGTTTTCCCTACGAGTTGAGACGAATCGAGATGTTCTCGCAAGAATGTTCTAACGTCATAGTTAACCTCTGCTCTTTACGAAAGAGGTCCGTTACTGTCTGCGGTACTAGGTTTTTGTCCATCGTACCGCTGTGTTGGCTGATGCATTCCCCAATACGCAGTCTTGCTGTTCGAGTAGCCCCGCGACCGCCGTGTCTCTAATCCCTTCGGGGGCTGGACAAGATGTCTTCAAGCAATCTCCCAGGTTATATTACCGTCGGAAGAGCAAGCGTTAGGGATTTTCCATGCCGCTTTTTACTTGAGGTTAGGCTCAGTTTGGGAGCCCCGATGAGTCATAACCACTCCGCGCTGGTGTGGGATGATCTTCGATAGTCTTTCATGTTTTATTTGAGTTGCCGTCAAGATCCTGAAGCTAGGGATTTTCCTTTGCTTCGTCTGCTGGCATTGCATCTGTTGTAACGAGATGAATGTCGAGGTTGTCTCTAGGTTGTCCGTGAATTGTCGAGGTTTGGAACTAGGGACTTTTCCGTGGCTCCGAGGTAGTCTCTACGTTGTTTGTGAACCGTCGAGGCTTTGAACTAGGGACTTTGCCGTGGCTCCGTTGTTTTGACCCTGGGGTCGTTTGTTGACGTCGTGTCTGCATCCTGCTGAAGTGAGAAGAAACGCCATTGTTGATCTCTAGGCTGTCTGTGAACCGTCGAGATTTGGAACCAGGGATTTTGCCAAGGCTCCGATGTTTTGACCCTGGGGTCGGTTGTTGACGTTGCGCCTGCATCCGGCTGGAGTGAGAAGGAACGCCGTGTTGATCTTCTAGGCTGCAGATGTTGCCGTTGAGATTTGACTCTCCTTTTGACAGAGCCCGGTGGGGAAATGTGGTTCAATTTTTGTTTATGCCCATAGATTGCATACAGAGGTTGATGTGGACTCACCCGCAGGGCAAAAGTTTCATCATTTTTTTTATTTCCTTCCGCGATGCTCTATCATTTCAGCTTTTTATATCGCGAAAGTCGCGATTGCCCAATCATTTCGGCTGTTTTATCGCGGTGCCCAATCATTTCGGCTATTTTCTTTTTACTCGCTAATTTTTATTGCGAGTTGCCCAAATATTTCGGCTGTTTTTATATGCATATATTTTACTCGCTGATTTCTATTGCGAGTTGCCTCATCATTTCGGCTATTTTTATATGCATATATTTTACTCGCTGATTTTTATTGCGAGTTGCCCCATCATTTCGGCTATTTCATATGAATTTTTTGCTCGCTGATTTTCGTTGCGAGTATGGAACTCGATATCTGATACCAATCTCAGCATCAGCACCGCTGCAACTGGAATATTGCTAGGAGCGAATCATCATTTGCCTTGAAAGGACTTAGAATTTGATACCAATTTCAGCATCAGTATCGCTACCACTAGAATATTGCCAGGAGCGAATCATCATTTGCTTTCGCTGATTTGAACAAAGATGGTTTAGCAAAAAGGGTTAGGATCTCGCCGACTAAGGCTTTTTGACTTCACGAGCCGTAAGGGTCTCATAAAGGTATTTCTCCCTCCGAGTCGTGAGGATCTCGTAGGTGTATTTTCTCCTTAGGAGTCGTGAGGACTCCTAAATGATATTTTCTCTTGCAAGTCGTAAGGATCTTTCAAGAGTGTTTTCTCCTTACAAGTCAAGAGGACTTATAAGTGTTGTTCACCATATGAGGACATTCCTCGTCATTGGTGGAACTTGGTGGGGAAATCGTTTATTTGTGCCCATGGATTGTATACAAGAGCCAATATTAAACGCCTATAGAGCAACTTGGGGAGTGCGATGGCTTAAGAACAGGTTCAGGCCCCTGTATCTTAAGGTTTTGAATCCTATGAGCCGTGAGGATCTCATAGGGGGAAATTCTCGTTACGAGTCGTGAGGATCTCATAAGTGTAATTTCTCCTTAGGAATCGTGGGGACCCCTAAGTGTGTTGCTCTCTTGTGAATCGTAAGGATATCACGCAGGTGTTTTCTTCTCACAAGGTCGAGAGGACTTTCCAGGTGTTTTCATTTTAACGAGATTGCGCCCCTTCGGGTTTTTACAAACTCACCGGCAGCCCTGCTGTTTTTACTCACGGAGCCCTTTCGGGTTTTCATCCGTGCCCATTTCGCTTATGGACGTACCGTTTTTTTTATAATGAGATTGCGCCCTTTCAGGTTTTCACAAGCTCTCCGGTAGCCCTGCTGTTTTTACTCACGACGCCCTTTCAGGTTTTTATCCGTGCCCATTTCGCTTGTGTGCATACCTTTTTTTTAAATTTATTTTTATTTATTATATTTTTTTTTACAACGAGATTGCTCCCTTTCAGGTTTTCATAAGCTCGCCGGTAGCCCTTCTGTTTTTATTCACGACGCCCTTTCGGGTTTTCATCCGTGCCCATTTCGCTTGTGGGCGTACCATTTTTTACCCCTCTGTCCGCCAATGGTACTTAGGGGAGACTTCACCACCGGGGTAGCTACGTAGCCAGCGGGATTTGAGTGGCAGCTCTTGTCGCTTTTTACTTGTGGACTTGCATTCCTTTATCGCCGTGCTTGAGGCGACATATTTAGTTTAGGGACATCTCGGTCCGCTGTTAGTTTAGAGACATCTCGGTCCGCTGTTAGTTTAGAGACATCTCGGTCCGCTGTTAGTTTAGGGACATTGCGGTCCTTTGTCAGCTTCGAGGCAAAGTTTTGCCAGATACTACTTATAGAGTCTTGAATCAGGAAGACAGAGAGCGGACACGAGCGTTGTCATATATCATTAACCTAAGTTGTGACTTGTCAAGCGTAGTATTTCTTAAGGAACCGGCCGTTTATTGGCCGAAAGGGTCTTTCGTCATGCATATCCATGAGAAAGTAGTCCCCGTCTTGGTAGACCTTGTCTATGATGTACGGAGCTTCATAGTTCGGTTCGAATTTACCCCGCTTTGCACGGTTGGGGATCATAGGTCTTTTTACGACTAGCACGAGTTCGCCTTGGCCGAATGTTCTCGACCTGGTAAGTCTTTCGTATGAGCGCGTCATTCTTGGTTTGTAAGCTTCCAGGTTTTGCTGCGCCATGAGACGAGTTTCATCGAGGGCATCGAGCTCCTCAAGTAGAAGATGAACATTTTCTTCGTCCGTTAACTCATAACGAATCGCGACTCGCAGAGAGGGTAGCTCTATCTCCAAGGGGAGTACAGCTTCCGTGCCGAATACCAATGCGAACGGCGTTGTATTCATAGCCGTTTTGAACGTAGTTCGATAAGCTTAGAGAGCTTCATGCAGTCTCTCGTAGCAGTCCCTTTTATTTCTGGACACCGTTTTCTTTATGATCTTCGTCAAGGTCTTGTTGAAAGCCTTAGTTAGACTATTAGCTCGGGGATTATAGACCGAAGAGTATCTCCAATCTATATTATGCTGCTGTGCGAAGTGGCTGATCTTATGGCTCTTGTAGGCTGGCCCATTATCCGAAATGATTCGTCGCGGAATGCCGAAACGGTAGATGACCCATGTCCTGAAAAAATGTAGGATGTTCTCCGTCTTCACATCCCTTAGCGGTACTGCTTCTGCCCACTTAGAGAAGTAATCGGTTGTTGCCAATATGAACTGATGTCCTTTAGATGGCGCTGGTTCGATATGCCCGATTATATCGGTTCCCAACATTTCGAACAGCCAACTAACCAATATTGGATGTAGTGGATTCGGATGCTAGTGGATGAAGTCCCTGTGAATTTGGCACGAGTGACACTACTTCGCATATTCAAGGTAGTCCTGAATCATCGTGGGCCAATACTAACCCATTCTTTTGATCTTCAGCTTCATCTTTGGCCCGGCTTGATGGGAACCGCAGAGTCCGTCGTGAGTTTCTTGGATGACCCTCCTTGCTTCCTCCGGTCCCAAGCATCTTAGCCACAAACTATCGAACGACCTCTTATATAGAGTATCATTGACGAAGGCGAAGGATAGAGCTCGTTTCATGAGCTGATGTCATGACGACGCGTTTTCGGGTGTTCGATGGGATTTGAAGTAGTCTATGAAGACTTCTCTCCAATCCTTAATCTTTTCTTCATCTTCTATTTAGCAGGCTGCTTGTTTAGCCGCTTCCTTTTCTTCAGATGACTCCGGAGATATTTCTGCTGGTGCGAGAATCCGACGGCTTTGCATAATAATCCTCACGTCATCGAGGTTTTCGTCAGCCAGTTCTTTAGCAAGCTTGACTAATGCATCCGCCTTGCTATTTTCTGCACGCGGTATGCTTTCCAAGATGTAGGAGGGGATTTGAGTCAGCAGTTGCTGCACTCTTTCACCATATTTTACCAACTCTGGCTTGCACGTCAGATAGTCGCCATTTACCTGGCTAACGACTAGCTGGGAGTTTCCATATATAAGAAGGTTTTCGATACCCATGTCAACAGCAATCTCAAAACCTGCTATCAAAGCTTCATACTCAGCCTCATTTTTTTTTCTCAGCTCTGTTAAGGAAAGGGCGAAACGCATTATCCCTCCTCGCGGAGTCACGAAGATGAGTGTTCAGTCGAAAATATTGCATTCGGTAACATAACAATTTTCTCATTATTCTAATCATCTAAGGGTGTTTACTGTAAATATAACACAGATTACAAATTCATCTACAAAATACCAAATACCATGTGTTATAGTTATAATCAACATTCTGGAGGGAAATTGTGTGCATGATATTGTATATCTCAACACTTTTCATCAAGATTTGTGCAGAAAATTATCCAGGTCAAAGAACTGGAATCGCAAAAATTGCCGATAAAATGCAGCAAGTTAAAGAAATAAAATCTGGCAGAGATTCAGAAAGGATATTAAGATTCCAGAAATCAGAAGAAGACCCTAAAGCCAAAACCAAACAGCCCCAGAAAAATGATGCAAAGATCTCATCATATGGCCGCGGAACTGCGGCCGATCCAGCCCGATCCGCCGTGGATCCGCGGCCGAGTTGGCTCATCGGCGAACGTAAATTTTCTAGAGACTCCCTTGTAACCTCCTAGCTTCTTCAAGACGCTTCGAACTCCCTAGCTTTCTCCAGAAGCTTCCCTACAACAGCCAAGCTTCTCATGCAAGCTTCATAACAACCTAGCTTCTAGTGGAAGATAAACCTAGTCTCTAGTAGAAGATTGGGAGAACTATAAAAGGAGACCTAGGGTTACATTTCAAAGGTTGTTCAATAATTTCACATTTTTACACACAAGTTGAGTAACACAACTTATGATCCAAATCCAAATCCAATCAAAATCAAGATCCATTAAGAGAAAAATCAATCGATATTCGAAGAGCCTTTATCGCAACACCGATCGTCATCAAGAGCAAGAGATCCGCATCCGATCCACGACTCACGGCGATCGAGCCACGTAAAGATCGACGACAAATTCCCTTTCAAAGGAGCGATCGAGAGCTAGTCTTGTAAACTCAAATTGAGAGGTGTAATTTGAAGGAGATTTAATAAAGGTGATAATTGTAATTCTCGCTTTCTTTACATTCTTGCATTATGAAATTTATAGTTCTTGATTCTTTTATTTTCATGATGCGCGAGTGAAATCTCCGTTTGTAAAGGAATCGAGAGAATCGGTAGATCTAATGATGATGAAATTCTAAAACTAATCTTAAGTCTTATGAGATTTGTGAAATTTAGGAAAAAAAATCATCAATGACCTAATTTGGAGAGAGATCACCATTCTTGATAATTTCATTGCAAATTAGGGATCAAATGATTGATGAT
Source organism: Agapanthus africanus (assembly GCA_030015575.1). Classification (NCBI taxonomy): domain Eukaryota; kingdom Viridiplantae; phylum Streptophyta; class Magnoliopsida; order Asparagales; family Amaryllidaceae; genus Agapanthus; species Agapanthus africanus. The sequence continues at coordinate 695,700,178 of JASDDO010000022.1, read as the reverse complement.
TCTCTTTGCTAGAGGCTAGATTTGAATGATGATCAATGAAAAGATAAGAGATAGTGAAGGAGAAATCCTAGTTTCTTCAATAGATCCCTAATCTTCATTCATCGTTATCGATCTAGCTACAATTCATCAATAGATAAGATTCGTAATTATTAGTATTCACCATTGCTACTAATTCGATCGATTCCTACAAGCTATTCTACAAATTCTTGATAACTAAATTGATATTGGATACTTTCTTGACTTCTTGATTCTTGATATTTTTCTTGATGTTTCTTGAAATTAAATCTCATAAATCTTGAATAATCTTCTTGAATTTTCTTTTATATTTTCATTTCAACTCAACTAAAGCATGAACGAATAAGTACACACATCTCAGTGGACGATCCGTTCTCATTAACGAAACTACCTCGACACCGTTATTGATTGTGGTATAAATTCTTTGGTTGTGATAACACTTTTCTTTTCATTCGAATCAATCACAAAAAATAAAGATCAATCAAATGGCGCCGTTGCCGGGGATTGCATGCTAATTTGTTCGTTATTGCTATTTGAGTTGAAATATTATTATTCCATCAGAATTTTAAATCAAAATCGCATCAAGCGCTTATCGATTAGTTATAAATTTTGCAAGGGAATCTAGAAATATTTGAGCATTGAGATCAAGATTCTGGAGCATTAAAGAAGGCCAGTAAAGCAACAGGAGCACCAGGAAAAATTTTAGTGCAGAGATCTTGTGAACCGACCGCGGAACCGTGGCCATTAGCAAGGATCCGCCACGGAACCGCGGCTGTTTAGTGGAATTGGAGCTTCGATTTCCTCTTGTATATTCTTAACTTTCTTATCTCTTCCATGCTCTTGTCCAATAACCATTTTCTGCAGGATTCTTCGTAGAAACAACGCCGCTAAAATAAAAATCTGTTGCGTGTTTTGAATATTGGTTGTTTGCATATTTTATTAAGGAAATTAAGGAGCAAAGACCAAATTCAGATTAGGTGGGGATTTCATTACCCTTCCTAAGCCTCGGAAATCACAAAATTAGCATCCACATCATCCTTCATTAACTAAAAAATGTCTAGACAAGACTCTAAGGACCGTCGCGCTCAATTAGGACAGAAGAAGGTCGTGGGTAATCTATTGCTTATCCGCGTTTCTTTTGTGGTGTCTAAAGCAAGTGCGTCTAAGGCAAGTGATTACTTAATTAGGCCCACTACTTACGTAGCGGAGAACCTCCCACTTACCTGGCACTTACCTGGCCACAGAAGGGATAAAGAGGTAGTAGAGGATTTATCCTGCGATTTGTCTTCTGGAAGTCTAGGAGCGGTCTAGTGACTTGATCTAGGTGACCATTAGATCTAGGGTTGCTTATGCATTTTTTGTGTGATTTTTCAAAATCCATCTTTTTCAAACCAAACACCAAATCCACTTTTCTCTGATTATTACAAACGCTGCCACTTGTGCTAAACCATTTAGTGCATGCTCGACTGGACACGGGATTCTAGTGCCCGTCTTGTTCGCGTTTCACCTATCGACTCCGAAGTCGGTATTTCTACATCTTCTTTTTCACCTACTACCACATCCACTTCGATGGACGGATCTCCATCGAACTTCTTTAACACCACTCTGCTACCGCCCGCAGGTGTGCAGAATCTACCCCGCATCTCTCTCCAAGAGAGATGCTATCCTATTCGAGGTCCTCTTTCTACATTTCTTTCCATTCCACCAGCCAATGAGGACAATTTTGAAATCAAAGCTCAATACATCAATCTTTTACCCAAATTTCACGGTCTCGAGTTTGAAGATGCATACGTTTTTATTACCAAATTTGAAAACGTATGTGCTATGATGGGTACTTCACAGCTTTCTGTGGATGCTATGCGTCTACGTCTTCTCCCGTTCACTTTGTGCGATTTAGCCGAGAAGTGGCTTTATAACACAGCCGCACATTCTATTTCAAACTGGGAGGAATTCATCATAGCTTTCCTTAAGAAATTATATCCCAATTATAAGACTGCCCGAGTCCGCAGCGAAATAAATCAATTTACCCAGCTTCCCATTGAACAATTTTCAAAGTGTTTTGAACGCTTCAAGGATCTGTTAGTTCAATATCCCCATCACGGAATCCATCGATGGGATCTGTGCAGAATCATATATGAGGGCATTAATCCTACAACAAAACAGGTGATTGAATCCATGTGGCAAGGAAACTTCATGTCTAAAGACGATAGTGAAGCTTGGAAATTTTTAGAAGATTTCGCTGAAAAACACTTTACAATGGGAGAGTGTAAGTCAATCATCGTCTACGGGTGGTATTCATCAACTTGATGTTTCCATAGGATTCAAAACTGAAATGGCAGCAATGCAAAAGAAGCTTGATGCTATGGAACACAAATTTTTATTAGCCTCCCTAAACCAGATGACACTCCTCAAAACTGTCTGTGGATGCTGTTCTGATCCATCACATCTGACGGAAGAATGTCCATTGAATTCTCCGTTTTAAGGTCAAGAGCACACTAATGCTGCTTTCCAGCAAAGGCCTAGAAACGATCCGTATTATTCCACTTATAATCAGGGTTGGAGGAATCACCCTAACTTTGCTTGGAACCAACCCCAAACTCAAAACACGGTTCCAAACCAAAACAACTTTCAAAGGGTCCCTCCACAATAACAGCAACCACTATAACTGAGTCAACACCCTTATCAATCACAAAATTTTCAAAATCCGGTCAACACTTCTGCACCGTATAATAATTCTTTGTAATTGACCGGTACCGATAACTCTTCTTCACTCGAACGAACCTTGGAAATGTTTATGAAACAATCCATCCAAGTGTCGGCTGATATAAGGACTTCTATCGATTATCTAAAGAAAAACTCCGCCTCCCAAGGTGAGAGTATTAAATCGATGGAAGCACAAATTACACTTGAATGCTGAAATGAGTGCTAGAGAGAAAGGGAAACTTCCGTCTCAACCCCTATCGAATCCTGAACATTCACAACACTATAATGTGAATGCCATTACAACGTTGAGATCCGTAAGAGTGCTGAATAATCAAGTCGGTGAAGAGATTGATAATAATGATGAATCTATCAATAACACCCCGGCTTTCACTTCCACTTTTCCTTCCACTTCTGACCCTTGTTCGTCTACCCCACCACCTTCTTACGAGCCTATTCTTCGTTTTTCTCAAGGTCCCACCGGGCGTGCCAGAATCTGTTCCCCTCTGAAAGATGGCAACAGACTGAACGTCTTGCCTGAGATTCGGGGCAGATGCTATTTGGTTTTATCCGTCCACCTCTCCGAAGATGCCAAGTTGATTTATGGCACCGTGTATCGGAGGTTTAGACGGATGCGGCCGATGTAGCAGACTTCGTCAGATTCCCCCTCGCTTGAGGGGGTTTTGATTGTGGGGACGCTCTTCCTTGCAGGCGCAAGCCTCTGCAGTTAATTACGCTACCGCATCGCGGTAACCACCTTCTCCTTCTCCAGAATTTCACTTCGTGTCGTGTGTGTTTGTTTTGTTTGTGGTTGCCCGTGGATTGTATACGGAGACTAAGTGATGTCGTCGCCCGTAGGACGTGGATTAGTCCAAATCTGTATTTACTTAGATTTGGGTTTGGGGCTTTAGTTTAAGGATACGTTAGCCGTATTTGAGGCTAAGATCAACTTAAACGTTCGTTAAGGATACGTTAGTCCTATTTGAGACTAAGATCAAATTAACGGAAAGAGCATTTAGGGGCTCTATTGTTCCAGTTTAGGGACGTAGTGGTCCATTGCATGTATGGCCGTCGGGACCCGTCACCTCTCTGACGACGTTGAAGGATTACAACGACAGGTGTCAGAGGAGTTCAGAGATGTACCCTTGAACCAAAGTCGATTGGGGGTCTTATAGTCCAGTTTGGGACTAAAATCTGTTTGGAGGTTTAAGGATACGTTAACCATATTTGAAGCTATGATCAGCTTAAACGGGATCATTTAGATCCGACAAAAGAGCATTTGGGGGCTCTATTGTTCCCGTTTAGGGACGTAGTGGTCAGTAGGTAGTTTAAGGACATTGCGGTCCATTGCCAGTTTAGGGACGTGGTGGTCCATTTCCAGTTTAGGGACATGGTGGTCCATTTTTCCGTTTTGAGGACGGATATTAGTTTAAGGACGCATTAGTCCATGAGTTTAAGGACGCTTAAGTCCATGGGTTTAAGGACCCCACAGTCCGTATGGATGTGTTTAAAGACGCATTAGTCCATTAGTTTAAGGACGCATTAGTCCGTGAGTTTAGGGACCCCACAGTCCGTATTTTGGTTTAAGGACGCATAAGTCCGTGAGTTTAAGGACGCATCATTCCATGAGTTTAAGGACCTCACAGCCCGTATTATTGGTTTAAGGACGCATAAGTCCATGGTTTTAGGGACCCCACAGTCCGTATTGTCGGTTTAAGGACGCATAAGTCCATGGGTTTAGGGACTCCACAGTCCGTATTTTGGTTTAAGGACGCATAAGTCCATGGGTTTAGGGACTCCACAGTCCGTATTTTGGTTTAAGGACGCATAAGTCCGTGAGTTTAAGGACGCATCAGCCCATGAGTTTAAGGACCTCACAGTCCGTATTATTGGTTTAAGGACGCATAAGTCCATGAGTTTAAGGACCCCACAGTCCGGGAGTTTAAGGACGCTTGATTCCGGGAGTTTAAGGACGCTTGAGTCCATGAGCTGGTTTAAGGACGCTTGAGTCCGGGAGTTTAAGGATGCTTGAGTCCATGAGTTGGTTTAAGGACGCTTAAGCCCGGGGGTTGGTGTGCGGTTGTCGGGACCCGTCACCTCTCTGACGTCGTTGAGGGATTACAACGACAGATGTCAGAGGAGTTCAGCGATGTACCCTTGAACCGGATGTAAATTGATTTAAGAGAGCAGTCGTGCTCAGTCAATTTAATTTGAGGACTTACGGCCATGATTGGGCTAAGTCCAGTTGAAAATGTTCAACGTTTTTATTTATGTTTGGCCTATTAGGCCTGTGCTAGGGCTTTGACCCTGCACTGCATTTTATTTTGGCCTGTAAGTCCTATTTGATTTGGGCTCTGTCCCTTTTCAAATGATGCACATCTGTTTTGGTCTTGACAGACCTTTGTTTGGGCTCTGCCCCCTTTTTTTTTAAGATAATGCATTGCATTTTATTAAGCCTGTTAGGCCTTTTTAAATTGGGCTCAGCCCTTCTTTAAATAATGCAGCGCATTAATTATCTGACAGTGGTCATGCGGCCTGTCAGGCGCTTTGCGCCAATTAATGAGCGCAAGCGCTTGTGGAGGTGACACGTGTCACGCTCTGGTGAGCGCAAGCGCAGTTAGCGCTGTGCGCTGCGCCAGTGTGTTGCGCTGTTGTGCTGCTGACACGTGGCGCGCTCTGGTGAGGTGCGCCAATTTCAGAGAGCAATGCTCTATTTTAAAAGTGCATAGCGCAAGTGGTTTTGGAGCTGACACGTGGCGCTCTCTGGTGGCTTGCACCCACCCAAGAGCGCAACAGTGCAGATTTACAAGTGCAAGGCACTGTTTTAATATCCAATTTTGAATTCAAGAAAAGAATCTTTAAAGATTCCAGAACCAATGGTTCATAAAAAAAAAGGCAATGCCTTTGTTATTTATTATATTTTTTATTGAAGATCCTTGATCTTGTTCTTAGATCAATGATCTTTTCAGAAGAAATTCTTCTTTTTATAAAGGTTTTTACCTTCTTTTTCTTTCTGAGTTCTTCAAACTTTTCTTTTTAAGAGTTCTCTGAATTCTCTCTGTGTTTCTGTGTTTCTGTCTCTGTTTCTCTATCTCTGTATATTTTGGAATTGGGGTCTAGGGGCCTTTATATAGTGCCCATTAATTTGTTAAATTCGTTAAAGAGATCATTTTCTGAGTGATTTGGGGATTTTTCCTCACCGTTGGATCTTTGATCCATGGGCTTCTGTTTTACAGAAGACAATCTTCTTGTTTTTACAAGAACAGGAAGATCTTACTGGAATTTTAATTCTGTTTGGCGCAAACGCACCTGCGCTTGTCACATGTCGCGCAGCGCAGAGCGCAGCGCAACTACGCTGACACGTGTCGCGCAGCGCAGAGCGCAGCGCAACTGAAGCGTTGCTTCCTTTAATTTTGTTTTAAATAGAGCCTTGCTCTGATTGGGTGCGCTGCCTTGGGCGCTGCGCTGACGTATCAGCTTTTGACACGTGGCGCGTTGCGCGCAGCGTAAGAAATTTGAAGCGTTGCTTCAATTTTTGAATTTTTGAAATTCAAACAGAGCTTTGCTCTGATCAGGGGAAACAAATGCCCCCCCACCGTTGCGCTCATGTAGCGCACACGTGAGTGCAGCGGTGGCAAGATCCTAGCCATTGGATCAACTGATGAGTTGAAGGGGCGCAAGCGCCTATAAATAGGACCCTTGGTCCTCAGTAAATAGTTACCATCTTCAGAACTTTTGCTTTCAGAGCCCTGCTCTTGGTTTTAAGAACTTTAGAGCATTGCTCTCGTTTCTTTTCAAGAACTTCAGAGTTCAAATTTTAGAACATTTTAGGTAAAATTTAACTTAAATTAAATTAAATTAATTTTAATCAATAGAGCCTTGCTCTTATAGATCTTTGATCTAAAAAAAACCCCTTTGGGGTTTCACCAACAGAGCCTTGCTCTCAAGAATCCATAGATCTACAGAGATCTTGTTTCATGGGTTTTAACCCATGAACAGAGCTTTGCTCATGGATCAAATGTAGATCTTTTTGATCTGAAAAATGAAGAACTCTTAAGAGTTTTTATGGATCTTTAAGATCCCAAAATTTTTAATTTTTTTCAAGAGTTAAATTTTTCTTTTGATGGATCTTTCCATCATTATTACAGAGCTAGGCTCTTTTAGGGAATTTTATTCCCTTGAGACCAGAGTTTGACAAATGTCACTCTGTGACAGAGTTTTGCTCTGAAAGAGTAGATTTTCTCCTTGTCTCTAGGGATTTCCCATTAATGAGAATATTCTCTTGGGGATCTCTTCATTAATTGACAGTCTAATCCAATGATGGGGCTGTCTTATTAACTGATGCACTGTCATCTAGATTTTGTGGGTCCCCCTTTAGTCTCCTACCCACTGCATTGCAGTGTGTTATAAATCTTAAAATGCTAAGTGTTGGAATTACAACACTGACGGCTGAATTTTGTCCCTCCGCAGGAAACATGTCTGCTGATTTGTCTTTCCCGTTTGTTCGCTCGGAGGGAGGATTTCCCCAGGCACCAGTGGACCGAGAGGTGCTCGCTCTCATCAAGGATCATGACCCCGAGCACAAGAACCTTCACCTGTGGGGTAGGTGGTATAATGAGATCATCCAGGGTCGCCGAAGCTTCGGTTCCGCTACGCCGTCTGAGCCCATATTTTCGATCCCCTATGCGGATGAACCCCCGGTGAAGTATGCCGTGGAGGTCAAAGACTGGAATTCGGATGATCTTCTCCAGCCTGCGATTGGTTCCATTCCCGTGCAGCCGCCGCCGGCAATAGATATTTTGGGGAGGCGAATATGTCAGGGTGAGGCACGCCCTTGGGGACAGGCTTACAACATTGGATTGACCCCGCGACCACCCGCCGGATATTTTCAGTGGGCCAGGTACATCCTATCGGCGAAGAGAACTCATCTAATGAAGATTAGTTTGTACTCGGCAATCTACGTCTCGCTTTTTGAGTACCCCTCTCCTCCCACGTGGTGGATTAAGGCTTTCATCGAACAATGGAATATCCCCACTCACACCTTCCTTATGATGGACAGGGAAGTATCTATCTCCCTGGAAGAGTTTGCTGAAATCTCGGGTTTGCCGATGAGGGGGGAGCATTACGAGGAGCTGCTTCCTCCTGACGAATACATCTTCGCCACCAAGCCGCTGGTGTTTGATCTGACGCCGGAGAATGCTATTCAGCACCAGTTTTTGGGCTTGGTGAAAGTGCTGAGCATATATGAAGGGCTCTATCTGGAATCGGGCTTCCGGGGAGTCAGTTTCACAGATTTTATCGCCCGCTTCATTCGACTAGAGTTTCTATCGGAGCGGAGCGAGAAGTTCGCCAAGCTTGATGAACCTTTCGGCTTCGGCTTGGACCATTGACCAACATCGGAGGACGATCAAAAGGATTTTTATCTCCCCGGCGCCGCCGTCATGCCCTTGTCAGAAATCGCCGTCCCGGGCATGGATGAGGAGACCTTTTTTGTAGGGTTCCTGGGATTGTGGCTGTGCAGCTTCGTGCTCTCCATGCACCCGCGCCACATGCGGCCATCCGTTTTCTACCCAGCGCATCGGATGGTGGCTGGCCTGCAGTTGATAATAGGAATCGCCGGGTTGGCTCACCTATACAATGGACTTAGCGTGGCGGCGGACGCTAATGAACCTGGGGTGCAACCTGCTAATTTCCCGATGCACTACTTCACCTCATGGATGGAAATGCATGTGCACGGGGTGTTCGGCGTCCATAAGAACCCTTCGTTTTTTCAGAAGTGCAGACTCCCAAGAGTCATGCGGCTGGTCGGCGCCTCGATCGTGACTGCGCCTCCGCGGGAGGCTAAGGGGTTGCTCCTTCGTCCACACCTGGTCGGAGCGAAGATTTTTTTTGGATAAAGTCATAACTATAGGCTCAGAGACCTCCAAGTCGGTGGTGGCGCTGCGTGATGACTTCAAGGACGGGGCCTCCGTACTGAAAGCCCGGGAGATCCTTCACCTCTACTCCATTCGGCCGGGCTACCTGGTGTTCAGGCAGAACGAGACGACGCTTTTCATGAGGTATAACCCCTACCGGTTTGCCCAACAATCAAGCTATCACCAGGGGATCCCGCTAGAGGCGTTTTTGGAAGAGCCCGCGGCCAGCAGGGAGGGGATACGGAGCGCAATGCACCATTTCATGCGACTGAACACGGGCTCCTACTTCTTCATCAGCGAGCCAAGCTGCGTTCCCAAGGTCCTCAACGCGTACGTGGCTTGGTACACGCACGCAATGGGTCCAGTTATCCATATGGAAAAGCGCATGCTGGTTGACCGCAAGGGTGCGCCTCCCGGCGGCGACCGTAAGGCTCCCCTGAAGCCAAGGACCCCGGTCGTTCCTCCGCTGAAAGATTCTGGAGTTAGACCAACGCGCGTGTTGAGCCCTCCGTGCGGATTGCCGCTTCGTGATACTATGGATGCGCCACCAGCCCCCCGTGCTCCAGTGGAGACGGTAAATGTGGTTTCGCCGGAGTTCAGCGTCGGCGCGAACATTGGGACCCGCCGCCCTAAGGTGCCTGTGAAATGCAAATTGATCTTGGGTGCACCCAGGGCTCGCGTGCAGAAGAGGAAGAAGAAGTCGATCCTCTCTGCTGACGTTGCGTTCGGTCAGGAACCTCATGCTCCCTATAGCGAGGGCTTGGGCGAGTACGGGACCAACAAAGGATTAGTTATGCCACCAGATGACACTGATCTGGCAGCCGCCATCGCAGCTTCAGAGCGATTGGCGAGGCGCGACGCGTGGCTAGCTAAGCTTGCGCAATCGGGTAATCACTAGTTGCATTTTTTTACTGCATCGTACTTTTATTACTGTCTTTGACTAATGCTTTTCCCCTCTTCTCTTTAAACAAGCATCACCACTGAAGAAGCCATCGCTGCCTCCCTCAAAAATTTTCAAGAGGAGGAACGACTTAGAGCATCCTTAGGCTTCGGTACATTTCGATTCATTAAGTCTTTATTCTCCTTTTATTATGGTCGATCTAACCTTCTTCCTCTGTCTCTTTGCAGGGGCTGCGCCAGCCGATGCGGGGACTCTCCCCGGGCCAGTTACTGAAGTTCCGGCCTCATCAGGGCTGCCGCGAGACTCTCAACTCGAAGAGTCGGTGAGGGATGCCTTGAAGGACTTGGAGGCATCTCTGTACACAGATGATGACGCCTCGATGAAGGAAGCTTCGAAGAGGTCCGTCTTGACGGCTCAGGAGGAGAGAAAGCGGCTGAGGCGCGAGGCAAAGGCACGCAGAGCTGCTTTGGCCGTGGGAGCGGGCCCAAGCACCATTCCTCGTGCTGATACTCCCTCGGAAGAGCCCCCGGTCGCCTTGTCTACAGGTCACAGACAGGCGGCGCGCAAATAGGGAGGCTAACGATAAGTCCACCTCAGGTAATGTATCTTTCAAGATTTTGTTATAAGAATTGTAAACCTGTCGGTTCTTATATATCTTGTCCTGCAGGGTCAAGTCCAATCGAAGGGGAGGCAGAAACCGTCGAACCTAAGGGGACAGAGGAAGAGGCACCGGTTGAACCCGAGCCGACGGTGGGCAACGTCGCCGGGGTTGCTAGACCTGAGCTGAGGGCTGAGGAAACTGCGCCAGAGAAGGTCGTCGATGCCGAGCCTGAGGTAGCGGCAAATGAGATGACTACTATAACTGAGCCTGGGGCAGCAGCGGATGGAGCGCCTGAGACCGGCGACCCCATGGCGACGGCGGACGAGACAGCGGCGACCGCCGAGCCCAAAGGAGTAGCGGGTGAGACGGGCATGACTCCCAGGGACAAGCCAGCCGCTCTTTCTCAAGAGTATGGCAATGCTCCAATCATTGCTCTCCCCATCTACGGTCCTCTGCCGTCTTCTGGCCACGCGAGCACGACGACAGCCCCCGTCGAGTCCGGTGATGAGGCCACGGGAGGTGGACTCATGTCGATGGAGGAGGGAGACGCCTCCGTTTCGGCCGGCGGCTCATCAGGTAAATTTCGGGTTACTGTCCTTTCTTTCTTTATTTTTTAATCCTTCCTGACAGGTTTATCTTGGTTCTTTAACGCAGGTGCGGCCAGGGCTGACGCTCCATTGCTCGAGGGGGCGCCGTCAACTACTGCCTTGGCGGTGGCCACCTCTCAGCCTTCCCTCATACCATCACAGATGCTGGAAGGTATGAATTCGTGACCCATCGGTTTCATCTTTCGGCCGCATGATCTATGTACTAATGTCGTACTATTGCGTCCTTGCAGGAGTGCTTTTTGATCACCTCTACCAGGTGTTGCACCCGCACTTCTCCTTCCCATCTGAACTCGCTTCTTCCTCCAGTGGCGCTGGTGAGTATAGTTTCCTTTTGATGCCTTTCTTTTTTTAGTAATGGAATTATTTCTGACTCTTTCTCGTCCTGATTGCAGTGCTACAAATCGAAGGAGGGGATGAAAGATCGGTCGCGCCACCGGCCCTCCCGGCTTTGCCGCCTGTTGCAGCTGGTATAGTAAACTATCCCATCGATGACTTTTTCATATTTCTTGAACCGTCATCTGATCGTATTTTGTTTTTTCAGCTGTCGTTCCGATTCCGGCACCCTTTGAGTCTCGCGTCATAATGCCGCCAGGTCCCTTCCTGAGACGTCCGTCTTCAAAGGGTGCCGTAATGAGTTTGGGCATGCTGAGCGGATACGTCGAAGAGCTTGACGCGGACGCTCCCCCATCTGCTGCGGATTTCGCTGTGGAGGTTAACCCGATGTTGGCGGCGCTTGTAAATTTTCATGATGAAGGCGTCGTCGAGTCTTGGGTTAATCACTGCAGGAAAATCGAAGTCCGCCTGCATCAATCGGAGTTTATACGCCCTGCTTCCGAGACTTTAGCCACAAGCAATCAACGAGCAGCATGGATCGAGCAAAGCACTTCTTACTTCCGCGACTTGGAACAAGAAGCGGCTTTAAGGCTGAGGGAATACCAAGAGACCTCAAGCGAGACGGCTCGTCTGCGTGCTGAGGTTGAGGCGAACGCTGCCCAGGTGAAGGCTATCTTCGAGGGCCTTCTGGAACGTATCTCAAATGGGCTGAACCTAAAGCAGAAGCTCGATGCCGCCGAGCATGATGCCCAAGGCCGCGAAGCAGCTCAGTAGGCCGTTGGGGAGCAGCTTGCATCCTTCTTGCAGCAGCGGGCTCAAGTGGAAGCAGAACTGTCGGTGGTGGCCGATCAGGAGAAAGCATGGAAGGAAGTGCGCGAACAATTGTTAGGGCTATTCAAGACGCTTCCTTCCCAGTAGCTGCCCTTGTATTGATATACTTGTAAAATTTTTCTTTTTTTAATAAGATGTATCCATTCTTTATTCTTTTATACGATTCACCTTGTACTTGATTGAATTAATGAATAAAGATACACATTTTTCTTTGCAATGTCTTGTATCATTTCTTTGCTTTCTCCCTTCTCTTATTATCAGCATGCTGTCTTAATAAACATGGTTGACAGATAATAGAGTAAGCATCTTGGTTTCTTCAAGAGATAGCGATGGCTTAGGCCGTAGGTTCAGATCTGCTGCCTAAGACTTTTCAACTCTATGAGCCGTGAGGGTCTCATAGAAACTTTTCTCCCTACGGATCGAGAGGATCTCGTAGGTGGATTTTCTCCTTAGGAATCGTGAGGATTCCTAAGTGCGTTTTCTCTTATAAGTCGTAAGGATCTTATAAGAGAATTTTTCCTTCTTACGAGTTGAGAGAACTCGAAAGCGGTTGTTTCCCTCTTTGTCGAGATCCGACTTTGGAGAGTGAGACCCGTGAATAGTATGCAAGAGACCGTTTTAGACCAACTTGCAGGGTCCCAGTGCTTAGGAAACAAGTTTTTTAATCCCTGCTGCCTAAGGCTTTATCTTGCAAGTCGAGACGAATCGGGAAGTCCTCGCGAAGACACTAATTTCCTCACGAGTCGAGACGAATCGAGCAGCTTTCGTCAAGGACACTAATTTCCCTGAGTTGAAGTATTTTACCGAGGACGCTGGTTTCCTCGAGGTTGAAACGAATCGAAGTATTCCTGCAAAGACACTGGTTTCTCTGCGGGCTGACGCGAATCAGGAAGCTCTCATCAAGGACGCTAGTTTCCCCGAATTGAGGTATTTGCCAAGGACACTGGTTTCCCTGGGGTTGAAACGAGTTGAGGTGTTCCTGCAAAGACGCTAGTTTCTCTGCGGGTCGACGCGAATCAAGATGTTCTCGTCAAGGACACTGGTTTCGCTGAGTCGAAGTATTTGGCCGAGGACACTGGTTTCCTCGGGGTTGAAACGAGTCGAGGTATTCCTGCAAAGAAACTGATTTCTCTGTGGGTCGACGCGAATCGGGAAGCTCTCATCAAGGACACTAGTTTCCCTGAATTGAGGTATTTGCCAAGGACACTGGTTTCCCTGGGGTTGAAACGAGTCGAGGTGTTCTTGCAAAGACGCTAGTTTCTCTGCGGGTCGACGCGAATCAAGATGTTCTCGTCAAGGACACTGGTTTCCCTGTGTCGAAGTATTTTGCCGAGGACACTGGTTTCCTCGGGTTTGAAACGAATCAAAGTATTCCTTTAAAGACACTGGTTTCTCTGTGGGCCGACGCGAATCAGGAAGCTCTCATCAAGGACGCTAGTTTCCCTGAATTGAAGTATTTGCCAAGGACACCGGTTTCCCTGGGGTTGAAACGAGTCGAGGTGTTCCTGCAAAGACGCTAGTTTCTCTGCGGGTCGACGCGAATCGAGGTGCTCTCGTCAAGGACACTGGTTTTCCTGACTCGAGGAGGTTTCCAAGGACACTGATTTCCCTGGGGGTTGAAATGATCTCCGGTGGCCCTTCAGGTTTTATATAAGTTACCGTCAAAACCGTGAAGTTAGAAATTTGATCTTTGCTTCGTTTGCTGGGGCTGCGTCTGCTGTATCGAGACGAATGTCGTGGTTGTCTCTAGGTTGTTGGTGAACCGCCGAGATTTGGCTTCGCTTCCTGGCGGAGCCTGTTGGGAAGGTATGGTTCCCTCTTTGTTTGTGCCCTTGAATTGTATACAGGGATCGATGTGATCTCACCTGTAGGGCAAAAGTTTCATCATTTTTTTATATTATTGCTTTATTTCCGCGATGCTCTATCATTTCAGCTTTTATATCGCGAAGGTCGCGATTGCCCAATCATTTCGGCTATTTTCCGCGGTGCCTAATCATTTCGGCTATTTATTTTATTTTTACTCGTTGCTTTTTATTGCGAGTTGCCCAATCATTTCGGATGTTTTGTATGCATACATTTTTACTTGCTGCTTTTTATTGCAAGTTGCCCTATCATATCGGCTATTTTGTATGCATGTGCGGCTTGCTGGCTTTTAGCCATAAACCTGGAATTAGACATCGATTTCGGCATCAGCACCGCTACAACTGGGATGTTGCCAGGAGCGAATCATCATTTTCCTTTGCCGATGTTGAACAAAGGTGGCTTAGCGAACAGGGTTAGGGTCCTGTCAACTAAGGCTTTTGACTTCATGAGCCGTAAAGGTCTCACAAAGGTATTTCTCCCTACAAGTCGTGAGGATCTCGTAGGTGTGTTTTCTCCTTAGGAACCGTTAGGATTCCTAAGTGCATGTTCCCTTATAAGTCGTAAGGATCCTACAAGAGTGCTTTCTCCTTATAAGTCGAGAGGACTTACAAGAGTTGTTCACCATACGGACATATCCCTAGTCACGGGTGGGACTTTGCTGGGAAAATGTTTATTCGCGCCCGTGGATTGTATACAAGGGTCAGTATTGAGCCGCTTGTAGGGCAATATCGAAGGTTGTGGGGGTTGCTTAAGAACAGGTTCAGGTCTCTGTAACTTAAGACTTTCAAGTCTTATGAGCCGTGAGGGTCCCATAAGAGAGTTCTCCTTACGAGTCGTGAGGATCTCGTAAGTGTATTTTCTCCTTAGGAATCGTGGGGATCCCTAAGTGTGTTGCTCTTTAGTGAGTCGTGAGGATCTCACGCGGGTGGTTTCTCCTTACAAGGTCGAGAGGACCCTGTAAGTGTCTTTTAACGAGGTTGCGCCCTTCCGGGTTTTCACAAACACTCGCCGGTAGCCCTGCTGTTTTTACTCACGGAGCCCTTTCGGGTTTTCATCCGTGCCCTTTTTGCTTATGGACATACCGTTTTTTTTAATTATTTTTTTTATTCTCTTTTTCCTAACGAGGTTGCGCCCTTTCAGGCTTTCACAGACACTCGCGGGTAGCCCTGCTGTTTTTACTCACGGAGCCATTTCGGGTTTTCATTCGTGCCCATTTTGCTTATGGACATACCGTTTATTTTTTATTATTATTTTTTTATTATTATTTTAATTATTATTTTAATTTTTTTTATTTCGGCTTTATGATGTTTCAATCCACCGTAGTTTATCGACATCTCGGTCAACAACTAGTTTTAGGACATAGTGATCCGTCATTAGTTTAAGGACGTTTCGGTCCGTCATTAGTTTAAGGAAGTTTCGGTCCGTTGCTGAAGAAGGCCGATTACTACTTATAGAGTTTGGGCTTAGGAAGATAGCGAGAGGACATAGTCATCGTCATCTATCATTGACCTAGGCTGTGGCTCATTAAGCGTAGTATTTCTTCAGGAAGCGACCGTTTATTGGCCTGAAAGGCCTTTCACCGTGCATATCCATGAGTAGATAGGCTCCACCCTGGTAGACCTTGTCTATGATGTACGGGCCTTCATAATTCGGCTCGAATTTTCCCCGCATAGCGCGACTGGGGATCATAGGTCTTTTGACCACTAGCACGAGTTCGCCTTGGCGGAATGTCCTCGGCCGGGTCAATCTTTCATATGAGCGTGTCATCTTTTCTTTATAAGCCTCCTGATTTTGTTGCGCTATGATCCGGGTTTCATGAAGGGCATCAAGCTCCTCAAGCCGAAGGTGAGCATTTTCTTCGTCCGTCAGCTCGTAGTGGACTGCCACTCGTAAAGAGGGTAACTCTATCTCGAGGGGGAGTACTGCTTCTGTACCGAATACCAACGCGTACGGCGTTGTGTTCGTGGCCGTCTTGAATGTAGTTCGATACGCCCAGAGAGCTTCTTGCAGTCTCTCGTGCCAGTCCTTCTTATTTTGGGATACCGTCTTCTTTATGATCTTCGTCAAGGTCTTGTTGAAAGCCTCAGCTAGACCGTTAGCTCGCAGATTATAAACTGAGGAATACCTCCAGTCTATATTATGCTGTTGCGCGAAGCGACTGATCTTGTGGCTTCTGTAGGCTGGCCCGTTATCGGAGATGATCCGTCGCGGAGTTCCAAACCGATAAATGACGTGCGTCTTGAAGAAATGGAGGATATTCTCCGTCTTCACTTCTCTTAACGGTACTGCTTCTGCCCATTTGGAGAAGTAGTCTGTCGTCGCCAGGATGAAACGATGTCCCCTGGACGATGCTGGTTCGATGGGGCCGACTATGTCAGTTCCCCACATCTCGAACGGCCAGCTAGCCACTGTCGGATGTAGTGGATTTGGATGCTGGTGGATGAAGTCCCCATGGATTTGGCATGAGTGGCATTGCTTCGCATATTCGAGGCAGTCCTGAATCATCGTGGGCCAGTAGTAACCCATCCGTTTTATCTTCAACTTCACCTTCGGGCCTGCTTGGTGAGAACCGCAGAGCCCGTCGTGAACTTCCTGAATGACTCTTCTCGCCTCATCAGGTCCCAGGCATTTCAGCCACAAAGAATCAAATGACCTCTTGTACAGAGTATCATTGACGAAGGCGAAAGACAAAGCTCGTTTCATAAGCTGATGTCTTGAGGACGCATCTTCGGGCGTTCGACGGTATTTGAAGTAGTCTATAAAGACTTCTCTCCAATCCTCTGCCTTTTTCCGGTCTTTTATTTGCAGGGTCGTCTGCTCAGTCGCTCCCTTTTCTTCGGATGATTCCGGAGATATTTCTGCTGGGGCAAGCACCCGACGGCTTTGTACCACGATTCTGACGTCATCGAGGTTCTCGTCAGCCAGTTCTTTAGCGAGCTTGGCCAACGCATCCGCTTTGCTGTTTTCTGCACGCGGTATGTTTTCCGAAGTGTAGGAAGGAATTTGGGTCAACAGTTGTTGCACCTTTTCGCCGTACTTCACCAACTCTGGTTTGCACGTCTGGTAGTCTCCATTTACTTGACTAATGACCAGTTGAGAATCTCCGTATATGAGGAGGTTTTCAATTCCTATATCAATGGAGATCTCGAGGCCTGCTATCAAAGCTTCATATTCGGCTTCATTGTTCGTCTTCGGCTCTGTTAAGGAGAAAGCAAAGCGCATTATCCCTCCTTGTGGAGTTACGAAGATGAGGCCTACCCCCGATTTGATTATAGGGGTGCTTTGTTTGCGCTTCTTCATGGAGGATGCTCCATCGAAATAAAGCTCCCATCGGGTATCATCACCGTCGATCGCGTCAAACGCATGTTCGTCTGGCAGATCGCAATTCAGAGGAGAATCGACAGGTATTGGATGTTCAGCGAGGAAGTCGGCAATGGCCTGGCCTTTCACTGCCTTGAGAGGCAATGGCCTGGCCTTTCACCGGCCTTTCACTGCCTTAAGAGTAGGGCCCATTTAGCGAGTCGCCCCGTCAATATGGCCTTCGACATCAAATATTTAAGGGGGTCCACCTTCGAAATGAGACGGACTTCATGCGCCAATGCATAGTGCCTGAGTTTCGTTATCGCAAAGATAAACGCCAGACAATGTTTTTCAATGGGGGAATAGTTGCTTTCTACCCCCAGTAGAACTCGACTTAAGTAATAGAGTGCTCTTTCTTTCCCTTGATCGTTCTCTTGCGCCCATAATGCGCCTAAGGAACCTTCGAGGGCGGTTGTATAAAGAATGAGGGGCTTTCTCTTGACCGGAGCGGCCAACACTAGCGGGTTCTACAGGTATTGCTTGATCTCGTCTAGAGCGCTTTGGCATTTTTGGTCCCAGACGAACGGGGTTCCCTTCTTCATCAGGTGGCTGTAAGGATGGCACTTACCTGAAAGGTTGGCTATAAATCGCCGTATATACGCGAGCTTCCCTTGGAGAGACCGCAGCTGTTTGAGAGTCCTTGGCGGAGGCATTTCCATGATCGCCTTGATCTTTGATGGATCTATTTCGATACCTCGGTGTCGGACGATGAATCCTAGGAATTTGCCTGAGGAAACTCGGAATGCGCACTTGAAAGGGTTCATCTTCAAGTTGTATTGTCGAAGGCGTTGAAATACGGTCTTCAAATGCTCGAGATGTTCCTCGTATGATCTGCTTTTCACCACGAGGTCGTCGATATAACACTCGACGATTTCATGTATAAGGTCATCGAAGATCTTCGTCATGGCCCTCTGATAGGTGGCACCGGCGTTCTTTAGACCGAAGGGCATCACCTTGTAGCAGAATATACCTAGCGGAGTCCTGAAGGCGGTGTGCTTCTGGTCCTCGGGATGCATCTTTATCTGATTATATCCTGATGAGCCGTCCATGAAGGAGAAAACCTCGTGAGTGGACGTGTTATCTATCATCAGCTCGGTGACTGGCACTGGGAAATCGTCCTTCGGGCAAGCTTTATTGAGATCCCGGAAGTCCACGCATATGCGCACCGTCCCAATTTTCTTCATCACCGGGACGATGTTGGCAATCCACTCGGGATACTGAACCTTCTGGATGAAACCAGAGTCGATCAGCTTCTTGACCTCAGCATTGATACTCATCTCAAGTCAAGCCGCATTCTTCTTGGCGCCTGTTTGAGCGGCTTGACGTCCGGAGATATCGCCAATTTGTGCACAATAATTTCTGGATCTAGTCCCGGTATTTCGGAATAGTTCCATGCGAAGCAATCTCTATGCTGCATAAGCACGTCTTTTAACGCAGCCACCCTTTCTTCAGATAGCAGCTCGCTGACGAATGTCGGTCGCGGGTCATTCGCTGTCCCCAACTCAATTTTCTTGAGGTTATCTGCGGTAGTATGTATTCCATCCTCCAGCTCTTTCGGTGCTGGTGGAAATTATGAGATCACCTCATCGTTGCTGTTTTCGAAGTACCAGGGAAGGTCATCCATATTCTCGGGCTCTTCTTTTGATATTGTTATCATGTGACAAGTACGAGCTCGCTTCGAAGACCGATGTGGTTCTGGTTCTGCTTTCATGGCTTTGGGTTCGTGCTTCTGTGGCGGCGTTACCCTCCAACTGTCAGATAGAGCGAACTTGTCGAGCTGATACTGATCTTCAACCCAGTTCTTGAAGGTGAAGCAGTCTTCGAGAGGGTGCCCTATTACTCGGTGATAAGAGCAATAGTTTGGGTGTGGGACTTCGCCTGCTTGTTCGGGGTGTTTAGACTCCGGCAGTGTAAGCATCTGGTATTTTATAGCTCGGTCAAGTATCTTCTTCGTCTTGTCCTGAGGAAAAGAGTATGCTCGACTCATCTTCTTTACAAGGGCAGATCTGGCCCGCTCGATTCCCGCTTGCGTGGCTTCTTAGTCCCGCTTTGTTGCTGTCGAGCGCCTTTTTCGCTTTTCGATCTGTTTCTGCCTCTGCGTCAAGCCTTTTTTATAACAGGTTGACAGGGAGTGGCACTTTCATCTTTCGCGGCCTGTTGGAGGAGGCGTTGCGTTTTGGCTTTCTCATAGATGGCCATTTTGCGGTTGTGGTCTTCTCGGACTTTTTGACCAGCTTCCTTTATAAGCCTGTTCATTTGTTCTTCGAACGACAGACTGGGCACTTTTGCATCAGGAACTTTTACTGGTTCAGGATTAGCGTCCTCCCATTGAGCATCCGCTTCTTCATTGAAGCCATGCACGACGTAACAGTCGCGGAGTAGCTCTCGTTTCTTGGACCGAATGTATCCAAGTCCGATTGTTTCCATCCTCCCACTAGGCAACTTGTGCTGAGTTCCGGGGACGTTCCAGACCCTGTCATAGAATTTGGCTCTTCGAGCGGTCTGTTTGAAGGATATCCCCTGGCGCTTCAGCAGCCTCTTCAAGCCTTCTGTATAATATCTGGGCAGACGGATGGGCTGAAGCCTGTCAAGCATAGGATCCGTGCCGTGCCAGATTTCTTTCTCCACTTTGGTTTCTTCAGAGCGGTAGAATAGAATTGCCTTTTCGCCTTCTCGCCTGGGAGGGACATAGAACGTCCGCAGCTCCTCTACACTGTAGATATTGAGCGCATCCAGTTCTTTATGATGTTTAAGTGGAATCATGACGACTTGTAGATTTTGCTCTTCGTCAACGGATGTTTGTATTGAAGGTCGAGCGGAAAATATAGCATTAACTTCATCTTCCGAGTCATGCCAAAGATCAACGTAGGAGCGGATGGTCCCGGTTTGTTGTATTGGGGCGGACTCGAATAAACCATCTCCTCTTCCTCCTCGGTATCACTCTCGAAGACAGGGATGGTGGCGTTAGCCTTGTTCTCCGGCTTGTGACACCTCTTCGTGTCTTCAAAATTCGGTAAGAAGTATTTGGCATCTTCATATTTGCGGACCTCGTTCACGGAGAACGGGTTCAGTTCTCCCGTCACGGTATACTCGGGACCATCCTTAAAATATTTCATACACCGATGCTGTGTAGAAGGGATGATGTTGTACTCGTGTAACCATGGTCGGCCGAGCAGAGCATTGTAGCATGTCTTGGCGTCTATGACGTGGAACTTAATGTCCGTGATGAGTAGCCCAAAGCATAGCATCAGTATCACAGACCCAAGAGTTCTTGATGATTGGGAGTCGAACCCGAAGATGGTGATCTTGTGCCGAGCAAGTTGCTGGACCCTCATGCAGATTTCCTTTAACACCTGCACGTTGAGGAGATTAACGGAAGACCCATTGTCAACCAAGATTTTTCTTATCTTTATATCATGGTAATACCGTGAGACATAGAGGGGGCGATTGTGTTCGCATGTCCCTAGGAGAAGGTCTTCATCACCGAAAGTGACATCGGCCGTGTGCACTTCTTCCAATTCATCCTTCATCTTTTCTTCGGCGAGAAAAGCTTGGAATTGCTCCGGTTCCTGTAGTGCCTTGATTAATGAATCCCTTGCCTCTTTTGACAGTAAAAGGGCATCAAGAATGCTGAGCTGCGAGGGTAGCTTCCTCAGATGCGCTAGAACGTTGTAATCCACCTTATTTTTCTTCGGCGGGTCCTTGGTGGCTAGCTCTTCCATGACTTGGTCATCTAAGGCGATATCTTCAGAGACCTTTTCTTTCCCTTTATCTTTTTTATTTGAGGGTCCAAAATTCTTTTCGGGTAGCGTACAATTACGCAGCTGGATATTTTCGCGGGCCTTCGGCTCTTCCTCTTTTCCCGAGGTGGACTCTTTAAAGAGAGGGCTAAGCTCCATTTCCTTGTCAGAGTCGCTCCTGAACGTGAGAACTTGTGCTTCCCCGGCGTTAACCATGCGACAGTCACCGGTAGTTCTTCTAAGCTCTTCGGTCGTACTTTTCCGCTCCCGACGAGTTTTGTGCTTTTCCCGCTTAAAATGTTGCCGGTGAGCGACATATCCCTGCCACCATTTATTGAAAGCTTTGCACTCTTTGGTGGGGTGCGAAACCTTCTGATGATATAAGTAATAGGAAGGGTGCATCTCTGCTTTGCCGTCAATGTTTCCTTCAGAGGGTGGCAGCTTCATCCCCATCGACATGGCTTTAGCAAACCTCTTCCTCGTCATGAATTTGATTTTGTCCGCAATGGATGTACTATAATTTGACGGGAGTGTCTCGACCTTTTCGTCTAATCGCCGGCGCTTGGCCTTTTCAAATAGGAGCGTCTCGCGTTCCCGATCAGCCTTACTTTTCAACAGAGCTTCATTGAGGAATGCATCAATGGTTTCATCTGATAGACCCAGAATTTCCGGTTTATGATCTGCCCCCAGCTTCTCAGCGCAAGGAATTTCCTCATCGTCTGTAAACGAATGGGAAATCATATGACAGCTCGCCACGTATTCCTTGGATTCATCCGACGAACTCTCTCCCTCATCTTCTTCTTGAAAGACGTGGTTGAGGAACTCCTGGAGTGTGACGGGAGTTCGTGCCTTTTGATTGTATTCCTCTAGCGCATCAATTTGTTTCTGTAAGTCCGTGCGCTTGTCACCAGGCTTCACGGGCTTTTTGGATTTCTTCTTCTTCTTCTTCTTTGAAGATTTCGACGGCTGGGTATGAATGCTTGGGCCATCACCACCGGTCCCTGGAGTTGGGCGTGGCTTCAACATCCCTTTAATGATCTCGGGTTCTAGCGGGTTCTTCCACCTGACCGCCGAGCATGTCTTGAGATCATTCAGCATCCTTTTGGTTTTGGCTGATAACACAACCTCCCATGGAGCTTCTTCAACAAGGGAGCACGTTGCCCCCGGCGTATTCACCTTTTTAGAAGTATGAGGTTGCGGCGGGTTCATCTTCCATCTTTCGGATAACGGGAACTTGCCTTGCTGATATTGATCTTCAATCCAGTTTTTGAAGACGTAGCAATCTTCAATCGGATGACCCAATACTCGGTGATAGGGACAGTAATTGGGATCATTGACGTCGTTTGGCTGCGACGGACGTCTTGACTCCGGTAGATTAATTAGTCTGTTACGCAATGCCAGTTCAAAAAGTCTTCTCGTTTTATTCTGAGGAAACGAGTAAGGACGTTCCAGCCTCTCCTCGAGGGACAGGTGTGGACGCATATTATTTTGACGAACAACCGGCTTCAAGTTGCTCGGCTGTTGTTGAGCATTAGTGACGACGATCGCTTTTCCCTTCCCCTTCTCGTTTCGAGAGTCCGGCTTTAGAGGGGGCGGTCTATGGCCCATCTGGTCCATTTGAGCTAGCTTGTCGATCAGGGCCTGGAAGGTAGCCGGCTTGAAGAACATCATGAATTGGGATATGGTCGCCTGCGGATCGAGGGTTCCCACAAACATGCCTACTGCCGGAGCCTCTTCTATGCGTTGCTCGCATTTTGACCATAAGTTCCGCCACCGTATCGCATACTGAACCAATGTTTCGCCTGGCTTCACCCTGGCATTAATCAATGCCGTTATCGGGGTGCGGTCGCTGGCGCTTGCGAAACGCTGGGTAAACAGCAGCTCCATCTCTCATTTGGGAGCTCGAAGTACCAGTCGAATGCTGTATCCGATAAGCTACCGACGAACTGGCGAAGCAACAATTTATCATCACCGCCGGTGTTGCCGCAAAGCGCTCTGAACTGGGCAACATGTTGATGGGGATTGCCTGTCCCCTTGTAGACATGAAATTTTGGGATCGTGTAGCCCGGCGGGTATTTGATCTGATCATACCAGCTCGGATATGGTCGCCTCGTTTTGACAACTTGACCGGCTACCTCAGTTGCCTGGTGAACCCGTATCTGCTGAGCTATATATTCATCCAAGTCAGCTTTGGAGATTGTCTCCTCCTTGGCTGTTGACAGAGCCGGTGGAGGATTTGACGTTTCTCCCCTATTGTCTTCAAGGACGATCGGAGGATCTTAAGCAGGAGGATCTTGTTGAATCATCATACCCACCATGTCCTGGAACAGGAGGGCCATTCGCTTTATGTTGGCTGCTTGTTCCGCAGCCTCTTTATCCTTCTTTTCCAGTATCCTGCGAAGGAATTCAGCGTCAGTTTCTTGCTCCTGGTGTTGATCCGAGGACGCTTCGAGGCTTTCTTTTGGCCCAGTGAGTGCGGCCATCGCGTTCATCATTTCTTGGAGCTTCTGCTATTGCTCCTGAGCTTTAGTCATTGACCGTGTAAGCGGTCTATGACCTGTAGATGTACGGCTGTCCTCTTTACCAAACGCCATGTTGACGGTATGGACTACAATGCCCCCGGACATAGGGCGTTTGGGCTCACCGTCTTTGGCATTTGCCGCAGGCGCGGGGATTTTCTCTGGCCTTCTTCTCTTGTGGGCCGTTGAAGTTGAGGGGGCCGTTGCAGCGGGCACCCTGGCGGTTGTCGTCCTTTGCTATTTGACAGGACGGTTCTTTTCTTCTTGAACCTTCACCCTCTTCTGCCGGCGAGAGTGATCTTGGTCTATTACTGAGTCTTGAACCCTCCGTCAGACCTTATAAATTTTGGAGGACAGCCGTTGAGGGGGCTGCTCCAGCCTTGTATCTGTAACACTCTCCGCAGGTGGAGGAGATCTTTTTAGCGTAGCAGTCGGAGAGTTCTTGCGTACCCTCCTTAGCGGTTCAAAGCTGTTCCCAGTTGGAACAGCAGCATTAACTTCCACCATCGGAGCCGGTGGAGTTAGCCCTGAAGGGGAGTTGCCCCCGGCCTTCCTTACTCGGCGCCAGTGGCGACGTCGAGCATGTCGAGCTGTTGGGACTGGCTCGGCGATAGGGATAATTTCGTCTTTCCCCCTGTCCGGATGAGGCGCTGCCGGTGCCAGCCTCTTAAAGACTGATGTTGTCCTTTGAGTGGCGATGTTCAATCTGTCAAAGACAGACCCTCGAGCAGGAGCAGGAGTCGGAATGGTCAGCCTTGAAAAGACCGACTCTTTAACAGGAGAAGCCGCCTTGACGACTTCAGGAGCAGAGGTGGCTGTCTTCCTTGGGATGGCCACTTCAGGGTTCATGGGCTTCTTGGCGGGCCCATCAGAGTTCTGGTTCAGCCTGGTAAAGACAGAGGCTGCCGGCTTGATATTGGACGACCCGTTGAAAGGGGCCGTTGTAGCAGTGAGCCGATCGAAGACCGACTTCTTGTGTGCTTCCGGTGCGGACACTGGAATAGTGAAGCTTGATGGCGGGAGCATGGTCCCGAAAAACAGACCGGTGGTGGCCCGAGTCACTTGTTCCACCGGCATGGCAAGGATGGAGGCCGCTTGAGGCCCATAGGCTACACCTCCAGGTGAGGCGGAGCGTCGGTTGCATTGGCATTTGGAGCAGCTCGAGCAGTTGGAGGCCATTGATGCTTGATTTCTGCACCAGGCAAAATACCAAATCTTAGTAACTTGAAACCCAAAGGCAACCATTAACAAACCGCGATTCGTTCGCGAAGACGACACACGAAGTGTGGAGTGGAAAGAGGAAAAGGTCCCACCGGGCGTGCCAGAATCTGTTCCCCTCCGAAAGACGGCCACAGACTGAACGTCTTTCCTGAGATTCGGGGCAGATGCTATTTGGTTTTATCCGTCCACCTCTCCGAAGATGCCAAGTTGATTTATGGCACCGTGTATCGGAGGTTTAGACGGATGCGGCCGATGTAGCAGACTTCGTCAGATTCCCCCTTGCTTGAGGGGTTTTTGATTGTGGGGACGCTCCTCCCTGCGGGCTCAAGCCCCTGCAGTTAATTACGCTACCGCATCGCGGTAACCACTTTCTCCTTCTCCAGAATTTCACTTCGTGTCGTGTGTGTTTGTTTTGTTTGTGGTTGCCCGTGGATTGTATACGGAGACTAAGTGATGTCGTCTCCCGTAGGACGTGGATTAGTCCAAATACGTATTTACTTAGATTTGGGTTTGGGGTTTTAGTTTAAGGATACATTAGCCGTATTTGAGGCTAAGATCAACTTAAACGTTCGTTAAGGATACGCTATTCCTATTTGAGACTAAGATCAAATTAACGGAAAGAGCATTTAGGGGCTCTATTGTTCCAGTTTAGGGACGTAGTGGTCCATTGCATGTATGGTCGTCGGGACCCGTCACCTCTCTGACGACGTTGAAGGATTACAACGACAGGTGTCAGAGGAGTTCAGAGATGTACCCTTGAACCAAAGTCGATTGGGGGTCTTATAGTCCAGTTTGGGACTAAAATCTGTTTGGAGGTTTAAGGATACGTTAACCATATTTGAAGCTAAGATCAGCTTAAACGGGATCGTTTAGATCCGACAAAAGAGCATTTGGGGGCTCTATTGTTCCCGTTTAGGGACGTAGTGGTCCGTAGGTAGTTTAAGGACATTGCGGTCCATTGCCAGTTTAGGGACGTGGTGGTCCATTTCCAGTTTAGGGACATGGTGGTCCATTTTTCCGTTTTGAGGACGGATATTAGTTTAAGGACGCATTAGTCCATGAGTTTAAGGACGCTTAAGTCCATGGGTTTAAGGACCCCACAGTCCGTATGGATGTGTTTAAAGATGCATTAGTCCATTAGTTTAAGGACGCATTAGTCCGTGAGTTTAGGGACCCCACAGTCCGTATTTTGGTTTAAGGACGCATAAGTCCGTGAGTTTAAGGACGCATCAGTCCATGAGTTTAAGGACCCCACAGTCCGTATTATTGGTTTAAGGACGCATAAGTCCATGGGTTTAGGGACCCCACAGTCCGTATTGTCGGTTTAAGGACGCATAAGTCCATGGGTTTAGGGACCCCACAGTCCGTATTTTGGTTTAAGGACGCATAAGTCCATGGGTTTAGGGACCCCACAGTCCGTATTTTGGTTTAAGGACGCATAAGTCTGTGAGTTTAAGGACGCATCAGTCCATGAGTTTAAGGACCTCACAGTCCGTATTATTGGTTTAAGGACGCCATGAGTTTAAGGACCCCACAGTCCGGGAGTTTAAGGACGCTTGAGTCCATGAGCTGGTTTAAGGACGCTTGAGTCCGGGAGTTTAAGGACGCTTGAGTCCATGAGTTGGTTTAAGGACGCTTGAGTCCGGGGGTTGGTGTGCGGTTGTCGGGACCCGTCACCTCTCTGACGACGTTGAGGGATTACAACGACAGATGTCAGAGGAGTTCATAGATGTACCCTTGAACCGGATGTAAATTGATTTAAGAGAGCAGTCGTGCTCAGTCAATTTAATTTGAGAACTTACGGCCATGATTGGGCTAAGTCCAGTTGAAAATGTTCAACGTTTTTATTTATATTTGGCCTATTAGGCCTGTGCTAGGGCTTTGCCCCTGCACTTCATTTTATTTTGGCCTGTAAGGCCTTTTTGATTTGGGCTCTGTCCCTTTTTAAATGATGCACAACATCTGTTTTGGTCTTGACAGACCTTTGTTTGGGCTCTGCCCCCTTTTTTTTAAAGATAATGCATTGCATTTTATTAGGCCTGTTAGGCCTTTTTTAATTGGGCTCAGCCCTTCTTTAAATAATGCAGCGCATTAATTATCTGACAGTGGCCATGTGGCCTGTCAGGCGCTTTGCGCCAATTAATGAGCGCAAGCGCTTGTGGAGGTGACACGTGTCACGCTCTGGTGAGCGCAAGCGCAGTGCGCTGCGCTGTTGCGCTGCTGACACGTGGCGCGCTCTGGTGAGTTGTGCCAATTTCAGAGAGCAATGCTCTATTTTAAAAGTGCATAGCGTAAGTGGTTTTGGAGCTGACACGTGGCGCTCTCTGGTGGCTTGCGCCAACCCAAGAGCGCAACAGTGCAGATTTACAAGTGCAAGGCACTGTTTTAATATCCAATTTTGGATTCAAGAAAAGAATCTTTAAAGATTCCAGAACCAATGGTTCATAAAAAAAAAGGCAATGCCTTTGTTATTTATTATATTTTTTATTGAAGATCTTTGATCTTGTTCTTAGATCAATGATCTTTTCAGAAGAAATTCTTCTTTTTATAAAGGTTTTTACCTTCTTTTTCTTTCTGAGTTCTTCAAACTTTTCTTTTTAAGAGTTCTCTGAATTCTCTCTCTGTTTCTGTCTCTGTTTCTCTATCTCTGTATATTTTGGAATTGGTGTCTAGGGGCCTTTATATTGTGCCCATTAATTTGTTAAATTCGTTAAAGAGAACATTCTCTGAGTGATTTGGGGATTTTTCCTCACCGTTGGATCTTTGATCCAAGGGCTTCTGTTTTACAGAAGACAATCTTCTTGTTTTAACAAGAACAAAAAGATCTTACTGGAATTTTAATTTTGTTTGGCGCAAACGCACCTGTGCTTGACACGTGTCGCGCAGCGCAGAGCGCAGCGCTACTGAAGCATTGCTTCCTTTAATTTTGTTTTAAATAGAGCCTTGCTCTGATTGGGTGCGCTGCCTTGGGCGCTGCGCTGACGTATCAGCTTTTGACACGTGGCGCGTTGCGCGCAGCACAAGAAATTTGAAGCGTTGCTTCAATTTTTGAATTTTTGAAATTCAAACAGAGCTTTGCTCTGATTGGGGGAAACAGCCATGCAGGCTTTTACTGGAGATTCATTAAGGATTTTAGCAAAATTGCTAGACCCTTAACTTTTCTCTTGGCTAAGGACACAACCTTTCACTTTGACTCGGATTGTGAGACTCCATTTGACTCACTTAAGAATTCCCTCACTACAGCCCCTGTACTATCATGTCCTGATTGGAACCACTCATTTGAGCTTATGTGTGATGCAACTGATTTTGCTGTTGGTGCAGTCTTAGGACAACACATTGATAAGATGCCACATGTGATTTATTATGCAAGTAATACCCTGAATGATGCTCAAATTAATTATACAACCACCGAAAAAGAACTTTTGGCAGTTGTATTTGCATTAGAAAAATTCAGGCCTTACTTGATTGGCTCACCAGTTGTTGTGTACACTGACCACTCCGTCTTAAAACATCTTTTATCGAAGAAAGATGCTAAAGGTAGGTTAATACATTGGATCCTTCTATTACAAGAATTTTATCTCGTCATTCGAGATAAGAAAGGATGTGAAAACGTAATAGCTGACCATCTTTCACACATCTCTTCTTCACCTGTGACCCTGCCAATTAATGACTCTTTTCCGGACGAACAACTCTTGAATGTATCCACCGAACCTTGGTTTGGGGATATTGTGAATTATCTTGCAATAGGACTTATTCCCCGCGAACGGTCGAAACAGGACAAACATCGATTTCTATCCCAAGTAAAACACTTTTACCGGGATGAACCCTATTTATTTAAGTATTGTCCTGACCAGATCATTCGCAGATGTGTCCCCAATGATGAATTCAAGAGCGTTCGATTTTTCTGTCATGATCAAGCATGTGGAGGTCACTTTGGTCCTCGAAAGATGTCGGAGAAGGTTTTGCAATGCGGTTTTTACTGGCCGACATTATTCAAAGATGCATTTGATCATTGCAAAATCTGTCCACAGTGTCAACACACGGGTAGGATTTCTCGGAGAAATGAGATGCCACTTCAACCGATCTTGGTGGTTGAAATTTTTGACGTTTGGGGTATTGATTTTATGGGTCATTTTCCCAACTCTTTTGGGGATTTGTACATATTGCTTGTGGTTGATTACGTCTCGAAATGGGTGGAAGCTATTCCTTGTCGCACTAATAACAACAAGGTTGTCATTAAGTTCCTTAAAGAAAATATCTTTTCGCGATTTGGACACCCTCACGCTATCATTAGCGATAACGGGACGCATTTCTGTAATCGGTCTTTCAAGACTTTGATGCGGAAATATGCAATCAACCACAAAATTTCGACACCCTATCATCCCCAAACGAGCGGGCAAGCTGAGATTTCCAACAGACAAATCAAACAAATTTTGGAGAAAACAGTTTCTAAAAATCGAAAAGATTGGTCAACCAAATTGACGGATGCTCTTTGGGCATTTAGTACAGCATATAAAACTGATGTAGGTATGTCTCCTTATCATCTAGTGTTTGGTAAGGCTTGCCACCTTTCGGTCGAGATTGAACACAAAGCAATGTAGGCCATTAAAGAACTGAACTTTGAATTAAATCAAGTCTGCAACTTTCGGAAGCAGCAATTAAATGAGCTAAGCGAACTCCGCGATGAAACTTACGATAATGCTGTGATAGTAAAGAATCGGACTAAGCTATTTCACGATAAAAACATTTTGAGAAAAACTTTTACCCCAGGTCAACAAGTCCTTCTTTACGATTCACGTCTCCATCTTTATGCGGGTAAGCTACGATCTCGGTGGAAATGACCTTTTGTTGTGCGGTATGTATACTCCCATGGGGCAGTTGAGGTTGAAAATGTTGAAAACGGTACAATTTTCAAAATAAATGGGCATAGATTAAAACCTTATTTTTCCACTGACCCCTCGGAGGAGCTCTTGTTTTTACAGGAGTTGCTTTATAATGACTAATTTTCCTCCACCTCAACTCCATGTCTTGGTAATATTGTCTCATCTTTTAGAATGGAGGTGAGTCAACTTGTACATACATATAAAAAAAATATAAAAAAAAATTGTACATAAATAAAGAATAAGTTTGGGGGAGATTTTCACGATCATATTTCATGTCCCCCGTTAATAAATTTTTCCTCCCAAGTTTACAGGTTTCTGAGATTTAACAGATGGCAACAGTGAGGACACTGTTATAAACAAGTTTGGGAGATGTTTGTGCTTATTTACGCATCACTTTGCATCACACTTTGCATAAGCACAAAACATATAATAATAATAAATGTGTACATAAATAAGATAATGAAAGATTAGAAAGTGAAAAATTACATCTAAAAGATTGGAAAAATTTAAGAAAACCAAGAAATTTAGATGTTTTCTTAAACGAAACTAGTAATAAGTAGTTATGAGCCGTTGTCCCAAGGGTTAGTCAGATGAAAGAAGTCATTAATCTGAGCATAAAAATAAGTCTGAAAAATAGTTCCTATTCTGGAAGCCAAACATTTGAATGTTGATACCCTACTATACGCACTTACACATGTCTTGAAACTCGGGATAGTAGAGGATACCTTGAAATGCTCTTGTCTAAAAGCCAAAGTACGAAGAAAATAATAAATGAAGCATAAAAATATAAAATGGTGAAGAAAAATGAATACTGGTTTTGTAATCACCAAGGAAGCATAAAAAAATATAGCGAGGGTGCTTCATCACCTAGTGCCTTAGACCAACTGATTTCGGAGTTACTGCTAAGCCTTAGTTGTTGCAAGACGAGAAAATTGCTATTTACGCCTAATAAGAAAGCACATGAGTAATCGGTTAGTTAGTACCTCAAGAAGTATTAACGGTCGCATGAAAAATGTGTGAGCAAATCCATCTAAATATTCACCGATTAAAAGTACTGAGATAGATGGACAAGAGTATGATAGCTTGAATTGAATTCTCCGAGTGTAGGGATGTCTTTTACACACATGTAGGGATATATGATCGGTGTTTGGAAGAAAGGTAGGGATGAAGAATAAATGCGATGTTTTATTGAGGGATGATGTGATTTCTAACATCTTTTCATGACTATTAAGATAGGGCTCATGACAACCGAAAAACTAGTGTAGTTGGAAACTCTGATTTTCAAAGTCTTTCTTTCATAATTCTTATCTTTACATGTAACTTTCACAGTCTTCCTTTTATTATAGGATTTTGTGGGTGCAATCCGCTGAAAACCCTCAGGAGACAACACTTCTCCTACTAGGGACACCTAGAGGTTTAAAGGCTTGGTGCACGTGCTCAGTGCAATCGTGTCGCCTACGAAAGTGTGCTAGTTAGTTTTTTCTTTTTTATATTTTCTCCTTCTCTTGAATAAAAGATGTTTGCTCGAGACGATCAAAATTAAGTTTGGGGGAATTTGTTCAGTCGAAAATATTGCATTCGGTAATATAACAATTTCCTCATTATTCTAATCATCTAAGGGTGTTTATTGTAAATATAATACGGATTACAAATTCATATGCAAAATACAAAATACCATGTGTTATAGTTATAATCAACATTCTGGAGGGAAATTGTGTGCATGATATTGTATATCTCAACACTTTTCATCAAGATTTTGTGCAGAAAATTATTCAGGTCAAAGAACTGGAATCGCAAAAATTGCCGATAAAATGCAGCAAGTTAAAGAAATAAAATCTGGCAGAAATTCAAAAAGGATATTAAGATTCCATACATCAGAAGAAGACCCTAAAGCCAAAACCAAACAGCCCCAGAAAAATGATGCAAAGATCTCATCATATGGCCGCGGAACCGCGGTCGATCCAGCCCGATCCGCCGCGGATCCACGGCCGAGTTGGATCATCGGCGAACGTAACTTTTCCAGAGACTCCATTGTAACCTCCTAGCTTTTTCAAGACGCTTCGAACTCCCTAACTTTCCCCAGAAGCTCCTCTACAACAGCCAAGCTTCTCATGCAAGCTTCATAACAACCTAGCTTCTAGTGGAAGATAAATCTAGCTTCTTGTGGAAGATTGGGAGAACTATAAAAGGAGACCTAGGGTTACCTTTCAAAGGTTGTTCAATAATTTCACATTTTTACACACAAATTGAGTGACACAACTTGTGATCCAAATCCAAATCCAATCAAAATCATGATTCATCGAGAGCAAAATCAAGCGACAATCGAAGAGACTTTATCGCAATGCCGATCTTCATCAAGAGTAAGAGATCTGCATCCGATCCATGACTCACGACGATCGAGCCACGCAAAGATCGACGGCAAATTCTCTTTCAAAGGAGCGATCGAGAGCTAGTCTTGTAAACTCAAATTGAGAGGTGCAATTTGAAGGAGATTTAATAAAGGTGATAATTATAATTCTCGCTTTCTTTACATTCTTGCATTATAAAATTTCCACTTCTTGATTCTTTTATTTTCATGATGCGTGAGTGAAATCTCCGCTTGTAAAGGAATCGAGAGAATCGGTAGATCTAATGATGATGAAATCCTAAAACTAATCTTAAGTCTTATGAGATTTGTGAACTTTAGGAAAAAAATCATCAATGACCTAATTTGGAGCGAGATCACCATTCTTGATAGTTTCGTTGCAAATTAGGGATTAAATGATTGATGATTATCTTTGCAAGAGGCTAGATTTGAATGATGATCAATAAAAAGACAAGTGATAGTGAAGGAGAAACCCTAGTTTCTTCAATAGATCCCTAATTTTCATTCATCATCATCGATCTAGCTACAATTCATTAATAGATAAGATTCATAATTATTAGTATTCATCATTGCTACTAATTCGATCGATTCCTACAAGCTATTCTACAAATTCTTGATAACTAAATTGATATTGGATACTTTCTTGACTTCTTAATTCTTGATATTTTTCTTGATGTTTCTTGAAATTCAATCTCATAAATCTTGAATCATCTTCTTGAATTTTCTTTTATATTTTCATTTCAACTCAACTAAAGTATGAACGAATAAGTACACGCATCTCAGTGGACGATCCGTTCTCATTAACGAAACTACCTCAACACCGTTATTGATTGCGGTATAAATTTTTTGGTTGTGATAGCACTTTTCTTTTCATTTGAATCAATCACAAAAAATAAAGATCAATCAATGAGGCCCACCCCAACTTTGATTATGGGGGTGCTTTGCTTTTGCTTCTTCAAGGAAGATGCTCCGTCGAAATATAGTTCCCATTGGGCATCATTCCTTCTTTCTCCGTATCGATTGTGTCAAACGCGTGTTTGTCTGGCAATTCACAATTTAAGGGAGAATCGGCTGGTATCGGATGCTCAACGAGAAAGTCGGCGATGGCCTGTCTTTTCACTGCCTTGATGGGCCGATACGTTATTGAGAATTCCATTAAGAGGAGTGCCCATTTGGTAAGCCTTCCTGTTAGTATGGCCCTTGACATCAAATATTTGAGAGGATCCACTTTTGATATGAGATGGACCTCATATGCCAAGGCATAATGCCGAAGCTTTGTTATCGCGAAGATTAATACCAGATAATGCTTTTCGATAGGGAGTAGTTGTTTTCTGCCCCCAGGAGAACTCGACTCAAATAGTAGAGAGCACTCTCCTTTCCTTGATTGTTCTCCTGTGTCCATAGCGCGCCTAGAGAACCTTCAAGGGCTATTGTATAAAGGATGAGGGGTTTTCCGTTGACCGAAGCGGTCAATACCAGTGGATCCTGCAGATATTGCTTGATTTCATCTAGTGCACTTTGGCATTTACGATCCCAAACGAACGGAGTCCCCTTCTTCATTAGATGGCTGTAGGGACGGCATTTGCCGGAGAGGTTGGCTATGAACCGCCAAATATACGCGAGCTTCCCTTGTCCAGACCGTAGTTGTTTGAGAGTTCTTGGCGAGGGCATTTCCATAATCGCTTTGATCTTTGATGGGTCTACTTCGATGCCTCGGTGTGGTACGGTGAATCCTAGGAATTTTCCTGAAAAGACTCCAAACACGCATTTCAGAGGGTTCATCTTCAGATTATATTTCCGAAGACGCTGGAACACTATTTTCAAATGCTCTCAGTGCTCATCGTATGATTTTCTTTTCACCACGAGGTCATCGATATAACATTCAAAAATCTCGTGTATGAGGTCATCGAAGATCTTCATCAGGGCCCTCTGATAAGTAGAACTAGCGTTCTTTAGACAGAAGGGCATTACTTTATAGCAGAACATGCCCAGCAGCGTTCGGAAGGCGGTGTGCTTTTGGTCTTCGGGATGCATCTTTTTGTGACTGTGTTACACCCTAGTTCATTTATACCAATTCTATTTCGAGTATTTATTTATTTATGGTATTTTCTTGATTTATGGTGTTTTGGGTGCGAATAGTGTATTTAACATCTGTATTGCATCCGACCCGACCCGCTTGCTGGAAACCCGTCTTGATTCCTGTTTATGATTTATCCTGGCTTGTTATATGGATCCGTGTACTTTCATTATTGTATATTGCATACTGGCATTATATCTGGCATCTGCATTTTTTTAATATAACATTTAAAGACAATAAAAATATTTTAAAAATATATTGCATGGCCTGCATGATACCCCTAACCCGGTCGTAGCTTCCGCGTACCTTGTTCTCATCCCGTTCAGTGTAACGGACCTGTTTGGATGGCTACATGCACGTGCGTACATCCATTCTTATGGGTATGCATTTTCGTTACCCGGATATCCAATTTTGGTTTTGGTTGACACGTATATTTTCTGTATTTTAAAACCGGATTTTTAGACCCGACCCGGGCATGTTTTGGACAATTTTTGTATTAGCCAAAATCTCAAATAAATTCAATATTATATTCATTATATATATACTGTTTATATATTAAGTTATATATTTTTATTAACAAAATATATATTTTAATATTTTAAAAATATTTTAAAATCTCACAGAATCTCTCTCCCATTCTCGTCGCCTTCCCTCTTATCTCCTTCCTTTCTCCTTGACCTCCCCGTCATCATCACCTCCTCCTTTCCTCCCTGCAACCCACAGCCTTCGCCTTCTCCCAAACCCCTGTACACCTCGAGAACTCAAGATCCCCGACGAAGAACTTGCCTTCAACCATGCCTGCAGTTCTCTTCGTCCCATGCCGGCGATCACCTCGTCGTCGACCAACCCAACGTCCTCACCACCACCCTATCTCTCCACTCTCCTCTCTCCTACTCCAGATCCCAAGCTTTCCCTTGCACAAAAACCCTAGCCCGACTTCAAGAAACCTGCAGCCGCCTCGCCGTGAAACCTTGCCAGAAACCCACGACCTATCGTCGACATCCCCCTCGCATCGCCTCTGTCCCCAAGCACCACAGTAGAGAACCCCAGGAGCAGCCTTTCTTCTCTTTCTTCTTCTTCTTCTTCTCTTCTTGGTTCTTGATTCCTCATTTTTCCGGTCATCGCCTATGCTGTGGCCGTCACTGACGATCCGAGCAACCCAGTGGACATCCCCAGCAAGCGTGGTTACTTTCTTGCTTTATCCGAACCTGTCCCGTGTGCGCGTGTGTACATTGCGACGTTTACCCGACGTCGGACGCGGCGTACGCACCCGTCGTGAGATCCGTTCAGGCAAGTTTATCTTGCTACATGCTATACTACTATATTTTTCATTCATGCGAATAATAATATTACATATTTTTTAGTTATGCATCCATATTACAATTTTACAGTTTTTCGATACCCGTATGCATCCATACCGTTATTTACATATCTAGTCGCATGCCAGTTTATCTAGCTACATGCTATGTATCATATTTGGCATCCATATGAATAAAAATATCACATGTTGATTGCATTGTACACCCATATTAATGTTTTACTGTTTTCGGATACCCGTATGCATCCATATCATTTATCATATATGTAGCTGCATCGACAGATCATATTATTTCATGTTACTGTTGTATTAACACCCCATGCTTGATAATGTGCATCCTACATAGTCATGACGTAACCCCTGATAGATATTTGAGCATCCATGTTTTATTGTGTATCCATACCATTAATTCTGCATATCCAGTTGCATGCCATATTATATTAATTCATATTATTGTTACATTAGTACCCCATGCTGGATAATGTGCATCATACATAGTGATGATGTAACCTCTGATAGATATTTGTGCATCCATGCTTTCACCGTACATCCGTACCTTTACCGTGATTCGATACTTGCTATATTTTACTGTTGGGCACCCACTTGATACATGTACACTACCTGACATGACCTGATACACCACTACTTGACATGTTACCTGATCCTGTTACTAATGCCGACAATCCTGACATGTTGTTCCTACGGACGTTTCCTGTTGTCTACATAGAAAAACCTGTACCTGCTTGATCCTGTGTTGGCATTAGCTCCAGATTTGTCAATACCTTACTTGAACACATAACTTGGGGGTAAGGAGAAATCAATAATGAAACCTGACTTGTAACTCAACAGTTCGACGCTTATACTGATCAGTTTTGGGGGTAGGCCAGTCCCGGGATGCTGCTGCTGACATCATTCGTCTGTACATGTTTCCTGTTTGTGCTTAGTGGCACGTCTCAGATTCAGCCCCGAGAGTCTGGACCGTAGTCCCGGGTATGCATGGGATACTATTGAGTTACATCGACGATTCATTAAATTGATTTCATAGACTTGAGAGTAGTTAACCTAGTAGCTTAGTTCAGATTACTCACTGCACATCACATGTGCTTATACCCTTCACTGTTCCTTAGTCGTGTTACTGTTATACCTTTGTTACTGTTCATACTCATGCCTGCATATCCTGTTACCTCCTGATTATATTATTGTTGATATTATGACGCACCGACATCTGGGTTTTGCATGGCCCAGATCCTCTACCTTTCTCGCAGGCCGACCAGGAGTACTTCAGTCGACAAGCCGAGCAGTGAGGATCCTGTTAGTATCTTAGTTTAGTTTTCTTTCAGCGTTTTCATTTCCTGATGTGAGCCTGTATTTGGGACGTACTTTCCAGATTGTTATTGCTTATTGGATTTATTGCTTTCGCATATATTATTTCTTGACTCGTTTATTCTGGCATATGGACATGTACTAGATAGTTTATTTTCTATTTTACTGTTCTTGATATCTTATAGACAGCCATAATGTGACTGTGGAGGGATGATTCCTAGCCACAGGTAGCATGGTTGGCTCTGTCACGTGCCGATCTTAGCGCACTCTGGGAAGCGGGGCGTGACAGGGTTTGTTTGGTATCAGAGCCATAGGATTTAGGTTAATCGGGTTTGATTCTTTTGTAGTTGGATATTGGACCCAATACATGAATCAGAAAACTCATAATTAGGAACATGACCTGCCACATTATTCTCGTGATTCTTGAATCTTATTTTTCTCTTGATCTCTTGTCTTGACGATATGCAAACAACTTTGCATCTCGACTTGAAACCTTCTGGTTCCCTATTGTTTTTCTCTATTCTGATACTAGGTTTTGGGCGACTTGAACGCAGTTATATAATTGTAACTATGAACTGTAGCATGGTTACAATGCGGTACTTTATTTAAGTAACTTGGAATCTTAGTCTTGATTCATCTCCTTGTTTTATGGTTGTTATATTACCTTGCTTCTCTCAGTTTCATTGTTTACCAGTTCATGTTTTATCGCAAGCTTGAATCCTGTTTACCGTGCTTATCTTCTTCTATGTCTTGGCATCAGATGAAGTCGTTTTGGTATCTACTTGTTCATGATTTTCCCGCATTAGCACTATTCGATTCAGGAGCATCCCGTTATTGTATGTCGTCTAAGTTTATTGCTGCACACTTGATTGCTTGCACGGCCCTGTCTTGTTGTTGGGACATACACACTGGGAATGGGAAGATTAAATCTTGTAGTGAGTGCAAGGATTGTTCTGTTGTTATCTGCGGACGAGAGTTATTGTAAGTCCACGGTAGCGCCCCGGCCGTCTAACAGACGCCAAATGCGGAACAAAAACTTTTACAACTGGCGCTATCGCGTACTATAACCCGGATCTTCCATTAAAGCTAAACTAACAAACTACAAAGTGGATAGAAATGTTATACCGAACGATCCGAGTCCTTCGGTCTTCAACCATCATCCCACGCTTTGTTGCAGCTGCTCCGAACTCCCGAATCTCCAATCTTCTCGTTCAGGTGGCACCACGTCGACGGATCTTTAAACGGGCTCCCGCCTCTGAACCGAGGCAACTCGATCGTCAAATTTGCCAAAAGAGACGACCAAGATGAAGTAGAGAATGAGTAGAACACTTTGTCTCGTTACGTCCAAAGTCACGGACGAACGGTTATTGAAGTTGCCTTTTGGATCGGGTGAAATGAGAAAGAGGCTATCTAATTTTCATGAACCCGAATCTATCATAATCTTTTTCTAGCAACCATGAGCATGAGAGGGGGGAGGCCGGCCACATATTTGTAGGAGGGAGGTGAGTGTAGGAGAGATGAGAGGGTGACCATAAACCATGATACTTATCATAACACCTAGTATGAAAGCATTTAAAGCAAACCAATCACAATTAACCTAGTCACCTTGTCATTAAATGCACCATTAATGACCTAATGACTCATTAGCCTTGTCACCCTCTCTAGAATCTTCTAGAACACTGACTCACCTCATGACTCACCCTCTAGAAGAAAAGATAAATCCGCATTTAACCGAATGTTAAATACGGCTGATAGAAAACTGGAAACTGGCAACTTCCAAAAGTGATCCTGAAATGAATTTCAGGATAACCCCGTATCAGTATAAATATACCCGCATTTGTATTACGACCGAATACAAATGCAACTGAGACAAAGATATTATATCTTCACAGTATAATACTGGGTTCCGGCTTAAACCAAAGCCTACCAGTATTATCTGTCCGAAAAACGACACGTGCGAAAACGCACGTGCATTTTCCGAACCTTTCCATATCATCATACGGCCTCTACAACGTTTCGCCCGAACTTGGAAAAGTGTCTGTGGGGGACTCTAATGACTCATCAACACACTGGCACTGAGTATAACCCCTAGCACGTCAGAGGTACAAGCTGTACGTAACGGTTTGCCTATGTATTGATTGGAAGGGAAGCTGACGAGCGAACTCATCCATAAACCCTACTGAGCCTGACAGTGACAATGTATATACAGTCCGGTCCATTCGTCTAAAGAGTATCGCATATCGAGTCTAGGGGGGTGGATAAAGTCAGACCCCAAATAACGCGATAAATCGTGTCGGCATGAAGCCCATCACCACCTGAGAAACTACTGATCCAAATCAGTAATTCTCCACTACCTCGGCCGAGGATTCCTAGTGATGGCCACCTGTGCACTGCGCGACATCAACCCCCAATACCGGGAGAGATGAATCCCCGACGATCCGCTCACTTGCCTCCAATGTGGCTCGGGACTGTACCCAACTAAAACCTGTTTGCACAACTCCTTTGAGCGTGGTAGGGTAGTAATCTAAGCACAGTGGGAACTCACATGAAAAAAATGACGATCTCAGGTCGATGAACTAACCTGTACACATGTCACCAGGGAATTGCTATCTGACGATATGTATAATACCAACTAGCAGATTCCCGGCGAGTCCTGTCCGGTGTACTCATAACCCAATGAGCACCTGTATACATCTTAGGTGAACCAACTAACACCAATGGCTTGTGAGACCGGCCACCGCCCCTCGTCGGGGTCTCGACTGTATACACTAGTCTACTCTGGAGTATCGATGCCCTGTCTCGAAACTCCCACGACTAGGGATACTTTTAAGGATGTGCTTACAGACCCCAGCTCCTACGTATATGATCGCCATCATACTGCTGGTAGTCAAGCAAGAATCCTATGGGCTCTATCATCATGCAATAGTGAACTAAAGTATGTATACGATGATAAAGACAAACCAGATAGCATACTATCATCTCGAGTAAGACTGTCTTATCGGTATAGGTCCTTCCTCAATCGTTGCAATCACGTACCTGCGATCCAATAATTGGCTTTGATGGCACTATCTCCAACAATCTCCCACTTGCACTCAAGGCTAATTATTGCGATGTCGCATACTCACAGCCTGTGTGATACCGAACATCCAACTCCTCTACTAATCAGTTTCACAAAGCTAGTTTGTAAAACTCTTGTATTCGAGAAATAGCCTCAGTGAGTGGATCCGCCCTGATGTTTCTTTCTATATCTCTCTAAATCTCAAATTCGCGGAGAAAACCATCTCCCGAATCGAGTAATACCTGTCTTAGAATATGTCTGAATATCTGATGGGACCTAGTTCATAAATGAACTTGAAATCCAAACTTCTTAGACTGTATTGATAACTGAACCTAATCAGTATCCAGCACCATGCCTGCCACAGTATCCTCTTGGACCACCTGTCCATAATACTGTCCCTCATCAGAGGGAAAACTATAACTCTGACAATCACTCTGTCATCCAGGTCACCTTGGAAGCCTGGAATGATAACCGTCTCCCGAAGGAGGCTGCCGTCATCAAATCCGTAGAACATGCATCTTATGTTCTAAAACTGCTTCCTTTTGTTTCTTCAGGATCGGATTAATATAAACTTATTGCATCTAGTGCAAAAACAACATCTGGTGTGGTACTTGAGATCTCATGATTGACTCAATTGCCTAAGCAAGTGATCTGCCAATCATGCACTTCTCTCTTTCCTTTAGTCTCTAAGACACCTTTAGAGTGGGTGACTCCATCACC
Source organism: Agapanthus africanus (assembly GCA_030015575.1). NCBI lineage: Eukaryota > Viridiplantae > Streptophyta > Magnoliopsida > Asparagales > Amaryllidaceae > Agapanthus > Agapanthus africanus. Next base: position 695,659,827 of record JASDDO010000022.1, on the reverse strand, counting down.
TGCAGGTATACCACCATGCCACGAGTCATCTATTCTAAAATACTATTAGAATATTGTCAAAGTACCCATATTGGGAAACTACCCAAATCTAGATCTAAAACCGTAGATCTAGTAACCAGAATGTCTGATATTACATCCATATCCTTTTTGAAGAAACAACTGTGTGACGACCAAAGTACGACCGATTGAAGTATAGGAATTTTACTTCCTACTCTGTGTATGTCATCCAAATACCAGGACATCACACCCTACTTCCTTCTCAACAGATCTATCCACTATTCTGATGAAGTCAAAACCATGACTGTCTCATCAAAATTAGATGATCTATCTCCGCTATAACCGCTGAAGTCTATAAATAGACATAAGCTACTTGTCCACTATACTTCCGCTGCTCCCACTGACTACGATAATCCTCTGGCAGAATAATATCTACGTACACTTCTAAAGCTAGTTTAGAACGACGTTATGCTTATCCTCTTGCCGGGTCTCATAGTCTGGAACAATAGTAGTGTCAAGGCTGGGTAAACAAGAACCTCCCTGTCACCGTCCTTGAGGCTACCAGAGTACCTCTCGGGTGTCTGAGGTTACCCACCATATCTGCGGAGTGGCTATTGGAATGTCAAAACTGATTGAATATATTGGTCCTATTAAATTTTCCGTAATCGTTTGCGGTTCTGGAATCACTTCCAGTTCTACCATACTCCCACTATTGTTTTCTGAAAAAATCCATTTTACTTAAAACTGTGGTGAGTCAAGAACAATATCACTATTGATCTTCCAGATGGTAGAAATGTCAACCCTCGTCAAAGCCAGGGTCAACCCACAAACTGCCATTACAGAAACGTGTCTTGAGTTATCCAGTGTCTGGTTTTAAGCATAAGCCGGACAACTCCCCGTACCTTAACATCGTTAAGATATGAACCATTCTATATCCAATATAGAAACAGAGGCACTAATTTAATTGGAACCAGATTCAAATCATGCAGCTGTCTCCAGTGCATATCAACTTAATGAAGAGAGGTTAATCAGCATTACTCAACTTAGGTATCCATCCAATTATGAGTAACCTGAAAGAGAAACAAGTTTCTCAAAACCATTACTTTCATCTGAATACCAATCACAAGAATCTACATCTTTGATTTCTTTGAAGAATCCCGATACTTGCGATACCTGGTTCTCTACTTTATTCTTATACCCACAACTTCTCAAAACTTAGACATTGTATTTCTACGAAACACTTGTCTAAAAACTAGAGAAGTTACAAGTAAACAGAACAGAGTATAAGGACCTACCCCTTTGTCCTGACGGACACTGGACAATATACAATACTCTGTATAAGTCCGCTGAGTTGAATAACTCTAAACCTGTGCATCGTAGGTTGAAAACTGTACCCAGGCGATTTCCTCAAATATCACAATTACAACGAATTCCGATATAATGAGGATAATCACCTAATTCCCAATAACTTACTCCCACTCATCATCTGTAAAACCGTACAGATATGAGAATGAAACCTGGTAAATACATACCCTGGAGTAAGTATCTAATCGGGAAAACAGTTTTCTTTTAACAATGCGCAGTGAAACTGAAATATTAAAATGTCTCGTAGGGGTATCCTGGTATTCCTAGTAATGGCTCTTCCATAATCTTATTCATGACTGTAACCGTATATTTCTTTGCCATCTCTCCAAATCCCTTTATTTGTCTTTAGTCGTTACCTTCTGTACACCATAGTTAGGCTAAATGGTTTTCTTCCTTCCCTACCGTTCGGCACCAGCCTATGGTTTGGAAGAAGACTATCCAGTAAGTATAATAGGTGTACCCTCCTAATCCTAGGAGTACTCGCAACTTGAGAGAAGGTGATGATAAAAGACAATCTGAATAATACCTTATTCTATTTCTTCCGAACTGGGAAAAAGCAAAGGTGAAATAGGAGTAGCGATGAAGTACGCGGTTTGGTCGTGAATGATAACAGTTGCAATTTACTTTGTCCTCTTTCTAATCCCTTTATTTTGTCTTTACATATTACCTTCTGTACACCCTACTTAGGCTAATTGGTTTTCTTCATTCCCTACCTTTCGGCACCAGCCTATGGTTTGGAATAAGACTATCCAATAAGCCTAATAGGTGTACTCTCCTAAACTAAGAAGCCCTCGCAACCTGAGAGAAGGTGATAATAAAAGACAACTGAATAAACTAATTCTATTTCTCCTGAACCTGGATCCATCCTCGAAGAAGTCCTTCCGAGTTTGTATATAACCATATGATGGATCTATCCAATGGAAGTGGATGTCCGTAGTAATACGGGGTGTTCTGAGAAATACAAAGGGTAAAAGAAGGAGTGGCATTGACTTATGCAACTTGGACAGTCCAAAAGCCAGTATTTTAAGAAGGTTCGGTCAACTTGGTTACTGAGTCATAGTCTAAGGTCGGTCAAAAGTCGCTGCCAAAGAGAGAGAGAAAAGAAACACTCTGCGTGCACTCTAACCTAGATCAGAATGGTTATCACTTTATCTAATCAGGAAACCTCCCACTATTATCTCAAATTTTCCTCCAAACCAGAAAGAAGAATTAGTCGGGATCACCCGAAGAGTAAACCAACTCATCAGTGAGATTCGGGATCCAACTATCATCGCATGATAACTTGATGGAAGCCACTCAAGTTATCACACTCCAGAAGGTATGCGCATGCCTGGAAAGTTTGCTGTATGTTTGAAACTCCCGATATGATTTTTGCCCCATGCTCTTATGACCTTGATGAAGGCCAACAAATCATAAGTCACATGTCAAGTTCTATCCGTCATTGTCCAGGTTAATTTGAACCCACCCGCACAAGCCCTTGACGAAGGCCAACAAGGCTATACGACTGTCCCAAACCAACACATCTATCTATGCAACAAATGAATACCCAGCAACTACCAAACACTATGCCTTGATGAAGGCCAACAAACATAGCTTGAATACTACTGACCATCCATAAGAAATGACGGAGGGCTACGGCTGGGTTTTTGGCGAAAAACCTTTAACGTAATGAACTTGATCTCGTTGAAGGAACCTGATAGCTTTTTATAAAAATATAGTGACGAAAAACCTTTGCTAAAGAGGTCACTCCCGGTGAAGGGATCTCGGCTCTTTCCTCGTGGAATGAGGTGCAGGATATTCCAACTGAATACCGCGATGCAAAGCAACTTGTAATCGACTATATTGAAGTTATCACCCTGACGTAAACTTCTGCCCAAGGGGTCACTCCCGGTGAAGGGATCTCGGCCCTTGCCTCGTCGAATGAGGTGCAGGATATTCTAACTGAATATCACCATGCAAAACAAAAGGAAACATCTTTGTAATAACACTTTTTTTTTAAAAATTTGTTCCAACAACATCAAATATAGGTTTGTTTTATCTTGTATTGATAAGAATCAACGCAGTCCCATCAATCAATCACACCAGAAAAGAACGAAAATATAATGTATGTATATGCCATCCGCATTCGCCACTGGGTCCCGTCATCACCCGTTAGGTTACTTAACTAACGACAGAGCGGGGGCTGGACTAGCGCGGGTGTAAAACATATACAACATCTAATAGTATATATACCAATATACAATAATCGCTCCAGGCGTGATAATATGCAACATTACAGAAAAGTAATAAGCATCACAGAACAATACAGATAATCTGGGATCCCCGGGTTTCACAGAGCCGCTGCTGAAACCTGACGTTTCTCTGGTCGTGTGGATGGCCTGTGCAATGAAACCTAGACCCCTACGGGTGCGGCAAGTTACCCGCCAAAACCTGAAGCGAGGTAGTCCCCACAACATAGTGAATGGAACACCCGACACTTTACGGAATCCGGTAAATTGAGCACCCCTCCTTAGGTCAACCTGTACCCCCTACGAGTGCGGCGAATAGTCTGCCAATTCTAGAGTGAGGTCCCTTTACCTTTCAAAGCAATGAGACACGGACCCGTTGCCCTCCAGAACCCGGCTATCCGTGCACTCCTTCGCGGGATAAACCTAGTACAGAAATAAAAATATGTACAACGGGTACATCGACCTCGACCCGGTCGTGCCCCAAAAGAATATTATACAACAGGCAGTGACGGCAGTCCATATGTTGGACGCTCGTCCCGCAATATCAAATGTACAAATAAATCCAAACTGCACTATCATTGCACCCTGCTATCCACCACGACATATCCGCAACATCACAGCACAACACAGAACATCAACGCGAATGTCACGTTCGCAAACCCGTCTAAAAGAACTATAGCAATTAGACGCGTTTTTCCGATCAAATGACATTCCCGGTCGGAGATATAATGTAAATACTGCATACTACCAAATTTAAAATTTCGATCGACAAAATTTCCCGAAGTGGGCCCCACGTACATCTGCTGTACAGTACCAAAATCTGGGCCCAAACAAATAGTACCAAGAAACCACAATTTACAGTTAGAAGCTCTCTGGAAAATTTGAAGCAATGTTCCCACAGTGTCGCCGCGTTTCCGCGGTGGAAAAGTGGGATCACGTGCCCAAATTTTCCCATAATTCTTATAAAACCCTGCACGATTTTCTGTGATATGCAAAATTATTTTCAGGCCCTTTGAAAAATCGACAGAAACCCAGTGTGCATGAAATTGCGATTTCGGAAATTCCGTTCGATCGATCTTTTAAACGTGTTAGCGCAAGTTAGTATAGCTTAATGGTGAGGCTCTGATACCACTGTAAGTCCACGGTAGCGCTCCGGCCGTCTAACAGACGCCAAATGCGGAACAAAAACTTTTACAACTGGCGCTATCGCGTACCATAACCCGGATCTGCCATTAAAGCTAAACTAACAAACTACAAAGTGGATAGAAATGTTATACCGAACGATCCGAGTCCTTCGGTCTTCAACCATCATCCCACGCTTTGTTGCGGCTGCTCCGAACTCCTGAATCTCCAATCTTCTCGTCCAGGTGGCACCACGTCGACGGATCTTTAAACGGGCTCCCGCCTCTGAACCGAGGCAACTCGATCGTCAAATTTACCAAAAGAGACGACCAAGATGAAGTAGAGAATGAGTAGAACACTTAGTCTCGTTACATCCAAAGTCACGGACGAACGGTTATGGAAGTTGTCTTTTGGATCGGGTGAAATGAGAAAGAGGCTATCTAATTTTCATGAACCTGAATCTATCATAATCTTTTTCTAGCAACCATGAGCATGAAAGGGGGGGAGGCCGGCCACATATTTGTAGGAGGGAGGTGAGTGTAGGAGAGATGAGAGGGTGACCATAAACCATGATACTTATCATAACACCTAGTATGAAAGCATTTAAAGCAAACCAATCACAATTAACCTAGTCACCTTATCATTAAATGCACCATTAATGACCTAATGACTCATTAGCCTTGTCACCCTCTCTAGAATCTTCTAGAACACTGACTCACCTCATGACTCACCCTCTAGAAGAAAAGATAAATCCGCATTTAACCGAATGTTAAATACGGCTGATAGAAAACTGGAAACTGGCAACTTCCAAAAGTGATCCTGAAACGAATTTCAGGATAACCCCGTATCAGTATAAATATACCCGCATTTGTATTACGACCGAATACAAATGCAACTGAGACAAAGATATTATATCTTCACAGTATAATACTGGGTTCCGGCTTAAACCAAAGCCTACCAGTATTATCTGTCCGAAAAACGACACGTGCGAAAACGCACGTGCATTTTCCGAACCTTGCCATATCATCATACGGCCTCTACAACGTTTCGCCCGAACTTAGGAAAGTGTCTGTGGGGGACTCTAATGACTCATCAACACACTGGCACTGAGTATAACCCCCTAGCACGTCAGAGGTACAAGCTGTACGTAACGGTTTGCCTATGTATTGATTGGAAGGGAAGCTGACGAGCGAACTCATCCATAAACCCTACTGAGCCTGACAGTGACAATGTATATACAGTCCGGTCCATTCATCTAAAGAGTATCGCATATCGAGTCTAGGGGGGTGGATAAAGTCAGACCCCAAATAACGCGATAAATCGTGTCGGCATGAAGCCCATCACCACCTGAGAAACTACTGATCCAAATCAGTAATTATCCACTACCTCGGCCGAGGATTCCTAGTGATGGCCACCCGTGCACTGCGCGACATCAACCCCCAATACCGGGAGAGACGAATCCCCGACGATCCGCTCACTTGCCTCCAATGCGGCTCGGGACTGTACCCAACTAAAACCTGTTTGCACAACTCCTTCGAGCGTGGTAGGGTAGTAATCTAAGCACAGTGGGAACTCACATGAAACAAATGACGAACTTAGGTCGATGAACTAACCTGTACACATGTCACCAGGAAATTGCTATCTGACGATATGTATAATATCAACTTGCAGATTCCCGGCGAGTCCTGTCCGGTGTACTCATAACCCAATGAGCACCTGTATACATCTTAGGTGAACTAACTGACACCAATGGCTTGTGAGACCGGCCACCGCCCCTCGTCGGGGTCTCGACTGTATACACTAGTCTACTCTGGAGTATCGATGCCCTGTCTCGAAACTCCCATGACTAGGGATACTTTTAAGGATGTGCTTACAGACCCCAGCTCCCACGTATATGATCGCCATCATACTGCTGGTAGTCAAGCAAGATTCCTATGGGCTCTATCATCATGCAATAGTGAACTAAAGCATGTATACGATGATAAAGACAAACCAGATAGCATACTATCATCTCGAGTAAGACTGTCTTATCGGTATAGGTCCTTCCTCAATCGTTGCAATCACGTACCTGCGATCCAATAATTGACTTTGAGGGCACTATCTCCAACAGTTATTTGCAGATTTCTTGGTGATCGATACTGGCAGTTATGCTGTTGTCTTGGGAATGGACTTTCTCGGCACTTTCTAGGCTCACTTTGATTGTAGGGCAAAGAAAGTGATTTTCCACATTCCCGGACATCCGGAGTTTGTTTTTGCTGGAGGAAGCAGTTCTGTCGGGCCAGTTGAGTTTAGGGCTAGGCCAACAAACAATGTTCTTTCGTCGATGGAAATTGATAAGGAGGAAGCGCCAGCCATGGTTCATGAGTTCATGGACGTGTTTGAAGACATCTCGGGTTTACCGCCAAAACGAGATGTGGAGTTCGCGATCGATCTTGTTCCTGGTGCAGCGCCAATCTCAAAGGCGTACTATCCGTTGGCACCAGTTGGAAGAAGTCAAGAAGCAGGTTACCGAATTGCTTGAGAAGGCTTGGATTTGCAGCAGCAATTCATCCTGGAGAGCTCCAGTTCTTCTAGTAAAGAAGAAAGATGGCACAATGAGGATGTGCATCGATTATCGAGAATTGAACCGGGTGACTATTAAGAACAAGTACCCGATCTCTCGCATTGGCGAATTGTTCGAGCAACTTAGTGGCGCGAGGGTATTCTCGAAGCTGGATTTGCGATCCAGATATCATCAGGTCTGAGTTAAATCAGAAGATATTTGCAAGACTGCATTCCGAACTCAATATGGACATTACGAGTATTTAGTGATGCCATTCGGAGTCATGAAAGCACCAGCGATATTCATGGACTTGATGAACCGAATCTTTTCATCATTTTTGGACCAGCTTATAGTGGTGTTTATCGATGATATTCTGGTTTACTTGAGGAGCCTAGAAGAGCATGCAGAACACTTGAAGATCTCACTGTAGACATTGAGGCAAGAAAGATATTATGCAAAGATGAGCAAGTGCGAGTTTTGGCTTGAAGAAGTAAAGTTTTTAGGGCATGTCGTATCCGGAGATGGAATTGCCGTTGAACCCGAGAAGATTGTAGCAGTTCAAGATTGGCCGATTCCGAAGAACGTAGCGGAGATCAGAAGTTTTCTGGGACTTGCAGGATACTACAGAAGATTCGTGGAGAATTTTGCTCGATTGGCTAAGCCTTTGACTAAGCTTACACGGAAGGAGGTACCGTTTGTATGCACGGATAGTTGTGCATCAGCTTTTGAGGCGTTGAAGCAAAGATTAATAACCGCTCCTATTTTGACCGTACCAGACGGTTTCGGAGGATTGGTGATTCATAGCGACGCATCTGGGAAAAGTTTGGGATATGTTTTGATGCAGCATGGGAATGTTATAGCTTACGCATCGCGGCAGTTAAAGACCCATGAGAAGAATTACCCAACTCATGATTTGGAGCTTGCAGCAGTGATTTTCTCTTTGAAGATTTAGAGACACTACTTATTGGGCGAAAGGGTCGAAGTATTCATCGATCACAAAAGCCTAAAGTATGTGTTCACACAGAAAGAGCTCTACATGAGGCAGCTAAGATGGTTGGAGCTGATGGCTGACTACGATCTTGATCTCAAGTACCATCCGGGGAAGGTTACTTTAGTACCGGATGCGCTTAGTCAGTTGCCAGCAATTCGGATGTTGACTGCCCAGAATGAGCTTATCGAAGATTTTCGGAGATTCGAGTTGGAGATCATGTTACCGCATTCTTCGGGACAGTTGATGCAGCTGAAAGTACAATCATCGTTGATCGATAGTATTAAAGCAGCGTAGCCATAGGATCCAAGGTTGCAGAAGTCTCGAGAACAGGTTGAAGAGGGATTTCGAACGGACTTGTTAATTCATGATGATGGTTCGTTGCGATATGGTAGCCGTTTGTGTGTGCCGAAAGGAGTCATTCGTGAAGAAGTTATGAAGGAGGCACACGGTTCCGCATATTCTGTACATCCAGGAGGCACGAAGATGTACCGTGATCTAAGACAACCATTTCTGGTGGGAAGGTATGAAAAAGGAGATTGCCCGTTTTGTAGCGAAGTTCTTGGTGTGTCAGCAAGTTAAGGCTGAACATCAAAGGGTAGCTGGTTTATTGCAACCACTTCCGATTCCTCAATGGAAGTGGGAACATATAACCATGGATTTCGTGACAGCTTTACCGCGAAGTTCAAAGGGTAACAATGTAGTTTGGGTGATTGTTGATCGTTTGACCAAAGCAGCTCATTTCATTCCATTTCGAGTTGGTCAGTCAACGGAAGCGTTGGCAGAACGGTACATGCAAGAGATTGCGAGATTGCATGGAGTACATGTGCGCATCGTTTCCGATCGTGATACCCGATTCTTATCGCACTCTGGAGGAGTTCACAGGAAAGTTTGGGAACACGATTGAAGTTTAGCACTGCTTATCATCCCCAGACAGATGGCCAGTCGGAAAGAACGATCCAAACTCTCGAAAAACATGTTGAGAGCTTGCATGTTAGACTTCAAGGGTTCATGGGAGGATCATCTACACTTGGTGGAGTTTTCTTACAATAAAAGCTTTCAGGCGACTATTCAAATGGCTCCATTCGAAGCATTGTATGGTCGCAAATGTCGCTCACCCGTTTGTGGGGACGATATTGGAGAACGCAGATTGTTGGGACCGGATTTGATCGTGCAAACAGTAGAGAAGGTTAATACTATCCGGAATCACATGAAGGCAACATAGGATCGGCAGAAGAGTTGGGCCGACACATCGAGAAGAGCTCTAGAGTTCACTGTTGGTGATCTGGTATTCTTGAAGATATCACCGACTAGAGGAGTGATTTGTTTTGGCAGTCGAGGCAAGCTTAGTCCTCGATTCGTGGGGCCTTTCGATATTATGGAGCGTGTTGGAGAAGTAGCTTATCGATTGGCGTTACCACCGTTTTTGGCGAATGTTCATGACGTGTTTTAAGTGTCTCAACTCCGTAAGTATGTTCGAGATGAAACACACGTGCTGGATCATTCGGAGCTGACTGTAAGGGAGGATTTGACCTTTGAGGAACGACCGATGTCGATTGTTGATCGAAGAGAAAATGTCCTCAAGAACATGGTTATCCCTCTCGTACTTGTTTCATGGGGGAATCGCTCGCACAGAGAACCGACTTGGGAACGAGAAAACGAGATTCGACAGAAGTTTCCACACCACTTCTTGTAGATTCATGTTTGTTTATCTTTTCTTGTTCCGGGAATTTCGAGGACGAAATTCTTTTTGTAGTTGGGTATAATGTAACACCCTAGTTCATTTATTCCAATTCTATTTTGAGTATTTCTTTATTTATGGTATTTTCTTGATTTATGGTGTTTTGGGTGCGAATAGTGTATTTAACATCTGTATTGCATCCGACCCGACTCGCTTGCTAGAAACCCGTCTTGATGCCTGTTGATGATTTATCGTGGCTTGTTATATGGATCCGTGCACTTTCATTATTGTATATTGCATACTGGTATTATATCTGGCATCTGCATTTTTGTAATATAACATTTAAAGTCAAGAAAAATATTTTAAAAATATATTGCATGGCCTGCATGATACCCCTAACCCGGTTGTAGTATCCGTGCACCTTGTTCTCGTCCCGTTCAGTATAACGGGCATGTTTGGATGGCTACGTGCACGTGCGTGCATCCGTTCTTGTGGGTATGCATTTTCGTTACCCGGATATCTAATTTTGGTTTTGGTTGACACATATATTTTCCGTATTTTAAAACTAGATTTTTAGACCCGACCCGGGCGTGTTTTGGACTGTTTTTGTATTAGCCAAAATCTCAAATAAATTCAATATTATATTCATTATATATATATATACTGTTTATATATTACGTTATATATTTTTATTAATAAAATATATATTTTAATATTTTAAAAAACTTTTAAAATCTTACAGAATCTATCTCTCTCTTCCTCTTTCTCACTCCTCTCGCAGTTACTGTTTCCTTCTCGAATCCCGTCACCTCCCTTGTTCCCTATGCTCACCTCCCTCCTTCATTTCTTTCTTCTTCATTTCTTTTAAAAACCTCGCGACGACGAGAACCCTAACCCATTCTCGTTGCCTTCCCTCTCATCTCCTTCCCTTCTCCTCGACCTCCCCGTCATTATCACCTCCTCCTTTCCTCTCCGCAACCCACAGCTTTCGCCTTCTCCCAAACCCCTGCACACCTCGAGAACTCAAGATCCCCGACGAAGAACCTTCCTGCAACCATGCCTGCAGTTCTCGTCGTCCCACGCTGGCGATCACCTCATCGTCGACCAACCCAACGTCCTCTCCACCATCCTATCTCCCCTCTCTCCTCTCCCCTACTCCAGATCCCAAGTTTTCCCCTGCACAAAAACCCTCGCCCGACTTCAAGAAACCCGCAGCCGCCTCGCCGTGAAACCTTTCCAGAAACTCACGACCCATCGTCGACATCCCCCTCGCATCGCCTCTGTCCCCAAGCACCACAACAGAGAACCCCAGGAGCAGCCCTTCTTCTCTTTCTTCTTCTTCTTGTTCTTCTCTTCTTGGTTCTTGATTCTTCATTTTTCCGGTCATCGCCTGTGCCGTGGCCGTCACTGATGATCCGAGCAACCCAGTGGACATCCCCAGCCAGCGTGGTTACTTTCTTGCTTTGTTCGAACCTGTCCCGTGTGCGTTGTGTACATTGCGACGTTTACCCAACGTCGGATGCAGCGTACGCACCCGTCGTGAGATCCGTTCAGGCAAGTTTATCTTGCTACATGCTATACTACTATATTTTGCATTCATGCGAATAATAATATTACATATTGTTTAGTTATGCATCCATATAACAATTTTACAGTTTTTCGATACCCGTATGCATCCATACCGTTATTTACATATCTAATCGCATGCAAGTTTATCTGGCTACATGCTATGTATCATATTTGGCATCCATATGAATAAAAATATCACATGTTGATTGCATTGTACACCGATATTAATTTTTTACTGTTTTCGGATACCCGTATGCATCCATATCATTTATCATATATGTAGTTGCATCTACAGATCATATTATTTTATGTTACTGTTGTATTAACACCCCATGCTTGATAATATGCATCCTACATAGTCATGGCGTAACCCCTGATAGATATTTGAGCATCCATGTTTTATTGTGTATCCATACCATTAATTCTGCATATCCAGTTGCATGCCATATTATATTAATTCATATTATTGTTACATTAGTACCCCATGCTGGATAATGTGCATCCTACATAGTGATGATGTAACCTCTGATAGATATTTATGCATCCATGCTTTCACCGTACATCCGTACCTTTACTGTGATTCGATACTTGCTACATTTTACTGTTGGGCACCCACTTAATAAATGTACACTACCTGACATTGTTAGTTATATGTATGCCCTAGAGGCCATCACTGTACATTAGATCTATATTGTAGTGGATGCTGGGACATATATAGGTAGAACTTTCTTGCTCGACATGATAGTACGCTATCTGGTTGCTCTTTATCTTAACATGTATACTTATTGTCTCTCTGTTACATGTTGATAAAGCCCTTAGGATGTGTACTCGACATCCAGGACTATGATGCAGATCATACTAGTGGGGCCTGGTTAGTCAATGAGTACATCCTTCAATGTTCCTAGTCATGGGAATATCGGGACGGGGCATCGATATTCCAGAGTAGACTAGCGTATATCTTCTCGACCCATGAGATGGGCGATAGATGATCCCATATCCATTTGTGTTTGACATCAGAGACGGTATGCGGGTGCTCAGTGAAGACTGGGCACACTGGACGGACTCGCCGAGAACTCCCAGATGGTATTATACCTCACGTCAGATGGCAGTTCTCTGGTGACACTGGTACAACTTAGTCTGTTGACCCGAGATCGTCATAGAGTCTTGTGTGTCTCCCACTGTGCTTTGATTTCCACACTACCACGGCTCTACTGAGTCGTGCAAACAGGTGGTTTTTGGGTACAGTCCCGATTCACATGGAGGCAATGAGCGATAGGAGGGAATTCGTCTCTCCCGGTATTGGGGGTTGATGTTGCGCTATGCTCGACTGGCCATAACTGGAAATCCCTGGACAGGGTTGCAGTGATTTACTGGTATGTGTTATCAGTAGTTGCATGCTTGTTATGGACCTTATATCGGCATGACTTATCAAGCTATCGGGTCTGACGTTTACCACCCCTAGGCGAGATATGCGACATATCAGACGAACAGACCGGACTGTGCGGTAAGTGTTACTGATTGGATTCGCAGGAGTGTGAGCAGGCTTGCTCGTTGATCTTATGATCGCTCAATACCCGGGTGGCCGTTACGTTTAGAAGACCGCTTGCGGCTTGTGGGTGATTGATATGATCACCACCTACTGCCGGCGTATTGATGAGTTTTTAGAGTCCTACACAGAGGTTTCCTGGCTCAAGCGAAACGAAATAGGAGCGCATATGAGATATGTGCGGACCGAGAATAATACCAGTATGTGATACTGTATTCTATTCTCGCGATTTTTATCAGCAGTCGGTTGTATGAGATACAGCCGGATTACCGAATCAAGTGTTGATTCGATATATTGATACACTAGATATTAGTCGGTTATATGCGATATGACCGGATCATTAAATCAAGTGTTGATTTAATGATTTAATGTATAATTATATATTTGATATATTACTTTACATTAACTAGTATTGGTTCACTTAAGATTGATTTTCTCACTTGATGTGCACAAGTTGTATATGTGATATATATTTGTGCACTAGTTTGTATCATGATTGATGATACATGCAAACTTGGGTGTGTGTATGACTTACACCATATTTAAGATAATGGTTTGGGTTTTTATTTATTTTGGTAAAACAAAATGGTGGCTCTCTTTGTCTTGGCTTGAAGCTTCATGAAGCTTTTAAGCATCTTTGACAAAGTCCACTCATTTTGTTTTGCATAAGATCTTCATTAACCTAACCATTACCTCAAACTATGGTTTAGTCTCTACAAAGGTAAACTCACCCATGGTTGCATTATGATAGACTTCACTTGATTATTCTTTTGATAGAATTCATTATTATTATTATTCTTTTCTTTCTTCTTCTTCTTCTTCTTCAAGAAGAAGAAAAGCTTGCTAGAAAATTTTCAAGTGAAGAAATAGAGTGAGAAATTCAAATCCAAAGTGAACCCACTTCCTATTTCATCATCCTCTACTACTTGCCATTTAGTTTAGGGTGTTCTCTTCACAAAGTTCTTGACCTAGTGAAGATCGAGCTTGAGTTTGAGTCTCCTCGACGTAGATCATCTTCGGTCTCGAAGTCAACGACCTAGCCCGCTCATTTCTCCGAGGAAACCATCGCTAGAGTCCGGGATCACGATGATCGCAGTGAAGGGACGTCAACACAGAGCTTTAGAAGTGAAGGACTGGATCTACAAAGGTTGTAATCCTTTTCACTTAGTGATAAAGTTGTTTACTTGCTAGTTTTCGCGTAATCTCTAGTATACGATCTTGGTTAGGGTTGTTCGGCACGGCTAAATTTTTGAATCGGGCATGGTAGATGCCTTGTAGAACTTTGTTAGAGTGCCTAAGAACCCTACAGTGGTATCAGAGCCAAGCTAGAGGTTTAGGCGAAGTCTAGACAAAGTTAAAAGTCCGATCGAACCCGGATAACCCCGTTTAAACCCTTCTCTGGACAATTTTTGAAATCGTGATTTTTTCAGCATTAAAAATACTTAAAAAAATCAGCAGACAATTATATGGAACTATGTGAAAAACGACAAAGTAAGTCGACCAAAGCGCCGCGGAACTGCGACATGAGCATGGCTCCCGCGGCGGTTCCGCGGCCGTACAGTCACATCATGCTTTTTCTTTTGCACAGTAAAGTCCCTATCAATTTCCTGATGCTTTTGGGTATGTTTAATTCTGCTCAAGTGTTGAGTTTTCTGGGGTCTATTGGGGACTTGTTGATTCGATCGGATATTTTAACTTCGTTTAGTTTTTCCCGGTAATTTTAGAACGTGTTAAAAAGTTCGAACGGATATCAATAACTCACTTTTTCCCCTGCCGGAAAATTTCCAAGTATTGGATTTTTTCCGTAGTTTAAGAACGTTCTAACGTGCAAGTAACGCGATGGACCCTCTAGAAGACAACAAACCTTAACTCGATTATGTAACCGTCTTGAACTTTCTTTTGAACCTTAGGGTTTGGGGCAGTACGTCGTGCCACATGTGAGGCGTTGGCGTGACCCTTCTACGGCTGGACCATTGGTACTGTGGCATGTGATGGATGTTTTAAAACTAATTTCAAGTGTTGAGAACTATTTGGGAAAACTTGGGTGTTTGATTATTCGATCGGAAAGTTTAACATTGTCTATTTATCTGAAATATGATACAATATTTGGAATCCACAAGTAGTTATGAGATAACTAATTTGAATGTTATAAATCTAGCAGTTCAGTCTCAAATGATCGGTTGCCACGGGATTTTGATGCGATCAAAAGTCCGTCGCAATCACGTAAAGTACGCGGATACTCGCCGGGTAAACTTAATAGATAGCCACGCCCCATAGCCTCGACCAAGTGACTGTAGGAGAACCCCGTAGCCAAAAGCATCCGTTCGGGTGCTCGCGGCAACGGTGTTCCGCCTTAGTGCACTTCGTCGACGGCATCCAGGGGTGCGGCCGTCTACTAAAGTTTGCGAAGAGCATTCGATCAGGATGTCGGGAATCTTGTTGAATTGCCCGACTTGATATTGAAAAGAGTTTTCGATAATGAGACTAAAATGCGGGGTTTATAATTGTTAGGCATACGATGTCTAAGGAATTCATATGGTTAGGCATGTGATGTCTAAGTAGGTTGCGGATTCCAACTGTTGTAGTTTTACACTTTCTTTTCTGCGACCGTAAGTGTAATATATGGGGTATCGCCGATTTCGTTGCTATACATCAACGACAATTGGGATACGCATATTTACTTACGTTGATGACATGTGATGTTATGTGTTGCTTGATATGTTATATTGGATCGTCGTGTTTGAATAGCCCGGGTTTTTTTTATGTGAGATGGGTGTTTTTCATTTTCATTCATGTAAAATTACTTGTATGTAATATTCTTTTATGGGGGCACTTCCGGGCTGAGGATGATGTCACCATTGTATATTATTTACTTTTCCGCATTAGGATAGACCCAAGGCGGGGAGCACAAGTAACCGGGTTCTAGGGTCCAGTGGGAGACCATCTCGAGGAGTCGAGTCCGGGTCTCCTAACTCTAGAATTGATAGGGTTGCTTGCCGCTCTCGTAGGGGTCTAGGGGTATGGGATTGGCTATTCATCACGACCGTGGAATCCATGTTTTATACTGGCTCAAAATAAAACACGGACGTCCTAGTATATCCAATATTTCATATGATATTTTCTGCTGCGTTATCTGTGATATGTTCAGATAGATACTGTATATAGTATATATGATATATTATATAGACGTTACTTATGTTTTACACCCGCGCTAGCCCTGCCCCGCTCTGCCGTTAGTTACCTAACCTAACGGTGCAGACGGGACATCGAGGCAAATACGGATGGTATAAGTGTACGTTGTATTTATCTGTGATGTTTAGGTGGACTTAAATGATAGGACATTCATTAATGAGATTAATGAAAGAAAATAAACCTAAAATGATGTTGTGGAATCGAATTTCAAAAATCAGGTAGCTCTAGTTGTTGCTTTGCATAGCGGTGTTCCTTGTAGAACATCCAGCAACTTATTCGATAAGGAAAGAGCCGAGATCCCTTCACCGGGAGTGACCTCTTTAGCAATAACTAGCAGATGCTACAACCATCGGTTTGTCTTTTGACTGCTTTTCTAGTTCTTGATTTGCATAGTGGTATTGTGAATATCCTGCACCTCATTCGACGAAGAAAGAGACGAGATCCCTTTACCGGGAGTGACCTCTTTAGCGAAACTAGCAAAAGCCTAAAAAACACTCCATTTTAAACCATTTGATTCCGCAACGAGATCAAGTTCAAAGCGTTAAAGGTTTTCTTAAAAACCATCCGCATCCCTCCGTCATTTTAGGAAGTAGAGTACTTAGTATTTGTGCTGTGTTTGTTGACCATAGTCAAGGCACAGTGTACGGTAGCTAAGTGATGTTTTCCTACACAGCATATGATGCGATTAGTTAGGACAGTCATGTGACTTTGTTGACCTTAGTTAAGGGTCATGTGGGTGGGTCTAATTAATCACGAAATAACGGGTAGAGCTTGACTAGTGCTTATGATTTGTTGACCATAGTTAAGGTCATAAGTGCTAGGGGTAAAAACCTTTATCGGGAGTTTCAAGTGTTGAAATTTGCAATGAGATTGCATACCTTCTATGAGATAGTTGGATCCCGATACCCACTGCGAGTAATTGTTACTCCTGGGAGAGTTTTGCACTTTACAATTAGCCGATCAAGTAGGTGTCTGGAAAGGTGTCAACGGGGTTACGCCCCTGGGAAAACGAGGTTTATTTTAATTAGGTCCGTGCGAAAGCACGGGGAACCTCCCTCAAAGTACCGGCACTGGCCTGGCTTAAAGATTGGCGAACTTTTAGAGTGTAATTAATCCCGGCTAGTATTTCCTTTTAGGGTTTGAAGGAAGATTTGATAAAAACAGTGGGAGCCATCCTGATTAGATAAAATATATATAACCAATCTAATCTTGCAAGAGCGCACGCAGAGTGTTTTCTTCTCTCTCTCTCCAGGTAGCAACCATGTCATGCCTTAATCAAGATAATAATATGGATGTATTGACCAAACCCGCTTGTTATATTGAGCTAGGAAACGTTGGTCCCGCTCCAACTTATAATCGTTATAAGACCGAGCAGGAAATAAGGGAATACCAGGATTCCCATGCCGCCCAAACGAAGAAAGTGCATGATGATGCATCTTCTTCGGGTATGTTCATTACAAAGAACTGTTCTCAGTATCCTCTACGTTCTGGGTATTAGATACTGGATCAGGATCCCATATATGTAATCTGTTACATGGGCTACAAATAGGTAGAGAACTGAGAACGGGTGATAAGTTTCAAGAGTTGAAAACGGTGCAATTGTTGCAGCCAAGTCTGTTGATAGTTATCACCCTGTATTACTAGAATACATTGATTCTGAACGAATATTATTAGATACCGAACCTGATATACAACATCATATCAGTCTCCTTTTATTAAAGAAGGATATAATTTTGTATTGTTGGATAATGTTTTGAACATTTCCTATATCAAAAGTTGATCGGTTCAGGCATGTTATCTAAAAGCATATACATTCTAAATCAAACCATAGTTCCTTACGTACAGAACACACACAAGAGGAAGAGTTCAGAAATGAACGAATTCTTCTTGAGGCATTGTAGACTAGGTCATATCAATGTGACCCGACTAGCTAAGTTACATTTAGATGCATATTTAAATATGTTTGAATTTACATCTTGTGAAACTTGCCAGTCATGTCACAAAGATAAGATGACCATAGCTCCGTTTACTTGAAACAGAGAAAGGGTTAGTAAACTCTTGGGATAGATACATGATGATGTATGAAGGTCCCCAGTCTACAAATGCCAGGACTGGTTCTTTATACTTCCTTACATTCACTGATGATCTCTCAAGATTCGGACACATGTTCCTTTTAAAACACATGTCTGAAGCTTTTGAGAAATTCAAAGAATATAAGTAAGAAGTAGAGAACCAAAACGGGTAGAAGTATTATGTCCTATGATGAGATCAGGGAGGAGAATACTTGTGCATGGAATTCCTGGATTATTCCGAACGAGAATGAGATTCTCTCTCAGCATTACTCCTCCATATACACCACAGCACATAGGTGTATCGGAGCGGAGCAATCACACCATATTAGATATGGTGTGCTCTATGATGAGTATTACTGAGTTACCTGTTTCCTTTTTGGGGTTATGCACTTGAGAAGCTGCATACCTATTGAATTGGGTTCGAATCAAATCAGTGCCTACCACTCCATATGAGATATGGTATGGGAAGAGCCCATCTCTTAAGCAAGTTAAGATTTGGGGTTGTCCGGCCTATGTCAAAAGCAAAATCCGGACAAGATCGAGGCAAGGTCAGTTCTGTAGAACTGGAAGGATTTTCAGCTATACAAACCACAGCTGATGATTTGACAGAACCAAAGGATTCAATAGTCCCCAACGAACCTCAGCCTCTCCGCCGATCTAGCCGGGTTCCTCATCCGCCTGAGAGATACTTCGGTTTCTCGATGACAGTGGGAGCGAGGATTGCATCATGAGATAATGACCCAACTAGTTTCGAGCAGGCCATCGAGAGTGAGGACTCTGTAAGAATGGCTGGATGCTAAGCGATCTGAGATGGAATCCATGTACACCAACAAAGTATGGACTTTGGCTGCTATATCTGAAGGGTTAAATCCCCATCAGGAGCAAGTATATCTTGAGAAGATTACTCGGTGTAGATGGAAAAGTTGAGACTTTCGAAGCTAGACTTGTTAAAGGTTTTCGTCATCGACCAGGCGTGGATAATGATGAAACCTTTTCCAGTGGCTGTGCTTAAGTCCATCCGGATCCTACTTGCCATTGCTACATACCATGACTACGATATCTGGTGGTTGGGTATCATGACTGCTTTTCTAAATATTGATTTAGAAGAGAGCGTCTATAAGTACACAGCCAGAGGGCTTCGTAGACAGTGGGAGCAGCGAAAACGTGTGCAAGGTGCTTTACAGGATAAAGCGGGCATCGCGGAGTTGGAACGTCTGTTTTGATGTGGTAGTCAAAGTGTTTGACTTCATCAAAATGGTAGATGAACCTTGTACATACAAAAAGGTAGTAGAGAGTAAGGTGGTTATCCTCGTATTGTACGTGGACAACATACTCTTGATAGGAAAAGAGTTTCCTATGCTACGCACAGTCAATCTCCTCTTATTACAAGGATTCTCCATATAGGATCTATGTGATACCTCCTAAATCTTATGTTTTATATCTATGAGATAGATCTAAATGAATATTAGGATTCTCGCTAGGTGTAGTGAGATGGTATCAATCGATCCTGGGGAGAATCACTGGACAGTTTCCAGGGTGGTAAGGTTGACTGAATGTCAGTCACAGGCATTCTCTTTACCCTTAGTGGAAGGACGGTATGTTGGAAGAGTTCCAAGATAGATACCGTGGCAAACTAGACGATAAAGGCTGGTGACATCACTATCAAAGATACTACCAAAGAGGCAGTTTGGGTGTATATTAGTTCATGAGATGAACTGGGTTCCTACCATTGTGTGACAATGGAAGTGTGGCTTTGGCCCAGGAACCCTGGTCCCATCACTGACCCAGACATATTCTGAGGCAGCATCACCTGATCATGGAGATAGTTGATCTCCAGGGAGATCAAGGTTAGGAGAGTAGACTCAGAGGACAACACGGCGGATCCACTCACAAAGGCCTTTTCCCGGAGAGAGACTTTTATGGGATGGTTGAGTATGAGATACTGCAACCACTGCTACAGATGGCCCTAGTGCAAGTGGGAGATTGTTAGTTATATGTATGCCCTAGAGGCCATTACTGTACATGAGATGTATATTGTAGTGGATGCTGGGACATATATAGGTAGAACTTTCTTGCTCAACATGATAGTACGCTATCTGGTTGCTCTTTATCTTAACATGTATACTTATTGTCTCTCTGTTACATGTTGATAAAGCCCTTAGGATGTGTACTCGACTTCCAGGACTATGATGCAGATCATACTAGTGGGGCCTGGGTAGTCAATGAGTCATCCTTCAATGTTCCTAGTCGTGGGAATATCGGGACGGGGCATCGATATTCCAGAGTAGACTAGCGTATATCTTCTCGACCCATGAGATGGGCGATGGATGATCCCATATCCATTGGTGTTTGACATCAGAGACGGTATGCGGGTGCTCAGTGGAGATTGGGTACACTGGACGGACTCGCCGAGAACTCCCAGATGGTATTATACCTCACGTCAGATGGCAGTTCTCTGGTGACACTGGTACAACTTAGTCTGTTGACCCGAGATCGTCATAGAGTCTTGTGTGTCTCCCACCGTGCTTTGATTTCCACCCTACCACGTCTCTACTGAGTCATGCAAACAGGTGGTTTTTGGGTACAGTCCCGATTCACATGGAGGCAATGAGCGATAGGAGGGAATTCGTCTCTCCCGGTATTGGGGGTTGATGTTGCGCTATGCTCGACTGGCCATAACTGGAAATCCCTGGCCAGGGTTGTAGTGATTTACCGGTAAGTGTTATCAGTAGTTGCATGCTTGTTATGGACCTTATATCGGCATGACTTATCAAGCTACTGGGGTCTGACGTTTACCATCCCTAGGCGAGATATGCGACATATTAGACGAACAGACCGGACTGTGCGGTAAGAGTTACTGATTGGATTCGCAGGAGTGTGAGCAGGCTTGCTCGTTGATCTTCTGATCGCTCAATACCCGGGTGGCCGTTACGTTTAGTAGACCGCTTGCGGCTTGTGGGTGATTGATATGATCACCACCTACTGCCGGCGTATTGACGAGTCTTTAGAGTCCTACACAGAGGTTTCCTGGCTCAAGCGAAACGAAATAGAAGAGCATATGAGATGTGTGCGGGACCGAGAATAATACCAGTATGCGATACTGTATTCTAGTCTCGCGATTTGTATCAGCAGTCGGTTGTATGAGATATAGCCGGGTTACCGAATCAAGTGTTGATTCGATATATTGATATACTAGATATTAGTCGGTTATATGCGATATGACCGGATCATTAAATCAAGTGTTGATTTAATGATTTAATGTATAATTATATATTTGATATATTACTTTACATTAACTAGTATTTGTTCACTTAAGATTGATTTTCTCACTTGATGTGCACAAGTTGTATATGTGATATATATTTGTGCACTAGTTTGTATCATGATTGATGATACATGCAAACTTGGGTGTGTGTATGACTTACACGATATTTAAGATAATGGTTTGGGTTTTTATTTATTTTGGTAAAACAAAATGGTGGCTCTCTTTTTCTTGGCTTGAAGCTTCATGAAGCTTTTAGCATCTTTGACAAAGTCCACTCATTTTGTTTTGCATAAGATCTTCATTAACCTAACCATTACCTCAAACTGTGGTTTAGTCTCTACAAAGGTAAACTCAGCCATGGTTGCATTATGATAGACTTCACTTGATTATTCTTTTGATAGAATTCATTATTATTATTATTCTTTTCTTTCTTCTTCTTCTTCTTCTTCAAGAAGAAGAAAAGCTTGCTAGAAAATTTTCAAGTGAAGAAATAGAGTGAGAAATCCAAATCCAAAGTGAATCCACTTCCTATTTCATCATCCTCTACTACTTACCATTTAGTTTAGGGTGTTCTCTTCATAAAGTTCTTGACCTAGTGAAGATCGAGCTGGAGTTTGAGTCTCCTCGACGTAGATCATCTTCGGCCTCGAAGTCAACGACCTATCCCGCTCATTTCTCCGAGGAAACCATCGCTAGAGTCCGGGATCACGATGATCGCAGCGAAGGGACGTCAACACGGAGCTTTAGAAGTGAAGGACCGGATCTACAAAGGTTGTAATCCCTTTCACTTAGTGATAAAGTTGTTTACTTGGTAGTTTTCGCATAATCTCTAGTAAACGATCTTGGTTAGGGTTGTTCGGCACGGCTAAATTTTTGAATCGGGCATGGTAGATGCCTTGTAGAACTTTGTTAGAGTGCTTAGGAACCTTACAGACATGACCTGATACACCACTACTTGACACGTCACATGATCCTGTTACTAATGCCGACAATCCTGACATGTTGTTCCTACGGACGTTTCCTGTTGTCTACATAGACAAACCTGTACCTGCTTGATCCTGTGTTGGCATTAGCTCCAGATTTATCAACACCTAACTTGAAAACATAACTTGGGGGTAAGGGGAAATCAATAATGAAACCTGACTTGTAAATCAACAGTTCGACCCTTATACTGATCAGTTTTGGGGGTAGGCCAGTCCCGGGATGATGTTGCTGACATCATTCGTCTGTACATGTTTCCTGTTTGTGCTTAGTGGCACGTCTCGGATTCAGCCCCGAGAGTCTGGACCGTAGTCCCGGGTATGCATGGGATACTATTGAGTTACATCGAAGATTCATTAAATTTATTTCACAGACTTGAGAGTAGTTAACCTAGTAGCTTAGTTCAGATTACTCACCGCACATCACATGTGCTTATACCCTTCACTGTTCCTTAGTCGTGTTACCGTTATACCTTTATACTGTTCATACTCATGCCTGTATATCCTGTTACCTCCTGATTATATTATTGTTGATATTATAACGCACTGACATCTGGGTTTTGCATGGCCCGGATCCTCTACTTTTCTTGCAGGCCGACCAGGAGTACTTCAGTCGACAGGCCGAGCAGTGAGGATCCTGTTAGTATCTTAGTTTAGTTTTCTTTCAACATTTTCATTTCCTGATGTGAGCCCATATTTGGGACGTACTTTCCAGATTGTTATTGCTTATTAGATTTATTGCTTCCGCATATATTATTTCTTGACTCGTTTATTATGGCATATGGACGTGTACTAGATAGTTTATTTTCTATTTTACTGTTTTTGATATCTTATAGACAGCCGTAATATGACTGTGGAGGGATGATTCCTAACCACGGGCAGCATGGTTGGCTTTGTCACGTGCCGATCTTAGCGCACTCTAGGAAGCGGGGCGTGACAGATTGTAACCCGAAGATCCATCCATGAAGGAGAAGACCTCATGAGTGGACGTGTTATCGATCATCAGCTCGGTAACAGGCACTGGGAAGTCATCCTTCGGACAAGCTTTGTTGAGATCCCGAAAGTCCACGCAGATGCGTACTGTTCCATTTTTCTTCATTACCGGAACGATGTTGGCGATCCAGTCAGGATATTGAACTTCTTGGATGAAGCCGGAGTCAATTAGCTTCTTGACTTTGGCATTAATACCCATCTCAAGTTCGAGCCGCATTCTTCTTGGCGCCTGTTTGACTGGATTGACGTCCGGTGATATCGCCAGTTTATGCACAACTATTTTTGGATCTAGTCCCGGCATCTCGGAATAGTTCCATGCGAAGCAGTCTTTATACTTCATAAGCACGTCTTTTAGTGTAGCCACCTACTCTTTAGACAGCAGCTCACTGACGAACGTTGGCCTCAGATCGTTTGTCGTCCCCAAGTCGATTTTCTTCAGATTGTCTGTTGTGGTGTGTATCCCATCTTCCTGCTCTTTTGGCGCCGGTGGAAATTCTGAGATCACATCGTCCTCATCTTTATTTGCGAAGCACTGGGAGAGGTCATCCATATTCTCATGCTCTCCCTCCTTTGAGAATGTTATCATGTGGCAGGTACGAGCTCGTTTCTAAGCTCGATGTTGATCAGGACTTACCCTCGCAGTGTAGGTTGCTTTGGGCTTATGCTTTCGTGGTGGGGCTACCCTCCAATTGTCGGACAGAGCAAATCTACCTTGTTGATACTGGTTTTCGACCCAGTCTTTGAAGGTGAAGCAATCTTCAAGAGGATGTCCTATTGCTCGGTGGTAGGAGCAATAAGCCGGATGATGGACCTCGTTTATTTGCTCAGGGTGCCGAGACTCCGGGAGCGTCATCATTTGATGCTTCATGACAAGGTTGGATATTTTCCTTATCTTGTCTCGAGGGAAAGAGTATTCCCGACCCATCTTTCTCATAAAAGACGAATTCCAGCTGACTTTTTCTCGATCGCGTGTCTTCTTGGATCCGCTTCGCTGTTTTTGAACGCCATTCCCGTTCTTGATCTTGTTGTTGCTTTTGCTTCGGACTTTTTTCTTGCCACGAGAGCGCACAACAGGCTGAGGATGAAGGGCATCGTAGTCTTCTCTTTCCGTGGACTGCTGAATGGGACATTACGTTCTGGCTTTCTCGTAAATTGCCATTTCGCAGCTGTGGTCATCCCGAACCTTTTGACCCGCTTCCCTTATTTGCTTGTCAATTTGTTCTTCGAATGACGGGCTTGGTATTCTCACGAAGGGATCTCGCTCTAGTTCGATATCAGCGCTATCTGGAAATGCATTCACTTTTTCACCGAAGTTATTTATGACATGGTAACCATGAAATTGTTCTCGTTTCTTGGACTGAACGTATCCAAGCCCAGTCGTTTCCATCCTCCCGTTGGACATCTTTCGCTGAGCCCCGAGAACGTCCCAAATCTTGTTGTAGAACTGGGTTTGCCGAGCGGTCTGTTTGAAGGGTACGTCTTGGCATCTTAATAGCCTCTTCAATCCCTCTGCGTAGTACCTGGACAGCCGAATTGGTTGAAGCCTGTCAAGCGCAAGATTGCCACCATGCCAGACTTCTTTCTCCACTTTAGTCTCCGTAGATTGATAGAAGAGGATCGCCTTTTCATCTCTTCGCCTAGGAGGAATGTAGAAGGTTTGCAGCTCTTGCACGCCGTATGTATCGAGCACATCAAGTTCCCTTTAATGCTGCTGCGGAACCATGGTGATTTGCAAACTCTGATCAGCTTCAGCGAAGGTCTGCATTGACGGGCGGATAGAGAACACTACGTTGGTATCGTTCTCAGAGTCACTGCCAAACACCAAAATAGGAGTAGATGGTCCTGGCCTGTTGCCTTGGGGTTGCCCCGAGTAGACTATTTCTTCATCTTTCTTGGTATCGCTCCCAAAGATTGGAATAGTCGCGTCAGCTTTTTGTTTATCCTCCGGTTTCTGACATCTTTCCGTGTCTTTGAAGTCTGGTAGGAAGTACTTGGCATCTTCATATTTGCGGACTTCATTTATGGAGAATGGGTTTAGCTCCCTAGTAACTGTGTTCTCGAGGCCGTCTTTGAAGTACTTCATACACTGATGTTGTGTAGAAGGGATGATGTTGTACTCATGTAACCAAGGCTTGCTGAGCAAAGCGTTGTAGCAAGTCTTGGCCTCGATGACATGAAATTTGATGTCAGTGATGTGCATCCCGAAGCATAACGTCAGTATTACAGACTCGAGCGTCCGTGATGACTGCGAGTCGAACCCAGAGATGGTAATTTTGTCCCGATCCAGGTGCTGAACGTTCATGTAGATCTCCTTCAGTACATTCATGTTGAGAAGGTTGACAGAGGACCCCACCCGTTGTCGACCATGATCTTGCCTATCTTAATGTTATGGCAGTACCCGGTGACATATAGGGAACGGTTGTGCTCGCACGTTCTGAGGAGGAGATCTTCATCGCCTAATGTGATGTCAGCTGTATAAACCTCTGCCAGTTCGTCCTTCATCTTTTCTTCCACAAAGAAAGCTTGGAACTGATCAGGCTCTTGCAGTTCCTTGATTAGAGAATCTCACGCTTCTTTGGACAGGAGGAGAGCATCCAGTATGGTTAGTTGCGAGGGTATCTTCCTCAGGTGTGCCAGGACATTGTAATCCACCTTGTTTTTCTTAGCCGGTTCTTTGGCTGCGAGCTCTTTGACGACTCTATCATCGAGGGAGATTTCCTCAGGGACTTTTTCTTTTTCCTTGTCTCTTTTGTTTAAATCCTTGTTTGTAGACCCAAGGTTCTTTTCAGGCAATGTACGGTTACACAGCTGAATGTTCTCGCAGTTTTTCTCCCCTTCTTCTTTTCCAGAGATGGGTTCTTTGAAGAGAAGGCCGGGGGTTATTTCTTCGTCAGAATCGCTCCCGAAGGTAAGAACTTGAGTCTTCCTGGTATCAACCGTATAACAGTTGCCAATCGTTTTTCCGCGCTCATCTGTCGCACATTTTTACTGTCGACGAGCTTCGTTCTTCATCCGCTTGAAGTGTCGTCGGTGGGCAACGTATCCCTGCTACCACTTCTTGAAGGCATTGCACTCTTCGGCGGGGTGCGTGACCCTCTGATGGTATAAGAAGTAGTTCGGATGTACATTCGCTTCATCGAGGCACGTACTCCAGGGAGTATTTCCTTTGAAAGATGGCAGCTTCATTCCCATTGGCAGGGCTTTGGCGAACCGTTTCCCCATATTGTGACTCTTCCTCGCCGCAGCTTCTTCATCCTGACGCCGACGCTTGGCCTTTTCGTATACGGTCATTTCACGCTCTCAGTTACCTTTGCTCTTTTGAAGGGCTTCATTCAGCAGCCTGTTAATCAAGTTGTCTGACGGCTCCTGGGATTTTTGCACCGGTCTTGCCCCCAGCTTCTTCGCGCTGTTTTCTGACTTCGAAAGGGTCTCTTCATTTTTTAACGATGAATGAGAGACCATGTGGCAACTTGCTACATAATCCTCGGGTTCTTCTGATGAGTCGTTCTCCTCATCATTGTCACTATCTCCTTTCTCAAGGATATGGTTGAGAAACTTTTCGAGAGTGACTGGGGTCCGCACCTTCTGGTTGTATTCCTCCAGTGCGTTGATGTATTTCTGCAGGTCTGTGCGCTTGTTATCAGGCTGTATGGGCCTCTTGGTCTTCTTCTTTTTCTTTGAAGACTTCGAAGGCTTGGCCTGGAGGTCTTGCCCTTGTTAGTAGTTTTCGGCGTTGGGTGCGGTTTAAGCATCCCCTCAATGATCTCGTGCTCCAGCGGGCTTTTCCATTTGATCGCCGGACATGCTTGAAGATCCTTCAGCATTTTTTTAGTTTTAGCTAAAAGGACCACTTCCCACCGGGCTTCTTTTACAAATGAGAATGATGCCCCTGGCGTATCCACTTTTTTAGGAGCGTGCTGCTATGGCGGGTTTACCTTCCAGTTTTCGGATAGCGCGAACTTGCCCTGTTGGTATTGGTCCTTAACCCAGTTTTCGAAGATGTAGCAATCTTCGATTGGGTGACCCATCACTCTGTGGTAGGAGAAGTAGTTGGGACTGTTAATGTCTTTAGGCTGCAGTGGGCATCTTGGATCCGGTAGAGTGATGAGTCTATTGCGCACCGCCAGTTCAAACAGTCTCCTCGTTTTATCCCGGGAAAATGAGTAAGGACGTCTTAACTTCTCTTCGAGGGATCGGCGTGTGTTGCTTTGGCGAGCCACCGGTTTTGGGTCACTCAGTTGTTGTTGAGCGTTGGCAACGAAGGTCGCTTTCCTTTTGCCCTTTTCAATCCGGAGATCCGTTTTTTAAGAGGATGGCCTATGGCCCATCTGGTCCATTTGGGCCAGCTTGTCGATCAAAGCCTAGAAAGTGGTCGGCTTGAAGAACATCATAAACTGGGATATAGTCTCCTGAGGATCGAGGGTCCCTACGAACATACCCACGGCATGATCTTCTTCGATGTGTTGTTCGCATTTTGACTATAGGTTCCGCCACCGAATTGCGTATAGAACCCAGGTCTCTCCTGGCTTCACCGTGGCATTGATTAATGCCGTGATTGGGGTGCGCTCGTGAACCACTGTGTGAATAGTAGCTCCATTTCTGTAAATGTTTTGACAGAATCATTTGGGAGCTCGGAGTATCGTTCAAATGCCGTCTCCGACAAGCTGCCAACAAACTGGCGAAACAACAGTTTGTCGTCGCCTCCAGTATTACCGCACAAAGCTCTGAATTGAGCAACGTGCTAGTGTGGATAGCCCATTCTCTTATACACATGGAACTTAGGGATCGTATATCCTGGCGGGTACTTGATTTGATCGTACCAGTCTGGATAAGGTCGCCCAGTTCTGACGACTTAGCCTGCCGCTTCACTCGCTTGATGAGCTCGTATTTGTTGAGCCATGTAGTCATCAAGGGAAGCTTTGGAAATTGTCTCTTCTTAGGATGCTAAGACAGCCGAAGGAGGGTTTGACGTTTCCCTTCTGTCTTCTTCGATGATTATCAGAGGGTCTTCGGCCGGAGGTTCCGACTGGATCATCATCCCCACCATGTCTTGGAACAGAAGCACCATCTGTTTTATATTAGCGGCTTGTTCTGCGGCCTCCTTATCTTTCTTTTCCAGCACCCTCCGCAGGAACTCGATGTCGGTCTCCTGATCTTGGCGCTATTTGGACGATGCTTCCGGGCTTTCTTTCTGCCCAGTGAGTGCGGCCATCTTTGTCAGCATCTCCTGGAGCTTTTGTTGTTGCTCCTGAGCTTTTGTCATAGACCGTGTGAGTGGTCGATCCCGTGGAAGTATGGCTTTCCTATTTCCCGGAAGCCATGTACACCGTGTGTATGATCATGCCCCCAGACTTGGGGCGTTTAGGTCCATCACCCTTAGGATTTGCCACTGGTGGTGGTAGATTCTCTGGCCTTCTCTTTTTGTGAGAAGTCGAAGTTGAAGGAGGTATTGTAACAGGCGCTTGAGAAGTCCCTCGCTGCATGATAGAAGGATGACTTCCCTCTTGTTGAACCTTAATTTTCTCCGGTCGATGAGAATAGTTCTTGTTGATCACAGAATCCTGAACTTTCCGCCATACTCTGTGGATTCGGGAGGACAGCCGCTGACGGGGCTGTTCCGGCTTCGCCTGTACCATGTTTTCAGCATGTGGAGGCGACTTCTTAAGTACAGCGGTTGGAGAGTTCTTTTGCACCCTTTTGAGCATATCAAAGCTGTTTCCAGTTGGAACAGCAGCGTCAATTTCCACCATTGGAGCTGGTGGAGTAAATCCAGATGGGGAGTTGCCCCAGCTCTTCTCACCCAGCGCCAGCGGC
Source organism: Agapanthus africanus (assembly GCA_030015575.1). Taxonomy (NCBI): domain Eukaryota; kingdom Viridiplantae; phylum Streptophyta; class Magnoliopsida; order Asparagales; family Amaryllidaceae; genus Agapanthus; species Agapanthus africanus. The sequence goes on along the minus strand of JASDDO010000022.1, from coordinate 695,630,473 downwards.
GCAGTCGAGCATGTTTTTCCGATGGGACCACCTCAGCTGTAGAAACGGCTCTGTCGTGCCCCCTGCTTTGATGAGAGGCCGCCGTTGGTGTTAGCCTGTTGAAGACTGACGTCCGTTGAGAGAGGACGGTCAATCTTGCGAAGGCCGACCTTTTGATAGGGGAAGCAGTCTTGGTGATTTCGCCGGAAGCAGGAGTTGGAACAACCAATCTTGCAAAGACCGATCCTTTAGTAGGCGAATCCCCTATGACGACTTCGTTTGCTGGAACTGGAATGGTTATCCGCTTTGGGGCAACTCCTTCAGGTATCACGAACCTTTTTGCGGGCCCCCTTGAGCTGCAGCTCAGCCTGTTAAAGACTGAGGCATTAGAATTGGACGACCCGTTGAGAGGGGCCGTGGATATTGCAAGTCGATCGAAGACCGGCTTCTTGGGAGCTTCTTGTGATGGCACTGGGGCACTAAAGCTTGTTGGAGGGATCATGGTCCCAAAAAACAGTCCAGTGGTAGCCTGGGTCACCTGTTCACTGGTATTGCAAAGATGGAGGCCGCTTGGGGTCCATAAGTCACTCCTCCGGCGGGGACGGAGTGGAAGTTGCTGTTGCAGTTGGTGCAGCTAGAAGCCATCGATGTTATCTTTTTGCACAAGAGCAAGACACCAAATCTTAGTACCTTGAATCCACGGGCAACCATATTAAACCGCGATTTGTTCGCGAACACTACACAAGAAGTGTGGAGTGGAAAGAGAAAAAGGTCCCACCGGGCGTGCCAGAATCTGTTTACCGCCGAAAACAGAGACGGCCCGCGTATGTCGTCTTGCCTGAATTTGGGGGCAGATGCTATTTAGATTTATCCGTCTATCTCTCCGAAGATGCCAAGTTGATTTATGACACCGTGTATCGGAGGTTTGGACAGATGCGGCCGTTGTAGCAAACTTTGTCAGATTCCCCCTCGTTTGCGAGGAGTTTTTTGATTATGGGGACGCTCTTCTCTGCTGTGTAACGTTTTGAAAATTCGTTTAGGTTGATTTTGTGTTAATTAGTGATAATACGTGTTTTCCGTAAAAACCAAATTATTTTTCCACATAGACTTAAATATATCTATTTTAATTATGTAATTGCTAATCTTGATATTTAATTAGTCACCTGTTAATTGCTAGTTTATTTAAATATTTTCCTTAATTATTTATTTTTAATTATTATTTTAACCGTACACTTATACACTAAATTAGTGCTAATTATAAATTAATATGGGTTAATACAAAATTTTGCACCATGACACAACTAAAACACATGTTGTAGCATGCTCACTTTCAAAAAAAAATTTCAAGATGGAAAATAAAATTAAAAGAATAAAGATAATGAGGTATGGGGGCATGTTTGACTTAGGGTATCATCACCTCTCTCACTCACCTCACCTCTCCCCTCACTTTTTTTTTGGTCGAAACTTCCTGCAGCAGCAGCCCTCCCCCTTTCTCCATCTCCTTTTCATGCTAAAACGCTCATTTTCCTTACTCAAAAATCCACAAAATCAACACTAATTTCTGGCAAATTCATCACAAAAATTCCTTGTTCGAATCTTAGCTTGGTTCTTGGCTCGAGTCTCCATTTTTGTTAACATGTTTGATCTCTTTCCAAGCCATTTTGAGGTATAAAACTTACTCTAATTGTAACCTTGTTAATATTTGTTCTAATTAAATTTTAATTAGGTGTTAATATGGTTTTAATTGCAAAATAGGAATTTAAAGAGAAGGGTTTGTTTAAAAATTAAGGTTTTTATCACTAATTTATGGTAGCAGTGTGTAGTTAACATCTAATGGTGTATCATATATAATCTAGTTGTTAAACTTGTAAATCTTTGCTTTTAATTATCTTAATTAAATTTTCATGCAAACTAATTTCATGTATAGTGTGTAAAAAGGTGAGATTAAAATTTAATTAATAATTGTGTGGCCTAATTAAGATATTAAGTGAAATTTGTGGCCACTAGATTTGCTAAAAATACCTAGTTTTGCACTAAAATACCCTTTGTTTGCTTACTAGGTTTTTAGAATAAATAGACTTTAATTGAGTTTGAGGTTGGAATGATCTACAACTTAATTTATAAGATATGTGATGTGATGTGAATGCGCGATTGATACGATTGGGTTCTAGGTTTGGGGATTGCTCCGCATAGCGACCTCTAGTTGTGGTTGTGGCGAGGTCGTGCGCGTTTTGTGCACCAAGTGCACACAAGTCTAACCTGTGGACGTTATTTCTTTCGTATCGTTTATCTACGTGTCTCCTCAGAGTATTTAGCCTTATGTGTAGCATTGTGTAATTCTAGGATCGGTTGCGGAGGCGTCGGACGCGGCGCGGAAATGAAAGGCTGTGATTGGAGCAGATTAGCCGAGACGTCCCGGTGAGTAGATGTACACATCTATGGGGGGATCGTCTGGATGGCGCAAGGCACCCGATAGTAAGGAATAATTAGTAGTTCCTGTATTTATATGTGTAGTCTCAAATCATCCATATAATGGCATTGCATTTTCTTACATATGATGTTATTACCTAGGACACCAGCACCATTACCATTGGTTCATGCTGCATGTGCACTATTCATGCGAACACACACGCCATTGGTAATTGCTATGTCACGAACACTATAGAACTTGTTTAAATCAGTATCTAAGCATTTGCATTATTTATGATATGTAACTTGTAGTTGCATATTAATTTCATCAGGATGGATACGTAGAATTTCTAGTCATATGTATATACCTCATTACTCATCATTCATGCATATTTTTCTAGTCACACATCGTATTTCATATTATTGACACCATAGACATTCATCATCGCCGACGTGTTCATATATTGTGATTTTCTTGGAGATTTCCGTGTTGATGAGATTTATGGATTTTGGAGAAAACCGCAAGAATTTAATAAACCTATTATCATTTTAAAAATGCAAGTTGCGATTTTCTCGTGATATGATGTATATGTCGTCCACCATGAGTTTTCTTGATTTCTGTTGGTTTTCGAGATCCGATTCGAGGAGCAGGATGAACCGTCTCGGGTACATGGTGGACCCGGTATGGTACCCCGGGACGAGAGTGTTTTTGTGGGGATGACGATGAACCTGGCAGGGGCGGACTACCTACCGGTGATGTCTGGCGCGGAGGATATCCGGAGGATACCGACCGTAGTCGTGAGTTTTTATGATATGGGACGATCCGGACTGACGGAGCCCGAGATATTAAGGATATTGTGTCGATGCTTGACAAGAACTTTTCTGTCGATTTCACTGATGATACTACAGTTTTTATTGTACAAAAGTTTTACTGAGATAAGGATACAGATCTTCTCATATCAGTTATATCTGGATTTCGTGTTGATTATCCATTTACGTTGCATTCATACCAGTGCATCGCATCATATTGGTATATGTAGGTTGTGACGCATTTGCGTGCATGCTTACGATAGCCTTATTAGATATTACTTACAACTCACGAGTTGGCAACTCACCCCCGTTGTGCCACAACATCTTGCAGGTCTGACCCATCAGCACAGTAGCGGCGGGCGTACTTCCTCATTTTGCTTCATTTGCATTGACTTGCGGCTTGCTTATAGGTGGTTTGCGTGGATATTTTTCCCCCACCTTGTGTATTATTATTGTATCTAGTACACTCCATCTATCTTATCTACCGTTTTCCATCAGTTATATATTGGATTTAGATGGTGAGCTTGTGAGATTTTTATGTATTCTATTTCTGGTGTCGATACTCACTTGAGTCGACGTGGTGTTTTCTTATTTCTTGCTTTCAGATGCTTATTTCGCACCATTATGATATATATTGCATGTGGTTGTGATTCCTCCTTTGGCGAAGAGTTAGCTCCCGCTTGGGGATACCTTTATTCTTTACTTGTGTATATTCATGTGTTGTACCCGTTTGGGGCCAGTATTTACAAAGGAAACTCTACAGAAATTTTCGGGAAAATTTGATGTTTTAAATTGTTTTAATGTGACTTTATTTTACTTAAATCACCTTTTTAAGTTAAGTTTTCCTTCACTCTATTTTCTTTAAATGATTTAGATTTCTGGGCTTTGGCTTACTTAGATTACGTTACGCCTCTAGACGTTGCGTAATTTAAGTGTCAGTCACGTTCCACATATTTGGGTCGTGACATGCAGGAGCAAGCCCCTGCAGTTAATTACGTTACCGCATCGCGATAACCATTTTCTCCTGCTCCAGAAGTTCACTTCGTGTCGTGTGTGTTTGTTTTATTTTTGGTTGCCCCTGGATTGTATACGGAGACTAATTTATGTTGTCACCCGTAGGGCGTGGATTAGTCCAAATCCGTATATTCTTAGATTTGGGTTTGGTTTGATTTAACGATCGTTAATCTCGTTTGAGATTAAGATCAACTTAAATGTTTGTTAATGACACGTTAGTCCAATTTTAGACTAAGATCTACTCAACAGGATTTTGAGACCATTCAGACCCAACAATAGAGCATTTGGGCTTTATTGCTTTAGTTTAAGAACGTTACGGTCCGTTGTTAGTTTAAGGACGTTTCGGTCCGTAGCTGGGTTAAGGATATTGCGGTCCGTTAGGATGTGCTCATCGATTTGGGAGTGCACTAAGAGTTGTTGGTTATTGAGACCCTCCACCTCTCTGAAGACGTTGAAGAATTACAACGACATGCATCAGAGGTGTGGAGAGATATACCCTTGAACCAAATTCCAGATTGAGGGGAGCGATCATGGTGGACCATCTAAGAATCATTAGTCATTTTTGGAAGACTAAGATTAACTTAGGAGATGTGTGATGGACATCGTTCTGGTCAATTAGTTTGGGAAGTCATGAGCATAGAGGCTCGGTCTATTTGAAGATCCAAGACGTTTTAATTTCAAGAAGATTTAGCCAATTTAGGGCTGAAGTTGGCTTCTTATAGTGTTAAACACTAATATATGCTCTGTGCTCACGTGCTCTCACGTGAGTCTCTATAGCAGTGTTAAACACTAAAATTTGGGGCGCTCACGTGTGGCACGTGAGGCGCCTGAAAGTTGGCGCTGTACACTTGGGTCCAAATCCCCATCTGTATATAAGTGTTAAACACTTAATTCTTATGGCCATCACGTATGGGCACGTAAGGCACTCCAGAGTTGGGCACTGCTTTTTTGGGTTTATTCCCTCTTGCTTTTGTAAGTGCTAAGAACTTAGCTCATATAGTGCTCACGTGCGAACACGTGAGGTGCTCAAAATGCGAGCGCTGTCTTTGGATTTTTCCCCTTTTCCATTTAAGCAACTGTTTAGGGGTCATGTGAGAACACGTGATTCGATCTCAGTCATTCCTTTTTGTTCATCGGAGGTGCTAACGTGGGAACACGTGACCAGTCTTTTCTTTTATATACATAGAGATTTTGATCTGAGTTTTAAGAATTTCAGGTTCCTTATTTTATAAGAATTAAATTCTTTTATAGGGTTAAACCCTAGCTTTATCAGAGGAATTAAATTCCTATATACTTTTGGAAGAATTAAATTCTTTGGACTTAGTTCTTTCCCCTAAGTTGTGAATCTGCATAACAGAATCTTCCCGATGAGAATTAAATTCTCAATTTGTGGGAAGATCTGCTTCTGCAGACCTCAATCAGAGGAAGAACTAAATTCTTGTGTGAAGGGTTAAACCCTTAAAGAAGAGATAGGATAATCTCTGTACTTTTTTCTTACCTAGGATTTTGTTTAAGAAGGGGATTTTCTTCCTCTAGTGAATTGAATTCTTTTTTTTCTTTTCTTTTTTCAAAGCTTATGGGAGGGTCTCTTCTTGTTCTTTTCTCTTCTCCTCGCTCCTATTTATGCGAGAAGAACAAGAATCAATTTGTTAAGAGTATCTCTCATTGAGAGATCATGATTGATTCCAAGATCTTTTAGATTAATCGGTGAATTTTATTCACCGTTGGATTTTTTAATCCAACGGCTCTCTGTTTAACAGAGAAGATTTCTCATTTTTTTAACCAAATTAGGAAATATTTTCCTAAGATAGAATTTTATTCTATCAGACGATCACCGTTGGATTTTTGATCCAAAGGTCTTTCGCTTAACAACAGAGGAGATATTTCTGTTTAATGAAGATCAGGGATATATTTCTCATATATATAGAATTTAATTCTATCAGATAGTTTATAAAGATTTAAGGAAATAATTTCCAAATAGGATTTTGATCCTTTTATTTAGAATTTAATTTTATCTGCTTGGAAGGTGATTAGGAACACTCACGTGTAGCACATGACCCCCACGGAATCAAATTTGTTTGCTTATATGCAACAGCCTAACAAAGGGCATCACGTGTTAACACGTGAGATTCTCTGGTATGCTATTTGTTTTAATATGGAGCCTATATATTTTGTATATAGATGCTCACGTGCTTACACGTGAGGCTCAATTTCATCCTGTTAAGCGCCTATAATCTTTGTATCTAGGTGCTCACGTGTGGACACGTGAGGCTCCATTAGTGGGGAATTTTCCCAATTCCTTTTTTCTCTTTTTTTATAAGGGAAAACCCAGTTCGTCTTTGTTTTCGGCGGTAAACAGATTCTGGCACACCCGGTGGGACCTTTTTCTCTTTTTACTCCACACTTCGTGTATCGTGTTTCGCGAACAAAATCGCGGTTCACTATAGTTGCCCTTGGATTCGAGGTACTAAAACTTGGTGTCTTGTTCCTGTGCAGAAAAATTGATGGTTTCCCAATGCACTTCATGCAACAACAACTCTCGCTCCACCCCAAGTGGAGGAGTGACCTACGGGCCTCTATTTTTTCAATGCCAGTGGGGCAAATTACGCAAGCCACTACCGGACTATTCTTCGGAACCATGCTCCCACCAGTGAGTTTCGGTGCCTCAGCGCCACAAGAGGAAGCTCCTAAAAGGTCGATCTTCGATCGACTGGCAACTACAACGGGCCGTCTAAATTTGACGTCTCAGTCTTCGATAGGCTGAGCAAGAACCCAAACGGGCCCGTAAAGAGGCTCGTGATACCTGAAGGGGCTGCCCCAAAACGGATTGCCCTCCCAACTCCCACTACGGGCAAAGCCGTCAAAAGCGCTTCCCCCATCAGAAAGTCGGTCTTTGAAAGATTGGCCGACCCTCCCCAAAATTTAATAAGGACGTCGGTTTTTAACAGGCCGACGCCAACAACAGCCCCTCAGCAAAGCCAGGGGCATGAAGAAGCCGCTTCCAAAATTGAGGCGGTCCCTTCTGCAAGGCACGCTCGACGTCTCCACTGGCGCCGAGTGAGAAAAACTGGAGGCAACTCCCTCTCTGGACTTACTCCGCCAGCTCCAATGGTGGAAGTTGACCCTACTTTTCCAACCGGGAATATCTTTGATCTTCTCAGGAGGGTGCGCAAGAACTCTCCAATGGTGGTGCTAAAGAAATCATCCCCACCTGTAGAGGTTACTGCGTAGGCAAAGCCGGAGCAGCCCCTTCAGCGGCTCTCCTCGCAAATTCAAAGGGTCTGGCGAAATGTCCAGGACTCTGTGATTGACAAAAATCACTCTCATCGACCGAAGAAATTGAAGGTTCGGCAAGAAAAAGACCACCCCTCCGTCATACAGCGAGAGACTTCTTCTATATAGGTGCCTGCTACAAAGCTCCTTCAACTTCAACCTCCCACAAAAGGATGAAGCTGGAGAAAATCCCACCGCTTGTGGCAAATTCCAAAGGTGATGGACCAAAACGCCCCAAGTCTGGGGGCATGATCGTACATACGGTCTACATGGCTTCAGGAAAATACGAAAGCCATGCCTCCGTAGGTCATCGACCGCAAACTCGGTCGCTGACTAAGGCTTAGGAGCAACAACAAAAGTTCCAGGAAATGCTGACCAAAATGGCAGCACTTACCGGGTAGAAAGAAAGTCCGGATATAACAGCCGAACAGTGCCAGGAGAAGGAGACCGATACAGAGTTCCTGCGAAGGGTGCTTGAAAGAAAGGACAAGGAAGCTGAGCTGCTAACATAAAGTAGATGGCTCTCTTGTTCCAAAATATGGTTGGAATGATGATCCAACCAGAATCCCCAGCCGAGGATTCGCCGATAATCATTGAGGATGACAGAGGGGAAACATCGGACCCTCCTCCGGCCTTATCAACAGCCAAGGAGGAAACGATCTCCAAGGCTGCTCTTGATGATTATATTGCTCAACAAATAAGAGCTCATCAAGCTAATGAAGCGGCTGGCCAAATCGTCAGAACTGAGTGACCGTATCCAGGCTGGTATGATCAAATCAAGTATCTGCCGGGATATACGATCCCCAAATTCCATGCATACAAAGGGACATGCAACCCTTATCATCACTTCGCACAATTCAAACCTCTGTGTGGCAACACGGGAGGTGACGACAAACTATTACTGCGCTAGCTCATTGGAAGCCTGTCAGAAACGGCCTTTGAATGGTACTCGGGCTCCCAAATGACTCCGTAAAGACATTCACAGAGATGGAACTACTGTTCACATAGCGGTTCTCCAGCGCAAGCGGGCGCACCCCGATCACGACATTAATCAATGCCAAGGTAAGGCCAGAAGAAACTTGGGTCCAATACGCGATTCGATGGCGGAACCTATGGTCTAAGTGCGAACAACGCATTGAAGAATCTCCCGCCGTGGGCATGTTCATCGGGACTCTTGATTCTCAAACGACTGTGTCCCAGTTCATGACATTCTTCAAACCAACCACCTTCCAGGCTCTGATCGATAAACTGGCACAAATGGACCAGATAGGCCACGGGCCTTCCTCCTCAAATAAGGACCTTCGAAATAATAAGGGTAAAGGGAAAGCGGCCTTCGTTGCCAACACGCAACAACAACCGAGTGACCCAAAATCGACTGCTCGCCAAAACAACGCGCGTCCGTGCCCATTCTTGGAGGAAAGACTCGGATGCGCTTACTCGTTTCCCCGCAACAAGACGAGGAGACTTCGTATTGGCAGTGCGTAATAAACTCATCACATTGCCAGACCTGCGGCGTCTACCGTAACCCGGCGACGTCAATAACCCTAATTACTGCTCCTATCACAGAATGGTGAGCCACCTAATTGAGGATTGCTATGTCTTCAAGAACTGGGTCGAAGACCAGTATCAAAAGGGAAAATTCGCGCTATCTAATAACTGAAGGGTACACCCACCATAGAAGCACACTCCTAAAACGGTGGATGCGCCAGGGGCATCATGCTCACTCATGGAAGAAACTCCATGGGAAGTCATTCTTTCAGCAAAAACCAAAAGAATGCTGAAGGATCTACAGGCATGTCCGCAGTTAGGTGGAAAAGCCCACTTGAACCCGAAATCATCGAAGGGATGCCGAAACCACGTCTCGCATCGAAAGTTGTTGACAAAGGGCAAAACCCCCAAGTCGAGCCTTCAAAGTCTTCGAAGAAAAAGAAGAAGACCAAGAAGCATGTGCAGCCTTCCGAGTATGACGACAAGCGCACAGACCTACAAAAATACATTGACGCGCTGGAGGAGTACAACCAGAAGGCACGGACATCGGTCACGCTCAAAAAGTTCCTCAAGCATATTCTTGAGAATGAAGATAGTGACAACGATGAGGAAAATGACTCATCAGAAGATACCGGAGACCGTGTAGCAAGTTGCCATATGGTCTCTCATTCGTCTTTAAATGATGAAGATACTCTGTCATGCCCCTCTTTCCAGAGTACGGTAAGGAGACGTGACGAGTCACGCGATGTATTTACTTAGAAGTAAACACGCTAAGCATAAATAAGCAATATAATGTAAATGTGCACAAAAAAGACATGAGATGTAAAAGAACAACTTTTTATTTATTAAACATTCTTTACAATGCAACTGAAAAGCAAATACAATATGGAAAGCAATGCCTAAACAATGGCATGAACTGAAAGTAAAGTATATACATGTGAACTAAAGCTCGGGGTCCTCGATGAACTGCTCCAAGTCTTCTGAGCTGAACTCGATCTCCAGAGAGTCGGGTCCTCCTGACAACATTCCAAAGAAAGAATAGAAAAGGAATGTCGTCAGCTAACAATCGCTCGGTAAGTCCTAAAGAGAGATAGAAATAGAATAGACAGATGAGAGCATAACTGATATAATGTATGTTTGTTATGTTATCGCTGTTATTTGTAGGTTGGTACAGAATATGCCGGTGTATACGAGATGAGTCCAACTATTCCGTGGACTAAGGTATACGGAGCACAAGGAACCGTTAAGTCACGGAACAACAACAACGGATATCCAGGTTAGGTGTATTAAAGTGACCATCATCGTGCCACTTTTAACACATTCCGTACCAATCTACCCCTTTTAAACCCTGTAATGTTTATTGTATTGTTATGTAGTGATTTGTAGATATAAGACTTGCCGAAACCATGATATCAATTGTTCAAGTAAACGGATAAGGATATAAACGGATAGTCATGTAGACAAGTCAATGTATATCCATGGTTCGGTCAAATCAAGTCATGTTGATATAGATAGATTCATATTGTAATGGAATTATATCAGGTATGGATTGTATTTAGATTAAATTGAGACTCTGTCTGAGTCAGACACTTAAACAGAATTGAAGTCCTCAATTAAGTTTTGGAGTTATCGGTAACTACTGCACATGGACGGCAGGATTTGTGTCTTTTTCCAAGACAATTACCGTATTGATAACACCATTTTAGTTGTCTACCTTAAATAGGAAAGAACCCACATTCTCCGGTTCCCTGAGGCTCAAGAGAATTGGTCTCGCTTAAATCTATATTTACTAGGGTCCTTATTGTAAATTAATATAACTTGAGAGGGTTTTATGAAAAATAGTTTTGATATATTTTCAAAATAAATCTCAAGTATTTATTTATCGTTTTTTGGGTTTTCATAAATGTAATTTTTATAAGATGAGATATTCTAGTGGATCTAAACCTAAATTGAATAGCATATGCTATTTTCATGTAAAATGACTTGTATTGATTTGTGATGGCAGTTTCAAGAAATTTGGGATTCCTTTGTTTAGAAAACATGGATATTTTTATGTATATTTAAAATAGATAGGTTGATAATATTATATATAACTATTATTTAATAAATTTATTTATTAAATAGAAATTACGTTTTCTTAAAAATTGTAATATAAATTCCATCGAGATCGTATGCTCCGTGAGGAGGTCTGCATCTCGCCCTACTAGTCCGATGGATGTGCGATAACCCGCACCAACCAAATCGGATTCTCCAAAATAGGTTGTAAGGATATAATTGTATAGAATTTGATTAAAACAATTAAAAGAAATACGGTTTTGATAGTTTATGGTATTCAACTGTAAAATTCGCCTTAGCCACAAAATATATTGTTTTCAAACTATCGTGCTATTTTATGATGAGTGTTGTGATGAGGTAAATCATTATCTCATGAATTTTCTAAAGATAATATGAGCAATATGATGAATTAATGTTGTAGGTAAACTTTGTGGCATTTAAATGAAAAGTGTAATACAAGTTGCATAACATTTTATTTTGAATTGAAACTTGTTCTAAATATTGTTTTATGGTTGCTAAACAAGATATTAAGAGATGGTTGATTTGTTGTTAAGAAAAGTTGGGTTTTTAATAAGATTAGAATCGGAAATCGGAATAACTCCGCTTCCGACGAGTTTTAATGAGAGATTGTTTTAGAATAGAAGAGAGGAAAGGAGAGGGAACTTACAGGTTTGGAGAAGAGAGAAGAGGTATAGGAACAAGTTGTTTCTTCGTGGAATCGTGGTGTCGCTGGATTTGTCCCGAATCGTCGCCGGAACTTGACCTTGGGTTAACTCCACTTGTATAACTTTTTGGACTTGGAAAACTTTGAGAGTTTTGATAATGAATTTCAGAATAGAGAGGGATAGAGTGTGGGGTGGTATTTATAGGATAGAATTAGGGTTTAGGGTATTAAAATGAGAATTAAAATGCATTAAAATTTGTTTTTAAAGCTCATTTTAATTCTCTGTTAATGTGCAGGAAAATCAAACAGCAGAGGAGTAGTGGGGGGAGGCCAAAAGGTGTTAGGGTGAAAAAATTGAGCATTTGGGACCGGGGGGGCCCGGCAGCGTCGGCCTAATAGGGCATCTCGCCGGCTACTTGAGTTGGGGTGGGTCTTAGATTGAAGCCCCATGTCATGTTCAGTACAAATAACATTTTCCATATGTTTGATTTTAGTGACTTTTCATTTTTACGTGTATTGCAGATGTAAACATTTGGGCTTCCAAAAAGTTTAAAAGAAAAATCATTAAATATTATATGTGGCTGATTGGATTCGAATACAGAGGCTATGTCATAGCAGTGCAAGGCTTTACCAATGAGCTACAAGTTGTTTCTTTCTGTTCTAAAACAATTCAAATACTTATAGCATACACAGGGTTGCAAATACTCCATTTAGTACCTTAATTTTAAACAATTATTTGTACATTATAAATAGAGTCGTTACTTCTACCCTCCTTACAAAAATTTCGTCCTCGAAATTTACAATTATTTAAGGACTAATTTACAAATAAGAAAGGGTATCTTGCACGCATGTCGTCTTCACTTTCCCACGTTGATTCTCCTGGTGAGTCTTTCCTCCACATCACTCGAACCAAGTTTACTTCCGTGTTCTGAAGTGACTTTACCTTTCTGTCCAGGATTTCAATTGGTTGTTGCTCAAAAGATAGGTCTGTCTGTACCGTGAGCTCGGAGTGATCAGGAATGTGACTGGGGTCACTCACATACTTTCTGAGTTAGGATATGTGGAACACATTGTGCATTCCTTCCAATAAGGGTGGAAGTGCCAAGCGGTATGCTACTTCTCCGACTCGTTCGAGTATGTTGAACGGTCCAATGTATCTCGAACTTAACTTACCCCGCTTTCCAAAGCGAATCACTCCACGGTTTGGTGAAATCTTTAGAAAAATATGATCTTCCGGTTGGAACTCCAAGTGTCGGCGCTTTGCATCAGCCCAGTGCTTCTGTCGATCTTGGGCTATGCGCCTACGTTCCCTAATAGTGAGAACTACATCTACAGTCGCCACTATCATCTCAGGTCCAGGGAGTTCTCTATCTCCGATATTGTCCCAACTTAATGGTGAACAATACTTCCTTCCATATAGAGCTGCAAATGGTGCCATTCCAATACTTGCTTGGTAGCTGTTGTTGTATGAAAACTCTACAAGAGGTAAGTGATCTTTCCACGATCCTCCAAAGTCTAGCATACAAGCTCTTAGCATATCTTCAAGTATCTGAATCATTCGCTTAGACTATCCATCTGTTTGTGGATGGTAAGCTGTGCTAAAGTTCAGACTCGTTCCCAAGCTAGCTCGATCAGGAGGCAAACCTGTTATGTCTTCAGGAAATACTTCATCGAACTCTCGAACTACCTCTGGCTTGTCTTCTCATGCTTGTAGAGTTGCAATCACTGCCTTCTTCGGTTTTGCTTTGTATGTGCTAGGCTCCAAAGTACGGTCTTTATTTTTCAAATAAAAGACCGGATGCTCTGGAATCTCGAACACTACCCTCCTTTGACGACAGTCGATGGTAACGTTGAAAGTTCCTAGCTAATCCATACCCAAAACTATATCGAAGTTCGGTATGTCCAGCACCTTCAAGTCAGCATAGAATTCTCTGCTGCAGATGACTACTGGACACAGGTCGTATCCCATTGTTGCCTTTACAACGCCATTCCAGTTGGATACGAGCGGTTTGACTAGAATCGCATGAGTTTGGGCGAACCGTTGCGACATAAAGTAATGAGATGCTCCAGTATCGAAGAGTGCTAGTGAAGGAAGTGAGGCTACTAAAATCGTACCTAAGTTATGTGGGATATGTTTTAGGTATATGAAAAGATATATGGATGTAAACAAGTATTAAACAGATTTGAAAGATGGGAAGTTACCAGTGATGACTTGGCCAGTGGCTTCAGCTTCTTCCACAGTCATTATGAAAGCCTATCGCCTTGGTACATTCCTCCTTGCTGGAGGAGCATTCCTCTATCCGTTCTTCTGTCCTTGAGATAAGTTCCTTTGTTCTTGATGGAACTGACGAGGAGGAGGTGCAGTAGGTCCATGAGTAGGTGGAGCAAGGAGAGCAAGACGTGGTGCAGGTGCCTGGATAGCTAGCCGCTGCAGATAGGTGATTGCTAGTTTGAGTGCAGAGTTCGGATTGAATCGATGAGGACAAGACCCAATATCATGTGTGGATAAGCAACAGACTAAGCAGAGGCGATCCCTTCGCCAGGTGTCCATCCCTCCTGCAGTAGGTGCAAAAGTCTGGACTAGGCCGGTTAAAAGGTACTCCCGGTCTCCTGGGTACAAAAGGTGGCCTAGAAGAGGCTCCTCCTGCTATCTGAGTAGCAGGGCGCTTCATACCGACAGATTGATGTCTGCCCTTCTTCTTCAATACTGCCTCGTATCGACGGGCAGCTCTCAGAGCCAAATCATGGGTTGGAAAATCCCCTGTCGGTAGAGCAGCTTGGATCTCCGGGTCCAATCCCTGCTGAAATCGTCTGGCCTTGATCTCAGCAGTCGGTATGAGATGGGCCGCAAACCTGTTACGGTCTTGTGTTAGCTGTGTAGTATGTGTTATTAGAAAATCGAATATTTGAGACATGTCTTACCTGCTCAACATGGTGAACTCGGCATCATACTCATCCATAGATTTGCTCTACATAGAGCCTTGTTGTAAGTGGATGAATTGTTGCTCCATGTTGAATTGGGCAGTCTCTGGAAAATACTTCGTGTCAAACATATCGCGAAATGTCTTCCATTCGATCGGCTGGGCAAGACGGCTTTCTTCCACCTTCCACCATACTCGGGCGTTATTAGTAAGTTGCAGCTTCGCAACCCATACCCAAGCAATGTTTGGCACTTGTGCTGCTGCCAGATTGTCTTCGATCGACTGAGCCCATTCTTTATCTTCCAAAGGGCTCTCTTTCCCAGAAAATTTCTTAGGATGCAGTGCTCGGAAATGCTTCACTCCAGGTGCTTCCGCTTGTGGACGGTTCATTAGTATGGCAGTCTGTTGCTGCTGTCCCTCTAGGAGGCTCTTAATTGCCTCAAGCAGTACCGTCTTCTCGTTGATCGGAGTTACAAAAGTAGGCGTAAGTGGAAGAGGTGGTGGTGTGGTGTTGCCGATCACGTTGGTGCCAGTATTGTTCAGGGAATCCATAACCTTGAAAGAAAAATAGGGTTAGGATAGATTCAAAGACTATGAAATATAAAGAATGTTTAGTTGCCGAGTCTTATAATTCTTATGTTATATTGCTTAGGACTTTATGCAGAACTGACCTGCATGGTAGGGTTCCATGCAGAACTGACCTGCATGGGCCGCCAACAAAACCTGTCACGCCCCGCTTCCCAGATTACGGCAAGGAGACGTGACGGGTCACGCGACATATTTACTCAGAAGTAAACACGCTAAGCGTAAATAAGAAATATAATGTAAATGTGCACAAGAAAGACATGAGATGTAAAAGAACAACAACTTTTTATTTATTAAACATTCTTTACAATGCAACTGAAAAGTAAATACAATATGGAATGCAATGCCTAAACAATGGCATGAACTGAAAGTAAAGTATATACAAGTGAAATAAAGCTCGGGGTCTTCGATGAACTGCACCAAGTCTTCTGAGCTGGGATCGATCTCCAGAGAGTCGGGTCCTCCTGACAACATTCCAAAGAAAGAATAGAAAAGGAATGTCGTCAGCGAACAATTGCTCGGTAAGTCCCAAAAAGAGATAGAAATAGAATAGACAGATGAGAGTATAACTGATATAATGTATGTTTGTTATATTATCGCTGTTATTTGTAGCTTGGTACAGAATATGCCAGTGTATACGAGATGAGTCCAACTATTCCGGGGACTAAGGTATACGGAGCACAAGGAACCATTAAGCCACGGGACAACAACAACGGATATTCAAGTTAGGTGTATTAAAGTGACTATTATCGTGCCAATTTTAACACATTCCGTACCAATCTACACCTTTTAAACCCCGTAATGTTTATTGTATTGTTATGTAGTGATTTGTAGTTATAAGACTTGCCGAAACCATGATATCAATTGTTCATGTAAACGGATAAGGATAACGGATAGTCATGTAGACAAGTCAATGTATATCCATGGTTCGGTCAAATCAAGTCATGTTGATATAGATGGATTCATGCTGTAATGGAATTATATTAAGTATGGATTGTATTCGGATTAAACTGAGACTCTTTCTGAGTCAGACACTTAAACAGAATTGAAGTCCTGAATTAAGTTTTGGAGTTATCGGTAAATGCTGCATATGGACGGCAGGATTTATGCTTTTTTCCCAGACAATTACCGTATTGATAACCCCGTTTTAGTTGTCTATCTTAAATAGGCAAGCACCCACATTCTCCGGCTCTCTGAGGCTCAAGAGAATTGGTCTCGCTTAAACCTATATTTACTAGGGTCCTTATTGTAAATTAATATAACTTGAGGGGGTTTTATGAAAAATAGTTTTGATATATTTTCAAAATAAATCTCAAGTATTTATTTATCGTCTTTAGGGTTTTCATAGATGTAATTTTTATAAGATAGGATATTATAGTGGATATAAACCTAAATTGAATAGTATATGGTATTTTCATGTAAAATGACTTGTATTGATTTATGATGGGAGTTTCATGAAATTTGGGATTCCTTTGTTTAGAAAACATGGATATTTTTATGTATATTTAAAATCGATAGGTTGATAATATTATATATAACTATTCGAAAATAAATTTATTTATTAAATAGAAATCACGTTTTATTAAAAATTGTAATATAAATTCTATCGAGATCGTATGCTCCGTGAGGAGGTCTGCATCTTGCCCTACTAGTTCGATGGATGTGCGATAACCCACACCAACCAAATCGGATTCCCTAAAATGGGTTGTAAGGACATAATTGTATGGAATTTGATTAAAACAATTAAAAGAAATAAGGTTTTGATAGTTTATGGTATTTAACTGTAAAATTCGCTTTAGCCACAAAAAATATTGTTTTCAAACCATCGTGCTATGTCATGATGAGTGTTGTGATGAGGTAGGTCATTACATCGTGAGTTTTCTAAAGGTAATATGAGCAATATGATGAATTAATGTCGTAGGTAAAGTTTGTAGTATTTAAATGAAATGGTGTAATACAAGTTATATAACATTTTATTTTGAATTGAAATTTGTTCTAAATATTGTTTTATGGTTGCTAAACAAAATATTAAGAGATGGTTGATTTGTTATTAAGAAAAGTTGGGTTTTTAATGAAATTAGAATCGAAAATCTGAATAACTCCGCTTCCAATGAGTTTTAATGAGAGATTGTTTTAGAATAGAAGAGAGGAGATGAGAGGGAACTTACGGGTTTGGAGAAGAGAGAAGAGATATAGGAACAAGTTGTTTCTTCGTGGAGTCATGGTGTCGCCGGATTTGTCCTGAATCGTCACCGGAACTTGACCTTGGGTTCACTCCACTTGTATAACTTTTTGGACTTGGAAAACTTTGAGAGTTTTGACAATGGATTTCAGAATAGAGAGGGATAGAGTGTGGGGTGGTATTTATAGAATAGAATTAGGGTTTAGGGTATTAAAATGAGAAATAAATGCCTTAAAATTTGTTTTTAAAGCTCATTTTAATTCTCTGTTAATGTGTAGGAAAATCAAACAGAAGAGGAGTAGTGGGGGGAGGCCAAAGGGTGTTAGGGTGAAAACAATTGAGCATTTGGGATGGAGGGCCCGGCGGCGCCGACCCAATAGGGAATCTCGCCGGCCATTTGGGTTGGGGTGGGTCTTGGATTGAAGCCACGTGTCATGTTCAGTACAAATAACATTTTCCACATGTTTGATTTTAGTGACTTTTCATTTTTACGTGTATTGCACGTGTCAACTTTTGGGCTTCCAAAAAGTTTAAAAGAAAAATCATTAAAAATAATATGTGGCTGATGGGATTTGAACACAGGGGCTACGTCACAGCAGTATAAGGCTTTACCAATGAGCTACAAGTTGTTTCTTGTTGTTCTAAAATAATTTAAATACTTATAGCATACACAGGGTTGCAAATACTCCATTTAGTACCTTAATTTTAAACAATTATTTGTACATTATAAAAAGAGTCGTTACAAACTCTTTTAGCGTCTGAAAACAACGCGGAGGAAATGGGGGCAGAATCGACGCTAAAATCCCCCTAACTTCCAGAAGACCCGATCGATAGGCTGTTAAATGAAGCCTTTCAAAAAAGTAAAGTTGACCGAGAACGCGAAACAGCCATATACGAAAAGGGTAAGCGTCAGCGTCAGGACAAAGAAGCGGCGGCGAGGATAAGTCGTAAAGTACTCCAACCAAACCAAAGCATACCTGCTACAAATAAGGGCAGGCTCAAAGCAGAGAAGCGGTTCGCCAAAGCTCTGTCAATGGAGATGAAGCTGCCACTTCTCGTAAGAAACACTCCCGGGGTCATATGCCTCGAGGGAGAAGATTCACATCCGAACTTCTGCCTATATCATCGGAGGGTCACCCATCCCACTGAGGAATGTAGTGCCTTCAAGAAGTGGTGGCAAGAACACGTTGCCCTTCAAAAACACTTCAAGAGGATGAAGCGCGAAGCTCATGCTTGTCGACGGAAAAATAGTGCGATAAACGCGTATGAAGAAACGACTGGCAACTGTCATATGGTTGGTACCCGTTCGGAAGAGGAAAAACCCTAAGTTCTTACCTTCAGGAGCGATTCTGAGGACGAAATACCCCTCAGCCCTCCCTTCAAAGACTCCCCCTCTGAAATAGAAGAGAAGGAGAAGAACTGCAAGAATATTCAGCTGCATAACCGTACGCTGCCTGAGAAGAAGCTCGGACCAATAAACAAAGGTTCGAGCAAAAAAGACAAAGGGAAAGAAAAAATTTCTGAGGAAATTGCTCTCGACGATGGAATTGTCAAAGAGCTCACCGCAAAGGACCCGCCTAAGAAAAATAATGTGGATTAGAAAGTCCTAGCACATCTATGAAAAATACCCTCACAACTGAGCATATTGGATGCTCTCCTCCTGTCCAAACAGGCACAAGATTCTCTGATTAAGGCATTACAAGATTCTGATCGGTTCCAAGCTTTCTTCGCGGAAGAAAAGATGAAAGATGAGCTGGTAAAGGTCCACACGGCCGACATTACATTCAGTGATGAAAATCTCTTCCTCGGTACGTGCGAACGTAATCTCCCGTTATACGTCACTGGGTACTGCTACAACATCAAGATAGGGAAAATCTTTGTCGACAACGGATCCTCCGTCAACCTTCTCAATGTGGAGGTGCTGAAGGAAATTTGCATGAACGTTCAGCACCTTGTCCGAGATAAAATTACTATCTCCGAGTTTGACTCACAGTCGTCACGGACGCTTGGGTCCGTAATACTGATGTTAAGTTTCGGGATGCTCATCACCGAAATCAAATTTCACGTAATTGATACCAAGACTTGCTATAACACTTTACTCGGCAGGCCTTGGTTACATGAGTACAATGTCATCCCTTCTACACAACATCAGTGTATGAAGTATTTCAAGGATGGCTCGGAGTACACAGTCATAGGGGAGCTAAATCCGTTCTCCGTAAACGAGGTCCGAAAATATGAAGACGCAAAGTACTTCCTACCAGAATTCGAGGACACAAAAATGTGCCACAAGCCGGAGAATAAACAGAAGTTTGTCACTACTATCCCGATCTTTGGGAGCGATATCGAGGAATATTAAGAAATAGCCTACTCGGGACAATCGCAAA
Source organism: Agapanthus africanus (assembly GCA_030015575.1). Lineage (NCBI taxonomy): Eukaryota > Viridiplantae > Streptophyta > Magnoliopsida > Asparagales > Amaryllidaceae > Agapanthus > Agapanthus africanus. The sequence continues at coordinate 695,610,709 of JASDDO010000022.1, read as the reverse complement.
AGGAAAATAACATGCCCGAACCATCTACTTCTATTTTGGTTTTTGGCAGCGACTCAGAGGACGAGGCCAACAAAGTGTTCTCCATCCGCCCATCATTGCAAACTTTTGCCGGAGCAGATCAAAGTCTGCAAATCACAATGGCTCCGCCTTAACCCTGCAAGGAACTTGATGTGCTCCATACATACAGCATACAAGAACTACAAACTTTCTACGTGCTTCCCAGGCGAAGAGGTGAAAAAGCTATCCTCTTCTACCAATCCACGGAAAATAAAGTAGAAAAAGAAGTCTGGCATGGTGCCGATTTTGCACTCGACAGGCATCACCAATCTTTATGCCAAGATACTATGCGGAGGGATTGAAAAGGCTGTTAAGATACCAAGGTGTACCCCTCGAACAAACTGTTCGACAAGCCCAATTCTACAAAAAGATTTGGGATATTCCCGGGACTCAGCGAAAGAAGCCCAATGTGAAGATGGAGACAACCGGGCTTAGATACTTTCGTTCCAAGAAATAGGAGCGGTTCCACAGTTTCCGCATCATAAACAGCTCCAGTGAAGGGGAAAATGCTCTTCCAAATAGCCGTGACGTTGAAACATAGCAAAATCCCGCTCTAAGAACGTTAAGTCCATCACTCGAAGAACAAATAGACAAGCTAATAAAAGAAACTTGCCAAAAGAGCTGAGATAATCACAGCCGCGAAATGGCCATTTATGAAAAAGTCAGGATGTAGCATCTGAATCAGCAATCTTCGGAGAAGGAAAACTATAAGGCTCTTTATCTCCGGCCCACCGTATGTTCTTGTGAATGGGGAAAATCCTGAATTAAACGCAAAAACATGGCAAAGAATGCAAATAACGTTCAATAACAACAAAGTGGATCCAAGACGCCATGCAATCGAGAAAAACTCGGTTGGAGCCCGTCCTTTATAAAGAAGATGGGTCGGAAATACTCTTTCCCCCAAGACAAGACAAGAAAAATATTCAACCTTGTCATGAAGCATAAAATGTTGAAGCTTCCGGAGTTTCGGCATCCTGAACAAATAAACGAGGTCCATCATCCGGATTATTGCTCCTACCACCGAGCAATAGGTTATCCTCTTGAAGACTTCTTTACTTTTAAAGACCGGGTAGAAGACCAATATCAAAAAGGCAGGTTCACTTTATCCGACTGCTGGAGGGTAACCCCACCGTAAATGCATGAACCAAAGAGGACCTATACCGTGACGATAGGACCGGCTCAACATCAGGAATGGAAGCGAACTCGTACCTGCCATATGATAACACTCTCAAAAGAGGGAGGGCACGAGACTATAGATGACCTCCACATGTGCTTCGCAAATGAAGACGAAAGGGGTGATCTTAGAGTTTTCACCAACACCAAAAGAGCTGGAAGATGGGATACACACCACGGCGGACAACCTAAGAAAAATTGACTTAGGGACAGAAAATTATCCGTGGCCGACATTCATCAGTGATCTACTATCTAAAAAAAGGTAGCCACGTTAAATGACGTGCTCATTCAATATAAAGACTGTTTCGCGTGGAACTATTCCGAAATGCCAGGTTTAGATCCAAAGGTAGCAGTGCATAAACTGACCATATCGCCGGATATAAAGCCAGTCAAATAGGCGCCAAGAAGAATGCGGCTCGAACTTGAGATTAGTATCAACGCTGAAGTCAAGAAACTAATCGACTCCGGCTTCATCCAAGAAGTTCAATTTCCCGACTGGATCGCTAATATCGTTCCAGTGATGAAGATAAATGGGACGGTGCGCATCTGCATGGACTTTCGGGATCTCAACAAAGCTTGCCCGAAGGATGATTTCCCAGTACCTGTTACCGAGCTGATGATCGATAACACGTCTACCCATGAGGTCTTCTCCTTCATGGATGGACCAAAATCATACTGCTTTCCAAACCCCATTGGGCATATTCTGCTATAAAGTGATGCCCTTCGGTTTGAAGAGCACTACCTACCAGAGGGCCATGACAAAGATCTTTGATGACCTCATACACGAGATCGTTGAATGCTACATTGACGACCTTGTGGTGAAGAGCAAATCTCACGAGGAACATTCGGAACATCTAAAAATAGTGTTCCGACGTCTTAAGAAGTATAATCTGAAGTTGAATCCTCTAAAATGTGTGTTTGGGGTCTCCTCAGGCAAATTCCTAGGATTCATCATACGACACCGGGGTATTGAAATCGATCCCTCAAAGATCAAGACGATTATGGAAATTCCCACACCAAGAACTCTCAAACAGTTGCGATTTCTTCAAGAAAAGATTGCATATATCCGGCGGTTCATATCCAACCTCTCCGGAAAATGCCGTCCCTACAGTCATTTGATGAAGAAGGGGACCCCGTTCGTTTGGGATCAAAAATGCCAAAACGCACTGGACGAAATCAAGAAATATCTGCAAAATCCGCCGGTATTGACCGCTCCGGTTTAGGAAAAACCCCTTATCCTATACACAACGGCCCTTGAGAGTTCACTAAGGGTGCTATGGGCACAAGAGAATGATCAGGGAAAGGAAAGAGCTCTGTACTATTTGAGTCGAGTTCTCCTGGAGGGAAGAAAACAACTACTCCCCCATCGAAAAACATTTCCCGGCACTGATCTTCGCAATAACAAAACTCAGACATTACACCTTGGCACATGAGGTCCATCTCATATCAAAGGTGGATCCTCTCAAGTATCTAATGCCGAGGGACATACGAACAGGAAGGTTTGCCAAATGGGCCCTCCTCCTGATGGAGTTCTCGATAACGTATTATCCCCTTAAAGCAGTGAAAGGGTAGGCCATTGCCGATTTTTTTGCAGAGCATCTGATACCAGCTGACCCCCCTTAAATTGTGAGTTGCCAGATGAACATGTGTTTGATACAACTGAAGGAGAAAATGATTCCCAATGGGAACTCTACTTCGATGGAACATCCTCCATGAAGCAACGAAAGCGAAACACCCCCATAATCAAAGCCGGGGTGGGCCCTATCTTCATGACCCCGCAAGGAGGGATATTGCATTACGCCCTTTCCTTAATGGAGCCAAGGACTAACAACGAAGATGGATATGAAGCTTTGATAGCAGTCTTCGAGATCGCTATCGAGATGGGAATTAAAGACCTCCTCATATATGGAGACTCCCAGCTGATTGTTAGCCAAGTAAATGGCGACTATCAGACATGCAAGCCAGAGCTGATAAAGTATGGCGAAAGAGTGCAGCAACTGCTGATACAAATCCCCTCCTACATCCTGAAGAGTATACCGCATGAAGAAAATAGCAAGGCGGATGCATCGGCCAAATTGGCTAAGGAACTGGCCGATGAAGATTTCGATAGCGTAAGGATCATTGTGCAAAGTCACAGGATTCTCGCGCCAACAAATATATCTTCGGAAGACCTGATAGACCCATCCGAAAGAAAAGAAACGACCGAACAAGTAGCCCTTCAAATAGAGGACGGAGAAAAGGTCAAGGACTAGAGGGAAGTTTTCATAGACTACTTCAAATCCCGACGAACGCCCAAAAATACGTCGTTTAGACATCAGCTCATGAAACGAGCTTTGTTTTTCACCTTCGTCAATGATACTCTTTATAAGAGATCGTTCTACTGTCTGTGTCTAAGATGCCTGGGACCAGAAGAAGCGAAGAGAGTCGTCCAAGAAACTCACGACGGAATCTGCGGTTCTCATCAAGCTGGGTCAAAGATGAAGCCGAAGATAAAAAGAATAGGTTACTATTTGCTCACAATGATTCAGGACTGCCTCGAATATGCGAAGCAGTGTCACTCGTGCCAAATTCACAGGGAGTTCATCCACCAATATCCAAATCCGCTACACCCAACAGTAGCTAGCTGGCTGTTCAAAATACGGGGAACGATATAATTGGCCCCATTGAACCGGCATCGTCGAAAGGACATCGATTTATACTGGCTACGACCGACTACTTCTCCAAGTGGGTAGAAGCAGTACCACTAAGGGTGGTGAAGGCTAAGAATATCCTCCATTTCTTCAGAACCCATGTTATCTATCGGTTCGACACTCCGCGACGGATAATCTCGGATAATGAGCCAGCTTATAGAAGTCATAAAATCAACCGCTTCACACAACAGCATAAAATAGATTGGAGATATTCTTCAGTCTATAATTCTCGGGCCAACGGTCTAGCTGAAGCTTTCAACAAGACCTTGATAAAGATTATAAAGAAAATGGTGTCTAGAAACAAAAAATATTGGCACGAAAGGCTGTATGAATCTCTTTGAGCGTATCGAACAACGTTCAAGACGGTCACGAATACAACACCATATGCATTTTATTCGGCACGGAAGCAGTGTTTTCCCTGGAACTAGAACTCCATTCTCTATGAGTAGCGGTCCGATACGAGCTGACAGATGAAGAAAATGCTCATCTTCGGCTTGAGGAGCTCGATGTCCTCGATGAAACTCACCTTATAACTCAACAAAATCTGGAGACTTATAAGGCAAGGATAACATGGTCATACGAAAAATTGAACAGGTCGAGAACATTCCACCAAGGCGAACTCGTGATAGTCCTCAAAAGACCCATGCTCCCTAATCGTGCAAAACGAGGGAAGTTCGAGCCGAACTATGAAGGCCCGTACATCATTGACAAAGTCTATCAAGGTGGAGCCTACCTGCTCATGGATATGCATGGAAAAAGACCCTTCTGGCCAATAAATGGCCGATTCCTCAAAAAATACTACGCTTGATGAGTCACGACTTAGGTCAATGATAGATGATGACGCTCGTGTCCGCTCACTATCTTCCTGAGTCAGAACTCCGAGGGTAGTATACAAAAAGCTTCGTCGCCTCGAAAACGATGACAACGGACCGAGAAGTCCTTAAACTAACTATCCGCCTCAAATATGGCGATATTGGACCGAGATGTCCCTAAACTAACAATGGACAGAGATGTCCTTAAACTAACAACGGACCGAGTTTTCCTTAAACTAGAACTTCGCCTCAAACATGGCGATAACGGACCGAGATGTCCCTAAACTAAAATTTCGCCTCAAACATGGCGATAATGGACCAAAATATCCTTAAACTAGCACATCGCACCCAAATACGGTGATATGCCCCCTTGAGATCTATATTGCAATCGAAGTCCTAACGGCGAAAGTTGCAACTCAAGTCCCACTGGCTACACGGCTACTCCAGCGATGAAGCCACCCCCAAATCCCACCGGAAAACAGATGGGTCACCTGCGACGAAGCTAATTTTGAGAGTTTCACCATTCGAAGAAAAAAAAAGGTATGTCCACAAGCGAAATGGGCGTGGATGAAAACCCGAAAGGGCACCATGAGTAAAAACAGCAGGACTGCCGGCGAGATTCGCAAAAACACAAAAGGGCGCGATCTCGGAAAAAAAAAACCTGCGTGAGATCCTTACGACTCACAAAGGAGCAACACACTTAGGAGTCCCCCCGATCCCTAAGGAGAAAATACACATACAAGATCCTCATGACTCGTAAGGAGAATTTTCCATATAAGACCCTCACAGCTCATAGAATTCAAAAGTCTTAAGCTACAGTGATCTGAATCTGTTCTTAAGATGTCATATTCCCCTAATATTGCCCTACATGGATCTTATATTGACCCTTGTATACAATGCACGGGCACAAATAAATATTCTCTCACCAAGTTCTACCAATGGCCATAAATGTCCCCATATGGTGAACGACACTTATAAGTTCTCTCGACTTATAAGGAGAAAACACTCTTGTAAGATCCTTACGAATTACAAGAGAAAACACACTTAGAAAGTCTCACGATCCCTAAGGAGAAGATGCAACTACGAAATCCTCTCGGCTTGTAGGGAGAAATACCTTTATGAGACCCTTACGACTCATAAAGTTAAAAAGTCTTAGTCGATAGGATCCTAACCCTGTTTGCTAAGCCATCGTTGTTACGATTTGCTCCTGGCAATGTTCCAGTTGTAGCAATACTGATGCCTAAATAGGTATCAAATTTCAAGTTCTCTCACGGCAGATGATGATTCGCTCCTGGCAATATCCCAGTGGTAGCGATGCTGATGCTATGATTGGTATCAGATTTCAAATCCCTAACTAAAAAAAATATAAAAATAAAAATAGCCGAAATGGTAGGGCAACTCGCAATAAAAAGCAGCGAGTAAAAATAAAAAAATAGCCGAAATGATTGAGCAATCGTGAATTTCGCGATATAAAAAGCTGAAAAGATAGAGTATCGTGGAAATAAAAAAAATAAAATAAAATTTCCTCTGCCTTGCAGATAGGTCTACACCGACCTCTGTATACAATCTATGGGCACAAATGAAAGAAAGGAAACCATATTTTCCCGCCAGGCTCCATCAAAAGGAGAGCCATATCTCGACGGCAACATTTACGGCCTAGTAATCAGTTCAACGTTCTTCTCATTCCAACAGGGTGCAGACGTGACGTCAACAAAGCTCCAAGGAGCCAAATCAAAATGGAGTAATGGCAAAATCCTAGATCCAACCTGGCGTTCCTTCTCATTCCAGCAGGATGGAGACGCAACGTCATCATCAGTTATAAAAGAACCAAGGGTTGAAGAAAAAAGGAGTAATGGCAAAATTCTAGCTCTAAGTCTTGACGGTACATATACAACCTAGAGACTATCCTAGCGTTCTCCCTCATTTCAGCAGGATGCGAACACAGCTATCAAATGAAACTGGAGCAATGGCATATTCCTAGCTTCGGACTTCAATCGCAATACACACAACATAGAGGTCCTACAGATATCCACCCTATTTCAGTAAAAGAATCGGCGTGACATCGTCAAAACAAAAAAACAAAGTGACGGCATATTCCTAGCTTCGGGTCTTGACGGCAACTCATATAAAGCCCGAAAGGCTATTGGAGATCATCCCACCCCAGAATGGTGCGGTTATGACTCATCGGGGCTCCAATTTGAGCCTAATCTCAAGAAAAAAGTGTCATGGAAAATTCCTAATGCTTGCTCTTCCGACGGTAATATAACCTAAGGGGATTACTTGAAGACATCTTGTCCAGCCTCCGAAGGGATCAGAGACACGACAGTAGCGGGGTTACTCGAACAACGGCTTAAAAACTGCATATCGAGGAATATATCAGCCAACGCGACAGTACCACGTACTAAAACCATGGTACCACAAACCTAACAGACCTCTGTCGTAAATGGAATTGGGGTTATCTACATACAACGTTAGGATAAGTTTGCCTGTAAACCCAAGAGTGGTAAACTAAAGAGACTTCGAAACGAGTGAATAAACTACAAACTCCGAAATGAGTATATAAACTAGAGACTCTGAAATGAGTGCATAAAGTACAAACTCCGAAATAAGTAAATAAACTACAAACTCTGAAATGAGTACAGAAACTAGATACTCCAAAATGAGTACATAAACTACTTCGCGCCAAATCAAGACAATCAAGAAAAGAAAAGTGCAGATATGAAAGGAAAAAGGGCTTATCATTCATAGTTCAGAATAGACTACACAGTGATGATAAGAACGATTTTAAAAAAAGGCGACTACATCATCTGAGGTCTACAACAGCAAGACGCTAAACTCCGGACACGGATTCTCAAACTCAAAAGCAAGTTTGAGCAGTGTGCCTTCAGCTTCATTGACTATCTTTTTGTGTATCTTCTCTCGGATGCAAGCGTCAGGGTCACCACTGTGTCCTCCACAATCTGAGATGCTGATACTATTGCTTTCTGCTGAAAGACGCAGTGCAAGATGGTGACGAGATTATCTCTCTGTTTCTTTGAGATCAAACCCATCAAGTATACTGAATGTACCTTATCCTCAGCATCATCGAGCGCTTGAAGCGGCATAACCTCAAGGCACCCGGGTATAGCTTCCCAGATCGACCCAACGTCGATCTTCAAAAATGCATAACGGCGGGGAAGCAATCGACCGTTGTAATCATCAAAGCGACACATCACCGCATCGTATTGGGCGTCTGTGAACTCCTGGCCTTAGCAGAGGCCTTGTATGCAAATTTCCTCATAAGAAATAATCTCTTCAAGATCGTATAGACGACCAGCCATGATACCTAAAAAAGGGTGGAGAGTTGGCGATTAACATATTAAAGTCACTACAGTGGGCCCCACAAAATTAGGGTGAGGGCTCATCAATGATGAGACATGTGCCCATTGTAAGAATCCGAAAAGATTCTCATTAAATAAATAGTGCTCATTAAACGGTGGAGTTAAAAAATCCCAATATTCCCCAAAAGGCGGGCTCTTTAAAACAAACAACAGATTAAAATCTGTGAAGAAAAAAAAGAATTAAAACCCCAAAAATAATAATAATAATAATAATAAAATATACAAGAATGGTAAAGGGAATAAAATTCCCAAGATTCTTAAGATCTAAATCAGAGCCAAGCTCTGCAAAAAAAAAAAAGGAAAATGGAATTAAATTCCTCTAAACAGTAGGATCAAATCCCGGAACAATTCCCATGCTAAAAGAATTCATGGGTTGATTGATAGAATTAAAGTCGAGGATAAGTGTCAAGATTGACAGTAGGGTAAAACCCTAAATAAGAGAGTTAAAAATTCTCAAGTCTTGGATGAGAGCATTAAAATCCATGATCTGTAAAAAGAAAGTTTTTAGATCTCCAAAACATCGATTCAAAAAAAAGAAAAAAAGAGAGAGAGCTAAGCTCTGCCGAAACTGATAATGAACATAAAATCCAAAACTAAGAAAGTATATATGCTCAAAAGGAGTTAAGAGCTAAGCTCTGTTCATAATTCTTACCAAGAAATCTGGCAGAGTTCTAAGAGACAGGGATCTAGGCTCTGGGAAACGAGAATTAAATTCTCAAAAGAAAGGAAGGTTCAAGAAAGAAGATGAAGAGATGACAGTCATCTCAAGGGCCAAAGGCCCTATTTATAGGATGTAAAGGGACGGTTCAACTCCCTAGAAGATCGAACGGTGGAAAAAGTGACACCGTTGCACTCACGTGTGAGCCACGTAAGAACAACGATGGGGGGCATTTGTTCTCCCAAAATTTAAACAATATAAAAAAGAGCTAAGCTCTGTTAAGTTTTGAGGCAGCGCCTCATGTGCCCTCACGAGGGCGCCAGTGCCAGCACCAACCCCTTAGGATTACATGCTATGGTGGCACCGCACGTGAAGATTACGTGGGCGCTAATGTGAAAAGCACAGGAGCGCTTATTATATAAGAATTAAATTATTATATGGCACCGCACATGCTCCTTACGTTGGCGCCAATGTCCAAAACACATGAGCGCATAGAATCAAATTCTTAAGCGGCGCCCACATGCATAATACGTGACCGCCGACGCCCAAATTAAAACCAAGTAAAATTAAATTCTGCAGGGGATATTTTCCTAAAAACTGGGATACTCTCTCTTAAACGGAGCCGTTGGATGAAAGATCCAACGATGATGATAAATCATCAGATAATAGAATAAAATTCTATTAAGGGAAAATATTCCCCTAATCTTTCTAAACGAACAGAAAATTGTTGGATCAAAGATCCAATGAAATGTGAAAATATTTCCGTATATTTTTCTTAAGAAAAGAAATATGTTCTCTGTAAAACAGAGAACCCTTGGATTAAAAATCCAATGGTGATAAAAAATCACCGTTCAATAGAATAAAATTCTATATATGGGAAAACATTCCTCCAATCTTGTTAAAAACAAGAAAATATATTCTGTAAAACAGAAGTCCTTGGATCAATTGGAATCTCTCGATGAGAGATTTTCTCAAAATTAATTAACAATTTGCCTCCAATATATAAAGGACTCGAGACTTCAAGTCTCACACACCATAGGGAACCACAGAGACAGAGAGAGGGAACCCCCTAAAAGCTTCAGCAGAAAAAATACAGCGAGCTCTCAAAAGAACAGAGAATTCAATTCTCAAGGAAGAAGATCCTCCTTCTCAAAAACCCTAGGTAAAGAAAAAGAAGAGATAAAAAATATCTCTTTTACCTATCATATCACACATAAGGGTTTAACCCTTTTAAAAGAACTTAGTTCTTTCTCTGGATCTGAGATCCACAAGACAAGTCTTCCATAAGTTTAGAATTTAATTCTCATCGTGAAGATCTTGTTCTTGAGAATCAAACATTCTGGGAAGAACAAGTTTAAAAAGAAAGAAGATGGAGTCCATAATACTCCAGGAACTTAATTCTTTTAAATCAAGAACTTAGTTCTTTAAAAACTCAACCCAAAATCCTCAAAAAAATAGTGGTTTTGGTGATCGTTAATGGTCAAAATACCATTGACAGAGGTTTAACCTCTCTGAAAACATCAACAGAGATTAAATCTCCATATAAGAAAAACTCAGCACCTCACGCGAAAAACACATGGGCGCCCAAGATAGAAGTTCAGCGCCTCATGTGCTTCCCACACGGGCGCCTTCAAACATAGGCCTAGCGCCTCACGTGCTTCCTACATGGACGCCCTCAAACAAAAGCCCAGCGCCTCACGTGCTTCCCACGTGGGCGTCCAAGACAGAAGGCCAGCGCCTCACGTGAAATACACGAGAGCGCTTAATTAAAGTGCTTAACACTTCATATGCAGCCAAAATGGCTGAGTGCTTAGCACTGATTGGGCAGCGTCCAGCGCCGCATGTGCACCTCACGTGAATGCCATAAAAAGTGTTTAGCACTTCATGATTAGTCAAAACGACTAAAGTGTTTAACATTCATTGGGCAGCGCCCATAATTGAATGCTTCATATGATACTCATGTGAGCGCCAGAAGCTTCAAACAATTGCTCAGCACTTTTTCATAAAAACAAAGGGCCTGAACAAACAGAGCCCAAATAAGTGCTTAGCACTTTTGAATAAAAAAAGAAAAGACTAAGCCCAAATTGGCTAAGTCTCTGAATTTTTCTTGCAGGTGAACCCAAATACTCTTTTGCTGGATTTTAAGTAAAAATGATCCTAAAATGTTGTTAAGTTGATCTTAGTCTCAAATAAGACTAACGTATCCTTAGCGAAAACAAACCGAGTCCAAATGCTCACTTATATATTTAAGTTGATCTTAATCTCAAACTAGATTAACGGTCCATAAATAAAACAAAAATATTTTTTTGAACAGTAGGAAGATACAATCTAAGTTTTAAACCCCGTCAAGCAAATCCTTGACCCAAATCCAAATCTAAAATATACGGATTTGGACTAATCCGCGCTCTACGGGCGACGACATAAACTAGTCTCCGTATACAATCCACGGGCAACCAAAATAAATAAAAATAACACACGACAAGAAATGAACTGCTGAAGAAGGAGAAAGTGGTTATCGCAATGCAATAACGTAATTAACTGTAGGGTCTTGCGCCTGCAGGGAAGAGCGTCCTCACAATCAAAAACCTCTCACAAACAAGGGGGTTGATGAAGTCTGCTACAACGGTCGCGTCTGTCCAAACCTCCGATATATGGTATCATAAATCAACTTGGTATCTTCGGAGAGCTGGATGGATAATTCCAAAATAGTATATGCCCCCAAATTCAAGCAAGACGATCAATCCCAGTCCGTCTCTGTTTTCGGCGATAAACACACTTTCTTTGCCCTACAATCGATGTGATCATGGAAAGTGCCAAGAAAATACATTCCCAAGACAACATTATAGCTGCCAGTATCAATCACCAAGAAATCCGCGAATAACTCCCGTCCACAGATAACAATCGAGCAATCCTTGTACTCACTACTAGATATAATTTTCCCATTCTCAGTGTGTATGTCCCGGCAAGTAGACAGGGCCGCATATGGAATAGAGTGTGCACCAATAAACTTGGACGACATGAAGCAATGAGATGCACCGGAATCGAATAATGCTAATACTGGAAAATTATAAACGAGCTGAAACAACTTCGTCTGAAGCTTTAGCCTCTACGGCCGTCAAAGTGAAGGCCCGTGGTTGGTTAGGCCCCTGAGTAATATTCTTCTGCTGTGCTCTCGGAGCATCACCCTTCAACTGAACTCTTGATGGACAAGTTCGATGATGTAACATTTCAGAAAATAAAATATTATTTTTGGGAATTTAAATAATTAAAATAATGAATTTTATGGATATTATAAAAAGTATGGAAATTGGTTAAAGGATATGGTATAATTATATATCGATAATTTGGAAAATATTTGGAAAATTAATATAATTATTGATTTTGAAGGTGTTTAGTTGATTTGGATATTTTATAAATATTTATACAATTATTTGTATACGAGTTTATTACTAAACTCGATTAATACTTCACTAATTATGCATTAACCTCGTTTATGCCATGCAACATGTAATGTTTGCAACACTTGTGTCATTTTTTTTGTTTTGGAAACCATGGCTTCATTTGTCATTTTAATTGTTATTGTTTTTGTTTAAAAGAAAAGATAAAAGAAAAAGAATTTGTGAGATATTTGCATGAAGGGGGGAAATGGAGGTTTGGGCTAGGAGAGGGAGGGAGAGGGAAGGGGGGTTTATCTTCACATCATGACTTATACTCTCTTCACTTCATTCGTCTTCATCTTCTCCTCCTCCTTCCTCCACATCCTCTACCTCTATGCACCACCCTACAAACCACCACAAAACCATATACTCTCTTCATAAATTTTGTGCACAAGCTCCCTTAAAACCCTACGGATCTATCAAGTGAAGATTTTGAGCATTTTGGGCAACTCAAGAAATTTCTTGAGTTGCCACATGACGTATAATTCAAGGCTTTTAGTTAAGTTATTAGTGTTTATTATATCCTTTTGTAGTTAGAGATAAACCGATATGGTTTGGTGATGTTAGAATTTTCCTAGATGAGAGTTAGGAGTTTCTATGAATTTTGAAGGCATATTTGAGGTGTAGTGAGTGTTTTACATGACCTTAGTGATGTTTACTGGCCTAGACCAGAGAATAGAAACCAATACACGATCTTAGAATTTTCCCGTGTCGGTTTTGTGGAGTTTTGAGGATTTACAGGAAATCTGGAGCAACTTGGGATATTATTAAGAAAATCAAACAACTACATTGACCTAGTTAGACCACTAGGAGACCACCACAGAAGAACAAGACCAAAATACTGAAATTGGGCCGGTGACACCCGTTACTGTAGCACTTCTCTCCGGTCAAATTTTGGTGTCTGGTATTGGGTTTTGGTCTGTAGCTCATATTCCTCATAACCTAGCCACTGTATTGTTATTTTAGTCCTTATATACCTAAGAAAAAATATGGGAGTGATTTTCTCAGTTGCCGTATTATGTTTTCCGATATTTGAATTCTTGGTTTTGATATTTGAAATTGGATTTGGTCGTTGGACGTTTGTACATCAACGACAAGGGTTATTTGGTCGTTCTTGCACGCGTAAGCTATAGGTTCTAACCTATAAGAAATTCGTGAGCCGTATCGGTTTTCGGACTTGGTTTTAATAACGTTATGATATGTGTTGATTTGTAGGTACCTTCGCGTGGAATTCCGAGACGACGAAGCACATCAACTTCGACTAAGCGAGGAGGTTGGCAGGTGTGTAGAATTATATCTACGGGGGAAGTCGGGTAGATGGCGTATAGCACCCCCGCAACTATAATGATGAATGACCAATATATATATAAGTTATATTTTAGAGAACCTATGAATGATCTTACGGATATGATCAAAAGAGTGAGTATGAGACGATATGATTAATGCAAGATGACGTGAATTGAGATGTCAATATAATGAGATGAGATGATATTAGCGGATATGCTTGATATAAAGATGTGAGGCGGTATAGATGCATAAATACACGTGCCAAGTTATATAATGATATTAATATCGATGAGATAAGATTGATAGCGATGAGATAAGATTGATAGCGACATGATTTGAGATCGATATCGATATGATATGAGATCGATGTAAATACGATGTGAGCTTGAGATAGAGAGGTGATGAGATCGATAAGATAGGATGTACGAGACCATAGATCCGTATCCTTATCGATTTATAGGACGACAAATCCTTAATCTAGATGGATGCCACCGTACGATGGATTACCATACGCGATGATGATATACCGGATGAATGATCCGCGCTCCTGATTTGAGGATGATAATCGAGGATATTTCTATATCGGATACTATTAGGGTGGATCGCCGACGTAAAGATGTCACATGAACCATACTTATTTCCAAAACTGACGAATCGTATGTATCTTTTAAATGGAAATCTCAAGGGTCGCTACGGATTTTCAAATAGCGTCTTTTCCTCAAAACACCGTAGCCGCCACTTTCAAAACTACGATTCACATCTTTTAAAACTAACCGTATGGTTCATGTGTAGATGTATACCTTATTATAGTTCATGTTTATATTGGAATATCCCCCGTGTGATACGTATCATGTTTCCGGTATTTATTGTTATATGATATCAGCTGCTAGTACACCTGCACAATTACCGATGATGCGCATGTTACACTTACACAGATTTGCCGGCTCACACACATTCATCATCGGTAATTGCCATGCCACTTGCACAGTAGAACTGCCATATCATGATATTATTCATAACTGTAAAGTACATTCATTGTTCGGTACTATCACTTGACCTGCTGCATGATATACTTGATAATGCTCATATTTCTGTTCTATGTTTGCATACATCATACTTTATGGTTATATGGATTGAGATGCTTTTTTCATGAGATTTCTGGATTTGAGAACCTCCGTTATATTTCAAAGGAAATTATGAAATGTTTTAAAAACGTGGTTTCTCGTGATGTGAATTCGAGGCGTCCGCCATTAGTTTTCTCGGTTCTGAACTTGTTTTCGAGACCTGATTCGAGGAGTTGGATGAACCGTCTGTGGGTACATGGTGGGCCCGGTAAGGTACCCCAGGGCAAGAAGATCGTGGGGATGACGATGAGCCTGGCAGGGGGAGCACTACCTACCGGTGATAGTTTGGCGCGGCGGATATCCGGAGGATACCGACTGTGGTCGTGAGATCGGATGGATATGGGCCGATCCGGATTGACGGAGCCTATGGGCCGATCCGGGCTGACGGAGCCCGAGATATGAAGATTTACGTGTCGATGCTGGAAACAGGTTTCATGATGTTTCGAGTGTCGATGTTGGACACTCAGGTTCCATGATTTTGATGTGTCGTTGATGGACACACGTTGGTTGATATCCTCATACATACAGGCAAATGTTTTCATGATGATTCAAGTGTCGATCTTGGACACTCAGGTTCCATGATATTGATTGTGTCATTGATGGACACACATGGATGATATCCACATGCATGCAGGCATATGATTTCAGATGTTTATTTGTTTATGTCATTGCATTGACTCTATTGTTGAAATATATGCATACATGGTCACTCTAGATATCATAGTATTACCTTCATGATATAGTATGACCTAGGAATCGTTGTTTATTCAATTTCTGCCTGCTGATGTTTTCTACTCGCGAGTTGGCAACTCACCCCCGTTGTGCCACAGTTTTCTTGCAGATTCGACCGCTTGGATCAGTAGCGGTATCGCTGGCACACAGTTTCTTTCAGGATGTTTGCTTTGGTAGGTGGGACATATTGGACCATTCCCACTCTTGTACTTATTATTTCTATTGTATCTAGATAAACTCTATCAATCAGAAAATAGACTTTGTATATTGCGAGACTTAGAACGATGGGTGTATGTTCGCTTCTTTGTGTTGTCGATGTCTTGCGTTATTCATTTATTCTTTCTGTGTTGGTCTGCACCGTTGGGAGTTGTATATATGTTTATTGCGTGATTGTGATTCCTCCAATTGGCGAAGAGCTAGCTCCCGTTTGGGGATGCCTATATATTGCATGTATGTGGTTTTGGATCAAAAAATACAAGAGAGGTGCTGCCCAAATTTTTAAAGGACGAAAAATGTTTTCAACTTTAGAATATATATTTCAGTTGAATTTTCATATATCATTATCTATGCATTTAAAGAAAACTTAATTTCATTATACCTTTATTTCAAAATTGCACCTTCACTATTTTCCGCAAAAAAGGTTTAGATTTCTGGGTTTCAGATTACTTGAATTACGTTACGTCTTTAGACGTTGCGTGATTCTCATGCCGGTCATGTGCCAAATTCTGGGACGTGACAGATGATCAGCAGCTCCGCAAATCAGACACTCTCCAAGCTTCATCCGGCACTCCCTCCGAAAATGACCCGGTCGTTGGCAGTAGTCACAAAACACACTTCCTTTCTGATCGGATACAACGTGCTTCTTCATGCGTATAATGCCTCGCTTGTTCACCGGAATGCCTCTTCATACAGGAGCTCGATTTGGCACAAACGTCGGCTTCCGCACTACGGCGGCTTGCTGTTGAATACTCTTCGCTTTCACCGATAAACTCTGCTGCTCCCTGGCTGCCTTGAGAACTTGGGAGAAGGTAGTCAATCCCAGAGATATGATGTGTCTCTGAATCTCTACATTGAAGCTACTCATAAACCTCCGTGCCTTATCTGCCTCGTCGGTAACCAAAAGCCCCGAAAATCGACTGAGCCGAGTCCACTCTGCTGCATGCGCAATAACGGATCCGCCATTCTGTTTCACGTTAGCAAACTTTTTCTTCTATTTCCTCTCGAGCAGACCGCAGAAAGAACTTCTCCAAGAAACTCCGCGAAAACATTGCCCAACTGATTGATTTGGTCAGGCAGGTCTCCTTTACGAGCCACCACTCGCAAGCGTAATCTACCATTTGGATGCGTACTACATCCACCCTTTTCTCATCTGGAATCTACGCGGCGACTATCATATTCTTAGTATCAACTAGCCATTACTCCGCTGGCAATGGTTCCTCCAATCCTGTAAATGTAGATGGACCGAACTTTTTAAAGTCTGCCATGGTTCTCTCACGCTGTGCTGGCCTGGATGCTGTTGCAACTACGTACTGCTGGACTGTCCGCAGACCCTTCTGAAAAGCCTCGGCCTGTCGCTGATTCAGATCAATTTTCTGCTTCTGGTTTTCCAGCATACCACGTACAACACCAAGCAATGCGGTGTCATCAACACGCCTCTGGTATGATCATAAGTCTCTATCCGCCATGATTCTGAAGCTAAGACAATGAAGAAGATTAGCAACGGTAAACAAGATTCAAGAAACAAGATAGCTATAGATTCAAGACTGGCAAGATAGTAATGTGGCAGGACATGATTCTAATTCCGGGTTTCCTGGTTAGTGTATTGGGTTTAATACCCAACTACAAAAGAACCAAACCCGACTAACCTTAAATACTAGGGCTCTGATACAAAACAAACCCTGTCACTCCCTGCTTCCCAAGATATGTAAACTACGACATGTGATAGAGCCAACCATGCTACCTGTGGCTAAGAATGATCCCTCCACAGTCATATTACGGCTGTCTATCGGATATCAAGAACAGAAAAGAATATAATCTAGCTAGTACATGTCCATTGCCACAGTAAATAGAATCAAGAAAATGCATAAAGCGGAAACGAATCAAGATCCAATAAAAAATATCTGAATCATGTCCCAATATGGGCTCACATCAATAAACAAAACTGCGAAAAAAATAAACTAAACATCTCTAATAATACACGTTCAATTCCTCATTGCCCGGCTTGATTGATAAAGTACTCTTGTTCTTCTTGCGATAAAGGTAGAGGAACTGGGCCATGCAAAACCCAGACGTCAGTGCGTAATAATATCAAAATAATAGCAATGACCACGATATAATGATATAAGTAAATAAGATTGTAAATAATAAACACAGATATAAATAGTGAGGTATGTGTGTATGGGTGTGTGATGTGTATCCTAAATCTGTGCTTCTAGGTTATCTATTCTAGAAGTCTTTGAAATCAATTAATGTAATCCTCATCGTAACCCAACAGTATATATCACGTTCATTACCCACGGGACCACGGTAACAGTATTTATTCCGTAACGCCCGAAAACACGGCAAACAATGATTTATTCCGTAACGCCCGGAAAAATAGTAAACAAGTATTTATTCCGCAACGCCCAAAAAAACGGCAAACAATAAAAATATTCTCTTGAGTTACGTTTCGGTTACATTCTTGATTTCCCATTTTCCCCAAGGTTTGTGTTCAATCAGGTATTGCCGATATAAATCTAATGCTAACACAAGATCTAGCAGGTACAGTTCTCATATATGCAGACAACACGTTACGTCCGTCAGGACAACAAGTCAGTAATATTGGCATTAGTAACTAGATCCAAGTAACAAGTCCGGTGATGTGTCGTGAACATGTCATGTGATGCATATTAACCAAATAGATACCCATTGTGAAACTGTAATCAATATCGGAACACGATAAATAATACTTATGCCAGGATACATATGTATCTATCTGTAATAACCATTATACATCCATTACTATGTATGATGCAAACTAGACAACATGTTATACTGATGTAGTAGTATAATGATATCACGATATTTCGGCATGCAACTAGATAAACAATTATCAGTACGGATTATTGGGGTCAAAAATTACACCCCAGTTGACCAAGTCAAAACCAAGATCAACCCCAAGTCAAGTGGGTCCGAGCCCAAGCTCAAGTCAAGACCAAGTATGGAAGGGGCCGGCTCCATGCCAAAAAGGAGGCAATAAATTAGTCTAAATGTAATTTTTAGAAATAAATATATATAAAGTTGGCAGAAAGCCATGTAAACCCCATGATTTATGTGCAAAAAAAGAAATAAGCATATAAGGCATGGGGTGGCACAAGTGCCATTTGGCAAAGCCCAAGGGGCTATATGTAAAATGTGTAGCCTATAAAGGCAACATGATGAAAAAACCAATAACAACTTTTTCTTTCTCTCAAAAGCTAGGGTTTGTGCCTCCTTCCCTTTTCTCAAGGTTCTAAACCTTTTTCCCCTTTTCTGAATTAAATCAAGAGTTTAACTCTTTCTTTCCCAAAAATAAATAGTTTTTCACCATAAAATCCTTGAAGGGGAACTCAAATCTCCCATCAAAACTCTAAAATGAGAGAATTTTAAGTCTTACCCCTATTTTCTTCAAGATCCAGCTAATAAAGAGGAGGAAGAAGGAGACCTATCTTCAAAAATCCCACCTTGGGAAGATTCAAGGTCTAAAAGAAGATCCAGAGCCAAAGGGGAGAAGAAAGGGGTCCCTTTTGATCATTTCCAAAGATTTCTAGGAGTTTAACTCCATTCAAGATCTATTGGAGTTTAACTCCATAAACAAAACTTTTTTTTATATATAGGAGTTTAACTCCATTCAACATCTTTCGGAGTTTTAACTCCATAAATAAAAAAAATTCATCTTTCGGAGTTTAACTCTTTTTTCCGGGGCTAAAAGCCCTTTCTTTTCGCCGGCGTCCAAGCCAGCACCCGCGTGCTGGGCATGTGAGGCGCTAGCCCCCAGCGCCCGCGTGCCGGGCACGTGAGGCGCTCGCGCCCAAGCGCCCAGCACCCACGTGCTAGGCACGTGGGGCGCTGGCACTCACATGTCCTTTGGACGTCATTTCCCCCCTCATTTTATATACACTCCACACTAAAAATACCTCCCCAGTTCCCAAGCGCCCAGCACTCGCGTGCTAGGCACGTGAGGTGTAACAACCCTAAATTTCCTGTACAATTTTCTGTAGAATTTTTTTTCAAAATTTACAGAAAAGGGTACTTTTGCCTGAGCATAAGTTAAATAATTGTTTTGCTTATTAATTACAAGAAGGAGCTTGTAGCTCATTGGTAATACCTTGCACTGCTGAACCAAGCCACCAGAGTTCAAATCCCATACCCATATTATTTTTAATATTGTTTTATTTTGGATTTTTAGAATACCCACAGTTTACAAGTGCATATCTCACAAAAACACCACTACACCATGAAAAGTAACTGTGCCAGAGGGTTAATGGACCGTCGGGGGGGATTCCGGCCGCCTGACTCGGCCGGAATCGGCCAACTCGGCTGGCAGACCAACAGGAAAAGTTTGGCTTTTGGTATTCCCTGCACACCTGTATACTTTAAATTCTTGGACCAGTACCCGAGCCTCTTTAAAACCCTAATTACCCCATTTTATTATATTTTAATACAATTCAACACATTTTTTAACCTTTCACCTACCCTATACCCTAGCCTAACCCTATAAATACAACCCCTAAACACTACCCCCTCACTCTAAAATTCTGAGCAAAACTCTCAAGAAATTTCCTAGAACCTTAGTGTACTTTTGAAATAGCGAAGGGGCGAAGCTCCGACGATTTTTCCGGCGACAACCCTAGGAGATCCCGGCGACGAAACGACGCACCATAAGCTACGTCCACTCCCTCTCCCTCTCCTCTTTAATCTAAACCCGTAATTCCCACCTCCCTCTCTCCTTTGCTACTCTAAAATCATTTTTTAATAAAACCCGACGGAATCGAAGTCAAACCGATTTCCGATTCTATTTCTTTCTAAAAATCCCACTTTTCTTAAACACAACCCTATTAAACCATTACATGTTGACTTTTAATCATTAACAAATATGTTGAACAAGTTTCATGACAATCTATATCATTTTGTAACTTTTATTACTCTTTTTCAGCAAAATACCATGTAGTTTCATTTTGACATTAAATCATCACAATCTTGCTATACCTTTAAGTTAGATCACGAGGTAATGACCTACCTCCTCACAACACTCATATGCAACATAGCACAATACTTTCGGGAACCTAGAATACGGGAAAACGCAACATTTCAAATAAATACCATTTACTAATAAAACAATTTTTACAAGATTTAGTATTTTACAAATCTTTGCAAAGTGTCGCTATAACCCATTTTGGGGAACCCGACTGGGATGGTACGGATTATCGCACATCTCTGGGCTTAGTAGTGCGAGATGCAGACCTCCGCAAAGAGCATTTGGTCTCGAAAGATTTAAAATACAAATATCTTAAGAAAATGATATTTCTAGAAATATAATATATATTAAAATTATTTTTATATAAATATGTATATATATCATTAAAATATCTATTTTGTGATAATATGAATATTCCAACTTTTTCCTAAAAACACAAGAATCACTTTACATTAAAATACCATGAATTCTATACAAATTCAATGTTACAATTAAATACTATGTATTATGAAAAATAGGTTATTTTCACTAGAAACATCACAAATATAAAATCTACATCTATGACAACTCTAAAGACGATAATTAAATACTTGGGGTATATTTTGAAAATTATACAAAAGTATTTTTACATAAAAACCTCTCAAGTTCTATAAATTAACCTAAGGACCCTAGTAAATATAGGTTTAAGCGGGACCAATCTCTTGAGCCTCAGAGAGCCGAAGAAGTGGGTGCTTGCCTATTTAAGGTAGACAACTTAACAACGGTGTTATCAACATGGTAATCGTCTTTGAAAAAGACATAAATCCTGCCGCCCATGTGCAGCGGTTACCGATAACATCAAAACAATCAGGACTTCAATTTACTTTTCTAATTATCCGACTCAGACAGAGTCTCATTATAAATAACTTGACTTGAATATGATTCAAGTACAATCTACAATTCAACATGAATCCATGAGTATATATATTCAATCTATTCAATCTGTTTTGACTGAACCGAACCATGGATATACTTCCATTTACATGATTCTCCAATTACATCCATGATTCTCTAGTTACATCCGTTTACTGATATCATGGTTTCGGCAAGTCATCCAATTATACAATCTATATATTACAATTCAATTACAAGTTACAATACAAACAATACAATCAATACACCGCGGGGTTTAAGGGGTAGATTGGTACGGAAGGTGTTAGAAGTGGCACGAGACTGCAACCATAAGACACCTAACCTATATTCCGCTGCTGTTGTATCGTGGCATAAACGGTTCCTTGAGTTCCTGATACCTTAGTCTCCGGGGCAAGTGAGACTCCTTTCGTATACACTGGCATCCTTCTGTACCAAGCTACAAACAACAGCGTTAATACTAAATACAACAATATAACAATATAATACAACTGTAAAAGCTACTCTCTCTCTCTCTTACTCTCTGTTTATTCTACTTCTCCCTTATCTTTGGGACTTACCGAGCGATTGTTCGCTGATGACATTCCTTCTCTTTCTTCTTTGGAATGTTGTCAGGTGATCTGGACACTCAGGAGATTGAGACTACCAGCGAGGACTTGGATCAACTTGCTTACGACCCAGAGCTCTAGCTTCATTGTACATACTTTACCTTTCTATTATGCCGCTGTTTAGGCTTTGCTTTCATTCAGTTGTATTTACTTTTCCATGCATTGTAAAAAGAATGTGAATAAATAAAATTGCTGTTTTATTATATCTTGTCTCTTGTGCATTTATTTTTATATTGCTTAGATACGCTTAGCGTATTTATTTCAGAGTAAATACGTAGTGGCCTCGTCGCGCCCTCTGCCCGTACACCGGAAAGCGGGGCGTGACAGGTTTTGTTGGTGGCCCATACAGGTCTGAGCTGTATGGAACCCTACCATGCAGTTCTGTTCTGTGTGAACAACCTAAGCAATATAACACAAGAACCAGCAACTAAAACATTCTTTAAAATTCATACCTCTTGAATCTTATCATTTCATATACTTTGAATCTGTCCTAACCCAAAATCCCCTCACCTCTTTTACAATTTTACCAAAACTTTTCATATTTTTTTCATTCCTTTACATATTTTTCATTCACTACCAATAGTTCTGTCACCAAACTTCTCTTGAATCTGTTACACTTTCCTTTTACAAATTTCGAGGACGAAATTTTTATAAGGAGGGTAGAATGTAACAACCAAAAATTTCCTGTAAAACTTTCTGTAGAATTTTTTTTCAAAATTTAAAGAAAGGGGTACTTTTGCCCGAGCACAAGTTAAATAATTGTTTTGCTTATTAATTACAAGAAGGAGCTTGTAGCTCATTGGTAATACCTTGCACTGCTGAACCAAGCCACCAGAGTTCAAATCCCATACCCCACATTATTTTTAATATTATTTTATTTTGGATTTTTAGAATACCAACAGTTTACACGTCCATATCTCACAAAAACACTACTAAACCCTGAAAAGTAACTGTGCCAGAGGGTTAATGGACCGTCGGGGGGGGGGGGGGTTCCGGCAGCCTGACTCGGCCGGAATCGGCCAACTCGGCCGGCGGACCGGTCGACTCGGGCCGTCGCTGCCGGCATGACTTGGCCGGACCGCCGAATCACCAACAGGAAAAGTTTGGCTTTTGGTATTCCCTGCACACCTGTATACTTTAAATTCTTGGACCAGTACTCGAGCCTCTTTAAAACCCTAATTATCCCATTTTATTATATTTTAATACAATTCAACATATTTTTTTTAACCTTTCACCTACCCTAAAGCCTAGCCTAACCCTATAAATACAACCCCTAAACACTACTCCCTCACTCCAAAATTCTGAGCAAAACTCTCAATAAATTTCTTAGAACCGTAGTGTACTTTTGAAGTAGCGAAGGGCGAAGCTCCGACGATTTTTCCGGCGACAACCCTAGGAGATCCCGGCGACGAAACGACACACCGGAAGCTACGTCCACTCTCTCTCCCTCTCCTCTTTAATCTAAACCCGTAAGTCCCACCTCCCTCTCTCCTTTGCTACTCTAAAAACTTCTTTTAATAAAACCCGACGGAATCGGAGTCAAACCGATTTCCGATTCTGTTTCTTTCTAAAAATCCCACTTTTCTTAAACACAACCCTATTAAACCATTACATGTTGACTTTTAATCATTAACAAACATGTTGAACAAGTTTCATGACAATCTATACCATTTTGTAACTTTTATTGCTCTTTTTCAGTAAAATACCATGTAGTTTCATTTTGACAATCTATATCATTTTGTAACTTTTATTGCTCTTTTTCAGTAAAATACCATGTAGTAAAAAACCATTACATGTTAGATCACGAGGTAATGACCTACCTCCTTACAACACTCATATGCAATATAGCACAATACTTTCGGGGACCTTGAATGCGGGAAAACGCAACATTTCAAATAAATAGCATTTACTAATAAAACCATTTTTACAAGATTTAGTATTTTACAAATCTTTGCAAAGTGCCGCTACAACCCATTTTGGGGAACCCGACTGGGATGGTGCGGATTATCACACATCCCTGGGCTTAGTAGTGCGAAATGCATACCTCCGCAAGAAGCATTTGGTCTCGAAAGATTTAAAATACAAATATCTTAAGAAAATGAGATTTCTAGAAATATAATATATATTAAAATTATTTTTATATAAATATGTATATATGTATCATTAAAATATCTATTTTGTGATAACATGAATATTCCAACTTTTTCCTAAAAACACAAGAATCACTTTACATTAAAATACAATGAATTCTATACAAGTTCAATATTACAATTAAATACCATGTATTATGAAAAATAAGTTATTTTCACTAGAAATATCACAAATATAAAATCTACTTCTATAACAACTCTAAAGACGATAATTAAATACTTGGGGTGTATTTTGAAAATTATACAAAAGTATTTTTACATAAAACCCTCTCAAGTTCTATAAATTACCCTAAGGACCCTCGTAAATATAGGTTTAAGCGGGACCAATCTCTTGAACCTCAGGGAGCCGGAGAAGTGGGTGCTTGTCTATTTAAGGTAGACAACTTAACAACGGTGTTATCAACACGGTAATCGTCTTTGAAAAAGACACAAATCCTGCCGCCCATATGCAGCGGTTACCGATAATATCAAAACAATCAGGACTTCAATTTACTTTTCTAATTATTCGAGATGAATTCAACTTCTGACGCGACCCCGATCTAGTACGTGGTCAAGATCAATGCCCGCGTGGTTCTCCCTGCAAGTCTCAATCGGCAATGGGAGGAGCCACCCCGTCAATTTAGTTCCGTCATCATCTACCCTGCTGGAAGCGCTCATCTGGCGGAGGTCACGACAAACCAAGCGGCTAAACCGACCTCAAGGGGAAGGAGGCGGAACGTTGTGGGAAAGGCCGTCAAAACCAATGGAGCCACAAAGTATCTCCAGCAAGCTCAGGTGGTGCCCTTGACAATCGCACGAGCAGGCATCTTCTCTGAGCACTCTGTCAATGGAAGACTCGAAAAGAAGTTACTTTAACAAACCTTGACTTGATTGAATACATCATTGAAACAATCATGCGAGGGGGTCTACGGCGTTCTCACGAAGAGCCAAAGTTTGCCAAGTGCTTAAAATAGAAAAGTTAAAGCAGAAGTGGCTCAGGTATCGAGCCAACAAGAGGGCCAGGACTTTGTCCAAGTGGAATCTTGTGAGGTTCCAAGAGCAGGGTTACTCAGTGACAATGGCTGAGTTGGCCGTAAAAGTCAGCAATTCCTTCGAACCTCTGAAGTAGGTTCAGAAAAATACCATGACCGCCAAAATCAAGAAGACATCGGTCCTAACAATGTAACAAAGGGACGTGTCCCAGCCCCAACACAGAAATCATGACACTGCCTCTTCAAGAGTCTATCAGGCGCTCAGTTCCGCGCGAAAGCAGCGAGGCAGATCCAGAAAAGAGGCACCAGCACCACTCATGAATCCGGTCTGGCCAGCCATCTTCAATCGATTATCCGCTACCAAAACAGAAGGGCCAAGACGGTGGTCCACAAAATCAGCTACCAATAATGAAATGATGGCCGGATATGTTGTCCACACGGTTTATATGGCAGGCACGCGCCCCAGCGACAACCTGCGCAGCAAAAGTAAGGATGGGGCCACCACGTCCCAAGCCCAATCTGGCTTGAATGTGGTTGCCGCTTCCTAATATTAGCCGCCTCCACTGATGAGGAAAAGCCTCTCGATGAGGATGATAGGCAGAAAGATCCCTCAGTCCATGTAAAGTCAAGCTCGGACAACGAGAAAGAGCCGACTTTCCGTCCCAGGACCGCAGAGCAAGGGTTGCTTCAAGAGCTTCGAAAACAGCTCAGGAGTAAAGATAAAGAAATGGCCAAGCTTTACTCCAAAATCGACGACCTGACGCATGTTGTGATGCAGCTCATGGCTCAAATTGCTCGAGCACCTTCCAATCAGGCACATGTCTCTACTTATGAGCCGGGTGATGACAACCCGAAGCAACCGATGTATGTCCCTTTGGGTCCAAGATTGGGTGAGCTGCATGAAATCCGGCCACACTCCGCTTCTGGGGACGCGTTGGTCCCAGATAGCACAATCCCGCTAACACAAGATCGGATAATGGATTTGGTCGCTAGCAGGGTTAAAACATTGGTAGCCGAAGCCGAAGCCCAGAAAGTAATCTGCAGTAGTGGGCGGCCATATCCCGCACAGTACGATCTGATCGAGTTCCCGAGCGGCTACGTCATTCCTAAGTTCGAAAGATTTGACGGAACGGGAAACGAAAATCAGCACGTCGTCCACTTTAAAGCATCGTGCGGAAATACAGGGGCAATGATGCGCTCCATCTTCATCAGTTTGTTAACAGCTTGACCGGTGTTGCTTTCGACTGGTACGCGAGCATACCAGACGGGTCCGTCATTACTTTGCCCAAATGGAGTCTCTGTTTTAGCAAAGATTAATAAGTGTCAGTGATAAAATCTCCATTGCTGACCTTGTGAGGACCAAGCCGGGGAAGAATGAAAGCAACACCGACTTTATCGCCCGATGGCGTAATCTCACGGTCAAGTGCGAACTGCCACTGGAGCAGGACCAGTCCGTCATCCTTCTTATTGGGAACATCAGCAACTGGATGGTCCCATTCTTGTGTACAGCAGGCCTCAAGACGTTTCAGGAGCTAACCGAAAAAGTCCAAATGCTGGAACGCTCGAAGCAAGAGTCTACCCCGGACTCTCAGAGAGACAAGACTTGGAAGAGAAAGAGGGGCGACGACCGTAGAAGCGGGAATTCCAACAGTACCAATGTCTTCAATGCGTCCGACAATGAAGACAAGCAAAAGGCAGGCGATTCCAAAACCAATTGGTCTCGAAAGCCATTGCTGGGAGGAGAAGGGCCTTCCCTAGAGAAGAAAAAGAACAAGATTTACTCTTTCAGAATGGACAAGGTCCGCAAGATATTCAAATATGTTTTGAACAATAGTCTACAATTGCTGGAGTCGAAGAGACCCCATGAAGCAAAAATGACCGACAATCCCCTGTATTGCCCGTACCACAGAGTAGTGATCCATGCGATCAAGGAGTGCTATATCTTCAAAGAAAGGGTGGAGAAGCAGTACAAGGCTGGAGAGATCGAGCTGTCCAAGAGTTTGTTGGCGAACAATCAAGTTGCAACCACCAACTTTATAATGACAGAAGCTGAAACCTTCTGGGAGCAGACAGCCAAACCCGCTGCTCTGAGAAATGAAACTGACTCACTACAGCCTTCGTGGAGTACGCACATATCTAATAAGACGAAGAAGATGCTAAAGTTGCTTCGGAAAAAGCCCAGAATAGAATGCGAAAGGCAGAAGAAGCCCACCATTCCAGCTGTCAATTCGGCTCAATCAGGCTCAAAATCCAAAAAGATCAAGAAGAAGAAAAGTGCAGCTCGACGCGAAAAAGAGCCTGCAGGGAGATCGACCATTCAAAAATATATCGATTCTCTCGAAAACTATGAACAAAAGGAAAGAACTCTAATTCAATTGAAGGAGTTCTTTCCTATAGAAGCAGCAGAGATTCTGGAGGAGCTAGAAGAAAACTCCAATGAAGAGATCCCTATAGTGACCTGCTACTCCATCCATCTGGGCAGCGACTCTGAGGAGGAGCTCTGTTTTCCCGAAGAGGACGAGGAGCTCACCACAAACACCAACCAAATCCAGCTCAAAAGCGGCAGGTCTCTACCGCCGAATCAAGTCAACGCCCTAAAAGTGAAGGAAAAACAAGTCGCTAATGAAGAAGATAGCAGAGAGCCGGCTCATGAAAATTTGAGTCCTTCCTCGGTGGACTATAATGTCTTGTCTCATCTCTGAAAGCTTCCATCTCTCCTGAGCATCTACGATGCCTTGGTTCTATCTAAAGAGCTTAGAGATGTTCTCATTCACGCTTTACAAAACCCCGAGCGGTACCAGGCTCACTTTGCAGAAATTAATATGAAAGAAGCCCAGTACACCCTGCATACCGCCACGGTCATGTTTAAGGACGAAGACTTGCTACTGGGAATAGCTGAGCATAACCGTCCGCTTTATGTGACAGAGTACAGTGACGGAGACCAGATTAATCGCATATTGATTGATCCGGGATCCATAGTGAACATCATGAACTTGCGGACTCTGAAGAGTTTGTCAATGGACGTCCGACACCTGTCAAGGGAAAGGAATGTCATTCAAGGCTTCAATTAAAACTGCCAGCAAGTTCTGGGGTCTATAGCTCTGCTAATCAAATTTGGGGATCTGCAAACCGAAGCTATGATATACGTGATAGACGCTGACACGTACTATAAAATTCTCTTGGGACGGCCGTGGCTCCACGATTATGGCATCGTTCGGTCAACTCTCCATCAATGCATGAAGTATACTAAAAATGGCGAAGAAAAACGCATTGACGGAGACATCCAGCCGTTCGGTGTGCATGAAGTCCGACATGAAGATTCTCGGTACTTTATGAACCTCTAAAGTGCTGAGCTACAGCTGACCAAAGACAGAACGACCCCGAAACTCAAAAGCAAGTCTGAGCCGGCTATCACTTTCAAATGCAAAAAACCCCAAGTGCGTCCACATTTCGGCAGTGACACTGATGAGTCCGACGTTGGAAGTCCATCCGTCTATAAAAACCTCCCTCATTTTTGTAGCGATACGGACGAGTCTGATATCGAAGGCCAATCCGACATCAAAATTTGCCCTCGTTCAGGCAGCGACACTGAAAAGTCGGAGGAGGAGAACCTGCCTTGCAACAGCTATACAGATTGGGCCCCCACGCAACAAGCAAAGCTATGAGAGACCTCAAAGTTGCAGAAGGGTCCCTAGCCGTCACAAGGGTGCCAGAGCAGATGTGCAAAGAGCTCGATGCATTCTCAGTCATACTGTGGACCGGATGAAAACATTCTACGTTCCCGGAATGAAAAGTGGACAGAAGGCCATCCTGTTTTATGGGTCAAATCCTGTTGTGCACCCGGACAATTTGTCTGTCGCGTGAGATATTATGCGCCCGAGACGATTTGTCCTATAAGAGAGGCATAAGAGCCGTCCTCAATCCCAGATATTATGCGCCCGAGATGCGGGAATATTTCAAAAGGTACGGATGCTGGTTATATCAAACGGAGTCCGAAGCAAAGTTTTATGAAGACTTATGGCATCCGCCTCAGGTCCGAGCACTCATCGATGGACGAATTCCAGATAGACGGGGCATAGGTCTCATCTAGGCTGATTCCAAGGCATTCTACATGATCCATGTAGGTGAAGCCAGTGAAATGTCAAATGATGATGACGAGATAGCCGAGCCAGAAGAAGCTCCTCAAGAGCTCGAAGATGGCGGACAAGTGTTCAGTTAATAAAACTGCACTTTTGATATGTCAATTCCTTGCTCTTCATAAATATTTAAGGGTATTTATTATAAATATGACACATATTAGAGTTTATCTGTAAAAATACTATTTACATATGTTTATATATTATAATTAACATTATGAAGGAAAATTTATGCATATAATATCTATGTAATATTTAGTTCATTTAAATATGCATACCATATCAAATATCTTTGACCAATTATCTTAAAACTATAATATCATGTCAAATGGTTAAGTTAATATCTTAATAAAAACAAATTCTACTAATATTATATTTTGAGTTATTGTGCAGAAATTATATCAGGACTGAAATCAAGGAAATTCGAGTTGGCGAGATCAAATCTGCCGAAATATTCAACTAAATCGAAGAAAGATATTCTGGCAGAGACTACGAGATGATTTCAAGATTCCAGATATCAAAACAATCTACATATGTCACCAGAAGAGGCCAACAGAAATATAAAATCAATACCCTCCTAATCCACCGCGAATTAGCGGCCAAGCCCACCAAATGGCCTCGGTTCCGCCGCACGTCTGAAGATCTAGGGCTTGGGATTTTCAGGTTGGGATCCTAACAACTAGTTACCATATTAGAAAACTAGGGTTCTGGTTCTGTGACTATAAATAAGGACCGAGAGCCTCTTGGAAATGATCAAACCGACGTGATCACGAAGTCCACGACGGCTCAAGAATCCTGGTTGATCATCGACAGTTCAACTACCTCCTTAAGAAGAGATCGAGAAGCAAACTAGGGTTTTGTAATCATTTTCTAAAGGAACAAAGTGTACTTGATCTTGTTGATTAATAAAGGTAGTTTTATTCTATTGCATTTTATGTTTTTCATGATTTCTATCTTTTCTTTTCCCAGCATGCGCGAGTAATTCTCCACTTGTTAGGGTTCGTAGGATTAGGGTAGATTAATGGATGATAAAGATCCTTAAACTCTTTTTACATCCTATAAAATTTATAAACTTTACCAAAAGAATCATTAACATTCTAATCGGGCGTGCTACCAATTCATTGGGAGCCACGACCGCGATTAGAGATTATATTAACGATTGTTTTGGTAAAAGCTAGATATGAACGGTGATCCATATCAAGGTAGGGGTTAAGATTGAGAACCCTATTCCCTCCAGAAACCCTAATCTACATGCATCACTGTCGATCTAGTTTTAAATCTATTAAAGGATAAGAGGAGTAATATTTAATTAATCATCCATGGCTACTAAATCTTAACGGACCCTACAATCTCCCTTCTAATATAAAACCTGCATCCGTAGTTAATCTAGATCTATATCCAGCATCCATGTTTGACGTGGATCCAGAATCTACAACCATTCTTTACCATTTTTTATTCTTCCCTTTTTCAACACGTCTAAAGTAAGATTAAAAGATTAGACGTTTCCCTGAGGACGACCCGTACTCATCTCGGTCTAGCAACACGCGACACCGTTATTGATTGCGGTTACTACATACACATATATAAAAAAATCACCAATCAAATGGCGCCGTTGCCGGGGATACGTGCGTAATTTATTTTTCTTACTATTCGTGTTGAATTCTTATTTGATCCATATCATAAATAAACAAAACTGTAAATTGTATATTTAACGATTATTGTATGAATTTTGCAAGGGGATCTGGAGTCACAGACTTGAGGAAACAAAGAGCCAGAGACATTCATCAAGATCCAGAAGAGCAAAGGAGGCCACGTAGCAAAAATCTCCACCACATCTCCCAAGTCGGCGGCGGAACCGCAACAAGAAAGGCCAATTGGCTGAGGAACCGCGGTGCAATTAGGGATTTAGGGTTGAAAACTTCTCTGGTATCTTTTCTATATCTTTCTCTCTCCTCTGAAATCCAATAAAATATCTTTTTTGCAGGATTCTTTGCAAAATATCGCCGCTCAAAAATCTTTTTGCAAAGTTTTGTAATTGGTTTATTTATTCATATTTTAATACGGACTTTAAGGGGCAAGACCAAAATTCAGATTAGGTGGGGATTTTATCAGCCTTCCTAGGCCCCGCAAATCACAAAACGAGCATCCGCATCAACCCTACATTAATTTTAAAAAATATCTAGACAAGACTCTAAGGACTGTCGCACTCAATAAGGACAAAAGACGGTCGTGGGTAATCTATCGCTTATCCGCATTACTTTTGTGGTGTCTGGGCAAGTGTGTCTAAGGCAAGTGGTTACTTAATTAGGCCCGCTATTTTCGGTGATTCGTATAGCGGATACCTCCCACATTCCTGGAACATACCTGGCCATAAGAGTAGTAAAGAGATGGTAGAGAAATGATCTTGCGGCTTGTCCTTTGGAAGTCTATGAGCGGTCCAGAGACTTGACCTAGGTAACCTTAGTTCTAGGGTTGATTGTGCATTTTTGTGTGATTTGTCTCACGTCCGACACTTTTTAAAACAAACCAATTTTAAATCACACACGCGCTGCCACTTGCGCTAAACCCGCTTAGTGCATGCTTGGTTGGACACGGGATTCTAGTGCCCGTCTTGTCCGCGTTCCTGCTATCGACTCCGAAGTCGGTACTTCTTCATTTTCTTTTTCCCTTCCACCCACCACATCAACCGAGATGGACGGTTCTCCATCAGATTATAACACCACCCTGCCACCGCCCGTAGGTGCGCAGAATCCACCGCGCATTTATCTCCAAGAGAGATGCTATCCTATACGCGGTCCCCTTCCTACCTGTTTATCTATTCCACCAACCAATGGGGATAATTTTGAAATTAAACCCCACTTCATCAACCTGTTGCCCAAATTTCATGGGCTTGAGTCTGAAGATGCATACGTTTTTATCACCAAATTCGAAAACGTATGCGCAATGATGGGTACTTCACAACTGTCCGTGGATGCTTTGCGATTATGTCTTCTCCCGTTCACTTTGTGCGACTTAGCAGAAAAATGGCTTTATAACACTGCCGCATACTCCATTACCAATTGGGACAAATTCGTAATAGCATTCCTTAAGAAATTTCACCCAAATCATAAGACCGACCGTGTTAGGCACGAGATCAACCAGTTTACCCAGCTTCCCAATGAACCATTTTAGAAGTGCTTTCAACGGTTTAAGGATCTGCTTGTCCAATGTCCTCATCATGGAATACATATATGGGATCTGCGCTGAATTATATATGAAGGCATTAATCCAGCGACAAAGCAGATGCTTGAAACCATGTGTCAATGCAATTTCATGTCCAAAGACGATGGTGAAGCCTGGAAATATCTGGAAGATCTCACTGAAAACACTTTGCAGTGGGAAAGCATTAGACCACCTTCATCTAGGGGAGGTATTCATCAGCTCGATATTTCCATCGCAGTAAAAGTCGAAATAGCAGCGATGCAAAAGAAACTCGACGCTATTGAAAACAAATTCTCATCAGTCTCCCTAAACTAGGTATCACTCCCCAAGACCGTGTGTGGTTGCTATTCCGATCCATCACATTTGACGGAAGAATGTCCTATGAATGCACCGTTTCAAGATCACGAGCAAACTAATGCCACTTTTCAGCAGCGACCTAGAAACGATCCTTATTCTTCCACATACAATCAGGGGTTGAGGAATCATCCTAACCTTGCTTGGAACCAAAAACAAAACCAAAATCAAAACCAGTTCCAAAGCAATTATCAAAGACCTCCTCCACAGCAATAGCAACCACCACCACAGAGTCAGCACCCCTTTCAATCGCAACCTTTTCAAAACCAGGCCAATAATTCTTTCCAAACGGTCGAGACTGAAAACTCATCGGCACTTAAACGAAGCGTGGATATATTTATTAAACATTCCATGCTGTCGACGGATGAAATCAAGTCTTCTATCCGAACTTTAACACAGACCACCAACTCCCACAGTGAAAGTATTAAATCGATAGAAGCACAACTTGCACAAATAAATGCCACGATGAGTGCGAGAGAAAAAGGGAAACTTCCATCTCAACTCCTACCGAATCCTGGCCACTCACAAAGTCATAATGTGAGTGCCGTTACCACGTTGAGATCAGGAAGAGTGTTAAACAATTAAATGGGTGAACAGATTGATGATGAGAAATCAATTGAAACCCCGGCTTCTACTTCTTGCCCTGTTTCGTTTAGTCTTCCACCTTCTTCCGAGCCTATTCTCCGTTTTCCCCAAGGCTCGAACCCTCCGCCCACTTTCACAAATCTATCTAAAACGATCCCCACTCCAATTCTGGGATCAATTCCATCCCCACAAACTTCTATACAAATGTTGGACCCAAAACTTATTGATAAAGCTCCATTTCCAAACAGGTTGAGGGCCAACAAACCTAACGCACAAATGGAGAAGGTTGTGGAAATGTTTTAGAAAGTTAACATAAATATCCCTCTCCTAGATGCTATTCAATAAGTTCCGTCTTATGCGAAAATCCTTAAGGACTTGTGCACTAGGAAGAGAAAAACTCAAGTGCCGAAAAAGGTATTCATGACAAGTAACGTGAGCACAGCTTTTACCCAACAATTGCCTAAGAAACGTAAGGACCCCGGTTGTCCTACAATATCTATAACTATTGGGGGAAAAAGCATCAATCGTGCTCTACTTGACCTCGGCGCTGGTGTTAATTTGCTTCCGTATTCCGTCTATGAGCAGTTAGGTATAGGAGAGTTGAAACCTGCCCACTGCATTCTTGAGATGGCAGACCGATATCGCCCAACCTAGGGGTGAGCTTGAGGATGTGTTAATTAAGGTCGGGGAATTCATATTCCTGTGGACTTTATTGTTTTAGATACACAGCCTGTGGCAAACCCATGCAACCAAATCCCGGTGATACTCGGTCGACATTTCCTAGCAACTTCCAACGCTGTCATTAATTATCATAACGGTTCTATGAACTTATCCTTCGGGAAGATGACAATTGAGCTTAATATTTACAAGCTAGGAAGTCAACCATATGAACCTTCTGCTTATTTAATCGATGTCTGTTCCATCAACGAGATAGCTTCCGACAGCTGCGAAGCGGAAGTACTTGGCTATGATGATCTCGACAACACTAGTTCGACATTGTTTGATCTGAAAAATTATTATGGTGAGGGTATATTCGATGAGTCCATCTCCAAGTTTGAATCCGTTGACTCGTCACAAAAGTCAGTAGCACTTTCCGAGTTGATATCCTACACAAGTTATGAACCTCTTAAGGAGTCCAGTATCATTCTCTTACCCCACCTTCTATTGTCTCTTTGCCAATACTAGATCTCAGACCGCCACCTTCTCATCTTAAATATGCATATTTATATGAGAATGAGTCTTTGCCCATGATCATATCCGCTTCTCTAGCTGTAGAGCAAGAGAACACACTTTTGGCGGTATTGAGATCAAATCGACAAGCATTTGGTTGGACAATGGCTGACATCAAAGGGATTAGTCCCTTAATTGTTGAACATTATATATATCTGAAGGATGAATCCAAGCCAACCCGAGACCCAAAAAGGCGGTTAAATCCCGTTATGAAGGAGACGGTAAAGAAAGAAATCGTCAAGTGCCTTGATACTGGTATAATTTACCCGATATCTGATAGCCAATGTGTAAGTCCTATTCATGTAGTCCCTAAAAAGTCTGGCATCACGGTCATCACTAATGAGGCTAATGAGTTGATCCAAATACGCGCCCAAACTGGATGGCGCGTACGTATTGATTACAGAAAACTCAATGCCGCAACGAGGAAAGATCACTTCCCTTTACCTTTCATTGACCAGATGTTAGAACGATTAGCTGGACATGAATACTATTGTTTCTTGGATGGATACTCTGGCTATAACCAGGTCCCCATCGCCGAAAAGAATCAAGATAAAACAACATTTACTTGTCCTTTCGGTACTTTTGCTTATAGACGCATGCCCTTTGGGTTATGCAACGCTCCCGCTACATTTCAGCGGTGTGTGATGCGGATATTCTCAGACATGGTTGAGAATTTTTTGGAGATATTTATGGAAGATTTCTCCATATTTGGGGACTCCTTTGAGGATTGCCTTCATCATCTTGACACGGTTCTTACCCGCTGTAAGGATAAGAACTTAACTTTGAATTGGGAAAAATGTCATTTCATGGTCCAAGAAGGTATTGTCCTTGGACATATGATTTCACGAAGCGGCATTGAGGTTGACAGAGCTAAAATTGATGTCATCCATAATCTTCCTCGTCCTAAATGCGTCAAAGATATACGATACTTCCTTGGTCATGTAGGATTTTCTAGGAGATTCATTAAGGACTTTAGCAAAATTGCTAGACCCTTAACTCTTCTCTTGGCCAAGGATACTACTTTCACTTCGATTTGGATTGTGAGGCTGCTTTTGAATGGCTTAAAAGATCTCTCACTATAGCCCCTGTTCTATCATCTCCAGATTGGAATTACCCGTTTGAGCTTATGTGTGATGCATCAGATTTTGCTATTGATGCAGTCTTAGGACAACACATTGATAAGATGCCACATGTAATTTACTATGCAAGTAGGACCTTGAACGATGCACAAATTAATTACACAACTACTGAGAAAGAACTCTTGGCAGTTGTATTTGCATTAGAAAAATTCAGGCCCTACTTGATTGGCTCGCCAATAGTGGTTTATACTGATCACTACACCCTACGACACCTTTTATCGAAGAAGGATGCTAAGGACAGGCCAATACGTTGGATCCTGTTGTTACAAGAATTTGATCTTGTCATCCGAGACAAGAGTGGATGTGAAAACGTAGTAGCCGACCATCTTTCACGCTTCTCTTCTTCACCAACGTTGACCATGACGATAAATGACTCCTTTCCTGACGAACAGCTCTTGAACGTAACCTGCGAATCTTGGTTCATGGATATTGTGAATTATCTAGCAACGGGACTTATTCCTAGCAATTGGTCAAAACAAGACAAACTTCGATTTCTATCTCAAGTAAAACACTTTTACTGGGATGAACCTTATTTGTTTAAGTATTGTTCCGATCAAATCATTCGCAGGTGTGTCCCTAACGATGAATTCAAGAGTGTGTTGTCATTTTGTCATGATCAGGCATGCAGCGATCACTTTGCTCCTCGAAAAATGGCGGAGAAAGTTTTGCAATGTGGCTTTTATTATCCAACACTATTTAAAAATGCTTATGATCATTGCAAAACTTGCCCGCGGTGTCAACACATGGGTCATATTTCACGTAGAAATGAAATGTCTCTCCAACCTATCTTGGTTGTGGAGATATTTAACGTTTGGGGTATTGATTTTATGGGCCCTTTTCCCAATTCTTTTAGGAATTTATATATCTTGTTAGCGGTTGATTACGTCTCAAAATGGGTGGAAGCAATACTGTGTCGCACTAATGACAACAAGGTTGTTATTAAGTTTCTTAAAGAAAATATCTTCTCGCGATTCGGACACCCTCGCGCGGTAATTAGCGACAACGGGATGCATTTCTGTAATCGGTCTTTCGAGGCTTTGATGCGAAAATATGCAATCAACCACAAACTTTCTACGCCCTATCATCCCCAAACAAGCGGGCAAGCTGAGATCTCAAATAGGCAAATCAAACAAATTTTGGAGAAGTCGGTTTCTAAAAACCGAAAAGATTGGTTAACCTAATTGACGGATTCTCTTTGGGCATTTCGCACCGCTTATAAGACCGATCTTGGTATGTCTCCATACCGCCTTGTGTTTGGGAAGGCATACCACCTTCCTGTCGAGATCAAACATAAAGCAATGTGGGCTATTAAAGAGCTAAACTTCGATTTAGATCAAGCTAGCAGCTATCGGAAGCTGCAATTGAATGAGCTAAGTGAACTCCGCGATGAAGCTTACGATAATGCAGTGATAGTAAAGAACTGGACTAAAGTGTTCCACGATAAAAACCTTTTTAGAAAAACTTTCACACCGGGACAACAAGTCTTTCTTTATGATTCCCGTCCCCATCTTCATTCGGGTAAGCTTAAATCTCGCTGGAAAGGACCTTTTGTTGTGCGATATGTATACCCGCACAGGACAGTAGAAGTTGAAAATATAAAAAAGGTTCAATTTTTAAAGTAAATGGGTATAGATTAAAACCGTATTTTTCTGTTGACCCAGCGGAGGAGCTCCTGTTTTTAAAGGAGCCACTTTATCATAACTAAATTTCCTCCACCTCACCTCCATGTTTCGGTAACATCGTCTCATTTTAAGAATGGAGGTGAGTGATAAAGGACTTCACTGAATATATGTGCGTGCCAAAGTACATGTTTGGGGATAGTTTTCATTTGACAATTATTTTACCCCTTTTAATTTCTCTCCCTAAGTTTACAGGTCGATGCATTAAAAAAAAAGACATCGGTGAGGACACTGCTGAAAACAGGTTTGGGGGAAGGTTTGTATTCACTAAACTATCTTTTGGCACTTGGCACTATACAATTTTTTTTATATATAATAAAAGAGTAGAAAGTGAAAAAAAACTGTATAAAAGATAGGAAAAGTTTAAGAAAAGCAAGAAAGTTAGATATTTTCTTAAATGAAACTAGTAATAAGTAGTTATGAGCCGTTGTCCCAAGGGTTAGTAAGACGAAGGAAATTACTAATCTGAGAATAAAATTAAGTCTGAAAAATAGTCCTTATTCTTGACGCCAAACATTTGAACGTTGATACCCTACTATACGCACTTACACACATCTTGAAACTTGGGATAGTAGAGAATACCTTGAAATGCTCTTGTCTAAAAGCCTTAGTATGAAAAAAAGCATAAATGGTGAAGAAAAAAATGAACACTGGTTTTGTAATTATCAAGGCAGCATAAAAAAAATATAGCGAGGGTGCTTTATCACCTAGTGCCTTAGATCAACTGGTTTGGGAGCCACTGCTAAGTCTTGGGTGTTGCGAAATGAGTAATTACGCCTAAATACGCGAGCACATTTTTTAATCGGTCGGTTAGAACCTTAAGAAGTATTAACGGTCGCATGAAGAATGTGTGAGCAATTTTTTTCGAAAATATTCACCAACTATAAAATACTTTGGAAGATGGACAAGAGTATGATAGTTTGAATTTAATTTTCTAAGTGTAAGGATGTCTTTTACATACACGTAGGGGTATATGATCAATGTTTGGAAGAAAGATAGGGAGGAAGACTAAAGGCGATGTTTTCTTGAGGGATGATGTGATTTCTAATATTTTTTCATAACCATTAAGATAAGGCTCATAGCAACTGAAAAGCTGGTATAGTTGAAAACTCTTATTTTCAAGTTCTTTTTTTTATAATTATTATCTTTATATGTAACTTTCACTATCTTTCTTTTATAGGATTTTATGGGTGTAATCCGCTGAAAACCCTCAGGAGACAACACTCCTCCTACTAGGGACACTTAGAGATTTAACGGCTTGTTGCACGTGCTCAGTGCAATCGTGTTGCTTACGAAAGTGTGCTACTAAGGTTTTTCTTTTTCTTTTCCTCCTTCTCTTGAATAACTAGTTTACTCGGGACGATCAAAGTTAAGTTTGGGGGTATTTGTTCAGTTAATAAAACCGCACTTTTGATATGACATTTTCCTTGCTCTTCTTAAATATTTAAGGATATTTATTATAAATATGACACATATGAGGGTTTATTTGTAAAAATACTATTTTCATGTGTTTATGTATTATAATTAACATTATGAAGGAAAATGTATGCATATAATATCTATGTAATATTTAGTCCATTTAAATATGCATACCATATCAAATATCTTTGACCAATTCTCTTAAAAATATAATATCATGTCAAATGGTTAAGATAATATCTCAATAAAAACAAATTCTACTAACATTATTTATTGAGTTATTATGCAGAAATTATATCAGGACTGAATCAAGGAAATTCGAGTTGGCGAGATCAAATCTGCCGAAATATTCAAGTAAATCGAAGAAAGATATTCTGGCAGAGACTACGAGATGATTTCAAGATTCCATATATCAAAACAGTCTACATATGTCACCAGAAGAGGCCAATAGAAATATAAAATCAGGACCTTCTTAATCCACCGCGGATTAGCGGCCAAGCCTACCAAATGGTCATGGTTCCGCCGCACGTCTGAAGATCTAGGGCTTGGGATTTTCAGGTTGAGATCCTAACAACTAGTTACCATATTAGGAAACTAGGGTTCTGGCTCTGTGACTATAAATAAGGACCGAGAGCCTCTTGTAAAAAGGATCAAATCGACGCGATCACGAAGTCCACGATGGCTCAAAAATCCTGGTTGATAATCGACAGTTCATCTACCTCCTTAAGAAGAGATCGAGAAGCAAACTAGGGTTTTGTAATCATTTTCTAAAGGAACAAAGTGTACTTAATCTTGTTGATTAATAAAGGTAGTTTTATTCTATTGCATTTTATTTTCTTCATGATTTCTATCTTTTCTTTTTCCAACATTCGCGAGTAATTCTCCACTTGTTAGGGTTCGTAGGATTAGGGTAGATTAATGGATGATGAAGATCCTTAAACTCTTTTTAAGTCCTATAAAGTTTATAAACTTTACCAAAAGAATTATTAGCATCCTAATCGGGCGCGCTACCAATTCATTGGGAGCCACGACCGCGATTAGAGATTATATTAACGATTGTTTTGGTAAAGGCTAGACATGAACGGAGATCCATGTCTAGGTAGGGGTTAAGAGTGGGAACCCTATTCCCTCCAGAAACCCTAATCTACATGCATCACTGTTGATCTAGTTTTAAATCTATTAAAGGATAAGAGGAGTAATCTTTAATTAATCATCCATGGCTACTAAATCTTAACGAACCCTACAAGCCCCCTTCTAATATAAAACCTACATCCGTAGTTAATCTAGATCTATATCCAGAATCCGTGTTTGACGTGGATCCAGAATCTACAACCATTCTTCACCATTCTTTATTCTTCCCCTTTTTCAACACGTCTAAAGTAAGATTATAAAATTAAACGTTTCCCTGAGGACGACCCGTACTCATCTCGGTCTAGCAACATGCGACACCGTTATTGATTGTGGTTACTACATACACATATAAAAAAATCACCAAGCAATAAGCAACCTTCGATGAGCTAACCGAGATCGATTTGGGAACACCTGATAATTCAAGGCCAACTTACATCAGCTCACTCTTGTCAGAGAAAATGAAAGAGCATATAATTGCCCTGCTACATGAGTTTGCCGACTGCTTCGCATGGACATACAAAGAATGCTTGGCCTCTCCCCTGAAGTGGACGTGCGTAAGCTGGCTATATCTCCTGATGTCAAGCCTGTCAAACAAGCTCCTCGAAGAATGAGAAGGAAGCTGGAAGAAAATGTCATCGAGGAAACTAAGAAACTTATCGATGCTGGCTTCATCAGGGAAGAGAGATACGCAGACTGGATCGCATGCATTGTCCCAGTAAAGAATAAAATGAGCAGATCCGAGTTTGTGTCGATTTCAGGGACCTTGACAAGGTATGCCCTAAAGATGATTTCCCGCTTCCGGTTATGGAAATGATGGTCGATGACACCTCAAATTGCGAGCTGTTCACCTTCATGGACGGTTCATCTGGGTACAATTAGATAAAAATGTCGCCTGAGGATGAGAGGAATTCAACATTTCGAACCCCGATCGGTATATACTGTTACAAAGTGATGCCGTTCGGAATGAAGAACGCAGGTGCTACATATCAAAGGGCAATGACCAATATCTTTGATGACCAAATCCATAAAGTCGTCGAATGTTATGTTGATGCTCTGGTCATCAAGACTAAAGCCAAGGCCGATCACATCCAAGATCTTAAGAGCATTCTCACTAGACTGAGGGAATACGATCTAAAGATGAATCCTCTGAAGTGGGCTTTTGGCTTGTCATCGGGAAAATTCCTAGGCTTCATAGTCCGACATCGAGGGATCGAAGTTGACCCATCCAAGATAAAGGCCATCATGGAGATGCCCCCTCCGAAGAATCTGATGCAACTAAGATCTTTTCAAGGAAAGCTTGCTTATATACGAAGGTTTATCTCAAATTTATCGCGGAGATGTAGGACCTTCTCAAAGCTCATGAAGAAAGGAGCTCCTTTTGTTTGGGATGCCAAATGTCAAGAAGCGTTCGAAAGTATCAAACAGTACCTGTTGCACCCTCCAGTGCTTGTTGCTCCTATTTCAAATAAACCATTGATTCTCTATACTGCCGTGCTAGATGAGTCACTCGGTGCGCTCCTTGCCCAGAACAATGAGGAGGGAAAAGAAAATGCCCTCTACTACCTCAGTCGAACTTTAGTCGGGGCGGAACACAACTATTACCTGATCGAAAAGCAATGCCTGGCTCTGATGTTCGGCGTAAGCTGGCTATATCTCCTGATGTCAAGCCTGTCAAACAAGCTCCACGAAGAATGAGAAGGAAGCTGGAAGAAAATGTCATCGAGGAAACTAAGAAACTTATCGATGCTGGCTTCATCAGGGAAGAGAGATACGCAGACTGGATCGCATGCATTGTCCCAGTAAAGAATAAAATGAGCAGATCCGAGTTTGTGTCGATTTCAGGGACCTTGACAAGGTATGCCCTAAAGATGATTTCCCGCTTCCGGTCATGGAAATGATGGTCGATGACACCTCAAATTGCGAGCTGTTCACCTTCATGGACGGTTCGTCTGGGTACAATTAGATAAAAATGTCGCCTGAGGATGAGAGGAATACAACATTTCGAACCCCGATCGGTATATACTGTTACAAAGTGATGCCGTTCGGAATGAAGAACGCAGGTGCTACATATCAAAGGACAATGACCAATATCTTTGATGACCAAATCCATAAAGTCGTCGAATGTTATGTTGATGCTCTGGTCATCAAGACTAAAGCCAAGGCCGATCACATCCAAGATCTTAAGAGCATTCTCACTAGACTGAGGGAATACGATCTAAAGATGAATCCTCTGAAGTGGGCTTTTGGCTTGTCATCGGGAAAATTCCTAGGCTTCATAGTCCGACATCGAGGGATCGAAGTTGACCCATCCAAGATAAAGGCCATCATGGAGATGCCCCCTCCGAAGAATCTGATGCAACTAAGATCTTTTCAAGGAAAGCTTGCTTATATACGAAGGTTTATCTCAAATTTATTGCGGAGATGTAGGACCTTCTCAAAGCTCATGAAGAAAGGAGCTCCTTTTGTTTGGGATGCCAAATGTCAAGAAGCGTTCGAAAGTATCAAACAGTACCTGTTGCACCCTCCAGTGCTTGTTGCTCCTATTTCAAATAAACCGTTGATTCTCTATACTGCCGCGCTAGATGAGTCACTCGGTGCGCTCCTTGCCCAGAACAATGAGGAGGGAAAAGAAAATGCCCTCTACTACCTCAGTCGAACTTTAGTCGGGGCGGAACACAACTATTACCTGATCGAAAAGCAATGCCTGGCTCTGATGTTCGCTGTGAAGAAGCTGAGACACTATCTGGTCACTCATCGGGTTATGCTGATCTCCAAGGTCGACCCGCTCAAACACTTAATGACCAAAGCAAGCCTAGACGGTAGAATAGCAAGATGGGCTGTCATACTACTTGAGTTTGACATAGTTTATACTCCTCAGAAAACAGTAAAAGGGCAAGCTCTTGCAGACTTTCTTGCTGCTCATCCCGTACCAGAAGGGTCACCGCTCAATTGCGAGTTA
The DNA here is from genome assembly GCA_030015575.1 of Agapanthus africanus. NCBI lineage: Eukaryota > Viridiplantae > Streptophyta > Magnoliopsida > Asparagales > Amaryllidaceae > Agapanthus > Agapanthus africanus. The sequence goes on along the minus strand of JASDDO010000022.1, from coordinate 695,567,673 downwards.
CCCGATGAACAAGTTCCGCACCTCGAGGAAGACGAACCATGTGTTAGGAATATGTATGCCCTAGAGGCCATTATTGTTGATATAGTGGAAGCTTAGACATATATATAGCGTACTTTCTTGCTCGACATGATAGTCTGCTATCTGGTTACATTTATCTTAAGATGTAGACTGGTTTATTTATACTGTTTGTCTCTTACAGGTTGATAAAGCCCTTAGGATATGTACTTGACTACCAGGATTATGATGAGATCATACTAGTGGGGCCAGGGTGGTCCAAAAGTACATCCTTTAACTGTTCCTAGTCGAGGGGATATCGAGACTAGGGCATCGATGTTCCAGCGTAGACTAGTGTGTACGTTTCTTATCCCTTGGAGGGCGATGGTTGATCCCACAACCATTGGTGTGTGACATCAAAAATTGTACACAGGTGCTCATTAGAGAATGGGTACACCGAACGGACTCGCCGAGGACTCCTAGTTGGTATTATATCTATCGTCAGATAGCAGTTCTCTAGTGATACCGGTACAGGTTAGTCTGTAGACCAGAGATCGTCATAGAGTCTTGTGTGACTCCCACTATGCTTTGATTTCCTCCCTACCACGCTCAAGAGGAGTTGTGCAAAAAGGTGGATTTTAGGTACAGTCCTTAGTCACATGGAGGCAATGAGCGATAGGAGGGGTTTCCTCTCTCCCGGTATTGGGGGTTGATGTTGTGCTATGCTCGATTGGCTATAACTGGAAGTCCATGACCAGAGTTGCTGCTGAGATTTACTGATAAGAGTTATCAGTAGTTTCTCGAACCGTTATAGGTCAAACATCGGCATAACTTATCACGTTACCGGGGTCAGACGTTTACCACCCCTAGACATGATATAAGACATATCAGACGAAGAGATCGGACTGTACGGTAGTATTACTGATAGGCTTCATGGGGAGTATGGACAAACTTGCTTGTTGATCTTCATATCGCTCAATACCCGGATAGCCGTTACGTCCAGCTAGTACCGCTGATGGCTTGTAGGTGACTGATGTGATCATCACCTACTGTGGGCGTATTGACGAGTCTTTAGAGTCCCACACAAAAGTTCCCTGGTTCAAGCGAAACGAACTAGGACACATATGTGATATGTGTGTGGGCCTGATTAAATACGTGTATGTAATACCGTATTATAATCTGGCAGATATCTGTTATCAAGTTAGGTTATATATGATATAACCAGATTATTAAATCAAGTGTTGATTTGATAATGTGATACTCAGATAAATGATATTAGTCGGTCATATGTGATATAACAGAATTATTAAATCAAGTGTTAATTTAATAATGTGATATATATTATATTTGATATAATCATATCTTAACTAATATTATTAGCTCACTAATTATTTACTTAATATATATATATTAAGGATGGTATGGATTTCTATTTTTGGAAAATAGAAATTGAGGTGGAAAATGGGAGCATAGTGTGGTATGGCATTTGTTATTTGTTTATTCATCTTGACTCACTATTCAAGCATGGTTGCAATTTTATATTGCAATTTTTCGATGCATGAATGAGGGAGGGTCAAGGGGTTGCCATTCACTCATCGCATTCAAACACTTAGCCATTTTTCATGGCTTGCTCTCATTGTTGCTCTCTTGCTCTCATCTTCTTCCTCTTCTTCATGCCACCATGGTTCAAGGTTCAACCCTCACATGTGATGTGAATCATGAAGCTTGAACACATATTAGTGAGCCTCAAAACCCCTACTTCACCATCCTATACTTGACCAGCGATCAAGTGTAGCGTGTTTCCTACACTAAAGAAGTTTAGTGTAGAGATAGTTTGAGTTGGAGGGACTTCGCGTGGATCATCTTCGGCACAAAGGTCATCGGAAGAAGCTCGTCCAAACCCTCAAGTGGAGCCTAATGGAGTCATGGGACTACTACATGGAGCATGTGAAGTGAAGGACTCGATCTACAAGGGTATAGCCATCTCAACTTCTTATAGTTTTCTTTAATATCAAACCTAAAACCCTAATCATCTAGTTAACAATCTACCTTAGTGTTAGTTAGCACCCCAAATTTTTTTTTAAATGGCATACTTGATGCTTGTAAAACCCAGTGGGGTGGTAACGTACACTTTCACCATGTTGGGAGCTCTACTTCGATGGAGCCTCATCAATGAGGAGCACCGGCAAATCAAGCATCCCACAGATAAAAGCAGGGATAGGATTGGTGTTCATCACGTCATCGATGGGAACCCTATGACATTCTTTTGCTCTCACCGAGCCTCGCACAAGCAATGAGGCTGAGTACGAAGCTCTGATAGCTGGTCTGAAGCTCTCCATAGAAATGGAAATCCTTCGGCTACAGGTTTACGGTGACTCCCAGCTAGTCGTCAACAAAGTAAACGACGACTATAAGATATACAAACCCGAGTTAGCTCGATATAGAAGCCGAGTGGTGGAACTCATGAAACGGTTCACTCACATTGAACTAATGAGAGTTCCTAGAGCGTTGAACGGAAAAGCCGACATACTCGCTCGCCTAGCTAAAGAGCTGGCTAATCCTGACATGGACGAAATTCTAATCACAGTCAGAAGCCGGCAAATTCTACCTCTAATCTCTTTTCGTGAAGAAGAAAGCGTAGTACAAGAGAATAATCCTGCCGAAGAAGCTTCAATCATTCAAGACGAGCCATATTGGGGATAACCCTTCATAGAGTACCTCCGATACGACAAACTGCCCGAAGAAAAATCTGCGAGAATTCAGCTGAAGAAAAGAGCTCTTCGATACGTGTTTGTAAATAATACGCTATACCGCAGATCATATGACCAACTCTGGCTCAGATGCCTGTCATTAGCCGAAGCCTAAAAATTCATGAAAGAAGTTCACTTGGGCATCTGCAAGGCTCACCAGTCCGGCCCCAAAATGCGGCTTCAGATCAAACGGCTTGGATATTACTGGCCCACCATGATAAGGGATTGCAAAGAGCATGCAAAGAAATGCCATCTCTGTCAAATTCACGGTGATTTCATTCACAAGCATCCTAATCTATTGTATCCTATGGTGGCGTCATGGCCTTTCGATGTTTGGGGCACCGACATAGTTGGCTCAATTGATCCTCCATCATCCAAAGGCCACCGGTTCATATTGGCTGCGACAGACTACTTCTCCAGATGAGATAAAGCTGTCCCGCTAAAAGAAGTCAAAACAGAAGATATTTTGACGTTCTTCAGACATAATATTCTATGCCGCTTCAGTACACCAAGAAGGATCATTTCTGACAACGGGCCTTATTTCAAGAGATTCAAAATCTCAAGGTTTGCTGCTCAGCACATGATAGACTGGAGATATTCCTCCATCTATAATCCAAGTGCCAATGGGCTAGCCGAAGCCTTCAATAAAACTCTATGAAAGATCCTGAGGAAAAATGCTTCAGCCAACAAAAGAGACTGGAATCTCAAACTTCACGAGGCGTTGTGGGCATATCACAGCACACACCACGCTCCAACTCAGTCCACTCCATACTCACTACTTTTCGGAGTGGAAGCAATCCTCCTGCTCGAAGTCGAAGTTCCAAGCCTACGAATAGCTGTCCAACGCGAGTTGACGGAGGAGGAAAACGTCCTCCTTCGGCTCGAAGAGCTTAACGCCCTCAAAAAAAGAAGGCTCACGGTGCAGTAAAATCTGGAGTTATACTGATCCCAAATGTCACGGGCCTATGACAAGATGACCCGTCTCCACGCTTTCAAGAAAGGCGAATTGGTGTTGGTCCTCAAAAGGCCGATCGTCCCCAATCGACATGCCAAAAGAAAATTCGAGCCAAACTAGGAAGGACCATACGTCATCGAGAAAGTGTTCGATGGAGGATCCTACTAACTAATAAGTGCCGAGGGAGAAAGGCCCATACCACCCATTAATGGTCGATATCTCAAGAAATACTATACGTGAATGCTCCAAGTCGCAGACGAATTAAGCACACCGGCCCTACGATTTGGATCATACATCTTGTAAAACCGTATACAATCCACGGGTGTAAACGACCCCTATCTCTCCTTAGTCTTGCCGGCGAGACTACTTTTAAAGTCCCACCAGCGACAAAAAAAACGGTATGTCCACAAGAAAAACGGGCACGGATGAAAACCCGAAAGGGCTCCGTGAGTAAAAACAGCAGGACTGCCGGCGAGTTTGTGAAAATCCAAAAGGGCGCAAACTCGTGAAAAGAGATAAAATACACTCGCAAAGTCCTCTCGACCTTGTAAGGAGAAAATCCCTGCGTGAGATCCTTACGACTCACAAAGAAGCAACACATTTAGGAATCCTCATGATTTCTAAGGAGAACATACACCTGCGAGATCCTATCGACTCGTAAGGAGAAAATGCTTTTATGAGACCCTTACGGCTCATAAAATTGAAAAGCCTTAGGTGATAGAGATCTAAACCTGTCTCCTAAGCCATCGCTCCCCAACGAGCAACGACAAATGATGAGTCGCTCCTGGCATTGCTTTAGTGTTAGCGGTGCTGATGCCGATCCAAAACCTAAATCCCAAGTTTTCCTAATAGTAAATGATGAGTCGCTCCTGGCATTGCTTCAGTGTTAGCGGTGCTGATGTCGACCCAAAACCTAAATCCCAAGTTTTCCTAACGGCAAATGATGAGTCGCTCCTGGCATTGCTTCAGTGTTAGCGGTGCTGATGCCGACCCAAAAACCAAATCCCAAGTCCTCCCGGGGCAAATGATGAGTTGCTCCTGGAATTATTCCAATGCAGCAATGCTGATGCCAAACAAAATCCAAATTCTAAGTTCCTCTCAAATTCAAAATTCCCGCCAAATAAGGCAGAAATCAAATAGATCAAATCAAAGTCCCACCAGGCAGCACTTCTAAGCTCGAAAGTCCGGCTGGATATGTAGGGAACTTCCAAAACAAATCAAATCAAACAAATCAACCCCGACACCGTAAGAAGCGGAGCAAGTCAACTTCAACCCCGACACCGCAGAAAGCGGAGCAAGTCAAATCAAACCCCGACACCGCAAGAAGCGGAGCAAATCAACTTCAACCCTGACACTGCAGAAAGCGGAGCAAGTCAAATCAAATCCCAACACCGTAAGAAGAGGAGCAAGTCATCGACCGTCCACGTCGCAAAAATGGCAGCACCGACCGTCCAAGTCGCAAAAAGGGCAGAACCGACCGTCCACATCACTAAAATGGCAACACCGACCGTCCAAGTCGCAAAAAGGGCAGAACCGACCGTCCACGTCGTAAAAATGGCAGCACCGACCATCCAAATCGCAAAAAGGGCAGAACCGACCGTCTACGTCGCTAAAATGGCAGAACCGACCGTCCACGTCGCAAAAATGGCAGCACCGACCGTCCACGTCGTGAAAAGGGCAGAACCGACCGTCCACGTCGCTAAAATGGCAGAACCGACCGTCCACGTCGTAAAAATGGAAGCACCGACCGTCCACGTCGCTAAAATAGCAGAACCGACCGTCCACGTAGCAAAAATGGCAGCACCGACCGTCCACGTCGCAAAAAGGGCAGCATCGACCTCCACGTCGTCAAAATGGGAACCAAATCAAGTCAACCTCCACGCGAAAGAAGATTCATCTGTAGGGTGTTTTTCGTCACCCCATTGAGATGGGAATATGCGCGTGCTTGTCAGCCATACTACAGATTCCCCCTGCCTAGGGTAGGCCAGGGTTTAATGATTGTGGGGATCCAAATCTCCGGCAGCCGCGGACTAAGCTGCCGTTAATTACCCCTCACCTTTGGAGCGAGGGAACCTCCGATTGACGGGTCAAACTGGTCATGCGAACTCAATGTGCGGTGTACGTGTGTTTTGTTTTTGAGAGAGACAGTGTTGTAGAGTATGTGTGTGTGTATGTATATATATACATATATATATATAAGGGGGAAAGCACCCAAAGGACGCGTGGGGCCAGCGCCTCACATGCCTAACACGCGAGCGCTGGGCGCCTGAGCACTGTGCGCTTAGGCGCGAGCGCACCACATGTCCGACACGTGGGCGCTGGGCACTCGAGCGCTAGCGTACCACGTGCCCGGCACGTGGGCGCTGGGCGCTCGAGCACTAGCGCACCATGTGCCCGGCACGTGGGCGCTGGGCGCTCGGGCGCCGGCGAGGAAAAGGGGATTTTAGCCCCAGAAATAGGATTTAAAATCCCAAAAGAGGATTTAGAGTGGAGTTAAACTCCTAAGATGTTTTGGAGTTGATGAAAGGGGTTCTTCTTTGGAGCCCTGAGTCTTCCCAAAAATAGGGTTTTCGGAGATGGGCCTCCTTCTTCCTCCTCTGTTGGCAGGATCTTGAAGATCAAGAGATGTGATATTTTAAAAATCTCTTCTTTTTGAGATCTGATGAGAGATATAAGCTCCCCTTTGTGGGTTTTGTGGTGAAAAACTATTTAGTTTTGAAAAAGGAAGAGTAAAATTCTTGATTTAATTCAAAAGAAAGAAGAAGGTTTAGAACCTTCAGAAATGGGAAAGAGGCACAAACCCTAGATTTTTGAGGGGAATGAAAAATGTATTAGATATTTTCATCATGTTATCTTATATAGGCTTACATATTTACATATAGCCCCTTGGGCTTTACAAAATGGCATTTTGCCCTTCCCATGGCTCATGTGCTATTTCTTTGTGCAATTAAGCCATGGGCTTACAAAAATTTGGCTTTATGCCCATTTTGTTTACATTCATGCATAAAAAATTACATAAAAATTATTTATTACATGACTTTTTATTTTGGCATAGAGGAGGCCGACCACTTCTTGTTCGGGCTCGACTTGGGCATGAGCCCACTTGATCCGGGCTTTGGCCCACTTGGCTTGGGGTTGATCTTGACTTTGACTTGGTCAACTAGGGGTGAAAATTTTGACCCCAACAAAGTGCCCCCCATCAATGAATGCACACCGCATGCATGAGTTGTGTGCACGAAATTGATGGAGCTTGAAGTTGGACTTCGAGGTGGAACATCATTCCAGGGGCGGAGCATCATCCCGGGGAGCATGATTCCCGGGGATCGGAGCATCATTCTTATTCGCGGAGCATAATTCATTCCCGGGGATCGGAGCGTCATTCTGATTCGCGGAGCATAATTCTAGGGTCGGAGTATCCCTCGGGGAGCATGATTCCCGGGGATCGGAGCATCATTCCAATTTGCGGTGCATAATTCCAAGGTCGGAGCATTATTCCGAAGAGCGGAGCATGATTCCAGGGATCGGAGCATCATTCCGATGATCGGAGCATGATTCCACAGATCGGAGCTTCATTCCGAAGAGCGGAGCATGATTCCAAGGAATCGGAGCATCATTCCGATTTGCGGAGTATAATTCCAAGGTCGGAGCATCATTCTGAAGAGCGGAGCATGATTCCAGGGATCGGAGCATCATTCCGAAGAGCGGAGCATGATTCCAGGGATCGGAGCATCATTCCGATGAGCGGAGCATGATTCCAGGGATCGAAGCATCATTCTGAAGAGCGGAGCATGATTCCAGGGGATCGGAGCATCATTCCGATTTGCGGAGCATAATTCCAAGGTCAGAGCATCATTCCGAAGAGTGGAGCATGATTCCAGGGATCGGAGCATCATTCCGATGAGCGGAGCATGATTCAAGGGATCGGAGCATCATTCCGATGAGCGGAGCATGATTCCAGGGATCGGAGCATCATTCCGAAGAGTGGAGCATGATTCCAGGGGATCAGAGCATCATTCCGAAGATCAGAGCATGATTCCAGGGATCGGAGCATTATTTCGAAGAGCGGAGCATCATTCCAGAGGGATCGGAGCATCATTCCGAAGAGCGGAGCATGGTTCCAAGGATCGGAGCATCATTCCGACGAGCGGCAGACATTCTGACCGAAGCATAATTTCGATGCAGAGGTTGATTCCCAGGCGAAGCATAATTCCGACGGGAAAGGCAAATACTCCGAGGCGAAGCATGATTTCGACACGGGGTACATTCTAAGACGGAGCATGATTCCTGCGCAGAGCTTGTTGGCTGACTTGATTCCGAGACGAAGCATAATTTCGACAGGGAAGGCAGATACACCGAGGGGAAGCATGATTTCGACACGGGGTGCACATTCTGAGACGAAGCATGATTCCGACGCAGAGCTTGCTGGTTGACTTGATTCCGAGGCAGAGCATAATTCCGACGAGGAGGTCATTGGTTGATTCCGAGCCGAAGCATAATTCCGATAGGGAAGGCAGATGCACCGAGGCGAAGCTTGATTTCGACGCGGGGTACACTCTGAGACGGAGCATGACTCTGACGCAGAGCTGGTTGGTTGACTTGATTCCGAGGCGAAGCATAACTCCGACAGGGAAGACAGATACACCGAGGCGAAGCTTGATTTCGACGAGGGGTACACTCTGAGATGAAGTATGATTCCGACGCAGAGCTGGTTGGTTGATTTGATTCCGAGGCGGAGCATAATTCCGGCAGGGAAGGTAGATATCCCGAGGCGAAGCATGATTTCGACACGGGGTAAATTCTGGGACGGAGCATGATTTCGTCGCAGAGGTCGTTGGTTTGATTTGATTTTGGTTGACATCAGCATCGCTACACTGGAATATGGTACCAGGAGCGAATCATCATTTGCCATGAGAGGATTTGGGGATTTTTTTGTCGGCATCTGCATTGCTGCACTGGAATAATGCCAGGAGCAACTCATCATTTGCCCCGGGAGGATTTGGGAATTGGTTTTTTCTTGGCATCAGTATCGCTACACTGGAATATGGTACCAGGAACGAATTATCATTTGCGCTTGTTTATCAGGAAGTGATGGCTTAGGAGATAGGTTTTAGGTCCCTATAACCCAAGACTTTTCAATTTTGTGAGCCGTAAGGGTCTCACAAAGCAATTTCTCCCTACGGGTCGTAAGGATCCCGTAGGTGTATTTTCTCCTTAAGAGTCGTGGGGACACCTAAGTGTGTTGCTCCTTTGTGAGTCGTAAGGATCTCACGCGGGAATTTTCTCCTCACAAAGTCGAGAGGACTTTGTGAGTGCATTTCATCTCTTTTTTACGAGTTTGCGCCCTTTTGGGTTTTCATAAACTCGCCGACAGTCCTGTTGTTTTTACTCACGGAGCCCTTTCGGGTTTTCATCCGTGCCCATTGTGCTTGTGGACATATCTTTTTTTTTGAATCTTCACCGCCAGTGGGACTTTGAATGTGGTCTCACCGGTAGGACTTGGTAGGGATTGGGATTGTTTTACGCCCGTGGATTGTATACGATTTTGCAGGATATATGATCTACACCGTTGGGCCGAAAAAATTTCGGGACTTTGTCGGCGTCTGCATCGTTGAACTGAAATATGGTACCAGGAGCGACTCATCATTCGCCATTTAGGGATTGGAATTTGGAATTTGGTTGGCGTCTGCATCGCTACACTGGAATATGGTATCAGGAGAGACTCATCATTCGCCACTTGGGGATTGGGGAGCGATGGCTTAGGAGACAGGTTTAGATCCCTATCGCCTAAGGCTTTTCAATTTTATAGGCCGTGAGGGTTCCATAAAAGCATTTTCTCCCTACGAGTCATAAGGATCCCGCAGGTGTATTTTCTCCTTAGGAGTCGTGAGAACTCCTAAGTGTGTTTTTCCTTTGTGAGTCGTAAGGACCCCACAAAGGTTTGTTCTCCTCATGTATCGTGAAGACACATGAGTGGGTCTTCTTAATGGAGCATAATTCCAAAGGCGAAGACCAGCCGCGTAACTGGTGATTACGGTGGGGCATGGGTATGATGAGAATTATTTGAGCTCGTGGATTGTATACGATGGTCAACTTGGGGACCAACCGTGGAGCCGGGAGCATTTTGAGAAATTGGATTTTGGTTGGCGTTTGCATCGCTACATTAGAATATGGTACCAGGAGTGTCTCATCAGTCGCCGTTTTTTTTTTGTTTTTGTTTTTTTTTTGTTTTACCGCGATTGCTCTATCATTTCAGCTTTTCTTATCGCGAAGATCATGATTGCCCCATCTTTTCGGCTTTTATGCGCGTTTGTCCCATCATTTCGGCTTTATTTTCATCTTTATTTTACTCGCTGATTTTTATTGCGAGTTGCCCCATCATTTCGGCTTTATTTTCATCTTTATTTTACTCGCTGATTTTTATTGCGAGTTGCCCCATCATTTCGGCTTTTCTTTATTTTTCTTTTATTTACACATTTTTTGTTTATTTACATATATATATATATATATATATATATATTTACATTCCCAGTTTAATGACTTAGAGGTCGATTGTTCCTAGTTTAATGACGTGGTGGTCGATTGTTTTCAGAGAAAGGCAGATGTCTGAGAGAATCAGTTTCACGAAGAACTTCGGTCTCCGTTTGTATGAAATTGGCGGTCGCAGCTTGTAACGTTTTGAAAATCGTTTCGGTGAAAATTCGAAAAAACGGTAAAATAAGGGGGTTTTCTGTAAAAAGTCAAAATACAAATATCTTTATTATAAAATTAAATATACATATTCTAGCTATGAATTTGCTAGTATTTGGTGTTTATTGAGCCACTGGTAAAATTTCAAATTTTCTGAAAAATTTTCCGAAATTAATTATTTTAATATTATTTTAAGCCGTCACTGATATATTTAATTAGGGAAAATTACAAATTGGAATGGGTTGAAACAAATTTTGTACATCATAAAACATTAAATAAAATTTTATCATATGGTTTTTGAAATGAAATCGTTTGCCAAAACGGTTTAGAAAATATCGAAGAAAAAAGCTTTTTTCGGTGAAATTAGTGTTAATGGGAATTGGGGTATAGCATTTATCTTTTTCCTAACCCACAACTCACCCTCTCCCCATGTGGCCGGCACCACCATGATAGCCCCCCCTCTCTCTCTCTCCAATCATCTCACTTTCAAAAGAAAAGAAAAGAAAAGAAAAGAAAAGAAAGTGAAAGAAAGTCAAAAGGGAGTGTGGACTTTGACTTTTTCTCTCCACTTTCTCCACCTCACTCTCTCTCCTCCTCCCTCAAAAATTCTGGCCGAAACCCCTCCCTCTTGCTGCCCCCATTTTTTCTACTCTCATTTCATCACAAAAAATTCATCAAAATGCTTCAAATCCCTACAAATTCAAAGCAAAATCAAAATCTACTCACTACCCATTATTCCTTGGCTATACTATTATGGATCTTGGTGATAAGTTGGCATTTTGGAGACATGTTGCATGTGGGATCTCATGATCTTTGAGGTATAAATCTTTGTTACATGGTTTGATTATTGATTAGTTAGTAAATTGTTGCTATCATACTTCAAGTGAAGCTAATTAGGTGTGTATTAGGTTTATTTGCTTATTTAGAAAATTCAAGAAAGTGTTTTGAATTGCAATTAGGGTTCTTATCATGTAATCATGGTTAAAATGAGTGGATTAACATGTTAATGTGATGCTAAAACTAACCTAGTTGCTAGTTTACTAATTGAGGCTTGTAATTGTTAAAATTGGAATTTTATGCAAACTAGGTTTTGGAAATTTATTGCAAATGTTAGACTAAAAATCTAATTAGGATTTTCATGACTTTATTAACATTATTAAGTGTGGTTTAATGACTTTGGATCATGCAAAACCAAGCTTAATTGTTAAATTGTGAATTTTGCTTTAAAAAGAGTTAAAATCGGTATTTTTGCAAACTAGTTTTTTTGAACATATATGGTTTGGTGAAATTAAATTATGGAAATGATTTATATGACTTATTTAACATATTTAATAAGTATATTGGCCGCTACATTCAGTTAAACGTCGAGTTTTGTACTAAAACGAGTAATTTTTGCTTGATAGATTTTCGGAAAAATGGCTTCTAAAGTGAATTTGGGGTTTTTGTGAATTTTAACCTATTCTATATATAAGTTAGTATTCGTGAATGTGCAAATGAGTGTACTTGGGTTTTTCTCGATGGTCGGGCGTTTGCACACCGAAGTCGAGGGTTTTTAGGTTGGTTTGTGAGAGCAACCATAGGTTTTGACCTATATGGGGTTCGTGCGTCGTTTTGGTCATGAGTCGGATTTTAATGCGATATGGGCGTTTTGATATGTAGGTACCCCATATGGACTTCGAGACGACAAGCAAGCGCATGGCGACGTCGGCATCGGCGAGCGAGGACCAGGTGAGTAGATTTATATCTACGGGGAGAAGTCGGGTGGATGGCGTATAGCACCCCCGCAGTCCGTGGTGGTGTATACGGATGCGTATACACACCAACAATTATTATAAGTTATTTAGGATTAATAACGATGTTTAGGATGGATATTGGTGTGTTGGATTATTTTAGTGTTGCGAACCCTAGGGTAGTGTTGCACTACACATACACACCTACATACTTGCATACTTATTTTTTTTTATGTGTTCATGGGTTACCTTTGGGTTAGTTGCGAAACCCTAGAGTGGTTGTTATACCCACATACGCACACACAGACTTGCATACTTTACTTTCTTGTGCGCAGATTGGGATGTGTATATATGTTTATATGCGTGGGTATGGGACTATGCATATGTACATTCATATACGCATGCAAGGATAATGAGGATAGTACTTGGGATTTAAGATGAGTCGATGAGATTTGATTTGAGGCCGTGAGATCGGTGATATAGCAGGGTTCGTATTTGAGATACGACATGACGTTGTAGCGGGTCCTTGACATAGTGTTTCACACACGTGCATGCATACTTAGGCGGTATCAGTATTGTACTAGACGTAGATCAGTACCCCGATCATGATATTTGATAAATAGGATACCAGGTGAATAGTATGATGAATGTGATATTAACCCGTACCCAGATTTGGGGATGCCGTACGACGGATTTATGTACGAGCTATATTTTGATGATTGATCTGCACTCTTGACTTGGGATGTCTGATTATAGATATGGTATCGGATATGATATTATTGAGGCGGGATCACCGACTAATATATATACAGGTATGTATATGTATCGACTCAGATGTTAGGCGGTTTCCTTACCTGTAGCCCAGCTGGTCAGCTTAGCCCTTTAGTTTAGTTTAGTTGTTAGATTAGATTCGATTCTTACCTATTTCAAAACTAACGAATCGTGGGTATTTTAAAAGACAGCCCAAGGGATCCTACGGATATTTCAAAAGACCTATCTTTTCATAAAAACACTGTAGCCCCTATTTTCAAAACCCTATGATTCGTGTTATTTCAAAAGGCACCATTTGTAGGACTTATATTAGGTTAATGCAGATTAGTTATAGTTGCGTCTAGTATTCAGCTCCCGCTCATTATTGTTGTTCGCTCCGCATCACATGCTTATATTATGCTTCATATTCTGCTGTTGCTATCTTGTGGTTAGGACACCAGCACCATTACCGATGATGCGTATGTTCCACGTACACTTACTTGCCGGCTCACACACATCTTCATCGGTAATTGCCATGTCACGTACACCTTAGAAATATTATTGCTTGACATAGCCTGTTAGCTAATAGTTTAGACATGATATTAGTGTACTTGCCTTATATGTTAGTTTAGACATTGTAGTTATTACCTGCTACTTCATGCATACTGATATTCATTGTTATGCCGCATTCATGGATTCTCATGCATATATTCACTTTTTACGTACTATTGAGGTTTTGGATTCGGATTCCATGAGATTTTCTGGATTTGGGGAAAACCGCAAAACATATACAAACTTCTTCTTTCTTTTTTTAAATAAAAAGTGCGGTTTTTTCCCATGATGTATGAGTCGTCCACCATGAGTTTGCTGATGGATTTCGAAACCCGATTCGAGAAGACGGATGAACCGTTTCGGGTACATGGTGGACCCGGTAAGGTACCCCGGGGCAAGAAGCGCGTGATGATGACGATGTGAGCCTGGCAGGGGAGCACTACCTACCGGTGATTTTACCCGACGCGTCGGATATCCGGAGGATACCGTCGTGGTCTTGAGATGGATGGTAGGGGCCGGTCTGGACTGACGGCGCCCTAGATATTGTGATTGAGACATTGAGATTTCGAGATATTGAGGTACAGAGACTGTGATACAGAGATATCGAGATATTGGGATTACGTTTTGTGCCAATGCTAGGCACCGTTTTATGCTGATTTCGTTATGATACCTCATTTTAAAAATACAAAGGGAATCTCACTAAATTATGAAAACAATTCTTCACTTACATGTATTCTGTTTTCATGCATTCATACCTCATTCATATGATATTTTGCTACCTGAGGCACTGACACGGGCACATGAGATTACACTCGGGTTAGATGTTTACCCTAGCCTTATTTTAGGTTGCATGTTATATATATAATTGAGGATATATTATGATCATTGACCTAGGTTGCGTTATTTATGCGATTTCTTTCCGTAGATGTTTTTCTATTCACGAGTTGGCAACTCACCCCCGTTGTGCCCCAGTTTCTTGCAGGTTGCCGTACAGGTTTCAGTACGGCTTTGCGGGCATAGTTTCCTTCGGGTGATTTGGTAGTAGGTGGGTTTACTTGTATCGTACCCCCATTATATAACTTGTATATTATTATTCTGTTGTATCTAGAAGTTCCATCAACCAAACATGTGTTATTTTTGAGATAGAGACCAGTGATGTTATTCTTTCGACCTTAGAGTCGCGCGTTATATTTCTGCAGTTTTCTTGTGGTTTTGTGTTTCCTTTTGAGTTTTGATCCTCGCCGTTGGCGTTGTATATTATATTGCTTGTGTGGTTGTGACCGTCGATTGACGAAAAGCTAGCTCCCGTTTGGGGGCCAGTATTTACAAAGGAGACTCTGCCGAAATTTTCAGGAATTTTTTGATGTTTTTAGAAAACCGCATAATTCGGCTTATGCTTTTAAAACTACTTATTTAGATTGGTTTTCCTTCACTCTACTACTTTTCTTGGTTTGCATTTCTGGGTTTTTCGGCTTACTTAGATTACGTACGCCTCGAGACGTTTCGTAGTCTAAGTGCCGGTCATGTTCCGTACTTTCGGGGCGTGACAAAGTTGGTATCAGAGCGTTAGGTTTTAACTTCGGAGTGTAGGATGACCCTTGGTTGATGGAATAGGTGACTAAAGTAGAGCGACGTACCGTAGGTATGTTCTGCGGCATATTTACGATACGCTACTCCACTTAAGAAGCCTTAGGAAGTACATTTCTTTGCTCAGTATTATATTCATTCCGATCTAGCCTCATCGGTACCAGTTATGGTTTTGCTGCCACGATTACGGGCAGGGAGAGCTATAGCTAGAGTTGCGGTCAGCACGAGCTCGTCATGAACGAGGACTGACCAGGGCGAAATTCCGGCGACACACGATTGTGGAGATGTGTCTTTTTACTGTGTTTCCGCGCCACGATCGTTTGGCGGATCGCCTTTATGAGGTTACTCGGTTGTGCGGATCGACACTAGAGGATTGAGCCAATGATAGAGGCCAGCCAGATTTTGATGACCGTTGGTGTATTGCTTACTCATGATGATTGAGGCACTGTTCAGCGTGCAGACGAGTGAGCCAGTTGTTGTTGCGAGCGACGAGATATCGCCCTATATGTTGGAGCTATTGCAGTACAAGTTGACTAAGAAATGATAAAAGGTCGCTAGTCACCCGAGAATGAATGACTAGGACATGTGGTTCGTTCGCCTACCCAATGAGAGGTCATCAGATAGATTGATTCCAGCTAGAGACGACTTCACGCGGAGACGTTGGGAGTCGACAGAGACGATCGAATGTCAGAAACCTATTATTCCAAGTTTAAAGTAGTCGGAAAGACATGCAGGCAATTCTATGGTCCCTCTAGAAGAATGAAACCCTAACTCGACTTAATGACCGTGTGAAAGCCTTTGAACCTTCGGGTTTGCGGCAGTTCTACGGCGCCATTAGTGAGGCTTGGGTTTGCCCTTCTACGGCTGGACCACCGATGCTGTGGTATGTACTCGATACTATTAAACTGTGCCCAAAAGGTTGAGCTCTTGGGGGATTATGAGGTTTTGACGACTCGATCGGATGGCTCGACTTAATTCTGATGCTAGGTGGTGAGATGCATTTCTTGGGAGACTCCCGATATGAGGATAGTCGTTGGAGCTCAGTCCATGTAGCCACGATGAGACGAGTCCGAAGCAGTCGACATTAGAGAAAGTAGAGTAAGAGGTTCGTACCAGATCTAGATGAGATGACGTTCCACTCCGCCGACATCAGAGATGCGATGCGCATGCCGAGGCATGGTACTTGGATTTACCTTCCAGAAGGAGTTGCGATGAGTATGCAGTCATTC
The DNA here is from genome assembly GCA_030015575.1 of Agapanthus africanus. NCBI lineage: Eukaryota > Viridiplantae > Streptophyta > Magnoliopsida > Asparagales > Amaryllidaceae > Agapanthus > Agapanthus africanus. The sequence continues at coordinate 695,551,439 of JASDDO010000022.1, read as the reverse complement.
CAGAGCAAGATGCAGATATAGGAAAGTTCGATGACTTCCGGACAGTTGGCAAAGGCGATACATGGAAGAGACCGTGAGCAGGATTCCTTCCAGGACACTGCTGCAATGACACTTGCACCCAGGATCAGATGTGTCACGTACATTCAGAGAGCCAGAGGCCGACGCCAGTGATATGCTGTCTTACGAGTGGTCGCGATGATTGACCGGGAGATGACAAGAGACGTGCCAGAACGGGATCATCCCCGTTAGCACACCTGACAAGGCCGATGAGCTGATGGACCGAGAGATTGGTAATTCCCAGTGAAGACCTTGACCCAGGAGTGGTCATTGTTACGCACACCAGCAGGCCAGAGTTCATGATCATCGACGAGACGTCCCACTAGTGACCGCGACAGTTGGCCCGAGATTCTTAGAGGATGCGCTTGAGCGGTGCTATTCCGCCATTATTGATTTCGATGTTTTGGGTGATTTATTCGCATGATTTGATTTTGATGATTGAGGATTTACGATCTTTGCACAGTGTTGCACTTGATATCGTTTTCGTGCTTTGGTTTCACATGTTTGTGATTTTACGGTTTTAGACATTTGAGTTGATTTTGTGCGTATGCACGCACACGATTTGGTTCCTGCACTCTGTATAGTTTATATATGCTTGCAGTGCAGTGATACGCCTTTTGTGCACTTAGATGCACTGGACTTCGATTTCGATTGTGATGCTCGATATTTGTTTGTGCACCTGATTTGATTTTGCGCATGTTCGGCGCTTGATGTTGGATTTCATGATTTCGTGCATGTCAGATGCACCTGATTTTGCTGTCAGGCACACACGTTGCCTACGACAGATGCTTTGTGCACACCCGATGCAGTTAGATCTTGTTTCTGTGTACTTGTATGGCACATATATGGATTTTGATTTCCGTGCGCACCAGACGCACGTAGTACTCATACGCGTATTTTGGGATTGATTTTTCCTATAGAGCAGTACGTTTTTATGATATTTACTATGTATTTTCGTACTGGGCAGGACTAGTCAGAGGACAGTACCTGAATATATTTGGCATTCATTTCCTTCAGATATTTACATATATAGATTTGATATTTACGTGTGTAGTTCCGATTTATAGCATATTGGTTTTGTATTGGATTTGACATTGTGTCTTTACCATGACTCCAATGATAGCGGGATACTTGACGGAGTTTGGATTTTGAGTTATATGCTCATTTTTCATGTGCATGCGTTGCGCTACGATTTGTTTTTTGTATTTACGATTTCGGAGCCCCGACGACTTGATGGTTTTGCTTAGATGTTTTAGTATTTGGGGGAGTTTTAACTTAAATTCGGGGACCGAATTTCTTTAAGGGGGAAGATTGTAACGTTTTGAAAATCGTTTCGGTGAAAATTCGAAAAAACGGTAAAATAAGGGGGTTTTCTGTAAAAAGTCAAAATACAAATATCTTTATTATAAAATTAAATATACATATTCTAGCTATGAATTTGCTAGTATTTGGTGTTTATTGAGCCACTGGTAAAATTTCAAATTTTCTGAAAAATTTTCCGAAATTAATTATTTTAATATTATTTTAAGCCGTCACTGATATATTTAATTAGGGAAAATTACAAATTGGAATGGGTTGAAACAAATTTTGTGCATCATAAAACATTAAATAAAATTTTATCATATGGTTTTTGAAATGAAATCGTTTGCCAAAACGGTTTAGAAAATATCGAAGGAAAATTCTTTTTTTCGGTGAAATTAGTGTTAATGGGAATTAGGGTATAGCATTTATCTTTTTCCTAACCCACACACCCACAACTCACCCTCTCCCTATGTGGCCGGCACCACCATGACAGCCCCCCCCCCTCTCTCTCCAATCACCTCACTTTCAAAAGAAAAGAAAAGAAAAGAAAAGAAAAGAAAGTGAAAGAAAGTCAAAAAGGGGTGTGGACTTTGACTTTTTCTCTCCACTTTCTCCACCTCACTCTCTCTCCTCCTCCCTCAAAAATTCTGGCTGAAACCCCTCCCTCTTGCTGCCCCAATTTTTTCTACTCTCATTTCATCACAAAAAATTCATCAAAATGCTTCAAATCCCTACAAATTCAAAGCAAAATCAAAATCTACTCACTACCCATTATTCCTTGGCTATACTATTATGGATCTTGGTGATAAGTTGGCATTTTGGAGACATGTTGCATGTGGGATCTCATGATCTTTGAGGTATAAATCTTTGTTCCATGGTTTGATTATTGATTAGTTAGTAAATTGTTGCTATCATACTTCAAGTGAAGCTAATTAGGTATGTATTAGGTTTATTTGCTTATTTAGAAAATTCAAGAAAGGGTTTTGAATTGCAATTAGGGTTCTTATCATGTAATGATGGTTAAAATGAGTGGATTAACATGTTAATGTGATGCTAAAACTAACCTAGTTGCTAGTTTACTAATTGAGGCTTGTAATTGTTAAAATTGGAATTTTATGCAAACTAGGTTTTGGAAATTTAATGCAAATGTTAGACTAAAAATCTAATTAGGTTTTTCATGAATTTATTAACATTATTAAGTGTGGTTTAATGACTTTAGATCATGCAAAACCAAGCTTAATTGTTAAATTGTGAATTTTGCTTTAAAAAGAGTTAAAATCGGTATTTCTGCAAACTAGTTTTTTTGAACATATATGGTTTGGTGAAATTAAATTATGGAAATGATTTATATGACTTATTTAACATATTTAATAAGTATATTGGCCGCTACATTCAGTTAAACGTCGAGTTTTGTACTAAAACGGGTAATTTTTGCTTGCTAGATTTTCGGAAAAATGGCTTCTAAAGTGAATTTGGTGTTTTTGTGAATTTTAACCTATTCTATATTTAAATTAGTATTCGTGAATGTGCAAATGAGTGTACTTGGGTTTTTCTCGATGGTCGGGCGTTTGCACGCCGAAGTCGAGGGTTTTTGGGTTGGTTTGTGAGAGCAACCATAAGTTTTGACCTATGTGGGGTTCGTGCGTCGTTTTGGTCATGAGTCGGATTTTAATGCGATATGGGCGTTTTGATATGTAGGTACCCCATATGGACTTCGAGACGACAAGCAAGCGCATGGCGACGTCGGCATCGGCGAGCGAGGACCAGGTGAGTAGATTTATATCTACGGGGAGAAGTCGGGTGGATGGCGTATAGCACCCCCGCAGTCCGTGGTGGTGTATACGGATGCGTATACACACCAACAATTATTATAAGTTATTTGGGATTAATAACGATGTTTAGGATGGATATTGGTGTGTTGGATTATTTTAGTGTTGCGAACCCTAGGGTAGTGTTGCACTACACATACACACCTACATACTTGCATACTTTTTTTTTTTATGTGTTCATGGGTTACCTTTGGGTTAGTTGCGAAACCCTAGAGTGGTTGTTATACCCACATACGCACACACAGACTTGCATACTTTACTTTCTTGTGCGCAGATTGGGATGTGTATATATGTATATATGCGTGGGTATGGGACTATGCATATGTACATTCATATACGCATGCATGGATAATGAAGATAGTACTTGGGATTTAAGATGAGTCGATGAGATTTGATTTGAGGCCGTGAGATCGGTGATATAGCAGGGTTCGTATTTGAGATACGACATGACGTTGTAGCGGGTCCTTGACATAGTGTTTCACACACGTGCATGCATACTTAGGCGGTATCAGTATTGTACTAGACGTAGATCAGTACCCCGATCATGATATTTGATAAATAGGATACCATGTGAATAGTATGATGAATGTGATATTAACCCGTACCCAGATTTGGGGATGCCGTACGACGGATTTACGTACGAGCTATATTTTGATGATTGATCCGCACTCTTGACTTGGGATGTCTGATTATAGATATGGTATCGGATATGATATTATTGAGGCGAGATCACCGACTAATATATATACAGGTATGTATATGTATCGACTCAGATGTTAGGCGGTTTCCTTACCTGTAGCCCAGCTGGTCAGCTTAGCCCTTTAGTTTAGTTTAGTTGTTAGATTAGATTCGATTCTTACCTATTTCAAAACTAACGAATCGTGGGTATTTTAAAAGACAGCCCAAGGGATCCTACGGATATTTCAAAAGACCTATCTTTTCATAAAAACACCGTAGCCCCTATTTTCAAAACCCCATGATTCGTGTTATTTCAAAAGGCACCATTTGTAGGACTTATATTAGGTTAATGCAGATTAGTTATAGTTGCGTCTAGTATTCAGCTCCCGCTCATTATTGTTGTTCGCTCCGCATCACATGCTTATATTATACTTCATATTCTACTGTTGCTATCTTGTGGTTAGGACACCAGCACCATTACCGATGATGCGTATGTTCCACGTACACTTACTTGCCGGCTCACACACATCTTCATCGGTAATTGTCATGTCACGTACACCTTAGAAATATTATTGCTTGACATAGCCTGTTAGCTAATAGTTTAGACATGATATTAGTGTACTTGCCTTATATGTTAGTTTAGACATTGTAGTTATTACCTGCTACTTCATGCATACTGATATTCATTGTTATGCCGCATTCATGGATTCTCATGCATATATTCACTTTTTACGTGCTATTGAGGTTTTGGATTCGGATTCCATGAGATTTTCTGGATTTGGGGAAAACCGCAAAACATATACAAACTTCTTCTTTCTTTTTTTAAATAAAAAGTGCGGTTTTTTCCCATGATGTATGAGTCGTCCACCATGAGTTTGCTGATGGATTTCGAGACCCGATTCGAGAAGACGGATGAACCGTTTCGGGTACATGGTGGACCCGGTAAGGTACCCCGGGGCAAGAAGCGCGTGATAATGACGATGTGAGCCTGGCAGGGGTGCACTACCTACCGGTGATTTTACCCGACGCGTCGGATATCCGGAGGATACCGTCGTGGTCTTGAGATGGATGGTAGGGGCCGGTCTGGACTGACGGCGCCCTAGATATTGTGATTGAGACATTGAGATTTCGAGATATTGAGGTACAGAGACTGTGATACAGAGATATCGAGATATTGGGATTACGTTTTGTGCCAATGCTAGGCACCGTTTTATGCTGATTTCGTTATGATACCTCATTTTAAAAATACAAAGGGAATCTCACTAAATTATGAAAACAGTTCTTCACTTACATGTATTCTGTTTTCATGCATTCATACCTCATTCATATGATATTTTGCTACCTGAGGCACTGACACGGGCACATGAGATTACACTCGGGTTAGATGTTTACCCTAGCCTTATTTTAGGTTGCATGTTATATATATAATTGAGGATATATTATGATCATTGACCTAGGTTGCGTTATTTATGCGATTTCTTTCCGTAGATGTTTTTCTATTCACGAGTTGGCAACTCACCCCCGTTGTGCCCCAGTTTCTTGCAGGTTGCCGTACAGGTTTCATTACGGCTTTGCGGGCATAGTTTCCTTCGGGTGATTTGGTAGTAGGTGGGTTTACTTGTATCGTACCCCCATTATATAACTTGTATATTATTATTCTGTTGTATCTAGAAGTTCCATCAACCAAACATGTGTTATTTTTGAGATAGAGACCAGTGATGTTATTCTTTTGACCTTAGAGTCGCGCGTTATATTTCTGCAGTTTTCATGTGGTTTTGAGTTTCCTTTTGAGTTTTGATCCTCGCCGTTGGCGTTGTATATTATATTGCTTGTGTGGTTGTGACCGTCGATTGACGAAGAGCTAGCTCCCGTTTGGGGGCCAGTATTTACAAAGGAGACTCTGCCGAAATTTTCAGGAATGTTTTGATGTTTTTAGAAAACCGCATAATTCGGCTTATGCTTTTAAAACTACTTATTTAGATTTGTTTTCCTTCACTCTACTACTTTTCTTGGTTTGCATTTCTGGGTTTTTCGGCTTACTTAGATTACGTACGCCTCGAGACGTTTCGTAGTCTAAGTGCCGGTCATGTTCCGTACTTTCGGGGCGTGACACAGCTGGACTGTTTGTTAACACGCCTTTAGACAGTTCTATCTCTCTTGCCTTGTATTGCTTTTCGACCCAATCTTTGAAGACGAAGCAGTCCTCAATGGCATGACCTATCACTCTGTGATAGGGGCAGTATTTGTGGTCGTCGGTCATATTCGCTTCCTGCAGTCTATTTGACTCTGGCAGTTGTAGACCGTTCTTCACGGCGTCTTTGAATATTTTACGGATTTTGTCCCATCTGAAGGAATAGACCTTATCTAGCTTCTCTTTGAGTGGAGATTCTCCTCCCTCTCCGAACACTGGCTTCCGAGGCTGGTTGGCACTAGGCCCGCTCATCCCTTGCTTATTTCGGTTAGCCGAAATTTTAAAAGATTCAGAATCATCGGAATTCCCGCCTTTGAGATTTTCGTCTTTTCAGTTTCTCCAGGACCTATTGTTATTTTGGGAGTCAGAAGAGGACTCCTGCTTTGAGCGTTCCAACATCTGGACTTTCCTGTTCAGCTCTTGGATGTTTTGAGACCCGCGGTGCATAGAAACGGGGCCATCCAATTGTTGAGATTTCCGACGAGGAGACTAACAGATTGGTCCTGCTCTATCGGCAGTTCGCATTTGACGGAGAGATTGCGCCATCGGGTTATAAAATCCATGCTGCTTTCTTTGTTCTTTGGCTTGGTCCTTACGAAGTCGGCGATGGTGATCTTATCGCTGACGCTCATGAACCTCTGCCGAAACAGAGACTCCATTTGGACGAAAGTTGTGACGGAGCCATCCGGTATGCTCGCGTACCAGTCGAAAGAAACATCGGCCAAGCTATTAACGAACCGGCGGAGGAGAAGCGCATCATTGCCCCCAGTATTACTGCATGATCCTTGGCGGGCATCCATTTCCTGGGAAGCCACCATGAGTCAATTAGCGGGGAGCTTAGAGAAGACACCGGATCGAGCAGTTGTCAGGGGCACCGCCGGAGCTTGCTCGAGAGGCCTTGTTGCTTTGTTGGTGTTGATAGCCTTGCCCCCAGCTGGGGTCAAGGAAAGTCGTTCAGACACCGACTTGCGTTTGGGTTGGGGCACCCTCGAGATCACCACATTTGGTCTCCTGCCTTTCGAGACCGATCTGTCTGTTGCTGGAGCTTGAGGAGCTAGAATGGAGTTAGCTGGCACGAACAGAATAGAGCCGAACTGTAGCAGCGGCTCCTCCCACTGTCGCCCAAGACTGGCCGGGAGGACCGTCCTGGAGTCCATCTTCATCGTGTATAAGATGGGAGCTGAGTTCATCTTTGGATACATCGTTGAGAAGTGATTTCTTGAAAACCTGCATCAAAGGGCATTATTTTAGTATAAGTATCGATATGTATATTGATTGACTTCGCATGAATGCTTAAACCGAAATATGGGAGGAGAGATAGGTCCCACCGGGCGTGCCAAAATCTATAGGGTGTTTTTCGTCACCCCATTGAGATGGGAATACGCGCGCGCTTGTCAGGCGTACTACAGATTCCCCCTGCCTAGGGTCGGCCAGGGTTTAATGATTGTGGGGATCCGAATCTCCGGCAGCCGCGGACTAAGCTGCTGTTAATTACCACTCGCCTTTGGAGCGAGGGAACCTCCGATTGACTGGTTAAACTGGTCATGCGAACTCAATGTGCAGTGTACGTGTGTTTTGTTTTTGAGAGGGACAGTGTTGTAGAGTATGTGTGTGTGTGTATATATATATATATACATATATATATATATAAAGGGAGAAAGCGCCTGTTCATATCATAATATTGCATTATTATATTTCCCATTCTTATTCATTTTACAAATAAACAGGTGCTTTTGACCCATGTCTGCTACATAGTTGCAGGTTACAGGTTCTCGGAACAAAAACGGTGAAAAAGATGAAAAGACGATAGAAAAGTGAGATTAAGACCAACAAATGGAAAGATCTTGATCATGCCTACAGTTTGAAGACTAAACGAACATCAATGGAAAATTTCACAAAGTACAAAGGCAGCGCAAGATTCAAGACTTCGACACGAAGCAAACAGTAAAGTCCACGACATTACTCATTGTGAAAATCTGGAAGAAAACCAGGAGACAACCTGAGAAACCAAGCAAAGAAACAGGAAGACAAAAGCCACCAGAAGATTACCTAAAAGTCTCAGCTCAAGATCTCTCCTTTTGGCCGCGGAACCGCGGCCAAACATGGGTTTTGGCCGCGGATCCGCGGCCGTGTTGAGCCCGTGTCAGTGGAAAAATTATGTGGTCGCTGGCGGTGCGTTGAGTAGTTCTTTTCTTAGGGTAAAATTGTAAATGCAGACGTGAATCAATTGTAACCCTAGGGTTTCTATGATCTATAAATAGAAACCCTAAAACCTTTTTTAGGTTATGCCTCTTCTTGTGCCTCATTTCATCTATCTAAATTCAGATCTGTAAATTTCTGTAAAGAAGGAAGAGAGCATCAAATAAAAATTAGGAGTAAGTTTTCTTTTCATTGCCCTGGTTAAATTTTATTTCCATGCCCTAGGTAATTTCTTTCTTGCCCTAGCATAGATCTTTATTATCTGCCCTAGTTAGATAGTTAGAAAATGTTTTTCAATTCCCTAATGAGTGAGTAGGCTCCTCGCTTGTTAGGGTTAGATTTGGGGAAGGCTTAAGAGATGAAGATCTCTCACCCCTTTCTTGCCCATCACACATTTTTATAGGACTCCATACATACATGCACACACCGCTCTCTACGGAACCCTATTCCACGAGGTAGCGGTGATACCGTAGTATAAAGGACCGGTTGAGCGTGTTTTCTATAGAGGTTAGGGTAAGAATTAAGAAAGGAAGGACAAGAACCTAGAGGAAGAAATACCGTTTCTTCTCGATGGTACTAATCCACTTTATTAATTATTACCATAACACCTAATAGATCTTAATTTGGGCATAGAAAGCGGTGAGGAATATTGACTTTCCAAACCTAACCTAAACCTAACCCTAGCAAGATTTTAGTTTATATCAACTTAGTTTTTAGATTTAATCAATCCGACAACAATCGGAATTAACTCGTTAGAACAATTTGAGAATACACAAAATCCTTATGGACCAACCCGTACTCACCGGCTAGCTACCAAGCGACACCGTTCTTGATTGCGGTTATAAATTATTCTTTGACAAATAAAATGGCGTCGTTACCGGGGATGGCGTGTTATTTTATTTTTGCAATTTCGGGTTAATATAAATTAAAAAATCATAAAAACTGAAAAATAAAAAAAATATAAAAATTTATCATCTTGTTCTTCTTGAAGGGTATTTTCGTGTGAATTTTGCAGGATCGACGAACAAGTTCGGATCTGGAAAAATCCAGAGATCAAAACAGAAAATCCTAGATCTGAACAGCAGATAAAAGTCAAACCAGAGGGGCAGAAAAAATTTTGGGAACTGAACCGCCGCCGCCGCGTTTCCGCCGCCGAAATAGCGCTTTGACCGCGCATCCGCGGTCATTAGGTGACATCATCATCAGAAAAAATCACTGTAAGCTCCCTTGAACCTTCTCTGGACCCCCTGATATCTCCTCTGTAAATTTTCCTGCAGTATTCTTTGCGCTTAAAAAAATCTCTCCCCTTCTCCAATAATTGATCTTGTGCAGGATTCTTTGCGCCGCGCTTAAAATTTTTTTTGATTGGAAGTGGTTGTGTTTACCGCTTTGCATATTTTAAATTGAATTTAAGGGGCTTTTACACCAATCCAGATTGGGTGGGGATTTCATTACCCTTCCCAGGACCCCAGAAATCACATAAGGCATATTGCATTGACCATCATTTAATTAAAAAATATTAGACTCGGCCCTAAGGACTTCGCGCTCAATAGGACAGAGGAATAGTTGTAGGCATCGACCGTTAATCCTAACCTGACTTTGTGGTGTCTAGGCAAGTGTGTCTAAGGAAAGTGGTTACTTAATTAGGCCCACTACTTACGTAGTGGAGAACCTCCCACTTACCTGGCACTTACCTGGCCACAATTGGCGGTGAAGAGGCGGTTTGAGGTCCTACTTCTTGCCCATTGGAACAGTTAGGAGCTGTCTAGCTGACCTAGGTGACCCTAGATCTAGGCTTGATTGTGCATGTGTGATTGATTGAACTTGTGTCTAAGCCTTTTATCGAAAATCTTTTTTGCAAAAAGCTCCACATAAAAAAACACAAAAAAGGGAATTTTTTTTACAAAAACTTGCAACTTGTCGCTAAGAAATCCGTGCACCCCACATTCTTTTTCTTCCCCTTTCCTACATCATGGGTACCCCACCTCATAAAACTCTTGCCGAACTTTGGTATCCTGAACCAAACTTTGCTTCCTACGCGAATTGTTTTGGTCGAATTACGGACGACCCCTCCATGCCCAAAATTTCTTTGAAAGATCGAATAAAAGCGTCTAGGAGAAACAGTTGGACTCCGCAATCCACTGTGTATCAACCATTTCAACCTTCACCACCTTCTTACATTGATACTCCTTTTTCGAGTCCTGTTGTAACTCCGAAACACATGTCTATTGCTGAACACGTTGAACAATCTCGTAACCGATCTTTCACTCCTTTCAACACTTCTAGTTCTTGGGATCAACAAGTCCATTCACCTTTTTATCCAAATGTTGATCATACTCATGTCAACCATTCAATTCCTACCAGTCCTACCCGACTTCCGCACCTTCACAAGACATTGATCTACACAACCATTTGGGAGTTTCACATATCCAAACAACTTTGAATCTTTTACTGAAACACCTTCACAACCCATGTCTAGTCTAGAACAGTCGTTGGAAGCTTATATTGTAGAGACAAACAAACAGATGAGGAATTTGGATGCGTCCATTGCCGCCCTTAATTCATCAAGACAACCTAATGAACCGGTAGCTAATTTCCAACTAGCTCCAAAACTTCCAATGTATAATGAGGTGGTTAGACAGATTGAGAATTTGAGTGGAGAGAGTGAGTTCTACACACTTCCAAATCAAACCTGCCCATCACCAATTGAATCCCACAACTCCGGTTTTTAAACAAGTGTCCCAAATGATTCACCAGTTGAAGATAAAACGTGTAATGAGTTGTGCGACTTTGTAGTGCTTGATTTGCCAGATTGTGAAGAGCCTTTTTCGAGTGAAACCATCACCAATCCTTTCGAACTTTACACCTCCATTCTAGAACCTGAATTGATAAATATCCATGCTTTTGATGAGGTGTCTAAAAAATTTGATTTTCACTTGATTGAGGATATTGACACCGGGAATATTTTGGATGATGAACCCGTAGATTTGACTGAAATTTTATCTCCAATTCATCATCCCGAGTCATTAAATGTTTCTCCCGAACCTCATATGCGTCTTGATTTTGATGATAATAGCATGGATGAGATAACTTTTGAGGAGAATTATGAGGATAGTATTGAGGATGAACCATTTTTGTTTGATGTGTCGGATTTTCCAATTCATCCTCCTGAACCTTTAACTGTTATACTTCCTAAATCACCCCTCATCCTTCCAATCGTTCCGACCACACAAAAGATCACGCCGGAGGACTGTGATCTTGAAAGATTTTTCTTCGATCACAGCAGTTTTGACGCCACTAGTGCGTTCCTCTTTGAATCTGACACAGTTCTCACAGCCGATAACGATTACGAGTGTTTCACTTTTTCGGACGATTTTGAAGACTCGCCGCCCGAATTTGAGTCCTTTGAATTTTCAGATGAGTTAGTTGAACCATCAGACTCGGTTGCTTACAGTCATTTCGAACCATTGATGGAATCCTTCAAGTTCGAGACAGATTACTTAGGTGAGAATAAGACTATCCCTAAATCACTCCCTTTCGTTCTTCCTATCGTTTCGACCGTGCAAGAATCTGTCGCGTTGCCATTTTCAATGGATGGTTTACCAAGTTCAACGTACCCATGTTTTCTTACGAATCTTGAGGGATTTGACCCCATTTCTCGACAGGTTGATAAATTAGCACAATCGCTTTTAACACATCGGTCATCACAATTTGTGCTAATTTATTCACTCGATTTACACCCTCAAGTTCGGACTACACTTCTTTCTCTTTTCCGCCATTCTTCTCCTCCACCGAGACCATATTCCACTCTTCTTCCCATACGGTCTCGTGTGTTTCTCAACTCCTTTCTCTACACTCCATTCTTCCACCAACCCTATCATTATCACGATAGAATTTTTGAATGGTTGGTGCTAACCTTTGGCCTGTGTAAGGCCTTGTATAGTTTGATTTTTCTCCTCCCTAACTCTGAACTTAAACGCTTAAAAACAGCGGAAACACTGTTTCACTTAAGTTTGGGGGGAACCTTGTTGTGTGTGTGTGTGTGTGTGTATATATATTTTAACAATAAAAAATAAAAAAAAATTATAAATAAATAAACAGGGGAGTGCCGACAATTTTGACCCTCTTGGTGTAGCCTGACAGTGAGGACACTGTCAAGTTTAAGTTTGGGGGTATGCTCGGTAAGCTTTCTTCCTTCGCATTCATGTGTATATTTTTGCATTTGCATACTTATTTTAAAACCCATAAAAAATTGAAAATTTTCAAAAATTATAAAAATTAAAACATTCAATTTTGGCCATAATTAGCTTTAGTTTGACAAATAGGTTAACTAGCTAGGAACAACTAGATCTTAGATTTAGTGAATTAAAAACTCTAAAAATAACCTTTCTTAAAATTTAACGGTAAAAAGTATATGTCTTTGTAGTTTATTTAGAAATAGGCAAATTTCGAGTTCACTTCTTGGGCTAAGTCAAAATAAGGGAAGAGTATTGATATTTTTATTAAAGTGTAAGTTTGAAAAATAATTCCTAAGCTTAAGTCTAAATTTTGAAAATATACCCTACAAATTGCACAAACACGAACTTTGAAACTTGGAATAGTAGAAGAGACCTTGAAATGCTCTTGTCTAAAGTCCTTAGTATAAAGAGAAATAAAATAAAAATACAAGCGTAAATAAAGAAAAAAATGAACACTGGTTTTTGTAATTACTTAAGGCTGCATAAATAGAAAAAATATTTAGCGATGGTGCTTTATCACCTAGTGCCTTAGACCAACTGGTTTGGGAGTCACTGCTAAAGCCTTAGCTGTTACAACACTAGGAATTACGCCTTAATGTGCAAACACATTTTGTAATCGGTCGTTAGTACCTCAAGAAGTATTAACGGTCGCATGAAGAATGTGTGAGCAATTTCACCTAAAAATTCACCAATTGAAAAGTACTTTGGACGATGGACAAGAGTATAATAGCTTGATTTGAATTTCCAAGTGTAGGGGTGATATATACACATACGTAGGGGTATATGATTGGGGTTTGGATGAGAGATAGGAATGAAGAATAGGGCTTATATCTTTAATAGAGATGATAAAAATTCCTAAGTTGAGATAGAACCCTAGAAGGAAAACTTGAAAGATGCCAAAAGCTAAGTAAATTCACAAGAATATGTATAATCTTAAGTTAAATGATAAGGAAGCGTGAAAAATACGGGTGGATAATTTATGAGTCAGATAATAGAATTCCTTGTTAGAAAACCTAATTGGAGAATAAAAGTTAATGGGCCGAATTGATAGGATTTTATGGGTAATATCCGCCGAAAACCTTCAGGAGACAACACTCCTCCTACTAGGGACACTTAGAGGTTTAACGGCTTGTTGCACGAGCTCAGTGCAATCGCGTTTCCCTGCGAAAGTGAGGGTAGGTCTTTTTCGAGAATAAAACAAGGTTTGCTCGAGGACGAGCAAAAGATAAGTTTGGGGGTATTTGTTCATATCATAATATTGCATTATTATATTCCCCATTCTTATTCATTTTACAAATAAACATGTGCTTTTGACCCATGTCTGCTACATAGTTGCAGGTTAAAGATTCTCGGAACAAAAACAGTGAAAAAGATGAGAAGACGATAGAAAAGTGAGACTAAGACCAACAAATGGAAAGATCTTGATCATGCCTACAGTTTGAAGACTAAACGAACATCAATGGAAAATTTCACAAAGTACAAAGGCAAGGCAAGATTCAAGACTTCGACACGAAGCAAACAGTAAAGTCCACGACATTACTCACTGTGAAAATCTGGAAGAAAACTAGGAGACAACCTGAGAAACCAAGCAAAGAAACAAGAAGACAAAAGCCACCAGAAGATTACCTAAAAGTCTCAGCTCAAGATCTCTCCTTTTGGCCGCGGAACCGTGGCCAAACATGAGTTTTGGCCGCGGATCCACGGCCGTGTTGAGCCCGTGTCGGTGGAAAAATTATGTGGTCGCTGGCGGTGCGTTGAGTAGTTCTTTTCTTAGGGTAAAATTGTAAATACAGGCGTGAATCAATTGTAACCCTAGGGTTTCTATGATCTATAAATAGAAACCCTAAAACCTTTTTTAGGTTATGCCTCTTCTTGTGCCTCATTTCATCTATCTAAATTCAGATCTGTAAATTTCTGTAAAGAAGGAAGAGAGCATCAAATAAAAATTAGGAGTAAGTTTTCTTTTCATTGCCCTAGTTAAATTTTATTTCCATGCCCTAGGTAATTTCTTTCTTGCCCTAGCATAGATCTTTATTATCTGCCCTAGTTAGATAGTTAGAAAATGTTTTTCAATTCCCTAATGAGTGAGTAGGCTCCTCGCTTGTTAGGGTTAGATTTGGGGAAGGCTTGAGAGATGAAGATCTCTCACCCCTTTCTTGCCCATCACACGTTTTTATAGGACTCCATGCATACATGCACACACCGCTCCCTACGGCACCCTAGCCCACGAGGTAGCGGTGATACCGCAGTATAAAGAACCGGTTGAGCGTGTTTTCCATGGAGGTTAGGGTAAGAATTAAGAAAGGAAGGACAAGAACCTAGAGGAAGAAACACCGTTTCTTCCCGATGATACTAATCCACTTTATTAATTATTACCATAACACCTAATAGATCTTAAATTGGGTATAGAAAGCGGTGAGGAATATTGACTTTCCAAACCTAATCTAAACCTAACCCTAGCAAGATTTTAGTTTAGATCAACTTAGTTTTTAGATTTAATCAATCCGACAACAATCGGAATTAACTCGTTAGAACAATTTGAGAATACACAAAATCCCTGTGGACCGACCCGTACTCAACGGCTAGCTACCAAGCGACGCCGTTCTTGATTATGGTTATAAATTATTCTTTGACGAATCAGCACCCAAAGGACGCGTGGGGCCAGCGCCTCACATGCCTAGCACGCGAGCGCTGGGCACCTGAGCGCTAGCGCACCACGTGCCCGGCACGTGGGCGCTGGGCGCTTGAGCGCAAGGCGGTCGAGCGCTAGCGCACCAGGTGCCCGGCACGTGGGCGCTGGGCGCTTGAGCGCAAGGCGGTCGAGCGCTAGCGCACCACGTGCCCGGCACGTGGGCGGTGGGCACTCGGACGCTTGGGCGCCGGCGAGGAAAAGGGGATTTTAGCCCCAGAAATAGGATTTAAAATCCCAAAAGAGGATTTAGAGTGGAGTTAAACTCCTAAGATGTTTTGGAGTTGATGAAAGGGGTTGTTCTTTGGAGCCCTGGGTCTTCCCAAAAATGGGGTTTTCGGAGATGGGCCTCCTCCTTGCTCCTCTGTTGGCAGGATCTTGAAGATCAAGAGATGTGAGATTTTAAAAATCTCTTCTTTTTGAGATCTGATGGGAGATCTAAACTCCCCTTTGTGGGTTTTGTGGTGAAAAACTATTCAGTTTTAGAAAAGGAAGAGTAAAACTCTTGATTTAATTCAAAAGAAAGAAGAAGGTTTAGAACCTTCAAAAAGTGGAAAGAGGCACAAACCCTAGATTTTTGAGGGGAATGAAAAAAGTATTAGATATTTTCATCATGTTGCTTTATATAGGCTTACATATTTACATATAGCCCCTTGGGCTTTAAAAAATGGCATTTTGCCATTCCCATGACTCATGTGCTATTTCTTTTTGCACATAAGCCATGGGCTTACAAAAATTTGGCTTTATGCCCATTTTGTTTACATTCATGCATAAAAAATTACATAAAAATTATTTATTACATGACTTTTTATATTGGCATGGAGGAGGCCGGCCGCTTCATGTTCGGGCTCGACTCGGGCATGAGCCCACTTGATCTGGGCTTGGGCCCACTTGGCTTGGGGTTGACCTTGACTTTGACTTGGTCAACTAGGGGTGCAAATTTTGACCCCAACACCATCAATTTCATGCAACACAACCCACATATGTGGTTTGCATTTATTGATGGGGGGCACTTTGTTGGGGTCAAAAATTACACCCAAGTTGACCAAGTCAAAACCAAGGTCAACCCCAAGTCAAGTGGGCCTGAGTCCAAGCTCAACTCAAGACCAAGCATGGAAGGTGCCACCTCCATGCCAAAAAGGAGGCAATAAATTAGTCTAAATGTAATTTTTAGAAATAAATATATGTAAAGTGGGCAGAAAGCCAAAATTTTGTAAACCCCATGGTTTATGTGCAAAAAAAGAAATAAGCACATAAGGCATGGGGTGGCATAAGTGCCATTTGGCAAAGCCTAAGGGGTTATATGTAAAATGTGTAGCCTATAATGGCAACATGATGAAAAAATCAATAACAACTTTTTCTTTCTCTCAAAAGCTAGGGTCTGTGCCTCCTTCCCCATTTCTGAATTAAATCAAGAGTTTAACTCTTTCTTTTCTAAAAATAAATAGTTTTTCACAATAAAACCCTTGAAAGAGAACTCAAATCTTCCATCAAATCTCTAAAAGGAGAGATTTTTAAGTCTCACCCGCATTTTCTTCATGATCCAGCTAATAAAAAGAAGGAAGAAGGAGACCCATCTCCAAAAATCCCATCTTGGGAAGATCCAAGACCTAAAAGAAGATCCAGGGCCAAAGAAGAGAAGAAAGGGGTCCCCTTTGAACATTTCCAAAGATTTCTCGGAGTTTAACTCCATTCAAGATCTATTGGAGTTTAACTCCATAAACAAAACTTTTTTTATATATAGGAGCTTAACTCCATTCAACATCTTTTGGAGTTTAACTCCATAAACAAAACTTTTTTAAAAAAATCCTCCTTCGGAGTTTAACTCCTTTTTCCGGCGCTAAAAACCCATTCTTTCCGCCGGCGCCCAGCGTGCGCGCGTACCGGGCATGTGAGGCGCTAGCGCCCAGCGCCCGCGTGCCGGGCACGTGAGGCGCTAGCGCCTAAGCCCCCAACGCCCACGTGCCGGGTATGTGAGGCGCTCGCGCCCAAACGCCCAGCGCCCGCTTGCTAGGCACGTGAGGCGCTGGCACTCACGTGTCCTTTGGACGCCATTTCCCTCTCATTTTATATACACGGCCACAGCCCCCTTGATCCCTAGCCCGCTATCCGGGTAGCGGGCTCCCCGTAAACTCTGCGAGCCCCCGATATACCCAAGACCCCTCAAAACATAACACACGTACACTGCACATTGAGTTCATGTAACAACTCCAATTTTAGTGTACAAAAATTTGTTTAAAAGTTAATGTATACTTGGGGTATTTGCATTTTCTGTGAGTACTGTAAGTAATTGTCTTGCTTTTTAATAGCAAGAAGGAGCTTGTAGCTCATTGGTAAGACCTTGCACTGCTGAACCAAAGCACCAGAGTTCAAGTCCCATCACCCACATTATTTTTTAATATTGTTTTCTTTTAAATTTTTAGAATCCCAAGAGTCTACACGTACATAACTCGTAAAAACCCCACTTCATATATAAAACAAACTGTCCCAGGGGGTAGACGACTCGACGCTGGACACGTGGCAGCTGACCCCAACCCGACTCGCCGTGACTCGGCCGGTGACTTGGCCGATTCGGCCGCCGCCGCCGGCCGAACTCGGTCGGATCGCCGAGTTGTCAACATGAAAGATGTGTCTTTTTGGCTTCTTAGCTCCCCTGTACACTTTAAAAATTCTGCATATTAACAGAGCCTTTAAAATCTCAATAAATCCAATTTTTAATACAATTTAGTACATTTTTTCTTCACACCCTTTCACCTACCCTAACCCTAGTTTTACCCTATAAATACCACCCTTAAACACACACACACACCCTCACTCACAATTCTGTCCAAACTCTCAAGAAAACTCTCTAGAATTTTAGTGTGTAATTGGAGTTAGCAAAGGGCGAAACTCCGGTAAATTTCCGACGACGATCCGAGGAGCTCCCGGCGACGTAACGACGCATAGGCAAATCCTACTTTCTCCTCTCCCTCTTCTCTAACCTAACAACAAGTAAGTCCCTTCTCCCCCTTCTCTATTATAATCTAAAAACTTGTAAAACTAAAACCCGACGGATGCGGAGTTAATCCGACTTCCGATTCGGTTTTTCTTAAACACTCCATCTCTTCTTAAATACAAACATATCAAACTCTCTCTTCTTGACTATTAATCATTAACAAAACATCATGAACAAGTTTCATAGCAAAATATTCCTATTGCAATTTTTATAGTACTTTTTCAATAAAATACCATGAAGTTTAGTTTCGACACAAAACATCATTAATCTTGCTATACCTTTAGATAGATCGCGAGGTAACGACCTACCTCTTCACAACATTCATATGCAATATAGTACAATACCTTTTGGGAAATATACATTCGGGAAATACCGTTTTACACAAAACTACCTTTAACTTATAAAAACTGTTTTCTACAAAATTACGTATTTTTACAAATCTTTGCAAAGTGCAGCTACAACCCATTTTAGGAAACCCGTTCGGGATGGTGTGGATTATCGCACATCCTCGGACTTAGTAGTGCGAGATTCAGACCTCCGCAAGGAGTATTCGGTCTTGAAAGATTTAAAATACAAATATCTTAAGAAAATGAGATTTCTAGAAAATAATAAATTAAAATTATTTTTACAAATATATAAATATATATGTATTATCAAAATATTTATTTTTGTTATAATATCAATATTCCAACTTTTCTAATTCAAAAGAATCATTTTACATAAAAATACCATGAAATTCCATACAAGTCCAACACTTTACAATTAAATATCATGTATTATGAAAAATAGGTTTATTCACTAGAAATGTCTTAAATATAAAATCCACTGCTATGAAAACTCTAAAGACGATAATTAAATACATGAGGTGTATTTTGTAAATTATACAAAATTATTTTTACATAAAACCCCCTCAAGTTTTATAAATTACAATAAGGACCCTAGTAAATATAGGTTTAAGCGAGACAAATCTCTTGAGCCTTAGGTAACCGGAAAAGTGGGTGTTTGCCTATTTAAGGTAAACGACTTAACAAACGGTGTTATCAACACGGTAATCGTCTTTGAAAAAGACACAAATCCTACCGCCCATGTGCAGCGGTTACCGATAACATCAAAACTTAATTCAGGATTTCAATTTCTCTTTCTAATTGTCTGACTCAGACTGAGTCTCATTATAATAATCTAACTTGAACATGATTCAAGTACAAACTACAATTCAACATGAATCCATGAATCCAACCTATTCAATCTATATTGACCGAACCGAACCATGGATATACTTCTATCTACATAATACTCCAGTTACATCCATTTTACTGATATCATGGTTTCGGCAATTCATCCAATTATACAATCTATATTACAAGACAATACAAGTTGCAATACAATACAACTATACAATCAAGACATCGCGGGGTTTCTAAGGGGTAGATTGGTACAGAAGGTGTTAGAAGTGGCACGAGACTGCAAGATTTAAGACACCTAACATGAATACAATCGCCGTTGTTCCGGGCATTCTAACGGAGCCTTGTACTACATTTGCCCTTAGTCTCTGGCATATAGAGACTCCTCTCGTATACACTGGCATCTTTCTGTACCAAGCTACAAACAACAGCGTTAACCATATAATACAACTTTAAAAGCTATTTTCTCTTTCTATCTATTCTATTTCTCCCTTATCTTTGGGACTTACCGAGCGATTGTTCGCTGACGACATTCTCTCTCTTTCTTCTTTGGAATGTTGTAAGGTAATCTAGACACTCAGGAGATCGAGCCCACCAGCGAAGACTTGGATCAGCTAGCCTACGACCCAGTGCTTTAGATTCATTGTACACATTTCATTTCAGTACTTTTCATTTCTGTTATGTCACTGTTTAGGCATCACTTTATCCCATGTATTTACTTTTCCATGTATTGTAAAAAGAATGTTAATAAATAAAGTTGATGTTGAGTTTTATCTTTTGTCTCTTGTGCATTTTCATTTATATTTCTTAGATACGCTTAGCGTATTTACTTCAGAGTAAATACGTAGCGGCCTCGTCGCGCCCTCTGCCCGTATACCGGGAAGCGGGGTGTGACAGGTTTTGTTGGTGGCCCATGCAGGTCAGAGCTGTATGGAACCCTACCATGCAGTTCTGTTCTGCGTGAACAACCTAAGCAATATAACACAAGAACCAGCAACTAAAACATTCTTTACAATTCATACTTCTTAAATCTCATCATTTCATATACTTTGAATCTGTCCTAACCCAAATTTTTCTTCAAGGTTATGGATTCCCTAAACAACACCAGCACCAACTTCAACAACACTCCACCTCCACTACCAATCACACCTGCCGTCCCTGCTCCGATCAACGAGCAAACGGTTCTGCTTGAGGTGATCCGCAGCCTCCTGGAAGGACAGCAGCAGCAGACTGCCCTTTTAATGAACCGTCCAGAGGCAGAAGCACCTGGGGTGAAGCAATTCAGAGCTTTGCACCCCAAACAGTTCTCAGGAAAAGAGAGCCCACTGGAAGCTGAGGAATGGGCTCAGAGCATCGAAGATGATCTGGCAGCGGCACAAGTGCCAAAAATAGCTTGGGTTCGTGTTGCAAAATTACAGCTCACGGACAATGCACGGAATTGGTGGAATGCGGAAGAAAGCCGTCTTGATCATCCCATCAAATGGAAGACTTTACGCAACATGTTCGACGCAAAGTACTTCCCTGAGACTGCCAGGTTTGACATGGAACAACAGTTCATCCATTTGCAACAAGGTTCAATATGGACCAAGTCAGTAGATGAATATGACGCTGAGTTTACCATACTCAGTCGGTAAGATATGTCTCAATAATTCGAATTTTTCAATATATCACATACTACACAGCTAACACAATACTTTACCAAATTTGCGGCACATCTGATACCGACGGATGAGATCAGAGCCCGTCGATTTCAACAAGGTTTGGATTCGGAAATCTAAGCTGCACTGACCACAAGAGATTTTCCGACCCATGAATTGGCTCTGAAAGTTGCCTTCCGTTATAAGGCAGTGGTAAAGTCGAGGGGCAGACCTCAATCTGCTGGAGTTAAGCGCCCTGTCAACCAAATGACAGGTGGAGCCTCGTCAAGGCCACCATTTGTGCCAAGGAGACCGGGAGTACCGAACAACCGTCCTAGCCCAGCCTTTTGTAACTACTGCAAGAGAGATGGGCATATGATGAAAGATTGCCGGCGAGCCAACCGTCTTTACTTAGTCTGCGGCTCAGCTACTCATGGTATTGAGTTTTGTCCCAAAAGACAAAACTCATATGCTGCACCCAGCCCAGCAATCACTTACCCGCAGCACCCAGCCATCCAAGCACCTGCTCCAAGACTTGCACTACCTGGTCCACCACCTAGAGGACCACAAGCTACATCTCCTCCTCGTCAATTCCATCAAGCTCAACGGAACGTTCCGAGGAATGCTCATCAGGCCAGGAGGAATGTACCACGACGATAGGCTTTCATGATGACCGTGGAAGTAGCTGAGGCCACTGGCCAAGTTATCACTGGTAACCCTTTTCTTCTCAAACTTTTCTTTCAGTCTTGCTACTTATCTACATACCTAAAACATATCCCACATACCTTAGGTACAATTTTAGTAGCCTCACTCCCTGCACTAGCACTCTTCGATACTGGTGCATCTCACTACTTTATGTCGCAACGGTTCGTCCGAACTCATGCGATTTCAGTCACACCGCTTGTATCCAGCTGGAATGTCAGTTCAGGAAATGGCGTTCTAAAGGCAACAATGGGATATAGCTTGTATCCAGTAGTCATTTGCAGCAGAGAATTCTATACTGATTTCAAAGTGCTGGACATACCGAACTTCGATGTGGTTCTAGGTATGGATTGGCTTGGAACTTTCTATGCTACCATCGACTGTCATCAAAGGAGGGTAGTATTCGAGATTCCAGACCATCCGGTCTTCTATTTCAAAAGTGGAGACTGTACCCTGGAGCCAAGTACATACAAAGCGAAGCCAAGGGAAGCAGTGATTGCAGCAACTCAAGCAAACGAAGAATCAAGGACAGAAGTGGTTCGAGAGTTCGATGATGTATTTCCTGACGATATATCAGGTTTGCCTCCCGATCGAGCTCTTGAATTCAGCATTGATTTAGTACCAGGAGCACAACCGGTGATCAAAGCACCTTATCGATTAAGTCCGGAAGGTTTGAAGGAAGGCCGAACTCAGTTGAACGAATTAGTGGCGAAAGGATTGATTCGTCCCAACACTTCAAGTTGAGGATCACCAGTACTGCTTGTGAAGAAGAATGAAGGTTCATATAGAATGTGCATCGATTATAGAGCCTTGAATGAAGTCACTATAAAGAACAAGTATCCACTCCCGCGCAACGACGATTTATTCGATCAGCTAAGTGGATCTTGTGTTTTCTCTAAGCTAGATCTTCATTCAGGTTATCATCAGGTGAAGGTCAAGGAAACTGATATTCATAAAACGGCTTTCAGAACTCGTTATGGACATTACGAATTCCTAGTGATGCCATTTGGAGTGACCAACGCACCAGCAATATTCATGAACCTGATGAATCATTTTTTCGGGAGTACTTAGACAGGTTTGTTGTCATCTTTATTGACGACATCCTGGTGTATTCAAAGAGTCGGAAAGAACATGCCGAGCACCTATGAATTGTCTTGAAAACTCTACGACAACATCAGCTCTATGCCAAGTACAGCAAATGCGAGTTTTGGCTAGATCAAGTTGGTTTTCTTGTACATATCGTATCAGGCGAAGGAATCTATGTGGATCCAGCGAAAGTTTCAGCAATAAGCGAATGGCCGACACCAAAGTCAGTGAAGGATATTCGGAGTTTCTTGGGCTTAGCTGGATATTACAAAATATTCATTGAAGACTTTTCTAAGATATCAACACCCCTGACCAAGCTCACATGTAAAGATGAAGAATTTGTGTGGTCAGAAGCATGCAAACAAGCTTTCGTAGAACTCAAGTCAAGGTTGACATCAGCACCTATTCTCGTGATACCGGACCAATCTGGAGGTTTCGAAGTGCATTGTGATGCATCCGGTAAGGGATTAGGATGTGTTCTACATCAGCACGGTAAGGTTGTGGCTTATGCATCAAGACAGATGAAGACTCATGAGCACAATTATCCGACGCATGATTTGGAATTGGCAGCCGTCATCTTTGCTCTTAAGATTTGGCGTCATTATCTTCTTGGTGAACGAGTGAACATATACACAGATCACAATAGTCTGAAATATGTGTTTACTCAGAAGGAGTTGAATATGCGGCAGAGACGATGGTTTGAACTCATGGCGGACTTTGACATCAACCTGCAATATCACCCAGGGAAGGTGAATGTGGTTCCAAATGCTCTTAGTCGCCAATCATTAGCAATGCATCTCATCGCTCAGTGGAAGCTACAACAAGACTTGCATCAGATGGAGATTGAAGTAATCATACCAGGTAACACCTCAAGTTTGATGAATTTACAGGTTCAATATCCCATTGTCAACCAAATCAAAACAGCTCAAGCAAGTGATGCTAAGTTGCAAAAGATCAGAGAACAAGTGGATAATGGACTCAGGACAGACCTTATCATCCATGAAGATGGATCTTTAAGTTACGACAGCAGATTATGTGTACCAAAAGGTTCTGTTCGGGAAGAGTTAATGAAAGAAGATTACAGCTCTCCCGATTCAGTACACCCTGGAGATACAAAGATGTACAAAGATCTACGTCAGAATTACTGGTGGCATGGAATGAAGCATGAAGTAGCCAGAAGCGTTGCTAAATGTTTGGTGTGTCAGCAAGTAAAGGCTAAACATCACAGGACTGCTGGATTACTTCAACTGTTGCCTATCCCAGAATGGAAGTGGCAACACATCATAATGGATTTTGTGACTGCACTTCCTCGCAGCACAAAGGGTAACGATGCGGTATGGGTCATTGTGGATCGACTCACAAAATCGGCTCACTTCATCCCATTTCAAGTTGGACAATCAACTGAGACATTAGCAAAGAAGTACATGGAGGTAAGAATCTACTTAAGATTTAAAATCTATAAATATGTACAACCTCTGATACCCATGAACTTATACAGGAAATTGTGAGACTTCATGGAGTACCGGTCTGCATTGTCTCCGATCGTGACACCAGGTTCCGATCGCAATTTTGGCAGAGTCTGCAAGCAAGCTTGGGAACAAGTCTGAACTTCAGCACGGCTTATCATCCATAAACAGATGGTCAGTCTGAGTGAACTATTCAAATCTTGGAAGATATGCTCAGAGCGTGTATGTTGCACTTCAAAGGATCGTGGTAAGATCACCTACATCTTATGGAGTTTTCGTACAACAACAGCTACCAAGTAAGCATTGGAATGGCACCTTTTGCAGCACTTTATGGAAGGAAGTGTCGATCGCCATTAAGTTGGGATGACATCGGAGATAGAGAACTCCTTGGACCTGAGATGATAGTAGCAACTGTTGATGTGGTTCGTACTATCAGGGAAAGAATGCGCATAGCCCAAGATCGACAAAAGCATTGGGCTGATGCAAAGCGACGTCACTTGGAGTTCCTGCCGGGAGATCGCGTATTCTTTAAGATATCTCCGAACCGTGGAGTGATTCGATTTGGAAGACAGGGTAAGCTAAGTCCGAGATACATTGGACCGTTCGACATACTCGAACGAGTCAGTGAAGTAGCATACCGCTTGGCACTTCCACCTTCATTAGAATGAGTGCATAATGTGTTCCACATATCCCAACTCAGAAGGTATATGAGTGACCCCAGCCATATTCTCGATCATTCCGAGCTCACTGTACAGCCCGACTTATCTTGTGAGCAACAACCTGTGGAGATCCTGAACAGGAAAGTGAAGTCACTTCGGAACAAGGAAGTCAACTTGGTTCGAGTGATGTGGAGAAAAGACACTCCAGGAGAATCGACATGGAAAAGGGAAGATGAGATGCGTGCAAGATATCCTCACATATTTGTAAATTAGTCCTTAAAATAAAATTTATAAATTTTGAGGACGAAATTTTTGTAAGGAGGGTAGACTATAACAACTCCAATTTTAGTGTACAAAAATTTGTTTAAAAGTTAATGTATACTTGGAGTATTTGCATTTCCTGTGAGTACTATAAGTAATTGTTTTGCTTTTTAATAGCAAGAAGTAGCTTGTAGCTCATTAGTAAGTCCTTGCACTGCTGAACCAAAGCACCAGAGTTCAAGTCCCATCACCCACATTATTTTTTAATATTGTTTTCTTTTAAATTTTTAGAATCCCAAGAGTCTACACGTGCATAACTCGTAAAACCCCCACTTCACATATAAAACAAACTGTCCCAGGGGGTAGACGACTCGACGCTGGACACGTGGCAGCCGACCCCGGCCCGACTCGACGTGACTCGGCTGGCGACTCGGCCGTCGCCGCCGGCCGAACTCGGTAGGATCGCCGAGTTGTCAACATGAAAGATGCGTCTTTTTGGCTTCTTAACTCCCCTGTACACTTTAAAAATTCTGCACATTAACAGAGCCTTTAAAATCTCAATAAATCCAATTTTTAATACAATTTAATACATTTTTTCTTCACACCCTTTCACCTACCCTAACCCTAGTTTTACCCTATAAATACCACCCCTAAACACCCCCCCCACTCACAATTATGTCCAAACTCTCAATGAAACTCTCTAGAATTTTAGTGTGCAATTGAAGTTAGCAAAGGGCGAAACTCCGGCAAATTTCCGACGACAATCCGAGGAGCTCCCGGCGACGTAACGACGCACCGGCAAATCTTCCTTCCTCCTCTCCCTCTTCTCTAACCTAACAACAAGTAAGTCCCTTCTCCCCTGTTCAGTCGATAAAACTGCACATTTGTAGTACATTTTTCCTACCATTTTTATATTAAAAAAGGACTTTATTGTAATATATTATACATATGAGGGTTTATGTGTAAAAACATTATTTTCCATGTGTTAATATATTTAATTATCATTTGGTAGGAAAATGTATGCAAATAATATTATTGGTCTAATCCTAGTAGAACAAAGTCTACTAAAATCTTATATGAGTTGTTGTGCAGAATATTTCCAAGTTGTTATGCAGGATTTAACAAACAAATCAATTTGTTGAAGAAAACTTGCCAAATTAAGAAGCAAACTTGGAGACTAAGTCTGGAAGCAACCGAGAAAATATTTTCAGATTCTGAAGATGCCTAGGATTGACAAATGTCACCATCAGAGAGCCCCAGAAAAATCATCAACGATGGAGATTAAAGGGTCGCGGATCCGCGGCCAAACCCACCCTAGGGCCGCGGATCCGCCGCAATGATGAGGAGAGAGAATGCAATATTTTGGGAGATTTTCAAATTCTGAATTTTACCAAATTCTCAACAATAATATTCTGGGTTTGCACTATATAAAGACACCGAGAGCCTCTTGGAAAATCTATCAAGCCGAAGAGATCACGAAGCTCCCGACGCTCACGCATCCAGGCTGATCATCGACTGTTCGACTACCTCCCTAGGAAGGATCGAGAAGCAAATCAAGTTTTGTAATCATTTTCTATGGATTAAAAGTGTAGTTGAAGGAGTTGATTAATAAAGGTAGTTTTTTTTATTTAATTGTTTGTTTTTTACATTATGTTCTTCCTCTCTTTCTTTTCATCTTCTTCTCCCAACATGCGCGAGTAATTCTCCGCTTGTTAGGGTTCGTAGGATTAGGGTAGGTTAATGGGGGATGAAAATAATTAAACCCTTTTTAAGTCCTATAAAGTTTAGGAACTTTATCAAAATAATCATTAACATCCTAATCGGGCGCGCTAGCAATTCCTTGCTAGTTCTGACCACGATTAGAGATTAGATTAATGATTGTTTTGGTAAAGGCTAGATAATGAACGGAGTTCCGTGTCGAGATAAGGGTTACGAGTGGGATTCCTTTTCCCTCCAGAAACCCTAATCTACACGCATCACCGTCGTTCTAGTTCTAAATCTATTAATGGATAAAAAGGGTAACTTTTAATTAATCTCTCATAACTACTAAATCCTAACGAACCCTACAAGCCCTTCTTATTATAATTAATCACATCTTTAAACTAATCTAGATCTATATTTACATTCTTATTAAACGTAGATCTAGAAAACATCCTACAACCATTCTTATTTCTTTCTCCTTTTCAACACATCTAAAGTAAAAATAAGAGGTTCCACGTTTCCCAGAGGACGACCCGTACTCATCTCGGTCTAGCTACGCGCGACACCGTTATTGATTGCGGTTAACTACAAAAACGATTTTTCACATCAATCAAATGGCGCCGTTGCCGGGGATACGTGCGTAATTTTTTATTTTTACTATTTGTGTTGAATTCTTAGACGATTTATATCATTATTAACACAAAACTGCAAATTGCATATTTAACGATTTGTGCGTGAATTTTGCAAGGAGATCTGGAGTTACAGAATTGAGGAAAACAGAAGACAGAGCCATTCATCGAGATCCAGAGGAGCACAGAGGGACACAGAAAAAATTTCATCAAGCAATCCAACCACCTCGCGGCGGAAGCGCGGCACAAAGGGCTTCCTGCGGCGGAAACGCGGCGGCTTGAGGGGATTAGGGCTACGGAATTCTCTGGTAAGATTCTCAACTCCTTCTCTCTCTCCTCAAATCCAATAAAATCTATTTTCTGCAGGATTCTTTGCAAAATTGCGCCGCTCAAAAAAATCTTTTTGCAAAAAGTTTTGTGTTTGGTTTGTTTTGCATATTTAATACGGATTTTAAGGGGCAAAGACCAAATCAAGATTAGGTGGGGATTTCATCACCCTTCCTAAGCCCCACAAATCACAAACCGAGCATATAGCACAACCCTTCATTAATTTAAAAAATATCTAGACCAGACTCTAAGGACTGTCGAGCTCAATAGGAAAAAGACTAGTATAGGCATCGGCCGTTTATCCTAACTGACATTGCGGTGTCTAGGCTAGTGGTTTTTAATTAGGCCCACTGTAGTGGTGATTCCTTCCCACTTACCTGGCCGTACTTGTCCGTGAAGAGGCGGTTTGAGGTCTATTTCTAGCCTTAGTTAGGAGCTGTCTAGAGACTGACCTAGGTAACCTTAGTTCTAGGGTTGCTTGTGCATTTTAGGGAGATTTGTCTTGAGTCCCACTTTTTCAAAACAAGCCAATTTTAAATCACACACACGCTGCCACTTGCACTAAACCCGCTTAGTGCATGCTCGGCTGGACACGGGATCCTAGTGCCCGTCTTGTCCGCGTTCCTGTTATCGACGCCGAAGTCGGTACTTCTTCATCTTCTTTTCCCCCACCACACACCACATCGACCGAGATGGACGGCACTCCATCAGAGTATAACACCACGCTGCAACCACCCGCAGGTGCGCAGAATCCACCGCGCATCTCTCTCCAAGAGAGATGCTATCCTATTCGTGGTCCCCTTCCTACTTGTCTATCTCTTCCACCACCTAACGGGGATAATTTCGAAATTAAACCCCACTACATCAATCTGCTGCCCAAATTTCACGGGCTTGAGTCGGAAGACGCGTACGTTTTCATCACCAAATTCGAAAACGTATGCGCAATGATGGGTACTTCACAATTGACTTTAGATGCTATGCGCTTACGTCTTCTCCCATTCACACTGTGCGACTTGGCAGAAAAATGGCTTTATAATACTGCCGCACACTCTATCGCTAATTGGGATGAATTCGTCGTAGCATTTCTTAAGAAGTTTTACCCAAATCATAAGACTGCACATGTTAGGAGCGAGATCAATCAGTTCACCCAGCTTCCCAATGAACCATTTTGGAAGTGCTTTGAACGTTTCAAAGATCTGCTTGTCCAATGCCCCCATCACGGGATACAAAGATGGGATTTATGTCGGATTATATATGAGGGCATTAATCCAGCGACAAAGCAGATGCTTGAAACAATGTGTCAATGCAATTTCATGTCTAAAGATGACGGTGAAGCATGGAAATATCTGGAAGATCTCGCTGAACACACGTTGCAGTGGGAAAGCGTAAGACCACCTTCAACTAAGGGAGGTATTCACCAACTCGATGTTTCCATCGCAGTAAAAGCCGAAATGGCAGCGATGCAGAAGAAACTCGATGCTATGGAGAATAAATTTTCATCATTCTCCCTAAATCAGGTTGCGCTTCCTAAGACCGTTTGTGGTTGCTGTTCGGATCCTTCACACTTAACGGAAGAATGTCCTATGAATGCATCGTTTCAAGCTAATGCTGCTTTTCAGCAGCGACCTAGAAACGACCCTTATTCTTCTACGTACAATCAAGGATGGAGGAATCATCCTAACTTTGCTTGGAATCAAAACCAACAAAGTAATTATCAAAGATCTCCTCCACAGCAACCACAACCACAGAATCAGCCCCCCTTTCAGTCACAGAATTTCCAAAATCCGGCCAACATTTCTACACCACAAGTGGCCGGTATTGACAACTCACTTGCACAAACTTTGGATATGTTCATGAAACAATCCATGCAAAATTCGGCTGATATGAGGTCTTCTATTGATGCCCTAACGAAAAACTCCTCCTCCCATGGTGAGAGTATTAAATCAATAGAAAACCAAATCGCACAGTTAAACGCCGCAATGAGTGCGAGAGAGAAAGGGAAACTCCCATCTCAACCCCTACCTAATCCTGGCCATTCACAAAGTCATAATGTGAATGCCGTCACTACGTTGAGATCGGGGAGAGTGCTGAACAACCAAGTGGGTGAGCAAGTTGATGATAGTGACACATTTGATACCCCTTCTTCTTCTTCTTCCCCTAATTCGTCTAGTCTTCCACCTTCATCCGAGCCTATTCTCCGTTTTCCCCAAGGCTCGAACCCTTCGCCCACTTCGCCAAATATATCTAAGTCGATTCCCACTCCAGTTTTGGGATCGAATCCATCCCCACAGTCTTCTCCACAAACGTTGGACCCAAAACTTATTGATCAAGCACCTTATCCAAACAGGTTAAGGGGCAACAGACCAAGTCCACAAATGGAGAAGATCGTGGAAATTTTTAAGCAAGTTAACATAAACATTCCTCTTCTAGATGCTATTCAACAAGTTCCGTCATATGCGAAAATCCTAAAGGACTTGTGCACTAGGAAGAGAAAAGTTCAAGTACCTAAAAAAGTTTTCCTTGCGAGTAATGTGAGCACAGCTTTTACACAACAACTTCCCAAGAAACGAAAGGACCCCGGAAGTCCTACAATTTCAATCTCTATTGGGGGTAAAAATATCAATCGTGCTCTACTCGATCTAGGTGCTAGTGTTAACTTGCTTCCGTATTCTGTGTATGAGCAATTAGGGATCGGAGAGTTAAAACCTGCGCATTGCACTCTTCAGATGGCCGATCGATCTATCACCCAACCTAGGGGTGAGCTAGAGGATGTGTTAATCAAAGTCGGGGAATTCATATTCCCTGTGGACTTTATCGTTATAGATACACAACCTGTAGCAAACCCACGCAATCAAATCCCGGTGATACTCGGTCGACCCTTTTTGGCCACTTCCAACGCAGTAATTAATTGTAGAAACGGCTCTATGACCCTATCCTTTGGAAAGAAGTCAATTGAGCTTAATATTTACAAGTTGGGAAGTGAACCCTCCGAACCCTATGCTCATGTGTGTTCTGTCGAATTAATGGATGTCGACAGCAGCGAATTTGATCAACCTCATGATACAGACTCTTTTCATATGTTGTTGTTTGACCCAACCATTTACTCTTCCACCGAGTTGTCCGGGTCAACATCTAATGAGAAACCTTTTATAGAGTCTGACGATCACCCCATTTTTTCTGATGACATTATTTTTCGGGGTATCGACGAAAGCTTTGAGGAAATTTTCGCTGATGAACTCGCATTTTTACAAGACACGGGTGTTGAGATAAATCAACTCCAAGATGAAGAAATTGGAACTCCACCCCCTCTTTTGGACAATCATGACAATGCGAGTAATCCATCATTACTATCACTGTGTCGTCTCTCCAAATTGAGACGCAATCCTTTACACCTCTTGTCACCTCCCCACTTCTTCACATCAAAAGGTGACATGTTCTTCCACCAACCTTGGTACTTCATTGATAAAATTTTTGAATGGTTGGTGTTGACCTTCGGTCTTTGCAAAGCTTGGCATTGACCAATAACCTTAACCCCCTCATGTGATTTTAAAAGATTAAAAATGTTTAACTCAAGTTTGGGGGAGGGGTGGTATATTTTGGCTCTTGAAAGAAAATGATTTTTACAAAATTGTGAGCCTAAAATAAGTTTGGGGGAACATTTTCACTTTCATATATTCTTGCCCCCATTAATAATTTCCTCCCAAGTCTACAGGTTTTTTTGAGCTTAACGGATGACATCAGTGAGGACACTGCTGTAAACAGGTTTGGGGGAGGTTTGTGCTTATTTACACATCAATTTGCATCATATTTTGCATAAGCACAACATTTTCAAAAAATTAAAATTTTTTTATAACAAAAGAGTAGAAGGTGAAACATTACATCCAAAAGATAGAAATAATTTAAGAAAACTAAGAAAATTAGAAGTTTTCTTATACGAACTAGTAATAAGTAGTTATGAGCTGTTGTCCCAAGGGTTAGTAAGATGAAGGAAGTCACTAATCTGAGGATAAAAATAAGTCTGAAAAATAGTTTCTATTCTGGAAGCCAAACATTTGAATGTTGATACCCTACAATATGCACCTACACACGTCTTGAAACTCGGGATAGTAGAGGATACCTTGAAATGCTCTTGTCTAAAAGCCATAGTATGAAGGAAATGATGAAGAAAATATAAAATGGTGAAAAGAAAAAAAAAATGA
This sequence comes from Agapanthus africanus, assembly GCA_030015575.1. Lineage (NCBI taxonomy): Eukaryota > Viridiplantae > Streptophyta > Magnoliopsida > Asparagales > Amaryllidaceae > Agapanthus > Agapanthus africanus. The sequence continues at coordinate 695,519,413 of JASDDO010000022.1, read as the reverse complement.
ACACTGGTTTTGTATCGCCAAGGTAGCAATAAAAAAATATAGCGAGGGTGCCTCTTCACCTAGTGCCCTAAGGCCAACTGGTCTGGGAGTCACTGCTTAGCCTTAGGTGGTGCAAGACAAGGAAAATATTATCACCAAATCTGCAAGCACATGAGTAATCGGTCGGTTAGTACCTCAAGAAGTATTAACGGTCGCATGAAAATGTGTAAGCAATTCTAAGTATTCATCAAAGTAAAAAGTACTAAGGTAGATGGACAAGAGTATGATAGCTTGAATTGAATTCTCTGAGTATAGGGATGTTCTTTACACACACGTGGGGTTATATGATCAATATTTGGATAAAAGGTAGGAATGAAGAATAAAGACGATGTTTTATTGAGGGATGATGTGATTTCTAACATTTTTTCATGACTATTAAGATAGGGCTCATGACAACTGAAAAACTAGTATAGTTGGAAACTCTTCTTTTCAAAGTATTTCTTTTATGGTTCCTATCTTTATATGTAAATTTCACCATCTTTCTTTTGTTATAGGATTTTGTGGGTGTAATCCACTGAAAACCCTCAGGAGACAACACTCCTCCTACTAGGGACACCTAGAGGTTTAACGGCTTGTTGCACGTGCTCAGTGCAATCGTGTCTGCCTACGAAAGTGTGCTTAGTTTTCTCCTTTCTTTTTCTCCTCTTAAAAATAAACTAGTTTGCTCGGGACGATCAAAGATAAGTTTGGGGGTATTTGTTCAGTCGATAAAACTGCACATTTGTAGTACATTTTTCCTACCATTTTTATATTAAAAAAGGACTTTATTGTAATATATTATACATATGAGGGTTTATGTGTAAAAACATTATTTTCCATGTGTTAATATATTTAATTATCATTTGGTAGGAAAATGTATGCAAATAATATTATTGGTCTAATCCTAGTAGAACAAAGTCTACTAAAATCTTATATGAGTTGTTGTGCAGAATATTTCCAAGTTGTTATGCAGGATTTAACAAACAAATCAATTTGTTGAAGAAAACTTGCCAAATTAAGAAGCAAACTTGGAGACTAAGTCTGGAAGCAACCGAGAAAATATTTTCAGATTCTGAAGATGCCTAGGATTGACAAATGTCACCATCAGAGAGCCCCAGAAAAATCATCAACGATGGAGATTAAAGGGTCGCGGATCCGCGGCCAAACCCACCCTGGGGCCGCGGATCCGCCGCAATGATGAGGAGAGAGAATGCAATATTTTGGGAGATTTTCAAATTCTGAATTTTACCAAATTCTCAACAATAATATTCTGGGTTTGCACTATATAAAGACACCGAGAGCCTCTTGGAAAATCTATCAAGCCGAAGAGATCACGAAGCTCCCGACGCTCACGCATCCAGGCTGATCATCGACTGTTCGACTACCTCCCTAGGAAGGATCGAGAAGCAAATCAAGTTTTGTAATCATTTTCTATGGATTAAAAGTGTAGTTGAAGGAGTTGATTAATAAAGGTAGTTTTTTTTATTTAATTGTTTGTTTTTTACATTATGTTCTTCCTCTCTTTCTTTTCATCTTCTTCTCCCAACATGCGCGAGTAATTCTCCGCTTGTTAGGGTTCGTAGGATTAGGGTAGGTTAATGGGGGATGAAAATAATTAAACCCTTTTTAAGTCCTATAAAGTTTAGGAACTTTATCAAAATAATCATTAACATCCTAATCGGGCGCGCTAGCAATTCCTTGCTAGTTCTGACCACGATTAGAGATTAGATTAATGATTGTTTTGGTAAAGGCTAGATAATGAACGGAGTTCCGTGTCGAGATAAGGGTTACGAGTGGGATTCCTTTTCCCTCCAGAAACCCTAATCTACACGCATCACCGTCGTTCTAGTTCTAAATCTATTAATGGATAAAAAGGGTAACTTTTAATTAATCTCTCATAACTACTAAATCCTAACGAACCCTACAAGCCCTTCTTATTATAATTAATCACATCTTTAAACTAATCTAGATCTATATTTACATTCTTATTAAACGTAGATCTAGAAAACATCCTACAACCATTCTTATTTCTTTCTCCTTTTCAACACATCTAAAGTAAAAATAAGAGGTTCCACGTTTCCCAGAGGACGACCCGTACTCATCTCGGTCTAGCTACGCGCGACACCGTTATTGATTGCGGTTAACTACAAAAACGATTTTTCACATCAATCATCCCCCTTCTCTATTCTAATCTAAAAACTTGTAAAACTAAAACCCGATGGAAACGGAGTTAATCCGACTTCCGATTCGGTTTTTCTTAAAGACTCCATCTTTTCATAAATACAAACATACCAAACTCTCACATCTTGACTATTAATCATTAACAAAACATTATGAACAAGTTTCATTGCAAAATATTCCTATTGCAATTTTTATAGTACTTTTTCAGTAAAATACCATGAAGTTTAGTTTCGACACAAAACATCATTAATCTTACTATACCTTTAGATAGATCACGAGGTAATAACCTACCTCTTCACAACACTCATATGCAACATAGCACAATACCTTTTGGAAAATATAGATTCGGGAAATACCGTTTTACACAAAACTACCTTTAACTTATAAAAACCGTTTTCTACAAGATTACGTATTTTTACAAATCTTTGCAAAGCGCCGCTACAACCCATTTTGGGGAACCCGTTCGGGATGGTGCGGATTAAATACCATGTATTATGAAAAATAGGTTTATTCACTAGAAATATCACAAATATAAAATCCACGGCTATGAAAACTTTAAAGACGATAATTAAATACTTGAGGTGTATTTTGTAAATTATACAAAATTATTTTTACATAAAACCCTCTCAAGTTTTATAAATTACAATAAGGACCCTAGTAAATATAGGTTTAAGCGGGACCAATCTCTTGAGCCTCATGGAGCCGGAGAAGTGGGTGCTTGCCTATTTATGGTAGACAACTTAACAAACGGTGTTATCAACACGGTAATCGTCTTTGAAAAAGACACAAATCCTGCCGCCCATGTGTAGCGGTTACCGATAACATCAAAACTTAATTCAGGATTTCAATTTCTCTTTCTAATTGTCTAACTCAGACTGAGTCTCATTATAATAATTTGACTTGAATATGATTCAAGTACAAACTACAATTCAATATGAATTCATGAATCCATATATTCAACCTATTCAATTTGTATTGACTGAACCGAACTATGGATATACTTCTATCTACATGATACTCCAGTTACATCCATTTTACTAATATCATGGTTTCGGCAAGTCATCCAATTATACAATCTATATTACAGGACAATACAAGTTGCAATACAATACAACTATGCAATCAAGACATCGCGGGATTTCTAAGGGTTAGATTGGTATAGAAGGTGTTAGAAGTGGCACGAGACTGCAAGATTTAAGACACCTAACATGAATACAATCGTCGTTGTTCTGGGCATTCTAACGGAGCCTTGTACTACATTTTCCCTTAGTCTCTGGCATATAGAGACTCCTCTCGTATACACTGGCATCCTTCTGTACCAAGCTACAAACAACAGCGTTAACCATATAATACAACTTTAAAATTTATTTTCTCTCTCTGTCTATTCTATTTCTCCCTTATCTTTGGGACTTACCGAGCAATTGTTCGCTGACGACATTCCTTCTCTTTCTTCTTTGGAATGTTGTCAGGTGATCTGGACACTCAGGAGATCGAGCCCACCAGCGAGGACTTGGATCAGCTAGCCTACGACCCAGAGTTTTAGATTCATTGTACATATTTCATTTTAGTACTTTTCATTTCTGTTATGCCACTGTTTAGGCATCGCTTTATCCCATGTATTTACTTTTTAATGTATTGTAAAAAGAATGTGAATAAATAAAGTTGATGTTCAGTTATATCTTTTGTCTCTTGTGCATTTTCATTTATATTTCTTAGATACGCTTAGCGTATTTACTTCAGAGTAAATACGTAGCGGCCTCGTCGCGCCTTCTGCCCGTATACCCGGAAGCGGGGCGTGACAGTTCGCATAACCAGTTTGACCCGTCAATCGGAGGTTCCTTCGCCTCAAAGGCGAGGGGTAATTAACGGCAGCTTAGTCCGCAGCTGCCGTAGATTTGGATCCCCACAATCAATAAACCCCTACCTGTCCTAGGCAAGGAGAATCTATAGTACGCCTGATAAGTGCGCGTAATCCTATCTCAATGGGGTGACGAAAAACACCCTACACGGATACGATCGGATACCGTAAAACTGTAAATCGGTAATATTTGCTGAATAATAAAACACATGCACTATTCTTATTCATATAGATATCGATATAATAACGTAGCATGTTGCAAGTTAAAACTTTCCTGATCGGATCTCATGTCGAGATGCAGATATCACGTCTGACGTCGGAAATAACGTCATGGTGCAAACTTACGTGTGCAGGACGGGACCTGGCTGAGCAATGACGTGACGTGGTCACTAGGTTGGACGACGACGGTGACTGGGTCGTCTGGATCGTCGGTGACGTGCGCAACTCCGGTGAGTCGGACAGAATCAAGAAAGATCAAGAAATGAACAAGAAGAAGAAGAAGACTGGGTGGCTGATGCTGTTGGGTTCTAGGGTGGCGAGGACAGAGAGGATGGTGGCGAGGTGACGGGGTCAACGACGACGAGGTGCTACCGTCGGTGAGGTGGCTGTGGCCGGGAGGGGTGAATGGTGATTGGGAGAAGAGCAGAGGAAGGAGAAGAGGGTGTTATAATTTTATTATATATATATATATATATATTATAGAGAGAGAGAGAGGAGCAGAGAAGGAGAAGAGAGAGAGATGAGAGATTATATAATTAAATTAATATAATATATATTAAAAGTTTGTATATTATTACTGTTGACCGCCGAAAACAGAGACGAACTGGGATAGATCGTCTTGCCTGAATTTGGGGGCAAATACTATTTGGATTTATTCTTCCACCTCTCCGAAAATACCAAGCTGATTTATGGCATCATATATCGGAGGTTTGGACGGACGCGACCGTTGTAGCAGATTTTATCAGATTCCCCCTCATTTTATGAGAGTTATTTTTTATTGTGGAGACGCTCTTTCCTACAGGCGCAAACCCCTGTAGTTAATTACATTACCGCATTACGATAACCACTTTCTCCTGCTCCAGAAGTTCATTTCGTGTCGTGTGTGTTTTTGTTTTTTTTGGTTGCCCGTGGATTGTATACGGAGACTAGTTTATGTCGTCGCCCGTAGGGCGCGAATTAGTCCAAATCCATATATTTTTAGATTTGGGTTTGGTTTATTTTAGAACAGTTAATCTGGTTTGAGATTAAGATCAACTTAAACATATGAGCATTTAGGCCCAATTATTGTAGTTTAAGGACATCAAGGTCCATTATTATCATGTTTGAGGCGAATATTAGTTTAGGGAATTTCGGTCCAACGTTCCCGTTTTAGGGACGGATATTAGTTTAAGGACGTTTCGGTCCAACATTCCCGTTTTGGGGACAAATATCAGTTTAAGGACATTTCGGTCCATTATTCATCTTGAGTGCACGTGTATTTGTTACATGGCGGAGTGAATGATGGTGACATGGAATGTGCCCAATTTGGGACGCGGTCCGATTTGAGGTGTGCACGTCAATTTGGAGGTGCATCAATGTGTGATGAAAGGAGTTGTTGGTTGTCGGGACCCGCCACTTCTCTGAAGACGTTGAGCAATTACAACGACATATATCAGAGGTGTGGAAAGATGTACCCTTGAACCAAATCTCGTATTTGAGGGGAAAAGGGTTTGCGGTGGACCTAAGAATCGTTAGTCATATTTGAGACTAAGATTATCTTAGGAGATATGGGATGAATATCATTTTGGATATCATCAATGAGAGATCATTAGTCATGGTTGAGACTAAGATCATTTTGGAAATCATGAGCAATATGGGCTCAGTTGATTTAAAATCAAAGAGGTTTAATCTCAGGACACTTAGCCAATTTGAACTGAGATTGGGTCTCTATACTACCCATCAGTGCTAAAGACTAATATATATAGTGCTCACGTGTATTTCACATGGGGCGCTGGAATAGTGCTGAGCAATGGCGCTCACGTGTTTTTTACGTGAGGTGCTACTATAGTGCTAAGCATTAATTTTCTCTAGCGCTCACGTGTTTTTCACGTGAAGCGCTACTATAGTGCTAAGCACTAATTTTCCTTGGCACTCATGTGTGAAACATGTGAGGCGCTCAGATATGGGTGTTGCCCAATCAGTGCTAAGCACTTAGTCATTTTGACTGAACATAGAGTGCTAAGCACTTTGGATGGCACTCACATGGGAAGCACGTGAGTGCTGAGCATTGATTTAAGGTTTTGTTTGCTCACCCACCTTTTTTGACATAAGTGCTAACCACTTGGCTGGAGCTCACGTGTGAAGCACGTTTGGCGCTAGGTTTTGGGTTTCCAAGAGTGTTTCACGTGTATTTCACGTGATTGCTTTATTTTGGGGTGTTGGGCTGCCTTATTTGGTTGCTGCTTAATCAACACAAAGGAGTTTTTCTTTGCTCTTTGGACGCTCACATGGGAAGCACGTGAGGCGTTTAAGTTTTTCTTTTGTTTGTTTTAAGTACTCATGTGGTAAACACATGAGGCAATATAATAGTGCTAAGCACTAATTTTACTCACGTGTGTTTCACGTGGATGCCAAATTCTTCTTGTTTTCAGAGATATTAATATCTGTTAATGACATTTTAGTCATTGATGATCATCAAGATTTCTGTTTTGAAGATCTTAAATCATCATCATTATTATTATTGGAGAACCAAGTTCTCTTTTATTTTTATAAGAACTAAATTCTTTATACAGGGTTAAACCCTAATTTCAGGGGAATTAAATTCCCAGAACATGTGTTCTTTTTCTTTTTCTTTTTAATCTAGTTCTTTTCCCTAAGTTTTGAGTCTGAAGAACATAATCTCCCCGATGAGAATTAAATTCTCATATTATGGGGAGATTTCCTTTTGCAAATATCAAACCAGAGGAAGAACTAAATTCTTGTATGAAGGGTTAAAACCCTTATATCCGTTATACTAGGCAAGAAGGATACTTTTAATCTCACATTTTTTATTTACTCAGAGTGTTTTGATGGAGGAAGGTCTTCTTTCTTTAAGAATTAAATTCTCTGTTCTCTCAAACGCTCGTTGTATTTTGGCAGGAGCTTATAGGGTTATTTTTTCTATATGAGTCTTGAAGTCTCGGATCCTTTATATAGTGGAGGCAAATTGTTAATTGGTTTTGAGAAAATCTCTCATTGAGAGATTCCAATTGATTTAATTGGTTTGATTTGGGGAATTTTACCCACCGTTGAATCTTTGATCCAAGTGTCTCTGTTTTTACAGAATATGTTTGTTCATATCAGAAAACTGTATTCTAATACCGTCCATTCATTATCTATTTGTTGTATTTATCGGTACTATTAACCAATGTCTGCTTAGTAATACAGATTACAGGTATCCGTGATAAAATACTGGAAATACATTTAAAAGCATGGATATATCAATTGAGAGCCGACACTGAAACCAGAACCACAATCCGACCGATACTTCAGGAGTCCCTTTTTGCAACAAGTTTGTGTACACATTTTTCTATCTAAATGGTCCAACACAACAAATGTGTACACAAGACTTTTAGGAACATGTGGATATGCATTCAAGGCAAAATATTATATGCATTCAAGGCTAAACATCATGTGTTGATTTTTTCCTTCCAAAACTGAAATCAAATCAAAGTCAATCAAACAAATCAGCATGAGCCATAATGGGGCAGCCATGAATCAAGCCACATGTGGGAATGGAGTAATGAGCATTTAATGGTGAAGATTATGTGTGTGATTTAAAGATTCAAATTTCCTTCCAAAACTGAGTGCAAATCAAATTCAAATAGACAAATCGGCATGGACCATGATGGGGAAGACAAGAATCAAGGCACAAATGGACATGAAGTAATGTGCATTTAATGCTAAAGATTATGTGTTCATTTAAAGATTCAAATTTCCCTCCAATAATAAGTGCAAACCAAAATCAACTAGACAAATCAACATGGACCATAATGGGGGCAGCCATGAATCAAGTCACAAATGGACATAAAATAATGAGCATTCAATGCTAAAGATTTTGTGTTGATTTAAAAATTCGAATTTCCCTCCATTCTTTGGAGCCTATAAATACAGACCATTGGGCAAAGGTTCAAAGGTCATTCTTTAGTCTTGGATTGTCATTCTTTGTCCAAGTTTTCTATTCTCCTTTCTTGTAAATAGCTTAGTCCCCTTGAGTTCTTAACCTTCTCTTGATCCTTCAACCTCTTCATCGAGCTTGAAAGTTTAAGGGTTGGTTATTGATCTCAAGGGGTCGTATCATTCTTGATGATTAATAAAGATCTTTTTTGTGCCTTCATTCACCATGAGTTCTTTGCCTCTTCTTGATCTTGCAACCTCTTCATTGAGCTTGCAAGTTTAAGATTTGGTTATTGAACCCATGTCTTGTTTTGGGTTCTATGGTTCTTAGTCTTTCTTACTCGCTCTTTTACTTACATGCATTTTCATTCTTGCCTTTTATTACTTGCAATTTATTACCATGTCATTTAATTACTTGTTTGTAATCTTTTCTTTTCTTTGTTCTTCTCTTTTGTTATCTCTTTTTGGTTTGTTTTGTGAATGGTGTGAATATTGTTGTTAGGAAAAGAGAAAGATTTTGTAAGTTAACATTTCGCTCCTCATTTCCTTTTCCCGTCTTTTCCCATTTGAAACTCCGCCCAAATCTTACGCAAACGCTCCGTTAGGCACCCTACCCTACCAGGGTAAAGGTGATTCCTAACCGTGACCGGTTGCATTCGGTTTGGCCGGAGGCGAAAGCAAGAGACAAGAACGGACGGACAAGGGTCAATAAGCCGGATTCCATGAATACCGTGCTTAAGTCCCCTAATCCATGTTGTTGCCAATTGTTCTAGCTTCATTGGTTAAGTTCGGCTCAAAGTACTTGAATACGGAATCCATTAACTTACACTATCCTATCGTTTCCTAACAAGACTTATACTTGAATATAACACATAGGTTAGATAACAAACAAATCCGCCACGCTCGTTAACTCGTAAGAACAAGAACATAAAACGCTCTGTCTCCCTGTGGATCGACCCGTGCTCATCGCGGCTAGCTGCAAAGCGATACCGTCCTGATCGCGGTTAAACTTTAGAACTTTTAAATATCCGACACGCTTTTGGCGTGCGATCAAATGGTGCCGTTGCCGGGGAGACGGTATCGTTTTTTGTTTTTGTTATTTCTGGTTAATCTTGTTAATATCCATCTAACCCTATTTTCTAAAACATACTAAAAAAATTCAAAATTTCAAAACCAAACAAAAAATTAACTTTGCTAACTCATTTTATTCTCTGGATTTCGTACCTGCTTGCACTCTGTAACTAAACAGAAAAGATAAACAATACCATTGAGTCACTAATAGAACATTGAGACACCAGAAGAAAATTGAAGCCCATTTGCCATAAGAAAACCGGCGACACACCCTCAAAATCCGGCGTCGCCGGCCAGAGCTCCCCCTTTGGCTCCAATATTTTTCTCTGCGCTTCAGTGTTCTGTTTTTGTCCCATTTTTATTGTTTGTTTTTTATAGTTTTTAGTGTGCAAGTATTTGGCCATTCATATCGCTTTTTCGCACTAAATCCGTTTTTTTCGACATTTCAGATTTTGCGGATTTGCGAACAGCGGGCATGGGGAGCAAAGTGCACATTCAAAGTTAGGGTGATTACAAAGTACAGTGCCAAAGATCCGGGTAGTTTGACCCGCGCAAGCGAACTTTTCAAGCTTACCGGATTTGATTCAACGGGGGTTTTCTTAACCCATAACTTAACAGTACGTACTTTACTAACACCTTCTTCTCAAATCCGACGCTTCCAATATAATATCTTTGCAGGATTCTTTGCAAGTTCGCTAGCAAACGCCAAAAAAAAAATTGACTAACCCGTATTTGTTGCAGTGCCGAGCTTAAACTAAAAAACGATTGTTTGATTCTTTGAATAAAAATTTTTTCATTGAATTGCGCATTGCATACATTAATACGGATTTAAGGGCAAGCGAACCCCACAACATACGGTAAAGGATTTCATCACCTTTTCCGTGGCCCACAAATCACGAACTTGAGCATAACGTTTACCCGCAAAAATTTGAAAAGAAATTAGACTTTAAGCCTTAAGGACTTCGCGCTCACTAGGAGAGGTTAATTGTGTTTAGAACACCGCTTAACGGTATATTGTTTACGGGGTGTCTAGGAAAGTGTTAACGGCGAAACCGCCAAAAGAGAAAGGGTTATTTAATTAAGGACTTTCGCGAAAGCGTCGGAAAACCTTCCCTTATCTTTGCACTTACCTGGCCTCGTGATCAGTGTATTTTGAGCCTGTTTCTCGACACAGTTTTACCTCGACAACCAAGTTCTTGAGCAGGTCTAGTTGACCTAGGTAAACCCTAGAACGATTAGGTGTGTGGTATTTTTGTGTCGTGGTTGTTTTTGTCCAGATTCTTTTTTGTATATTTCATTCTTTTGTTAATAACTAACTAAAAAATTAAAAAAATTAAAAAATCACATTCTTTTTCCCTTCCTTTTCTTTTATTCTTCTTCCTCTCTTCATATCATGGGTACCCCATCCCGAAAAACCCTTGCCGAACTTTGGTACCCACAACCAGACATAACATCCTACGGTTCTTGCTTTGGCCGAACGTCGAACGACCCCTCCATGCCTAAAATTTCATTGAAAGATCGCATAGATGCGTCTAGGACAAACACTTGCACTCCGCTATCCACTTTGTATCAATCGTTTCAACCTTCCCCACCATCTTATGTTGATACCCCTTTTGCAAGTCGTCCTTTGTCCATCACTGAACATATTGAACAATCTCGTAGTCGATCTTTCACTCATTTCACCACTACAAACTCTTTGGATCAACAATTCAATTCACCTTCTTATTCGTATGTTGATCCTACCCATGTCCAACCATTAAATTCCTACCAGTCCTACCCAACTTTTGCGCCTTCCCTAGACACTGCTTCTAAACCGCCATTTGGGAATTTTCAGTATCCAAACAACTTTGAATCTTTTACTGAAACCCCTTCACAACCTATGTCTAGTTTAGAACAGTCGTTGGAAGACTTTAGGGTAGCGTCATGCCAACAGATGATGGATTTGAATGCGCCATGGCCGTCCTCATACAACCTAGTGACCCGGTAGCTAGTTTCCAACTAGCTCCAAATTTTCAAATGTATGAAGAGACGGTTGGACAGGTTGAGAATTTGAGTGGAGAAAGTGAGCTATACATCCTTCCTAATCGAACCTACCCATTTCAACTTGAATCACACGACTCCGGTTTTGAATGTCTATCTAATATTCCAAGCGATTCACCAATTGAAGATAGAAGGGTTAATGAGTTGTGCGACTTTGTAGTATTTGATTTACCCGATTGTGAAGGGTCCCTTCCAAGTGAAACCAGTCCTAAACCTTTTGACCTCTACACCTCCATGTTAGAACCAGAATCGATTGAAATCCATGCTTTTGATGAGGTGTCTGAAAATATTGATTTTCACTTGATTAAGGATATTGACGCTAGGAATATTTTGGATGATGAACCTGTAGATTTGGATGAGTTTTTCTCTCCAATTCATCATCCCGGGTCTTTAACTGTTTTTCCCGAACTCCATATGCGTCTGAATTTTGAGGATAAATGCATGGATGTGCTGAATATTGAGGATATGTTTGAGGATGAACCAGTTTTGCTTGATGAGTCGAATTTTCCAATTCATCCTATCCCTTTCATTGACTGTGTACACCCTCCTGAACCGTTAATTTTGACCCTTCCTCAATCACTTCCCTCCATTCTTTCCATTGTTCCGACCTCGCAAGAAACCGTATCACTTTCATTTACTATGTCTGGTTTACTAAGTTCGGCGTACCCATGTTTTCTCGTGAATCTTGAGGGATTTGACCCAATTTCTCGACGGGTTAGTAAATTAGCACAATCGCTTTTCACACATCGGTCATTACAAATTCCGTTAATTTACTCACTCCATTTTCACCCTCAAGTTCGAAAGCCATTTCTTTTTCCATCCCGCCATTCTTCCCCTCATATACCGAGACCGTATCCCGCTTCTATCTCCATACAGTCTCGTGTATTCTCCATTTCTTTTCTCTTCATCTTCTTTCACCAACCCGCATATTACAGAAATATAATTTTTGAATGGTTGGTACTCACTTTTGGCCTTTGTAAGGCCTTGTATAGATTGATACTGTTCTTTCCCCCCTAAACTCTGAACTTCACCGCTTAAACAGTGGAAACACTATTTCACTTTAGTTTGGGGGGAACCTTTTGGTGTACATATTTTTTTTAGTTTTTATTTTTGTATATAATTTGTTTTTGGTGAGGCACCGACAATTTTGACCCTCTTGGTGTAGCCTGACAGTGAGGGCACTGTCAAGTTTAAGTTTGGGGGTGTGCTCGGTAAGCTTTCTACCTTCGCATTCATTTGTATATTCTGCATTCGCATACTTACTTAAAAACCCATAAAAATCAGAAAATTTTCTAAAAACATAAAAACTTTATCGTCAAGTTAGCTAGTGGGAGAACTTAGATTCAATATTTCGACGGTTTGTTTGATAAGATAAGAATAACTAAATCTTATTTTTAGATTTTGAAAACCTGAAAGATAACTCTCCTTTGAAGTTAACTATAGCTGATATACGTCTTTACATCACACTACACGTGTCGTGAGTTTTGAAAATTAGATGACAAGTCTATTATGTCTGAAAACTTTTAAATGGATAAATTATTTTCTGAGGATCAAATAGGTTTGTTCTGAAATAAGTAATATCAAGAATAGTTTATGAAGTGAAGCGGATATGAAGGGATGTTATTAATGCCTTAATTGAAACTAATTCTGAAAAATAACTCATCTGGAACTTGATTGGAATGATTACACACCTAATCCACTAAATACGTCTTTTATCTAAAAAAATAATTGAACTACCGGTTATATCTCCGTTCGCATTAAATCATCATGATTTTCACGCTAAAATTGTCTTTTGTTTTTGGGCCTAGGTAACTTGAGTAATTAAGTCCGCTGGGGTGTCTCTACACCTAATGCCCTAAAACCAACTGGTTTGGGAGCATTGGCCCAAAGCTCGCTAAGAAGCCTAGAAAGTCCAAATTAAAACAAAGTCAAGCAAGTGTTCTCTCCGAGTTAAAATTCCTAACGGTTCTTTGTGTGAGAATAATCTTGACAAAAGACAGATTTTTATAAAAAAAAGTATTTCTAGCGGAGATATGAAGGTTTCATTCTATGATAAAGACTATTGCACGTTCACAAAGGTGTGTATGAAATGAAAACAAGAAAAATGTGGAGTGAAAAATAAGACCTGGTTTCCTGTTATGGAAGATAGAAATTCTGAATATGAAACCTTACTGGAAAACGAAACTTGAGAAATACTTAACTCTTTATAAAACTTATGTGATCCTTTTTAAATTTTTATCTGGGTTTTATTTTGTGACATGACGACTTTAATCGATCTTTTTGAAACTTAACGACACTATTTGCACTGCACGTAAAGACATATAAAATCTTAAGTTAAAAGAGAAGCGAGATGTGAAAAATAAAGGTTCGATAGTTCTAAATTTAGGATAATAGAATTGTTATCTTTTAAACAAAACCTTAGGGTTTGAATCATAGTTATTTCGCAAAACTAGCTTGACGGGATTTTGTGGGTAGTATCCGCTGAAAACCCTCAGGAGACAACACTTCTCCTACTAGGGACACCTAGAGGTTTAACGGCGTATTGCACACGCTCAGTGCAATCGCGTTCCCTGCGAAAGTGCGGTTAGGATTTTCTTTTGTGAATAAATGGTTTTGCTCGAGACGAGCAAAAGATAAGTTTGGGGGTATTTGTTCATATCAGAAAACTGTATTCTAATACCGCCCATTCATTATCTATTTGTTGTATTTATCGGTACTATTAACCAATGTCTGCTCAGTAATACAGATTACAGGTATCTGTGATAAAATACTGGAAATACATTTAAAAGCATGGATATATCAATTGAGAGCCGACACTGAAACCAGAACCGCAATCCGACCGATACTTCAGGAGTCCCTTTTTGCAACAAGTTTGTGTACACATTTTTCTATCTAAATGGTCCAACACAACAAATGTGTACACAAGACTTTTAGGAACATGTGGATATGCATTCAAGGCAAAATATTATATGCATTCAAGGCTAAACATCATGTGTTGATTTTTTCCTTCCAAAACTGAAATCAAATCAAAGTCAATCAAACAAATCAGCATGAGCCATAATGGGGCAGCCATGAATCAAGCCACATGTGGGAATGGAGTAATGAGCATTTAATGGTGAAGATTATGTGTGTGATTTAAAGATTCAAATTTCCTTCCAAAACTGAGTGCAAATCAAATTCAAATAGACAAATCGGCATGGACCATGATGGGGAAGACAAGAATCAAGGCACAAATGGACATGAAGTAATGTGCATTTAATGCTAAAGATTATGTGTTGATTTAAAGATTCAAATTTCCCTCCAATAATAAGTGCAAACCAAAATCAACTAGACAAATCAACATGGACCATAATGGGGGCAGCCATGAACCAAGTCATAAATGGACATAAAGTAATGAGCATTCAATGCTAAAGATTTTGTGTTGATTTAAAAATTCGAATTTCCCTCCATTCTTTGGAGCCTATAAATACAGACCATTGGGCAAAGGTTCAAAGGTCATTCTTTAGTCTTGGATTGTCATTCTTTGTCCAAGTTTTCTATTCTCCTTTCTTGTAAATAGCTTAGTCCCCTTGAGTTCTTAACCTTCTCTTGATCCTTCAACCTCTTCATTGAGCTTGAAAGTTTAAGGGTTGGTTATTGATCTCAAGGGGTTGTATCATTCTTGATGATTAATAAAGATCTTTTTTGTGCCTTCATTCACCATGAGTTCTTTGCCTCTTCTTGATCTTGCAATCTCTTCATTGAGCTTGCAAGTTTAAGATTTGGTTATTGAACCCATGTCTTGTTTTGGGTTCTATGGTTCTTAGTCTTTCTTACTCGCTCTTTTACTTACATACATTTTCATTCTTGCCTTTTATTACTTGCAATTTATTACCATGTCATTTAATTACTTGTTTGTAGTCTTTTCTTTTCTTTGTTCTTCTCTTTTGTTATCTCTTTTTGGTTTGTTTTGTGAATGGTGTGAATATTGTTGTTAGGAAAAGAGAAAGATTTTGTAAGTTAACATTTCGCTCCTCATTTCCTTTTCCCATCTTTTCCCATTTGAAACTCCGCCCAAATCTTACGCAAACGCTCCGTTAGGCACCCTACCCTACCAAGGTAAAGGTGATTCCTAACCGTGACCGGTTGCATTCGGTTTGGCCGGAGGCGAAAGCAAGAGACAAGAACGGACGGACAAGGGTCAATAAGCCGGATTCTATGAATACCGTGCTTAAGTCCCCTAATCCACGTTGTTGCCAATTGTTCTAGCTTCATTGGTTAAGTTCGGCTCAAAGTATTTGAATACGGAATCCATTAACTTACACTATCCTATCGTTTCCTAACAAGCCTTATACTTGAATATAACACATAGGTTAGATAACAAACAAATCCGCCACGCTCGTTAACTCGTAAGAACAAGAACATAAAACGCTCTGTCTCCCTGTGGATCGACCCGTGCTCATCGCGGCTAGCTGCAAAGCGATACCGTCCTGATCGCGGTTAAACTTTAGAACTTTTAAATATCCGACACGCTTTTGGCGTGCGATCAATGTTGTTCTTGTTTTAACAAGATTAAGGGAATATTCTCTCATATATAGAATAAAATTCTATTGAACGGTGATATTTTCATCACCATTGGATTTTTAATCCAAGAGTGCTCTGTTTAATAGAGTACAATCTTTCTTTGTTTAGAAAGATTTGGGAAATATTTTCCATCTCATTGGATCTTTGATCCACTAACATTCTGTTTAACAGAAAATATCCTTCTCGATAGAATTTAATTCTATGCTTAATCACCATTGGATTCTTGATCCAACGGTTCATTGAGTAGAATTTAATTCTATGTAAGGAGGTGCCCTCATGTGTTTAACACGTGGGGCTTATTTAGCTCCTCTAATTTAGCGCCCATATGCCTTGCATATGGGCGCTCACGTGTTTAACACGTGAGGCCAATTTGGCCTATAGTTGTTTGATCGCAGCGTCTATATGCTTTGCATATAGACGCTCACGTGTTTAACACGTGAGGCTTATTTAGCCTACCAATTGTTTGATTGTAGCGCTTATATACTCTGCATATATGCGCTCACGTGTTTAACACGTAAGGCTTATTTAGCCTACCAATTGTTTGATTGCAGCTCCTATATACTTTTGCATATAGGCGCTCGTGTGTTTAACACGTGAGGCTTGAGTTATGAGGAATTTTCTCCCCCCTCTCTCTCTCTTTACGAGGGAACAAATACCCCCCCAGCATTGCTCTCACATGGCTTGCATGTAAGTGCTACGCTGTCCATCTTTACCACCGTTGGATTACCTAAGAGAATGGGAAGCTGAACCGCTTCCATCATGTCTTATGAATGGGGCCTTTGACCCTTGAGATGACCAATGTTTCTTCATCTTCTTTCTTAACTTTTTCCTTGAGAATTTAATTCTCCTTTCAGAGGTTAGTTCTCTGCCCCTAGTACTTCAGAGTTAAACTCTGCAAAAACTCCTTTTGGGTAAGGATTATGAACGACATTCACCTCTTAGGAAACCCTTTTTGTTCTTACCTTGGATTATAAATCCATCAACAGAGCTTTGCTCTGATCTTTCAGAGATCTAAAAAAACTCTCTCTTTTTTAAAGTACACTCTGGGTCTTGAATCAATGAGGATTGTTAGTTCTTCTCTTAGGGTTTACCCTATTACTGATCTTTGAGGATCCTTGGAATTTAATTCCATTTTCTTTGTTTCCCCACCATGGGGGTTTCTGGGATTTAATCCCATTATTGAAGGAATTTAATTCTATTTTCTTACAGAGCTTAGCTCTGAGAGATCTAGGGACTTTTGGGAATTTTATTCCCCTTCTGTTCTTGAGAATTTTTCTTTTTAGGGTTTTAATACCCTTTTCACAGATTTGAATCTGTGCCCATTTTAACAGAACTCGTTTTTCGAGGATATTAAGAGTTTTTTTTAAACTCCACTGTTTATTAATGAGAATCCTTTTGGATCCTCACAATGATTATCTTACATCATCATTGATGAACCACCATTTTTATTTTGTGGGGCCCACTAGCTTTGTAGTTAGTAGTCTCAAGAGACAAACTCATTTTTTTTTTATTAATGGGTTTCCTCTTTTTCTTTTCTTTTTAGGTACAATGGCCTCACTTCCCTACTTCCCTTACACACGCTCGGAGGTCGCTTTCCCACGGTCGCCATTAAATGAGGAAGTTATGGCAATGATCAGGGAACATGATAAGGACAATAAGAGCCTTCTCCTATGGGGAGTTTGGTACGGTCACATTATCAGGGGCCGCTGTAGTTTTACATGCGAAGTACCAGCAGAACCCATCCGCTCAATATCGTTGATGGAGCGTCTGCGTACTGCTTATGCGGTGGAAGGGGCTAATTGGACCCCCGCGCGCCAGCTTGAGCCATCAACGACAGGGATACCTGATCAGTCGAAAATATTGCATTTTTAACATGTCAATTTCCCTACCATTTGCACTCATCTAGAGGTGTTCGGTATTAATATAGCACATATTAGCAAAACAGCTCTAAAATACCAAATTACTTGTGTTATACACTAAAACCGACATTTTAAGGGAAATTGAGTGTTTATCATGGCATCACATAATCTTTGTGTAGCGCAACACTTGTCTCGAGAATCTGTGCAGGAAATTGCAGGAAAAGAGCCGAAACTATCAGAAGTGCTGAAAAAAATACGCCAAGTCTAAGACTTGAGATCTGGCAGAAATAAAGAAAGCAAAATGAGATTCCACACATTTTACAAAGGCCACAAAGTCAGCCCAATACCAGCCCAGAAAGTTCATGCATAAATGCTTCCAATTGGCCGCGGATCCGCGGCCAAAGGCCCATTCCCGCCGCGGATCCGCGGCTCTATGATGATGTCACTGCCTCCAAATTCTCCTATGTGCTTCCCATAACTGCCTCAGCTTCCAGAAGACTCCATAACACCACGTGGCTTCATTCAGAAGGCTCGGCCTAACAACCTAACCCTAGAATATACCCTATTCTAGAATATTCCCTTTAACAAACTTCTTTTAGAAGCCTTTCTCTAACAAACTTTTGGAGGGAAATTTAAATTTGAATTCTAGATCTAAGGTTGAGATGCTTATAAAAGGAAACCTAGATCTAGGGTTTTGGGTTGTTCATTAACCATTACACACACAAGTTGAGTGACACAACTTGTGCATTCAAACCCTAACCCTAATCCAATCAAATCCAAAGCCAAATTCAAGAACACCGAGTACAATTCAAGAAAGAAGCCTTCAACCTTTTAGGAGCGAAGCCGATCTAACACCGAGTACAATTCAATAGTTTTTATCACGTCTATAGATTCAATCGATTCCTACGAGCCTCACTTCGATTCTTGAAACCTAATTGGATTGGATATCATCAATTCTTGATTCTTGATTTTTAATATTTTCTTGATATTAGATTTTAATAATTCTTGAAATTCACTTTATAATCTTGAATTGAATTGTCTTTTCTTTCTCTTTAATTTTCAACTCATCTAATTCAAATTCGAACGGATCTCACTTTCTCTGTGGACGATCTATACTCGCTAACGCGCTACAATCGACACCGTTATTGATTGCGGTCAAAAATTACTTTGGTTGTGATTTCTACACTTTTCTTATATACACACTGAGAATTCATTCAATCAAATGGCGCCGTTGCCGGGAATCGTGTGCTAATTTGTTCATTTTTTAAATTTGAGTTGAAAAATTTATTCCATCAAAATTTTTAGATCTAAATTCGCGCAAACACTAAACGATTCGTTGTGAATTGTTGCGAGGAAATCTGGAATCTGTGGAGCTTGAGGAAAAATATTTTGAATATTCCAGAGAGCTTAGGAGGTAAACAGAGGCATTCTGTAGAATTTCTGTGCAGTGATCTTGATAGGGGACCGCGGAAGCGCGGCATTAAGGAGCATCTGCGGCGGATCCGCCGCGTGTCAGAAGCATCACTGTACCAAAATCTCTCAGTAACTCCCTTACTTTCTTATCTTCTTCCACATCTGCTCCAATAACAATTTTCTGCAGGTTTTCTTTGCAAAAATTCGCAGCGCCGCAAAAAGAAAAAATTGTGCATGTTTGATCTTGGTTGTTTGCATATTAATACGGAATTTAAGGGGCACGGCCAAATTCAGATTAGGTGGGGAGTTCATTACCCTTCCTAAGCCCCAAAAATCGCAAAATTGCATCCGCATTACCCTTCATTAATTAAAAGAAATCTAGACTTGACTCTAAAGACCGTCGCGCTCACTTAGGACAGGAGAAGGTTGTGGGTAATCTATTGCTTATCCGCGTTTTTTTTTGTGGTGTCTAAGACAAGTGTATCTAAGGCAAGTGGTTAATTAATTAGGCCCACTACTTACGTAGTGGAGAACCTCCCACTTACCTGGCACTTACCTGACCACAGGAGGGACAAAGAGGCAGTAGAGGATTGATCCTGCGATTTGTCTTTTAGTAGTTAGGAGCGGTCTAGAGACTTGACCTAGGTGACCACTAGACTTAGGGTTTTGCTTGTGCATTTGTTGTGATTTGCATCATTTTTTTCAAAAATCCGTATTTTCTTTTTCAAAACAAACACCAACTAATCTTTCCCCTAATTATTACCAACGCTGCCACTTGTGCTACAACCATTTAGCACATGTTAGGCTGGACACGGGATTCCATTTCCCGTCTTGTCCGTGTTTCTTTTATCGACCCCAGAGTCGGTAATTCTTCGTCTTCTTCCCCACCACCCACCACGACCGCGATGGACCCAAATTCATCAAATTTTAACACCACTCTGCCACCGCCCGCAGGTGCGCAGAATCCTCCACGCATTTCTCTCCAAGAGAGATGCTATCCAACACGTGTTTCCCTTCCCACCTGTCTTTCTATACCACCTGCCAACGGGGAAAATTTTGAAATCAACCCGCAATTCATCAAACTGTTACCCAAATTTCACGGTCTTGATTCTGAAAACACATACATGTTTATCACCAAATTCGAAAACGTACGTGCTTTGATGGGAAATTCACAACTGTCTTTGGATGCTCTGCGTCTTCGTCTTCTCCCATTCACTTTGTGCGATTTAGCCGAGAAGTGGCTTTACAACACACCTGCACATTCTATTTCATCATGGGACAAATTCGTTGCAGCATTCCTTAAGAAATTTTATCCCAATCATAAGACCGCCCGTGTTCGGAGCGAAATCTTCAAATTTACCCAACTTTCCAATGAACCATTTTGGAAATGCTTTGAACGGTTCAAGGATTTTCTTATCCAATGTCCTCATCATGGAATCTCCAGATAGGATTTGTGTCGAATTATCTATAAGGGTATTGATCTCACTACTAGACAGATGCTTGAAACCATGTGTCATTGCCAATTCCTATCTAATGATGATGGTGAAGCTTGGAAATACCTAGAAGATTTAGCTCAAAACACATCACAATGGGAAAGTGTTAGACCACCACCTCCTAGGGAAGATGTCAATCAGCTCGATGTCTCTGTCATAATGAAAGCCGAAATGGCCGCAATACAAAGGAAACTCGACGCTATAGAAAACAAAATCTCTTCAGCCTCCCCAAACCAATACACACTTCCCAAAACCGTATGTGGCTGCTGTTCAAACCCTTAACATTTGACGGAAGAATGTCCTTTGAATGTACCGTTTCAAGGTCACACTAATACTGCATTTCAGCAAAGTCCTGGAAACGATCCTTCTTCTTCCTCATATAATCAAGATTGGAGGAATCACCCTGATTTTTCTTGGATCCAACACCAACCTAAATACACGGATCCAAATCAAAACAATTTTCAAAGGGCTCTTCCACCACAACAGCAACCACTTCAATTGAGTCAGCACCCCTACCAATCACAAAATTTCCAAAATCCGGCCAACACATTTGCACCACATGAAAACTATTTGCAATTAGCTGATAATACCTCTGCACTAGTAACAAACCTTGGTTACTTTCATGAAACAATCCATCCAAGGGTCGGCAAGTTTTCAATCGTCCGTCGATAATATGATGAAGATCATTCTCACTCAAAATGAGAATATTAAATCGATGGGAGCACAAATTGAACGAATAACAGCCGAAATAAGTGCTAGAGAAAAAGGAAAACTTCCAGCTCAACCCCTACCTGATCCTGGACCTTCACATTTACTAATGTGGATGCACTTACCACGTTGAGATCTGGGAGAGTGCTAGACAATCATGTGGGTGAACAAATTGATAATGATGAATTGATCATTAACACCCCGGCTTCCACTTCCACTTCCATTCCCACTTCTACCTCTTGTCCTATTTCATCTAATGTACCTTCTTCTTCCGAGCCTATTCTCCGTTTTCCCAAAGGCTCGAACCTTCCACCAACCTCACCTTTTCCACCTCCACAAACTTCTCCACAAATGTTGTACCCAACACTTATTGATAGAGCCCCATTTCTTGAAAGGTTGAGTCCCAACAAACATGATGCACAAAGGGAGAAGCTTGTGGACATGTTTAAGGAGGTTAACATCAACATCCCTCTTCTAGATTGAATCCAACAAGTCCCCGCTTATGCAAAAACTCTTAAGGACTTGTGCACTAGAAAGAGGAAAACTCAAGTGCCCAAGAAGATATTCATGGCAAAAACAGTAGACACAGCCTTTCCCCAGCAATTACCGAGGAAACTTAAGGATCCTAGCTATCCTACTATTTCCATTTCTATTGGGGATAAACACATTAACCATGCTTTACTTGACCTTGGCGCTAGTGTTAACTTGCTTCCTTACTCGGTTTACGAGCAACTAGGTATCGGAGTGTTAAAGCCTTCGAACTTAACTCTCCAGATGGCCGACCGATCTATCGCCAAACCTAGGGGTGAACTTGAGGATGTGTTAACAAAAATCGGGGAATTTGTATTCCCTGTGGACTTTATTATTCTTGATACACAGCCTGTAGCGAACCCACGGAACCAAATTCTGGTGATTCTAGGTCGTCCCTTTTTGGCTACTTCCAACGCTATAATCAACTGTAGAAACGGCTCTATGAACCTATCTTTCGGGAATAGGTCAATTGAGCTCAACATTTACAAGTTGGGAAGTCAACCCTCCGATCCTCATGCTCGAGTCTGTTCTGTCGAATTAATGGATGTCGACAGAAGCGAATTTGATCAGCTTCACGATACAGATCCAGACTTCCTTTATACGTTGTTGTTTGACCCAGATATGTATCATATACATACGGACCCTTCTTTTGAGTTGTCCGAGTCAACATCTAACGTCGATTATGAACCTTTTCTGGAGTCTGGGTATCAACCCGCACTTTTTGATGACATTATTCTTCGGGATATCGATGAAAGCTTCGCTGACAGACTTGCATTCTTAGAAAACACGGGTGTTGAGATGAATCATCTCCAAAACAAAGAAATTGAACCCCCACCCCTTCTTCTTGATGGTCATGAGAATGCAAGTAATCTATCACTTTCACTGTGTTGTCTCTCCAAAATGAGACGCAAACACATTCTATTCCATCACTTACCTTTTCCCCACTTCTTCTTCTACCAACTTATGCACTACATTGATAAAATCTTTGAATGTTTGGTGTTGACCTTCGGTCTTTGCAAAGCTTGGCATCGACCAATGATCTTGACCCCCTTTTGTGATTTTTAAAGATTAACATGGCTTAACTCAAGTTTGGGGGGGTATAATCTGGCTCTTGAAAAGAAAATATTTACAAAATGGTGAGCCAAAAGAATAAGTTGGGGGAGGATTTTCACGATCATATTTGTTGCCCCCATTAATAAATTTTCTCCCAAGCTTACAGGTTTTCGAGATTTAGCGGATGGCAACAGTGAGGACACTGTTGAAAACAAGTTTGGGGGAGGTGTGTGCTTATTTGCGCATCATTCGCATCATTTGCATATCACTTTGCATAAGCACAAAACATTTAAAAACCTATAAAAAATTTCAAAAAAAAAATTTGTACATAAATAAGATAATAAAAGATTAGATAGGGAAAAATTACATCCAAAAGATTGGAAAAATTTAAGAAAACCAAGAAAATTAGAAGTTTTCTTAAACGAACTAGTAATAAGTAGTTATGAGTCGTTGTCCCAAGGGTTAGTAAGATGAAGGAAGTCGCTAATCTGAGGATAAAAATAAGTCTGAAAAATAGTTCATATTCTGGAAGCAAAACATTTGGAACGTTGATACCCTGCTATTCGCACTTACACACGTCTTGAAACTCGGGATAGTAGAGGATACCTTGAAATGCTCTTGTCTAAAAGCCAAAGTATGAAGGAAATAAAAAAAATGAAGAAAATATAAAGTGGTGAGAAAAATAAACACTGGTTTTGTTATCGCCAAGGCAGCAATAAAAAAATATAGCAAGGGTGCCTCTTCACCTAGTGCCTTAGACCAACTGGTCTGGGAGTCACTGCTAAGCCTTAGGTGGTGCAAGACGAGGAAAAACACAGTATAAGCAAGCACATGAGTAATCGGTCGGTTAGTACCTCAAGAAGTATTAACGGTCGCATGAAAATGTGTGAGCAAATCTAAATATTCATCAAATTAAAAAGTACTGAGGCAGATGGACAAGAGTATGATAGCTTGAATTGAATTCTCCGGGTGTAGGGATGTATTTTACACACGTAGGGTTATATGATCGATATTTGGAAGAAAAATAGGAATGAAGAATAAAGACGAGTTTTATTGAGGGATGATGTGATTTCTGACATTTTTTCATGACTATTAAGATAGGGCACATGACAACCGAAAAGCTAGCATAGTAGAAAACTCTAATTTTCAAAGCTTTTCTTTTACAATTCTTATCTTTATATGTAACTTTCACGGTCTTCCTTTTATTATGGGATTTTGTGGGTGCAATCCGCTGAAAACCCTCACGAGACAACACTCCTCCTACTAGGGACACCTAGAGGTTTAAAGGCTTGTTGCACGTGCTCAGTGCAATCGTGTTGCCTACGAAAGTGTGCTAGTTAATTTTTCTCCTTCTTTATTTTCTCCTTCTCTTTTTAATAAAACAGTTCGCTCGAGACGACCGAAAATAAGTTTGGGGGAATTTGATCAGTCGAAAATATTGCATTTTTGACACGTCAATTTCCCTACCATTTGCACTAATCTAGAGGTGTTCGGTATTAATATAGTACATATTAGCATAACAGCCGAAAAATACCAAATTACTTGTGTTATACACTAAAACCGACATTTTGAGGGAAATTGAGTGTTTATCATGGCATCGCATAATCTTTGTGTAGCGCAACACTTGTCTCGAAAATATGTGCAGGAAATTGCAAGAAAAGAGCCGAAACTGTCAAAAGTGCTGAAAAAAATACGCCAAGTCCAAGACTTGAGATCTGGCAGAAATAAAGAAAGCAAAATGAGATTCCACACATTTTACAAAGGCCACAAAGTCAGCCCAATACCAGCCCAGAAAGTTCATGCATAGATGCTTCCAATTGGTCGCGGATCCGCTGCTCTATGATGACGTCACTGCCTCCAAATTCTCCCATGTGCTTCCCATAATAGCCTTAGCTTCCAGAAGACTCCATAACACCACGTGGCTTCATCCAGAAGGCTCGGCCTAACAACCTAACCCTAGAATATACCCTATTCTAGAATATTCCCTTTAACAAACTTCTTCTAGAAGCCTTTCTCTAACAAACTTTTGGAGGAAAATTTAAATTTGAATTTTAGATCTAAGGTTGAGATGCTTATAAAAGGAAACCTAGATCTAGGGTTTTGGGTTGTTCATTAACCATTACACACACAAGTTGAGTGACACAACTTGTGCATTCAAACCCTAACCCTAATCCAATCAAATCCAAAGCCAAATTCAAGAACACCGAGTACAATTCAAGCAAGAAGCCTTCAACCTTTTAGGAGCGAAGCCGATCTTCATCCGAGCAAGTGGTCCAAGACGATCCGCGACTCACGAAGACGTGCGAAGCCAAATCGACGATCGAGTTCTTTCCTCATTGTAGATCTTGAGAGAATTGTAACAAAATTGTTGATAAATAAAAGGTGAAATTCTTTTTCTTGCTTTCTTTACATTCTTGCATCATGATTAGATCTCAAATCTTGATTGTGTTTCTTGTTATGATGTTTGAGTAAAACTCCGCTCGTGAAGGAGTCGAGAGAATCAATAGATGATGATGTTACAAATCTTGAAACGATTCTTAAGTCCTATGAGTTTTGTAAACTTTAGTAAATTGAAGAATCGACAACCTAGTTTCGAGCAATACTTTCTTGATTGTGTTCGCTCTTAATTAGTGATCCACGATCGATTCTTGAATTTACTTGAGGCTAGAATGTGAATGAAATCAAGGAAAGGACAAGGGATAGATGATGAAACCCTAGTTTCCGCAAGAAATCCCTAATTCTCGTTGATCCTCATCGATCTAGTATCAAATCATTAATGGATAAGAAAACGTAATCAATAGTTTTTATCACGTCTATAGATTCAATCGATTCCTACGAGCCTCACTTCGATTCTTGAAACCTAACTGGATTGGATATCATCAATTCTTGATTCTTGATTTTTAATGTTTTCTTGATATTAGATTTTAATAATTCTTGAAATTCACTTTATAATCTTGAATTGAATTATCTTTTCTTTCTCTTTAATTTTCGACTCATCTAATTCAAATTCGAACGGATCTCACTTTCCCTGTGGACGATCCGCACTGGCTAACGCGCTACAATCGACACCGTTATTGATTGCGGTCAAAAATTTCTTTGGTTGTGATTTCTACACTTTTCTTATATACACACCGAGAATTCATTCAATCAAATGGCGTCGTTGCCGGGGATCGTGTGCTAATTTGTTCGTTTTTGAAATTTGAGTTGAAAAATTTATTCCATCAAAATTTTTAGATCTAAATTCGCGCAAACACTAAACGATTCGTTGTGAATTGTTGCGAGGAAATCTGGAATCTGTGGAGCTTGAGGAAAAATATTTTGAATATTCCAGAGAGCTCAGGAGGTGAACAGAGGCATTCTGTAGAATTTCTGTGCAGTGATCTTAATAGGGGACCGCGGAAGCGCGGCATTAAGGAGCATCTGCGGCGGATCCGCCGCGTGTCAGAAGCATCACTGTACCAAAATCTCTCAGTAACTCCCTTACTTTCTTATCTTCTTCCTCATCTGCTCCAATAACAATTTTCTGCAGGTTTTCTTTGCAAAAATTCGCAGCGCCGCATAAAGTAAAAATTGTGCGTGTTTGATCTTAGTTGTTTGCATATTAATACGGAATTTAAGGGGCACGGCCAAATTCAGATTAGGTGGAGAGTTCATTACCCTTCCTAAGCCCTAAAAATCGCAAAACTGCATCCGCATTACCCTTCATTAATTAAAAGAAATCTAGACTTGACTCTAAGGACCGTCGCGCTCACTTAGGACAGGAGAAGGTCGTGGGTAATCTATTGCTTATCCGCGTTTTTTTTTTGTGGTGTCTAAGGCAAGTGTGTCTAAAGCAAGTGGTTACTTAATTAGGCCCACTACTTACGTAGTGGAGAACCTCCCACTTATCTGGCACTTACCTGACCACAGGAGGGACAAAGAGGCAGTAGAGGATTGATCCTGCGATTTGTCTTCTGGTAGTTAGGAGCGGTCTAGAGACTTGACCTAGGAGACCATTAGACTTATGGTTTTGCTTGTGCATTTGTTGTGATTTGCACCATTTTTTTCAAAAATCCGTATTTTCTTTTTCAAAACAAACACCAACCAATCTTTCCCCTAATTATTACCAACGCTGCCACTTGTGCTACAACCATTTAGCACATGTTAGGCTGGACACGGGATTCCATTTCCCGTCTTGTCCGTGTTTCTTTTATCGACCCCAGAGTCGGTAATTCTTCGTCTTCTTCCCCACCACCCACCACGACCGCGATGGACCCAAATTCATCAAACTTTAACACCACTCTGCCACCGCCGGCAGGTGCGCAGAATCCTCCACGCATTTCTCTCCAAGAGAGATGCTATCCAACACGTGTTTCCCTTCCCACCTGTCTTTCTATACCACCTGCCAACGAGGAAAATTTTGAAATCAACCCCCAATTCATCAAACTGTTACCCAAATTTCACGGTCTTGATTCTGAAAACGCATACATGTTTATCACCAAATTCGAAAACGTATGTGCTTTGATGGGAAATTCACAACTGTCTTTGGATGCTCTGCGTCTTCGTCTTCTCCCATTCACTTTGTGCGATTTAGCCGAGAAGTGGCTTTACAACACACCCGCACATTCTATTTCATCCTGGGACGAATTCGTTGCAGCATTCCTTAAGAAATTTTATCCCAATCATAAGACCGCCCGTGTTCGGAGCGAAATCTTCAAATTTACCCAACTTCCCAATGAACCATTTTGGAAATGCTTTGAACGGTTCAAGGATTTTCTTATCCAATGTCCTCATCACGGAATCTCCAGATGGGATTTGTGTCGAATTATCTATGAGGGTATTGATCTCACTACTAGACAGATGCTGGAAACCATGTGTCATTGCTAATTCCTATCTAATGATGATGGCGAAGCTTGGAAATACCTAGAAAATTTAGCTCAAAACACATCACAATGGGAAAGTGTTAGTCCACCACCGCCTAGGGAAGATGTCAATCAGCTCGATGTTTCCGTCATAATGAAAGCCGAAATGGCCGCAATACAAAGGAAACCCGACGCTATAGAAAACAAAATCTCTTCAGCCTCCCCAAACCAATACACACTTCCCAAAACCGTGTGTGGCTGCTGTTCAAACCCTTCACATTTGACGGAAGAATGTCCTTTGAATGTACCGTTTCAAGGTCACACTAATGCTGCATTTCAGCAAAGACCTGGAAACGATCCTTCTTCTTCCTCATATAATCAAGATTAGAGGAATCACCCTGATTTTTCTTGGATCCAACACCAACCTAAATACACGGATCTAAATCAAAACAATTTTCAAAGGGCTCTTCCACCACAACAGCAACCACTTCAATTGAGTCAGCACCCCTACCAATCATAAAATTTCCAAAATCCGGCCAACACATTTGCACCACATGAAAACTCTTTGCAATTGGCTGATAATACCTCTGCACTAGTACAAACCTTGGTTACTTTCATGAAACAATCCATCCAAGGGTCGGCAAGTTTTCAATCGTCCGTCGATAATATGATGAAGATCATTCTCACACAAAATGAGAATATTAAATCGATGGGAGCACAAATTGAACGAATAACAGCCGAAATAAGTGCTAGAGAAAAAGGAAAACTTCCAGCTCAACCCCTACCTGATCCTGGACCTTCACATTATACTAATGTGGATGCACTTACCACGTTGAGATCTAGGAGAGTGCTAGACAATCATGTGGGTGAACAAATTGATAATGATGAATTGATCATTAACACCCCGGCTTCCACTTCCACTTTCATTCCGACTTCTACCTCTTGTCCTATTTCATCTAATGTACCTTCTTCTTCCGAGCCTATTCTCCGTTTTCCCAAAGGCTCGAACCTTCCACCCACCTCACCTTTTCCACCTCCACAAACTTCTCCACAAATGTTGGACCCAACACTTATTGATAGAGCCCCATTTCCTGAAAGGTTGAGGCCCAACAAACATGATGCATAAAGGGAGAAGCTTGTGGACATGTTTAAAGAGGTTAACATCAACATCCCTCTTCTAGATGCAATCCAACAAGTCCCCGCTTATGCGAAAACTCTTAAGGACTTGTGCACTAGAAAGAGGAAGACTCAAGTGCCCAAGAAGATATTCATGGCAAAAACAGTAGACACGGCCTTTCCCCAGCAATTACCGAGGAAATGTAAGGATCCCGGCTATCCTACTATTTCCATTTCTATTGGGGATAAACACATTAACCGTGCTTTACTTGACCTTGGCGCTAGTGTTAACTTGCTTCCGCTACCCCTGGAATAGACGAAGAAACATTCTTTGTCGGCTTCGTCGGTCTATGGCTTAGCTGGTTCGCCATGCTGATGCATCGTCGTTTTATGAGAGCTTCCGTCTTCTATCCTTCCCATTGCATAGCCAAAGGAGTGCGATTGGCCGTTGGCGTTGCAGCGTTTTCACACCTATGCCATGGTTTAAGTACTGCCGCCAACACTTCAAACCCAGGTGCAGACACCGTGAATTTCTCTCTCCACTACTTCACGTCGTGGATCGAGATGCATGTGTTAGGCGCATTTGCTGCACACTGGCGTCCTGATTTCTATGAGTCATACACCTTCTCGCGGGTCATGAGGCTGGTCGATGCTTCCGCTCCTGATCTGACTCAGTTAGAGGTTCTGCGCGTATTGCTTAATCCGTATTCAAACGAAGGCGGGATGGTTTTCAGTGATTGAGTCCTTTCTGCGCCAGCGGGGCTCGTTCAACAGTTATTCAATTTGTCGAAGAATGGGGCTCTGGCATTAAAACAAAAAGAGATCATGCATTTATATTCAATCAGGCCGGGGTACTTAGTGTTTCGCCTAAATGACACCATTGTCTTCATGCGGGATAATCAGCATCGCTTCGCCCAGCAGTTAGGTTACAACCAGTGCATCCCCCTCGAAGCCTTTTTAGTTGAGCCCACTCTCTCGCTGGAGGCCGCTCGCGACGTTATCCATCATTTCATGCGGTTAAATACGGGTTCCCTCTTCATGATCCCGGAGCCCGACTATCTTCCAAGGCCCGTAGGACCCTTCAAGGGCTGGTATCGCCACCGGGTTATTCCCATCATCGCAGAGGAGAGGAGGGTGCTCTTCGAGTGTAAAACCTCTGCTCCAGCTCAAGCCATCAGCACTTCTTTGCGGCCACGATCGGTTGTTCGCCCTCCTTTGAGGGACAGTGATTCAGTGCTTATTCCTAAAGCCGCTCGGGCAGAATCAGTCCCCCGCACTGCTGGTATGATGGTTCGCACTAGAGTTAGGGAAGAGATTCCTGATAAAGTACCAGCAGCGGCGTCACCAAAGAAGGATACCGAAGGCAAGGTTGGGCAGCGCCGTGCAAAAGAACCGAAGAGGAGGAAGCGCCCTTCTACTAGTGGTAGCTTGGGCCCTAAAAGGAGGAAGAAATCGGCCGCCGGTTTACTCGATGTCTTGCTCGAGTCTGAGCCTCTTCTGAAAGTCCACATTGCCTACCCCGATGCTTACAGGGAGGCGGAAAACGGAATAAAAATCGGATTTTTATGACTTTAGGCAACATGGAATAGACAAAGAAGGATCTTTGCTAAACAAAAACAAGCTAAAACTAACTAGAAACTAGCTAAAGGGTAGAATGGTTATACCTAGGGCTTTATGTCCTTCTCTCCTTGCTCCTTGGAGTAGTAGAAAGCGATCGCCTTTTTCGTCTTCTCACGTCGAAGAAGGATCCACCCGAAAGCCTCAACCTTTGGCTTCAAATCCAAGCTAGAAGTAACTAGGGTGCTAGAAGTGCTAATCCTAGAACCCTAGATGAGAGTAGAGATTACTATGGAATGATTTTTCTCAAGCTCAAGTGTTTCTCAACACATGAGAGGGGAGAGCTTGAGGAAGCGGAAGAGCAAGAGAGAGAAAGTAAATAATAGAATGAGAGAAATATGAAGCATTCTCACATATATGTGTGAATTATTGTAAATAGATAATTAGTGAGATAATTGTCATGGCTTAATCAAGACATGACCATTATCATTTCATTTTTAATGCAAATTGCAAGGATCAAAGAGCATCTTCCAAATGAAATGATGATGGTCAAAGTGTCAACCTAGGTCAACAAGTCAAGAATGTCAAATGGTCAACAACCATAACCATGCACAATTATATTAAACTAATATCAATTAACCATAATACACACATAAGCATTAGGGTTAATAAAATGACGATGGTCATTAACCCTAATCAAAGTCCTCTCCCTCTGTCTCAAGCAACTGTGCATACGCACCCGTATTCGTGATCCGGGGAACACGAATACAAAGAGATAAAACCAATCCCAATCATATACTAGGATCCGGCTTAAACCAAAGCCCGCTAGTATAAGCTGTCCGGACAGCAAACGTGCACAAGTGCGCGGATGTGAACGAACCCTGTCGCAAAACCATGCGACCTCTACTCATTTTGCCTAAAGGCGAATAGCTCTCTGTGTGGGACTCTAAAGACTCGACACTACGCTGGCAGTGGGTTTAACCACAGACCGCAAGTGACACTAGCTGTACGTAACGGTCCCCAGGTAGATGCCGATAAGAAGACTGACGAGGTGACCCCATCTGAACTCCTACTGAGCCTGTATGTGACAGTCTCCGTACAGTCTGGTCTGTTCGTCTGATACATCGCATGGTGGGCCTAGGGGGCGGTGAACGTCAGTCCCATAATAGCGGTACAAGTCGTGTCGGAGTGTAGCCCAGAACACCCTAAGATAACACTGGAAACCTACCAGTATATCTCGCTTGCCCTGGCTAGGGACTACTTTTGTAATGGCTCTCCTGGACACAGCGCGATGTCAACCCCCAATACCGGGAGAGACGAATCCTGTCTAACCGTCACTGCCTCCAAGTGCTTCGGGACTGCACCCAAAAACTACCTGTTTGCACGACTCCTTTGAGCCGTGGTAGGGTAGTAATCAAAGTGCAGTGGGAACACACTCGAGGCGAAGTGACAGTGTCAAGTCAGCGGACTAAGCTGTACTCATGTCACCTGGGAACTGATAACTGACGATAGGTATAATACCAACCAACAGTTCCCGACGAGTCCTGTCCAGTGTACTCATAACCTAACGAGCACCCGTATACTATCTCAAGTACGACGTAATGACGGCTGTGGGACAGACCGTCTCCCACACTGGGATGAGAAGCGCATACGCTAGTCTACTCCGGAGTATCGATGCCCTGTCTCGATAGTCCAACGACCAGGGACCTGTATAAGGATGTACTTATGGATTACCCATCCCCCACGAGTGTGAGCGCCATCACAACGCCGGTAATCAAGCAAAGATCCTAAGGGCTCTACTAATATGTATATCAGCGATATGCTAAAAGAAACACATGCACATATTAAAGCAGAGACAAACCAAGTAGCATACTACCATTTCGAGCAAGATTGTATATACAACTGTGAATATCCCAAGCTTCCATCAAGTAATATACAAACTAGTATGATACAATAATGGCCTCTAGGGCATATACACTAACAATCTCCCACTAGCACTAAGGCCATGTACTGGCGTATCGAAGACCTATCATCTCGATCAGCCGCTCGAACTGAGTCTGGGGCAAGGCCTTGGTGAATGGATCTGCAGTGTTATCTTCTGAAGCAACCCTCCGAACCTCGATCTCCTGGCGATCCACGATCTCCCTGATCAGGTGATACCGCCTCAAGATGTGTCTGGATTTCTGATGGGACCTGGGTTCCTTCGCTAAAGCTATAGCCCCGTTGTTGTCGCAATACAGAGGTATTGGGTCAACAATGGACGGAACCACCTGAAGTTCTTTCAAAAACTTCCTCATCCAGACAGCTTCTTTTGCGGCATCAGATGCAGCGATGTATTCCGCTTCCATAGTCGAGTCAGCAACGGTTTCCTGTTTGGAGCTCTTCCAACACACCGCCTCTCCATTGAGGGTGAAGACAAAACCCGACATGGACTTAGAATCATCCTTGTCACTCTGGAAGCTGGAGTCAGCAAAGGCCTCAATCTGGAGGTCTTTTCCGCCATACACCAAGAACATCTCCTTAGTTCTTCTCAGGTACTTGAGAATGTTCTTTACCGCTATCCAATGTTTCTCCCTAGGGTTTGACTGATACCTGCTTACCACACTTAGTGCATAAGCCACATCTGGTCTGGTACACAACATCGCATACATTATAGAGCCTACCGCAGAAGCGTAGGGTATAATAGACATGCGATCCCTCTCCAAATCAGTCTTGGGAGACATCTCTTTGGAGAGGGTGATCCCGTGACAAGCCGGTAGATTACCGCGCTTGGAATCTTCCATACTGAATCTCTTCAGTATGGTGTCGATGTACCTGGACTGTGATAGTCCTAAAATCCTCTTGGATCTGTCACGGTAGATCCGGATCCCCAGAATGTATGAGGCATCACCCAGGTCTTTCATGGAGAACCTGTGTGACAAGAACCCCTTGACATATTGTAGCATAGGAATGTCATTTCCTATTAAGAGAATGTCATCCACGTATAAAACGAGGAATACTACAGTTCTCGCTACAAATCTACAATAGATGCATGGTTCATCTGGATTTTTGATAAAGCCAAATTCCTTGACCGTCTCATCAAAACAGATGTTCCAGCTCCGCGATGCCTGCTTTAGTCCATAAATGGACTTAAGCAACTTGCACACTTTTCCGCTGCTCCCACTCTGAATGAAACTCTCTGGCTGGTCCATATAGACACACTCCTCTAAATGTCCATTTAGAAAAGCTGTTTTTACGTCCATCTGCCAAATCTCATAATCGTGGAAGGCAGCAATGGCAAGAAGGATCCGAATGGATTTCAGCATAGCTACTGGAGAAAAGGTTTCGTCATAGTCCAAACCAGGTCTTTGACGAAAACCCTTTGCAACCAATCTAGCTTTATAGGTCTCAACCTGTCCATCTACACCAATCTTTCTTTTGAAGATCCACTTGCATCCTACGGGTTTTACCCCATCTGGAGCAATGTCCAACGTCCATACTTTGTTGGTGTACATGGACTCCATTTCGGTCCGCATTGCATCCAGCCATTTTACCGAGTCGACGCTCTGAATGGCTTGCTGGAAGCTAGTAGGCTCATCACAATCTATGATGCAATCCTCTCTATCCCCGTCAATGAGAAAACCATAGTATCTCTCAGGCGGATGAGACTGCCTACTACTCCTGCGGAGTGGCGTGGGAATGTCTTGATCTTTCGAACCCTCTGGTTCTACTAAGCTTTCAGTAATAGCTTGTGGTTCTGGAATTTCTTCCAGTTCTATTGCGCTCCCACTTATTTCTTTTTCTAAGAACTGATGTTCCAGAAAATGGGCATTTCGAGAAACAAGGACTTTTTGTTCCTCTGCGTAATAGAAAAGATACCCCCTGGAGTTCTTTGGGTATCCCACAAACTTGCACAGTACTGAGCGTGCCTCTAGTTTGTCCGCATGCTGCTTTTTGACATAAGCTGGACATCCCCAAATCTTCAAGTATTGAAGATAGGGTTTCTTCCCACTCCATAACTCATATGGTGTGGTAGGCACAGTCTTAGTGGGAACTCGGTTCAAAAGGTATGCAGCTGATTCTAGCGCATATCCCCAGAACGATCGCGGCAACTCAGCGTTACTCATCATGGACCGTACCATACCCAATAGGGTTCGGTTCCGTCTCTTCGATACACCGTTATGTTGCGGAGTGTATAGAGGAGTAAGCTGAGAGAGAATTCCATTCCCTTTTAAGTAACCCAGGAACTCGGCACTCAAGTATTCACCACCTCGATCAGATCTTAGTGTCTTGATACTTTTGCCTGTTTGTTTTTCTACTTCATTCTTATATTCCTGGAACTTTTCAAAAGCTTCGGATTTATGCTTCATCAAGAAGACATGTCTGAACCTTGAGAAATCATCCGTAAAAGTAATGAAGTAAGAATAACCGCTTCGTACATGTGTAGACATTGGACCGCACACGTCGCTGTGTACGAGTCCTAAGAGCTCGCTCGCTCTTACTCCGTGCCCAGTGAACGGAGTCTTTGTCATCTTTCCTTTGAGACAGGATTGACAAGTTGCATACGATTGATATTCGAACGGATCCAAATATCCTTCTGCATGTAACTTAGTCAACCTTCTCTCATTGATGTGACCCAGTCTACAATGCCATAAGAAAGTTTTATTGATTTCTGGAGACTTTCTTTTGTGTGTATTCTGGACATTGAAAATCTGTGGTTGGTTTAAAACGTATATACCGTTGTTCAATGTACCTGACCCAATCAAAACTTGATTAAGGTGAATGTTCACTACATTACTTACAAATGCAAATTCATAACCTTCTTTAGATAATAAAGATACAGAAATGATATTACAGGTTGCATTTGGTACATAATAACAACTACGCAAAACCAAAAAGTGTCCATCCGACAATCCCAGGTGATAGTCCCCCACGGCCTCAGCATCCATGCTAGCACCGTTTGCAACTCTGAGGGTCATGTCACCTGCCTTCAAAACTCTACACTTTCTCAACGCCTGCAAAGAATTACAGATATGAGATCCTGATCCGGTATCCAATACCCAGGATGTAGAGTTTATTGATAGACAGTTTTCAATAACATACACACCTGAAGCTGAAGCCGCAACTCGCTTCAAATCCTGTGTTCTGGCCTTCCAAGCCTTGCAATCCTGTTTCCAGTGACCACTTTTGTGACAGTAGAAGCATTCTTCCTTTCCCACCAGCTTTCCCGCTACCTTTGTTGCTTTTCCTTTTCCCTTCGTATCCACTTTACTGACACCGCCTCTTGGTTTGGCGGGGGCTTTCTTCTTCTTACCCTTGGCTTTCGCCCTGGATCTAGAAGAGGAAGATCCTCCTACAAACAAAGTGGATGTCTCCCTACCTTTCTGTAGGGTGCCCTCAACACTCCTCAATATGTTCAGAAGTTCGGAAAGTTCAACCTCATTTCCTTGCATGTTGAAGTTAAGGATAAACTAGGCGTAAGTGGAAGGAAAAGACTGGAGAATCAAATCAGTATAGAGTTCATTCTCCAACGTGGTCCCAAGGTCCGCGAGCTCCTCTATGTAGCCAATCATCTTAAGCACGTGTTCCGCTACCGATGATCCGACGGCCAACCTTGCCGAAAACAACTTCTTCGACACTTCGTATCTGGCGATACGAGACTGCTCTCCATACAGTTCTTTTGTATGAAGAAATATGGACTCTAGGTCCATATTCTCGTGCCTCTTCTGATGTTCGTTGTCCATCGAGGCTAGTACGAGGCATTTGGCCTTCGCGCAATCTATTTCCCAGGTCTTGTAGATTTCCCTATCTACGACACTGGTTTTGGGACCTGGGACAGGGGGAGCTTTGATGGTAAGGACATACCCCAACTTGTCGTAAGTGATTTCCATCTTGACATTCCTGAGCCAATCTTTCTAGTTTGGCCCTGTCAGTATGTTTTTATCTAGTAATAACTTAAGTCCGGTCATGTTGAATGGTCGCTGCAATTAGGAGAGAGAAAAGAAACACTTTAGCATGATGCTCTTGCAAGTTTAGAGTGGTTTTTAGTTTGTCTAAACTGGATGGCTCCCACTGTCTCTCGAATCCCTTCTCAAACCGTAAAGAAAAGATTAGTCAGGATCAATCCCACCGTACAATACTTGCTTAACCGTTCAGCCAGGCCAGTGTCGGTACTTCGAGGGAGGTTTTCCAACGCTTTCGCGAAGTTCCTTAATTAAGTAACCTCTTTTCCCTGTAGGCGTAGCCCCGCTAACACCTTTCTAGACAACTACTAGGTTTATAGCATTGATCGTTAAGTGAGAGTTTTCCCGAGGAGTAGCATATACTCACAGTAGGATCGGGATCCAAATATCATCGCGTGATAAAACCGAAGGAATCCTACCAGAATTATCACACTCCAAATGGTATGCAGCGCTAGCAAGTTTCAGTACTTATGAAACTCCCGATGTGGATTTTTGCCCCATGCTCTTATGACCTTGGCGTGAGGTCAAAATGTCATAAGTCACATGTCAAGTTCTTCCCATCATTATCCCGGTTAATTTGAACCCACCCATACCTACCCTTGACGTAGGCCAAAATGGCAGTACGACTGTCTCAAACCAACGCATTCTATCTATGCTACAGATAAATATCCGGCAGCTACCAATCACTATGCCTTGGCGTGAGGTCAAAATACATAGCTTGAATACTACCGAATATTTAACTGAAATGATGGAGGGCTACGAATGGTTTTGGCGAAACCGTGAACGTAGTGAACTTGATATAATCGATGGAACGAGATAGCTTTTAAAAGGAGTGGTTCAAGCTCTGCATTTAAAAGTTTAGTTTTGAAAAGAACCGAGTGGTTTTCAAAGTGTTCCAATCGACTTTTACTTGGTTTATTTTCTTGCATTAGTTCTTTTAATGCGTCCCATCATTTAATCCTACCATTGCAGAAAACAACCAAAATATGACGTACGCTTATGACATTCGCATTCGCCACGTGGCCCCGTCATCACCCGTTAGGTTACTTAACTAACGACAGAGCGGGGGCTGGGCTAGCGCGGCTGTAAAACATAAGCAACGCCTAAATAGTTATCATATATAAATATATAGCAATGATAGACATTACAGATCACAGATGAATACATTGGATATACTAGGAATCCGCAATCCGTTCGAGCCTGCAACGAAAAGCGGATTACACAGTCGCGGTGAATAGCCAAATACCCCACCCAAGACCCCTACGGGTGCGGCAAACTACCCGCCAAGTACCCGAAGCGAAGCAACCTCCCTCAACACCGTGAGTAGGCCACTCGGCACTTTGAGATACCCGGTAGTTTGTGCACCCCTCCATGGGTCTATCCTAGGAGCAAAAACAGTAAAAAGAAATATACAATGATGGCTACAACCCCGACCCGGTTGTGCGGCCATACAAATAATATTACATCAATTTACATATTACAATGAATGAAAGAAAAAGAAACACTCATCTCACATCCACCCCGGCTATTCACCCGCGACAATCTAACGCATTCATATACACAAACCAGCATCAAACACAGATCACAGATCTGTATAACCTCCACTAATCGACATATAGCGATTAGCCGACGTTCAATACATATAAACATCACAGATATAACCCTTTAGTCAAAGTGTAGTGAAGTTCGATCAAAAATACGGATTTATAGGCCCCCAAAAACAAATTTCTTTTCTGGAAAACCTGGGCACAAATAAACCATCTTAAAAATCCCAAAACCAAGCCAGAAGAATACTGCACCAAACTCGACCCAGAACCGAGTCAAAACGGTCGTGGTTGCGCGGCAATAGCTTGCTATTGCCGCGGAACCGCGGCTCTTTGAACGATTCACTGGATCGTTTTTGGTGGCTTGCTTCACAAAACCCTGAGATGATTTTTGACGTACGATTTATTTTATTTTGAACAGAAAAAAAATTAACAGAAAGTTAGGGTTTTTGTAAACTCGGTTTTGCGATTTTTCCGATTGAACTTCCATACACTTTACTACCTAGCTAGTTTATGTTTAGTTAGACTCTGATACCACTGAAAGTCCACGTTGCCCACCCCGGTGCTTACGGAGAGGCGGAAAACGGAATAAAAATCGGATTTTTATGACTTTAGGCAACATGGACTAGACAAAGGAGGATCTTTGCTAAACAAAAACAAGCTAAAACTAACTAGAAACTAGCTAAAGGGTAGAATGGTTATACCTAGGGCTTTATGTCCTTCTCTCCTTGCTCCTTGGAGTAGTAGAAAGGGATCGCCTTTGTCATCTTCTCACGTCGAAGAAGGATCCACCCTAAAGCCTCAACCTTTAGCTTCAACTCCAAGCTAGAAGTAACTAGGGTGCTAGAAGTGCTAATCCTAGAACCCTAGATGAGAGTAGAGATTACTATGGAATGGTTTTTCTCAAGCTCAAGTGTTTCTCAACACATGAGAGGGGAGAGCTTGAGGAAAAGGAAGAGCAAGAGAGAGAAAGTAAATAATAGAATGAGAGAAATATGAAGCATTCTCACATATATGTGTGAATTATTGTAAATAGATAATTAGTGAGATAATTGTCATGGCTTAATCAAGACATGACCATTATCATTTCATTTTTAATGCAAATTGCAAGGATCAAAGAGCATCTTCCAAATGAAATGATGATGGTCAAAGTGTCAACCTAGGTCAACAAGTCAAGAATGTCAAATGGTCAACAACCATAACCATGCACAATTATATTAAACTAATATCAATTAACCATAATACACACATAAGCATTAGGGTTAATAAAATGACGATGGTCATTAACCCTAATTAAAGTCCTCTCCCTCTGTCTCAAGCAACTGTGCATACGCACCCGTATTCGTGATCCGGGGAACACGAATACAAAGAGATAAAACCAATCCCAAATCATATACTAGGATCCGGCTTAAACCAAAGCCCGCTAGTATAAGCTGTCCGGACAGCAAACGTGCACAAGTGCGCGGATGTGAACGAACCCTGTCGCAAAACCATGCGACCTCTAATCATTTTGCCTAAAGGCGAATAGCTCTCTGTGTGGGACTCTAAAGACTCGACACTACGCTGGCAGTGGGTTTAACCACAGACCGCAAGCAGCACTAGCTGTACGTAACGGTCCCCAGGTAGATGCCGATAAGAAGACTGACGAGGTGACCCCATCTGAACTCCTACTGAGCCTGTATGTGACAGTCTCCGTACAGTCTGGTCTGTTCGTCTGATACATCGCATGGCGGGCCTAGGGGGGTGGTGAACGTCAGTCCCCTAATAGCGGTACAAGTCGTGTCGGAGTGTAGCCCAGAACATCCTAAGATAACACTGGAAACCTACCAGTATATCTCGCTTGCCCTGGCCAGGGACTACTTGTGTAATGGCTCTCCTGGACACAGCGCGATGTCAACCCCCAATACCGGGAGAGACGAATCCTGTCTAACCGTCACTGCCTCCAAGTGCTTCGGGACTGCACCCAAAAACTACCTATTTGCACGACTCCTTTGAGCCGTGGTAGGGTAGTAATCAAAGTGCAGTGGGAACACACTCGAGGCGAAGTGACAGTGTCAAGTCAGCGGACTAAGCTGTACTCATGTCACCTGGGAACTGATAACTGACGATAGGTATAATACCAACCAACAGTTCCCGACGAGTCCTGTCCAGTGTACTCGTAACCTAACGAGCACCCGTATACTATCTCAAGTACGACGTACTGACGGCTGTGGGACAGACCGTCTCCCACACTGGGATGAGAAGCGCATACGCTAGTCTACTCCGGAGTATCGATGCCCTGTCTCGATAGTCCAACGACTAGAGACCTGTATAAGGATGTGCTTATGGATTACCCAGCCCCCACGAGTGTGAGCGCCATCACAACGCTGGTAATCAAGCAAAGATCCTAAAGGCTCTACTAATATGTATATCAGCAATATGCTAAAAGAAACACATGCACATATTAAAGCAGAGACAAACCAAGTAGTATACTACCATTTCGAGCAAGATTGTATATACAACTGTGAATATCCCAAGTTTCCATCAAGTAATATACAAACTAGTATGATACAGTAATGGCCTCTAGGGCATATACACTAACATCTTCACGATTAGCCTATATATGTGCATGAACTTGACGACGGTCTCCTCTTTCTTGGTACATCCGCCGAGGAAGCCGCTCTGTTGGACGAGGCTTTGAAGCGTTCACAAGATGAAGCTGAAAACGTGTGCCCCAAAAAGGGATGCTTTATCCTGCTGAATTCCATGATGTTGATACGGCCCCGACTATGTTACCGGTGGTTCCTATGACGGTGAAAGAAGAACAGGCTCTCAAACAGCCAATCTCGGCTGCTTTTAAAGACGAGGTTGCTCTAAAGGCGGGCAGGGATTTATCTTCAATCGAAGACCGAC
Organism: Agapanthus africanus; assembly: GCA_030015575.1. Taxonomy (NCBI): domain Eukaryota; kingdom Viridiplantae; phylum Streptophyta; class Magnoliopsida; order Asparagales; family Amaryllidaceae; genus Agapanthus; species Agapanthus africanus. Next base: position 695,478,599 of record JASDDO010000022.1, on the reverse strand, counting down.
GAGCGTGACTAAACAGAAAAGAACAGCGGCTCGGAATGGCCATACTTCAGGCTCCCTGGCGTATCGGTATGTATCTTTTACGTCCTTCTCAGCAGATAATTTATATTACTTTCGTATCGTATCGTCTTTACACATTTTTTTCCGTAGGGCCTTCAGCAGCGGGCACAGTTTCGAGCCCAGATCGCGCCTCGGAGCCTCCGGTGATGGCCTTTATTCCTCCAGCGGAGGTCGCCAGACCGGCCATAGACTCTGTAAATATTTTTAGTGACGCACCGGAGAGTGTAGAGGAGATTATTGAAGCTGCTATCCCTCCAGTTCAGAATGGACGAAGTATCGGAGGTATTCTACATATATACTTTTTGTTTTTAACGACCTTTCCATATGTCTGGCCCTTTCTTTTTCTCAGAATTGCGGGAGCTGGCGTCTTTTATTGTAGATCTTTCTCCGGAAGAAACCTTCCAGCGTTTACTTAATATGGCGGCCCCGCACGCGATACCCCCCCCCCCCGAGTATCGTCCTTTCCTCTGGCCAAGATTGGTATTCCTTTGCCTTTCCGTTTTATATTTTCATGATGATGCTGATGTGCCCCTTTATTTTAAACCACACTCCTAGAGGCTGATGGCGAAACTGAAGTTCTTGATATGCCAGGGGATCTCTCAGATCCGCCTTCTGTGGCCGTAGGTAAGTGACGTTTTAGCACTGGCATTCTTTTACTTATTCCCTGTTCGGAAAAACAAATAACCATACACGTATTTTCACAGCTTTGCCAACCCCGACTCCATTAGAGTCCCGGATTTGCATGCCACCAGGCCTTTACGCCAAACGCGTGTCTGAGAGGATAGCAAAACAGAGCATTCACTCACTGGCGACTCTTATTGAAGATCTTCACGCTGGCACTTCCGTCATGGCTGAAGAATTTGCTGTTGAAGCCAATGCTTCCTTATCCGTTCTTTCCACCTACCATGACGAGGCGCTGATGCGTACTTGGGTCGAATATTGCCGTCAAGTGGAGGCTTCCCTACATGGAGTCGAATGCGTACGCCTTCCTTCTGATATCCTATCCGTAAAGGCCAGCTTGAGTGGATGGATCGATCGGTGTGCGGCCAATCTCCAAACTTGCGAGAAAAGGCTCAACCGAAAGTTTTCAGCAAAGGAGTTGGCTTCAAAAGCTTTAGTGGAACTTCAAGCCCAGCTCACCACCAAGACTACTCGGGCCTATGAAATTTGGCGGGTCCTTCAGGAGGCCATTACGGAGGTGATAGCTCATGATAAAGCCGTCATTTTTACACGCGAGATGGTTGAAACCCACAAGACTGCCGAGAAAGAGCTTGAGAATCGGTTTTCCTCATACCAAAAACAATAGGCACAGGCAGGGACTCAGCTTGCGGCGTTGCTAAAGCTTGAGGCGGATATCCGGCGGAAAATTGACGATCTAGTTGGCCTATTGAACCGCCCGCCGTATTAAATACTTTGTCGATGTATATCTTTCTTTCTTCTTTTATTTTCCTACTTTTTTATATCTTGTATTCATTTGGATTTATGAATAAAAGACATATTTTATTTCATGCTTGCGCCTCTCTATCCTTTGATGTCTTGATTTGGCGTAAAGTAGTTTATATACTCATTTCGGAGTTTGTAGTTTATGTACTCATTTCAAAATTTATAGTTTATTCACTCATCTCGGGGTTTCTAGTTTATGTACTTATTTCGGAGTTTGTAATTTATTCACTCATCTCGGAGTCTCTAGTTTATATACTCATTTCGGAGTTTATGTGGTTTTTCCTCCCTTGGGTTTACAGGCAAATATGTCCTAACGTTATATGCAGATAACCCCTATTATTTACAACAGAGGTCCGTTAGGTTTGTGGTACTAGGGTTTTGTCCGTGGTACCGTCGCGTTGGCTGATGTATTCTTCGATATGCAGTCTTCAATCTGTCATTCGAGTAGCCCCGCGGTTGTTGTGTCTCTGATCCCTTCGGAAGACAAGACGTCGTCAAATAATCTTCTTAGGTCAAATTACCGTCAGAAGGGCAAGCGTTTGGAATTTTCCATGACGCTTCTTACTTGAGGTTAGGCTCAATTTGGAGCCCCGATGAATCATAACCACTCCGCTCTGGTGTGGGATGATCTCCGATAGTCTTTTAGGCTTTATATGAGTTGTCGTCGAGACCCGAAGTTGAGAATATGCCATCACTTCATTTTTTTTTGATGATGTCGCGCTGATTCTTTGCTGAAGTAGGGCAGACATCTGGTAAGACCTCCATGCTGTATGTATCGCAGTTGAAGTCCGGAGCTAGGAATATGCCATTGCTCCATTTTCATTTGATAGCCGCATTCGCATCCTGCTGGAATGAGGAGGAACGTCGGGATGGTCTCTAGGTTGTATATGTGCCGTCGAGACATAGAGTTAGGATTTTGCTATTACTCCATATTTGGTTTCGACCCTTGGGTCTTTTATTGAAGTTACGTCTGCATCCTGTTGGAATAAGAAGGAACGTCGAGATAGCCTCTGGATTGTATATGAACCGTCAAGACTTTGAGCTAGGATTTTGCCATGGATTCATTTTTGTTTTGACTCTTGGGTCTTTTGTTGACGTTGCGTCTGCATCCTGCTGGAATGAGAAGGAACGTCGAGTTGGAGCTAGGATTTTACCATTACTCCATTTTGATAGGCTCTTTGGAGCTTTATTGACGTCATGTCTGCACCCAGTTGGAATGAGAAGAACGTCGAGCTGATCTCTAGGCTGTAGTTATTGCCGTCAAGATCTGGCTCTCCCTTTGACAGAACCTGGTGGGAAAGTATGGTTCCCTTTCTTTCATTTGTGCCCATGGATTGTATAAAAGATTCAATATGGACATACTTGCAGGGCAGAGGAAATTTTATTTTATTTTATTTTTTTATTGCCGCGATGCTCTATCTTTTCATCTTTTCATATCGCGAAAGTCGTAATTGCCTAATTATTTCGACTATTTTTCACGGTGCCCAATCATTTCGGCTATTTTTTTAATGTTTTTGCTCGCTGCTTTTTATTGCGAGTTGTCCCGTCATTTCGGCTGTTTTTATATGCATTTTTTGCTACTCGCTGCTGTTTTTATTATGAGTTTAGAATCTGATACCAACCTTGGCATCAGCATCGCTATGACTAGAATATTGCCATGAGCGAATCATCATTTGTCGTAAAAGGACTTGGAGTTTGACACCTGTTTAGGCATCAGCATCGCTATGACTGGAACATTGCCAGGAGCGACTCATCATTTACCTTTGCTGATTTGAACAAAGGTGGCTTAGCAAACAGGGTTAGGATCCTGTCGACTAAGGCTTTTTGACTTTATGAGCCGTAAAGGTCTCTTAAAGGTATTTCTCCCTACAAGTCGTGAGGACCTCGTAGGTGTACATTCTCCTTAGGAATCGTGGGGATTCCTAAGTGTATTTTCTCTTGTAAGTCGTAAGGATCTTGCAAGAGTGTTTTCTCCTTATAAGTCGAGAGGACTTAAAAGTGTCGTTCACCATACGGGGACATTTTCTCGTCGTTGGTAGAATTTGGTGGGGGAACATTTATTCGTGCCCGTGGATTGTATACAAGGGTCAATATTGAACCGCCTGTAGGGTAACTTAGGGGATGTGGCGGCTTAAGAACAGGTTCAGATCCATATAGCTTAAAGCTTTTGAATCTTATGAGCCGTGAGGGTCTTATGAGGGGAATTTTCCTTATGAGTCATGAGGATCCTGTAAGTGTAATGTCTCCTTATGAATCATAAGGATTCCTAAGTGTGTTGCTCCTTTGTGAGTCGTAAGGATCTCATACAGGTATTTTCTCCTCATAAGGTCGATAGGACCTTGCAAGTGCATATGAATTTTTTATTTTACGAGTTTGCGCCCTATTCGGGTTTTCACAAACTCGCCGGCAGTCCTACTGTTTTTACTCACGGAGCCCTTTTGGGTTTTCATCCGTGTCTATTTTGCTTGTGGACATACTGTATTTTCTTCTTCTTTTTTTATAAACGAGATTGCGCCCTTTCGGGTTTTCACAAACTCGCTGGCAATCCTGTTGTTTTTACTCACGGCGTCCTTTCAGGTTTTCATCCATGACCATTTCTCTTAAGGACATACCTTTTTTATTTTTTTTATTTTTAATGGCAAAACTCTCAAAAGTAGCTTCGTCGTAGGTGACCCACTTATTTGCCGGTGGGTTTTGAAGTTGGCTTCATCGCTGAATTAACTATGTAGCCAATGGGACTTAAGTTGCAATCTTTCATGCTAAGACTTCGATTGCAATATAGATCCCAAGGGAATGTATCTCCGTATTTGGGGCATTGCACTAGTTTAGGGACGTTCCGGTCCATTATCGCTATATTTGAGGCGAAATTTTAGTTTAGAGACTTTTCGGTCCCATGTCGCCATATTTGAGGCGAGATTCTAGTTTAGGAACATCTCAGTCCGTTGTTAGTTTAGGGACTTCTCGGTCCGTTGTTTCCATATTTGAGGCGGATAATTAGTTTAGAGACTTCTCGGTCCTTTATCGCCATATTTGAAGCGGATAATTAGTTTAGGGACTTCTCGGTCCTTTATCGCCATATTTGAGGCGGATAATTAGTTTAAGAACTTCTCGGTCCGATACTGCCATGTTTGAGGCGAGATTCTAGTTTAGGGACATCTCGGTCCGTTATCGCCATGTTTGAAGCGAATTTCTAGTTTAAGGACATCTCGGTCCTTCATCGCCATGTTTAAGACGACGGAGCTTCTTTGCATACTACTCTCAGATTTCTAACTCAGGAAGATAGCGAGCGGACATGAGCGTCGTCATCTATCATAGACCTAAATCGTGACTCGTCAAGCGTAGTATTTTTTGAGGAATTGGGCGTTTATTGGCCGGAAGGGTCTTTCGCCATGCATATCCATGAGCAGGTAGGCTCCACCTTGGTAGACTTTGTCTATGATGTACGGGCCTTCATAGTTCTGCTCGAATTTCCCCCATTTTGTATGATTGGGGATCATTGGTCTTTTGACGACCAGCACGAGTTCGTCTTGGTAGAATGTTCTCAGCTTGGTCAGTCTTTCATATGACCGTGTCATCCTTGCCTTATAAGCTTCCAGATTTTGCTGTGCTATAAGGCGAGTTTCGTCGAAGGCATCGAGCTCCTCAAGCCGAAGATGAGCATTTTTTTCATCTGTCGGCTCATATCGAACCGCTACTCGTAGAGAGCGGAGTTCTATTTCCACGGGAAGCACTGCTTCCGTTCCGAATACCAACATGTATATTGTTGTATTCATAGCTGTTTTGAACATTGTTCGGTACACCCAGAGAGTTTCATGCAGTTTTTCGTGCCAGTCTCATTTGTTTCTGGACACCGTTTTCTTTATAATCTTCGTCAAGGTCTTGTTGAAAGCTTCAGCTAGACCGTTGGCCCGAGAATTATAGACTGAAGAGTATCTCCAATCTATTTTATGTTGTTGTGTGAAGCGACTGATTTTATGGCTTCTATAAGCTAGCCCATTATTCGAAATAATTCGTCGCGGAGTGCCGAACCAAAAGATGACATGTGTCCTGAAGAACTAGAAGATATTCTCCGTCTACACCTCCCTTAGTGGTACTGTTTCTGCCCACTTAAAGAAGTAGTCGGTCGTTGCCAATATAAACCGATGTCTTTTGGATGATGTCAGTTCAATAGGGCCAATTATATCGGTTCCCCACATTTCAAACGGACAGCTAACCACTGTTAGGTGTAGTGGATTTGGATGTTGGTGGATGAAGTCCCCATGGATTTGGCACGAGTAACACTGCTTCGCATATTCGAGGCAGTCCTGAATCATTGTGGGCCAATAGTAACCCATTCTTTTGATTTTCAGCTTCATCTTTGGCCCAGCTTGGTGAGAACCGTAGAGTCCATCGTGAATTTCTTAAACGACTCTAGTCGCTTCTTATGGTCCCAGGCATCTTAGCTATAGACAGTCGAAAGATCTCTTATATAGAGTATCATTGACGAAGGCGAAGGACAGAGCTCATTTCATGAGCTGATGTCGAGACGACGCATTTTTGGGCGTTCGTTGAGATTTGAAGTAGTCTATGAAGACTTCCCTCCAATACTTGACCTTTTCTTCATCCTCTATTTGAAGGGCTACTTGTTCGGTCATTTCTTTTCTTTCGGATGACTCTATCAGATCTTCCGAAGATATATCCATTGGCGTAAGAACCCTGCGGCTTTGTACAATGATCTTTACGTCATCGAGGTCGTCATCAGCCAGTTCCTTAGCCAATTTGGCCAATGCATCCACCTTGCTGTTTTTTGCATGTGGTATACTCTCCAGGATGTACGAAGGGATTTGTGTCAGCAATTGCTGCACACTTTCGCCATACTTTATCAGCTCTGGCTTGCATGTCTGATAGTCGCCATTTACTTGGCTAACGATCAACTGGGAGTCTCCATATATGAGGAGGTCTTTGATTCCCATGTCGACAGCGATCTCGAGACCTGCTATCAAAACTTCATATTCAGCTTCGTTATTAGTCCTTAGCTCTGTTAAGAAGAGGGTGTAATGCAATATCCCTCCTTGCGGAGTCACGAAGATAACGCCTACCCCGTCTTTGATTATGGGGGCATTTTGCTTTCGCCTGTTCATGGAAGATGCTCCATCGAGGTATAGTTCCCATTAGGAATCATTTTCTTCTTTCTCTCCTTCGATTGTGTCGAACACATGTTCATCCGGCAACTCACAATTAAAGGGGGAGTCAGCTGGTATCGGATACTCCGCGAGAAAGTCGGCAATGGCCTGGCCTTTACTGCTTTGAGGGGTCGATACATTATCGAGAACTCCATCAGGAGGAGGGCCCATTTGGCAAGCCTTCCTGTTAGTATGGCCCTTGACATTAGATATTTGAGAGGATCCACCTTTGATATGAGATAGACATCATGTGCCAAGGTGTAATGTCTGAGCTTCGTTATTGCGAATATCAGTGCCAGGCAATGCTTTTCAATGCGGGAGTAGTTATTTTTTGCCCCCATGAGAACTCGAATCAAATAATATAGAGCTCTCTCCTTTCCTTGATCGTTCTCTTGTGCCCATAGCGCGCCTAGAGAACCCTTAAGGGCCGTTGTATATAGGATAAGGGGTTTTCCCTTAACCGAAGCGGCCAATACCGGCGGATTTTGCAGGTATTGCTTGATTTCGTCTAGTGCATTTTGGCACTTTCGATCCCAGACGAACGGGGTCACCTTCTTCATCAGATAACTGTAGGGACGGCATTTTCCGGAGAGGTTGGCTATGAACCGCCGGATATAAGCGAGCTTTCCTTGAAGAGATTGCAGTTGTTTGAGGGTTCTCGGCGTGGGCATTTCCATAATCTTCTTGATCTTCGAAGGATTGATTTCGATACCCCGATGCCGTATGATGAATCCAAGGAATTTGCCCGAGGAGACTCTAAACGCGCATTTTAGAGGATTTATCTTCAGATTATACTTCTGAAGACGTCGGAACACTATTTTAAGGTGTTCCCAATACTCCTCATGAGATTTTCTCTTTACCACTATGTCGTCAATGTAGCATTCGACGATCTCGTGTATGAGTTCATCGAAGATCTTCGGCATGGCCCTTTGGTAGGTAGCGCCAGCATTCTTTAAACCGAAGGGTATCACCTTATAGCTAAATATGCCCAACAGGGTCCGGAAGGCAGTATGCTTTTGATCTTCAGGATGCATTTTTATTTGATTGTATCCTGAAGATCCATCCATGAAGGAGAAGACCTCATGGGTAGACGTATTATCGATCATCTGCTCGGTAACAGGTACTGAGAAGTCATCCTTCGGGCAAGCTTTGTTGAGGTCCCGAAAGTCCAAGCAGATGTGCACCGTCCCATTCTTCTTCATCACTGGAACGATGCTAGCGATCCAGTCGAGGTATTGAACTTCTTGGATGAAACCGGAGTCGATTAGTTTTTTGACTTCAGCGTTGATACTCATTTCAAGTTCGAGCCGCATTCTTCTTAGCGCCTGTTTGACTGGCTTTATATCCGGCGATATGGCCGATTATGTACTGCCACCTTTGGATCTAGGCCCGGCATCTCGGAATAGTTCTATACGAAGCAGTTTTTATATTGCATGAGCACGTCCTTCAACGTGGCTACCTGTTTTTCAGATAGTAGCTCACTGATGAACTTTGGCCTCGGATCTTTTTCCGACCCTAAGTCAATTTTCCTTAGGTTATCCGCCGTAGTGTGTATCCCATCTTCCAGCTCCTTTGGGGCTGGTGGAAATTCTGAGATCACCTCGTCCTCGTCTTCATTTGCGAAGCACATGTGGAGGTCATCCATAATCTTATGCCCTCCCTCTTTTTAGAGTGTTATCATATGGCAGGTACGAGTCTGCGTCCCTTTTTGTGGTTGAGCTGGTCCTATCCTCACGGTATAGGTCCTCTTTGGCTCATGCTTTTGCGGCGGGTTTACCCTCCAGTTGTCGGACAAAACGAACCCGCCTTGCTGATACTAGTCTTCTACCCAGTCTTTGAAGGTGAAGCGGTCTTCTACCCAGTCTTTAAAGGTGAAGCGGTCTTCGAGGGGATGACCTATTGCTCGGTGGTAGGAGCAATAATCCAGATGATGGACCTCGTTTATTTGTTCGGGGTGCCGAGACTCTGGAAGTGTTATCATTTGGTGATTCATGACAAGGTTGAATATTTTCCTTGTCTTGTCTTGGGGAAAAGAGTATTTCCGACCCATCTTCTTTATAAAGGACGGATTCCAATCGACCTTTTCTCGCACGGCTTCTTGGATCCACTTCGTTATTTTTGAACGTTGTTTGCGTTCTTTACCCGGTTTTTCCCTTTATTTCAGGATTTTCCCCCTTCACGAGGACATACAACGGTCCAAGGATGAAGAACATTATAGTCTTCCTTCTCCGCAGATTTCTGATTGAGGCGCTGCGTCCTGGACTTTTCATAAATGGCCATTTCGCGGCTGTGATCGTCTCGGCTCTTTTGACAAGCTTCTTTATTAGCTTGTCTATTTGTTCTTCGAGCGACGGACTTAACGTTTTTAGAGCAGGATTTCGCTCTGTTCCAACGTCACGGCCATTCGGAAGAGTGTTTTCCCCTTCGCTGGAGCTGTTTATGACACGACAGCTGTAGAACTGCTCCCGTTTCTTTGACCGAACGTATTTGAGCCCCGTTGTCTCTATCTTCCCATTGGGCATCTTTCTCTGAGTCCCGGGAATATCCCAAATCATTTTGTAGAAACGGGTTTGTCGAACAATTTTTTCGAGGGGTACACCTTGGCATCTTAACAGCCTTTTTAATCCCTTCGTGTAGTATCTTGGCAAACGGATTGGTTGAAGCCTGTCGAGTGCAAAATCGGCACCATGCCAGACTTCTTTTTCTACTTTGGTCTCCGAAGATTGGTAGAAGAGGATCGCCTTTTCACCTCTTCGCCTGGGAGGGACGTAGAAAGTCTGTAGTTCTTGTATGCTGTATGTATGGAGCGCATCAAGTTACTTGTAATGACAAGGCGGAGCCATTGAAATTTGCAGACTCTGATCTACTTCGTCAAAGGTTTGCACTGACGGGCGGATGGAGAACGTTGTGTTGGCTCCGTCCTCAGAGTCGCTGCTAAAGACCAGAATAGAGGTAGGTGGTCCGGGCCTGTTGTTTTCTTTCTAGGGATGCCCCGAGTAGACTATTTCTTCATCCTCTTAGGAATCGCTCCCAAAAATCGGGATAGTGGCGACGGACTTCTGTTTATCCTCTGACTTATGACACCTTTCTATATCTTCGAAGTCTGGTAAGAAGTGCTTTGCATCTTCATATTTCTGGATCTCGTTTACGGAGAATGGATTTAGCTCCCCTGTGATGCTGCATTCCAAACCATCCTTGAAATACTTCATACACTGATGTTGTGTAGAAGGGATGACGATGTACTCATGCTACCAGGGCCTGCCGAGCAAAGCGTTATAGCAAGTCTTGGCGTCAACGACGTGAAATTTGATGTCAGTGATGAGCAACCCGAAGCGTAACGTTAGTATTATGGACCCAAGCGTCCATGAAGACTATGAGTCAAACCCAGATATGGTAATTTTGTCTCGGGCCAAGTGCTGAACGTTCATGCAAATTTCCTTCGGCACCCTCACGTTGAGAAGGTTGACAGAAGATCCGTTGTCGACAAGGATTTTCCCTATCTTGATGTCGTGACAGTACCCGCTGACATAAAACGGGCGGTTGTGTTCGCGCGTACCGAGGAAGAGATCTTCATCGTTGAATGTAATGTCAGCTGTGTGGGCCTCTGCCAGTTCATCTTTCATCTTCTCTTCCGCAAGGAAAGTTTGGAACTGATCTGGCTCTTGTAATGCCTTGATCAGAGAATCTCGCGCCTCTTTGGACAAGAGTAGAGCATCCAATATGCTCAACCGTGAGGGTATTTTCCTCAGATGTGCTAGAACATTGTAATCCACCTTATTTTTTCTAGGCAGGTCCCTTGCTGCGAGCCCTTTGACAACTCCATCGTCGAGGGAAATTTCCTCAGAGATTTTCTCTTTCCCTTTGTCTTTTTTGCCTGAACCTTTGTTTGTAGATCCGAGGTTCTTTTCAGGCAGTGTGCGGTTACGCAGCTAAATATTTTCGCAGTTCTTCTCCTCCTCTTCTTTTTCAGAGATAGAGTCTTTGAAGAGAGGGTTGAGGGGTATTTCGTCCTCATAATCGCTCCCGAAAGTAAGAACTTGGGGTTTTCCCTTTTTGAACCGGTACCAACAATATAACAGTTGCCAGTCGTTTTTTCAAGCGCATTTGTCACACTCTTTTGCTGTCGACGAGCTTCGCGCTTCATTCTGTTGAAGTGTTTGTGATGGGCAACGTATCCTTGCCACCAATTCTTGAAGGCACTGCACTATTCAGTGGGGTGAGTAACCCTCCGATGATATAGGCAGTAGTTTAGATGTGAATTTTCTCCGTCAAGGCACATGACCCGGGAGTGTTTCTTATGAGAGGTGACAGCTTCATTCCTATTGATAGGGCTTTGGCAAACCGCTTCTCTGCCTTGATCCTGCTCTTATTTGTCGCAGGTATGCTTTGGTTTGGTTGGAGTACTTACGACTCCACTTTGCCGCATCTTCTTCATCCCGATGTTGACGCTTAGCCTTTTCGTATATGGTTGTTTCACCGTTCTCGGTCAGCTTTGCTTTTTCAAAAGGCTTCGTTTAACAGCCTATCGATCGGATCTTCTGGCAGTTCCGGGGATTTTAGCGCCGATTCTGCCCCCAGTTCCTCTGTATTGTTTTCTGACGCTGAGGGAGTTTCTTCGTCATTTAACAATGAATGGGAGACCATGTGGCAACTTGCTATATAGTCTTCGGTTTCTTCTAATGAGTCATTTTCCTCATTATTTTCACTATCTTCGTTCTCAAGAATATGCTTGAGGAACTCTTCGAGCGTAACCAGTTTCCATGCCTTCTGGTTGTACTCCTCCCACACGTCAATGTATTTTTGTAGGTCTGTGCGCTTGTCGTCATACTCGGTAGACTGTACGAGCTTCTTGGTCTTCTTCTTTTTCTTCGAAGACTTTGAAGGCTTGACTTGGGGATTTTACCCTTTGTCGACAATCTTCGGTCCGGGACGCTGTTTCAGCATCCCTTCAATGATTTCAGGTTCAAGTGAGCCTTTCCACCTGACTGCCGGACATGCTTATAGATCTTTCAGCATTCTTTTGGTTTTAGCTGAAAGAACGAATCCCCATAGAGTTTCTTCCACGAGTGAGCATGATGCCCCTGGCGCATCCACTTTTTTGGGAGTATGCTTCTGTGGTGGGTTCACCCTCCAGTTCTCAGACAACGCGAACTTCCCCTGTTGTTACTGGTCCTCGACCCAGTTCTTGAAGACGTAGCAATCCTCAATTGGTTGGCTCACCATTCTGTGATAGGAGCAGTAGTTGGGGTTGTTGATGCCGCTGAGTTGCGGTGAACGCCGTGGGTCTGGCGATATGATAAGTTTGTTACGCATTGCCAACTCAAATAATCTCCTCGTCTTATCATGGGGAAACGAGTAAGCGCGTCCTAGCCTTTCTTCCAGGGAAAGGCGTGGATGTGCGTTGTTTTGGCGAGCAGCCGGTTTTGGGCCACTTGGTTGTTGTTGAGTGTTGGCAACGAAGGCCACTTTTCTTTTACCCTTGGCATTTCGAGGGTCGTTATTTGGGAAGGAAGGCCCGTGGCCCATCTGGTCCATTTGGGCCAATTTATCTATCAGAGCCTGGAAGGTGGTCGATTTTAAGAATTTCATGAACTGGGACACAGTCGTTTGAGGATCTAGGGTCATGTTGAACATGCTCACGGCAGGGGATTCTTCGATGCGATGTTCGCACTTTGACCATAAGTTCCGCCACCGGATCGCATATTGGACCCAAGTTTCTTCTGGCATTACCTTGGCAATGTTAATGCCGTGGTCGGGGTGCGCTCGCTTGCGCTGGCGAACCGCTGTGTGAATAGAAGTTCCAACTTTGTGAATGTTTTCACATAGTCATTTGGGAGCTCCGAATACCAATCAAAGGCCGTCACTGATAGGCTGCCTACAAACTGGTGAAGCAACAGTTTGTCGTCGCCTCCAGTGTTGCCGCACAGAGCTCTGAACTGCGCGACGTGCTGGTGTGGGTTGCCAGTCCTCTTGTACACATGGAACTTGGGGATCGTATATCCCGGCGGGTATTTAATTTGGTCATACCAGCCTGGATACGGTCGCCCAGTTTTGACGATTTGGCCAGCCGCTTCATTTGCTTGATGAGCTCTTATTTGTTGAGCTATATAATCATCAAAAGCAGCCTTAAAGATCGTTTCCTCCTCGGCTGCCGATAAGGCCGGAAGTGAGTTTGATGTTTCTCCTCTGTTATCCTCGACGATTATCGGCGGATCCTCGGCTGGGGGTTTTGGCTGGATCATCTTCCAAAAATATCCTGGAACAAGAGAGCCATCTGATTTATGTTAGTAGCCTGCTCAGCAGCTTCCTTGTCCTTTCTTTCAAGCACCCTTCGCAGGAACTCTGTATCGGTCTCCTGCTCCTGGCGCTGTTCGACTGTTGTGTACGGACTTTCTTTCTGCCCGGTAAGTATTGCCATTTTGGTCAGCATCTCCTGGAGCTTTTGTTGTTGCTCCTGAGCTTTTGTCAGCGACCGAGTTTGCGGTTGATGTCTTACGGAAGCATGGCTTTATTCTTTTCCGGAAGCCATGTAGACCGTATGCACGATCATTCCCCCAGACTTAGGGCGTTTGGGTCCATCACCTATGGGATTTGCCGCCGACGGTGGGATTTTCTCTGGCCTCATCCTTTTGTGGGAGGACAAAATTGAAGGAGCCATTGTAATAAGCACATGTGTAGAAGAAGCCCCTCGTTGTATGATGGAGGAGTGGTCTTCCTCTTGCCAAGCCTTCGATTTCTTTGGTCGACGAGAGTAGTTTTGATCAATCACGAAGTCCTGGACTTTTCGCCAGACCCTAAGAATTTGCGAGGAGAGCCGTTGATGGGGGCGCTCCGACTTTTCCTGCATTGTGGTTTCTACAGGCGGGGGCGATTTCTTTAGCACTGCCATTGGAGAGTTCTTACATACCCTCCTGAGTAGCTCAAAGTTGTTCCCGGTTGGAACAGACTTCCACCATTGGAGCTGGCGGAGTAAGTCCAGAGGGGGAGTTGCCCCCAGCTTTTCTCACTCGGCGCCAGTGGAGTCGTCGAGCATGTCTTGGAAACAGGACCGCCTCATATTCGGAAGTGGATTCTTCATGCCCCTGGCTTTGCTAAGGGGCTGCTGTTGGCATCAACCTGTTGAAGACTAACATCCTTGGCAGAGTTTGAGGAGGAACGGCCAATCTTTTAAAGACCGATCTTCTGATGGGGGAAGCGCTTTTGACGGCTTTGCCCGTAGCAGTAGTTGGGAGGGCTATCCATTTTGGGGTAGCCCTTTCAGATATTACGAGCCTCTTTGTGAGCCCGTTCGAGCTTTTGCTCAGCCTGTTGAAGACTGAGACACCAGATTTGGACGGCCCGTTGAGAGAGGCCGTTGTGGTCGCTAGTCGATCGAAGACCGACCTCTTGGGAGCTTCCTCTTGCGGCGCTGAGGCACCGAAACTCATTGGTGGGAGCATGGTCCCAAAGAACAACCCAGTAGTGGCTTGCGTAACTTGCCCCAACGGCATTGAAAAGATATAGGCCGCATTGGGCCCATAGGTTACTCCTCCAGCTGGGGTGGAGCGAGTGTTGCCGTTGTAAGAAGTGCATTGGGAAGCCATTGATTTCACTTCTTCTGCACAAGAGTAAGACACCAAATTTTAGTGCCTCAGATCCAAAGGTAACCATAGCGAACCGCGATTTTGTTCGCAAAAACACGATACACGAAGTGTGGAGTGGAAAGTGGAAAAGGTCCCACCGGGCGTGCCAGAATCTGTTAACCGCCGAAAACAGAGACGAACTGGGATGGATCGTCTTGCCCGAATTTAGGGGCAGATGCTATTTGGATTTATCCGTCCACCTCTCCGAAGATACCAAGTTGATTTATGGCACCATATATCGGAGGTTTGGACAGATGCGACCGTTGTAGCAGAGTTTATCATATTTCCCCTCATTTTATGAGGGTTTTTTTGATTATGGAGACGCACTTCCCTGCAGGCGCAAGCCCCTGCAGTTAATTACATTATCGCATTGCGATAACCACTTTCTTCTGCTCCGGAAGTTCACTTCGTGTCGTGTGTGTTTTTGTTTGTTTTGGTTGCCCGTGGATTGTATACGGAGACTAGTTTATATCGTCACCCGTAGGGCGCGGATTAGTCCAAATCCGTATATTTTTAGATTTGGGTTTGGTTTATTTTAGGACCGTTAATCTGGTTTGAGATTAAGATCAACTTAAACATATGAGCATTTGGGCCCAATTATTGTAGTTTAAGGACATCAAGGTCCATTATCGCCATATTTGAGGCGAATATTAGTTTAGGGACATTTCGGTCCAATGTTCCCGTTTTGGAGATGAATATTAGTTTAAGGACATTTCGGTCCAACATTCCTGTTTTGGGAACGAATATTAGTTTAAGGACATTTTGGTCCATTATTCATCTTGCGCGCACATGTATTTGTTACGTGGCGAAATGAACGATGGTGACATGAAACGTGCCCAATTTGGGACGCGGTCCGATTTGAGGTGTGCACGTCAATTTGGAGGTGCATCAATGTGTGATGAAAGGATTTGTTGGTTGTCGGGACCCATCACCTCTCTGAAGACGTTGAGGAATTACAACGACATATATCAGAGGTATGGAAAGATGTACCTTTGAACCAAATCCCGTATTTGAGGGAAAAAGGGGTTGCGGTGGACCTAATAATCGTTAGTCATATTTGTGACTAAGATTATCTTAGGGGATATGGGATGAATATCATTTTCGATATCATCAATGAGAGATCATTAGTCATGTTTGAGACTAAGATCGGTTTAGAAATCATGAGCAATATGGGCTCGGTTGATTTAAAATCAAAGAGGTTTAACCACAGGACACTTAGCCAATTTGGGCTGAGATTGGGTCTCTATACTACCCATCAGTGCTAAACACTAATATATATAGTGCTTACATGTGTTTCACGTGGGGCGCTGGAATAATGCTGAGCACTGGCGCTCACGTGTTTTTCATGTGAGGCGCTACTATAGTGCTAAGCACTAATTTTCTCTGGCGCTCACGTATTTTTCATGTGAGGCGCTACTATAGTGCTAAGCACTAATTTTCCCTGGTGCTCACGTGTGAAACATGTGAGGCACTCAGATATAGGCGCTGCCTAATCAGCACTAAGCACTTAGTCATTTTGACTGAACATAGAGTGCTAAGCACTTTGCATGGCACTCACGTGGGAAGCACGTGAGTGCTCAGCATTGATTTCAGGTTTTGTTTGCTCACCCCCCCTTTTTGATATAAGTGCTAAGCACTTGGCTGGAGCTCACGTGTGAAGCATGTGAGGCGCCAGGTTTTGGGTTTCCAAGAGTGTTTCACGTGATTGCTTTATTTTGGGGTGTCGGGCTGCCTTATTTGGTGGCTGCCTAATCAACACAAAGGAGTTTTTCTTTACTCTTTGGACGCTCACGTGGGAAGCATGTAAGGCATTTTAGTTTTTCTTTTGTTTGTTTTAAACACTCATGTGGGAAACACATGAGGCAATATAATAGTGCTAAGCACTAATTTTACTCACGTGTGTTTCACGTGAGACGCTAAGTTCTTCTTGTTTTCAGAGATATTAATCTCTGTTAATGATATTTAGTCATTGATGATCATCAAGAATTCTGTTTTGAAGATCTTGAATCATCATCATTGTTATTATTGGAGAACTAAGTTCTCTTTTATTTTTATAAGAACTAAATTCTTTATGTAGGGTTAAACCCTAATTTCGGGGGAACTAAATTCCCAGAACATATATTCTTTTTCTTTTTCTTTATTTTTCTTTTTAAGCTAGTTCTTTTTCCTAAGTTTTGAGTCTGAAGAACAGAATCTCCCTGATAAGAATTAAATTCTCAACTTGTGGGCAGATTTCCTTTTGCAAATCTCAAACCAGAGGAAGAACTAAGTTCTTGTATGAAGAGTTAAACCCTTATATCCGTTATACTAGACAAGAGGGATACTTTTAATCTCTTCTTTTTTATTTACCTAGAGTGTTTTGAAGGAGGAAAGTCTTCTTTCTTTGAGAATTAAATTCTCTGTTCTTTCAAGAGCTCATTGTATTTTGGCAGGAGCTTATAGGAGGGTTTTTTCTATATGAAACTTGAAGTCTCGGGTCCTTTATATAGTGGAGGCAGATTATTAATTGGTTTTAAGAAAATCTCTCAGTGAGAGATTCCAATTGATTTAATTGGTCTCAAAATTGATTTGGAAAATTTTACTCACCGTTGGATCTCTTATCCAAGTGTCTCTGTTTTTACAGAATATGTTATTCTTGTTTTAACAATATTGAGAGAATATTCCCTCATATATAGAATAAAATTCTATTGAACGGTGATATTTTCATCACCATTGGATTTTTAATCCAAGGGTGCTCGGTTTAATAGGGTACAATCTTTCTTTTTTTAGAAAGATATGGGAAATATTTTTCATCTCATTGGATTTTTGATCCACTAACTTTCTGTTTAACAGAAAATATCCTTCTCAATAGAATTTAATTCTATGTTTAACCACTATTGGATCATTGATCCAACGGCATTGAATAGAATTTAATTCTACATAAGGAGGTGCCCTCAGTTTAACACGTGGGGCTTATTTAGCTCCTCTAATATGGCGCTCATATGCCTTGCATATGGGCGCTCACATGTTTAACACGTGAAGCCAATTTGGCCTATAGTTCTTTGACCGCGGCGCTTATATGCTTTGCATATAGGCGCTCACGTGTTTAACACGTGATGTTTATTTAGCCTACCAATTGTTTGATTGCAGCGCCTATAGGCGCTCACGTGTTTAACACGTGTGGCTTATTTAGCCTACCAATTGTTTGATTGCAGCACCTATATGCTTTGCATATAGGCGCCCACGTGTTTAACACATGAGGCTAGAGTTATGGGGAATTTTCTCCTCTCTCTCTCTCTCTCTTTTATAAGGGAACAATTTGTTATATAGAAATATTATAATATATATTATAGGATTTTACAACTAATATCAAATTACTCCGAATATTACCCGGGTACCTTCTAAAAATCTAGTTTTTAAATATGGAGAATATACGTAAAAGTTAAAACCATAATGCGATGTCCGGTCAATAAAAATGCATACCCCAAGTACGGATCTACGTAAATATATGTAGCAATCCAAACGAGTCTGTTTTAGCAATTAGGGCATGAACATGCTACATGGGTGCAACCATATGATATGGGGTACAATGCCATGACATGCTAGATATCAAAATATATTATTTGGTTATTATTTGTATTATTTAAAAGATATGCGTATATAAAAATATTATATATGTGTATAGAATCTAGATGTGCATGGATTATCTGTACTAGCAAATATTTGACGTAATGTTGAACCATGATGGGTTTCAAACATGCGGGTTGGGTTGGATACTAAGCACAGTTACCAAATGCACTATCCGCAACCTAAAACAATAATAATAAAGAAATCTGTCGTAAGATTTGAAATACCCCAAATAAAGATATAGTATAACAGTGCTAGGGTGTTACATCCATGAATATATCAAATTGCAAGATTGAGTTCATGTCAAGATCAAGTATTCGTGTCAAGTGTTCATGCATTCATGTCAAGTTGTATTCATAGTTTGAATCAAGTCAGTTTAAGAGTAAACATTGGGTTCAGGTATGCATATTAAGTTCAAGTGTCAAGTTCAGCTTCATGTTTAATTCTTACTTCAAGTTCGAGTTTTGAGTCGTGTTCTTGTTTGTATTCGATTTATAGTCATTTCATATTACTAAATTTAAATCTTTTGAACAGCTTTAATCTTGTCAATTCTTAAGTTCAGAAATAGTCGAACAACCACAGCATATGAACAGCAGAATTTGTGTCTTTTTCCAAGACGATTACCACTGATAACTCCGTTAATTTGCAGTGTTGTCTAACCTGAATAGGCAAGCACTCACTTTCTCCGGCTCCCTGGGGCTCAAGAGAAATGATACCGCTTAAACCTATATTAATTTAGGGTATTTAATGATTTATTCAAGTTGTTTACATTGTTTGCGTTTCTCGAGGGGATTTTATGAAAAATGTTATAATATTGTTTTAAAATAAATCTCAAAGGAGATTTATAATATTAAGAGTTTTTTTTATAAAAATGTATTTTAGTTCTAATGGTATTTTAGTGATGAAATCTAGCTTTTAAAATTTTATGGTATTTTGTGAAAACTATCCTTTTGGAAACTATGTGGTATTTTATGTAATTTTATTTTATTTATTATTATTATTATTATAATATAATTTTCAAAAATTAGTTTTCATAAAAAAATACGGATTTATGATTTACGAAAAATTTTCAAATGATTTAATTTGTTAAAAATTTGTATTCTTTAAAAATCGTATTTTTATTTCCTTTCGAGACCGAATTCTCCGTAAGAAGTTCTATATCCCGCTCTATTATCTTAAGGACGTGCGATAACCCATACCATTCATAAATGGGTTCTCCTAAAAGGGTTGTAGAGGTGTAATTGCAAAGGATTTAAAAATATCGATAAAAAACATTTTGTAAAAATAATGGCATTTTAATGTAAATTGTTTCATTTCAGATAAAACTTTGTAATTTAAAATATCATGCAATGAAACCATAGTGTATGTGATGGGGTAAGTTGTTACCCCGTAAATTTCTATATGTATAAATTCTAGATATCGATAAAAGGGTACTTTTAAAGTTCATGGTATTTATTCATTATTTGTAATATACATGTTATTTAACATAATAAACATCATATAAAAATTGTGAGACGTGGATAGAGTTGTAAATTCATATTTTCTTGATATCATGGAATTAAAATTTATGATGAACTTGTTAAATTACAATGAATATATTTTTAAATTAAACTTGTTTATAATACCGTATTATTTCGCGTCGATCTAAGAGGAGAAGCAAAAAAAATAGAAGTAGAGGGAGGAGTTAGCGTAGTTACAAGTGATGCGGAATAGCGACATAGAAAAATAGAAGAGAGTATAAAAGAGGGAAAAGAAGAGAGGATGAGAGGACTTACAGTTGTGCGTTCGTACTCATATGAACGAGAAGAAAAAGTAGAGGTCTCGGTTTGTAGAACCAAAACCGTGAATGCGACTAGAGGACGAGCTCGATCTACTGACGTTACTTGAGCGAGTTGTGGAGCAGCGGAAAGAGAGGAAAGATCTTAAGGGAACGACGACGCGAGATGGAAAAAAAACGTGCTCGACTTTTTGAGGAAATTTAAGTGCTTGAAAATTTAAGAGAGAAGATAGATTTGAGAGAGTGCTATACCTAGGGGAAGAGCTAGAACTGGTCTAGATATTTATAGGAGAAAAATGAGGAGTATGGTGAATTAAAATGAGACATTAAAATGATATAAAATGGTGTTAATAGGGTATATGAAAGGTTGAGAGTTCTCTGTTGAATTTCAGGAAAATCAAATAGGAAAAAGGAGTAGAGAGAAGTCAAAAGGACACGCGGGCGAAGCTCGGGGGAATTTGTCCATGATAAAACTGCCAGAATCGGCCATATAGGGAAAATTAGCTCAAAATGGAGTTTAGTCTTAGGGTTCGTGCAGTGCATTCATCTGGGTATTTATGTATCATTTTTATTGTTTGATTTCTTTTCTACTCTTCGTTTCTCCATATAATGCACATGCAACTATTGGGCTTCCGAAAATTTAAAAAGAAAAATTATAAAAATAATTGGGACTGATGGGATCCGAACACGCAGGCTATGGCACAGCGGTCGAGAGTATTAACTAGTGAGATAAAAGTTGCTTCTCGTACATAAGCTTGAATAATAACTTATAAATCGAAATCAGAACACAAATACACTTTTTTATTAACATTGGATCAATAAAGTGTATAGGAATTTTAGGGTCGTTATATTCTACCCACCTTAGAAAAATTTCGTTCTCGAAATTTACACAAGGGGAATGTTGTAACAGATTCAAGAAAAATTTAAGTTAAAACAGTATTGAAGGTAGGGACTACTAATGTCGTACTGAAAGCGCATGAAAAAAGTTCAGGTAGATAGAAGGACAAAAGGATGCAGGAATTTGAAAAGGCTGAAAAAGATGGAAGGAAAATTTACCAGTGTTATCTTGATCCATGGTTTCGTCCTCTACGGCCTACAAAGTGAAAGTCTGGCGTCTCAGCACATTTCTCTGTGCATGCTGGTACATTGATGGCCGACGAGGTAAAACTGGTCCATGCGGAGGTGGTGCAGAAAGAGCTAAACGAGTAGGTGGAGTTTGACTAGTTGGTCTAGCAGTGGGGCTGGGCCAGCTCGGTTCTTTAGGCAAGTTCCTACAGTGTGAGAGGGCGATCCACGTATCAAACAAAGACCATTTGCTCGACGACAATTCTTGACCTGATGTCCGGTCTGTAGGGTTTTTTCGTCACCCGTTGAGATGTGAAATACGCGTCGCTTGTTAGGCGTATACAGATCCCCCTGTCTAGGGTAGGCCGGGGTTTATTGATTATGGGAATCTGAATCTCCGACAGCCGTCGACTAAGCAGTCGTTAATCACCCCTCGCTTTTGAGGCGGAAGAACCTCCAATTAACGGGCCAAACTAGTCATGTGAACTCAATGTGAATTGTGTGTATGTGTGGCTTGAGGGATTTTAGGTATATCGGGGGCCTCACAGAGTTTACGGGGGTCCCGTTGAGTGTGGTGACGTCATTAGAATTTTTTTTTTCTAACAGGGGATATGTTTTGAGTGTGAAAAGTGTATGAAAAAGAGGGGTGAGGAGCGTATTAAAGACGCGTATGCGCCAACGCCTCACGCGCCCGGCACGTAGGCGCCGGCGCCTCACGCTCCCTGCACGTGGGCAGTGGGCGCCTGCAGGAAAAAAAATGGGGCTTAGTCTCGGAATTAGGAGTTAAACTTCGAGAGACTTTGGAAACTCCCAGAGAAAGGGAAGATTTTTATCTTTATGGAGTTAAACTTCCAAAAGGATTTTGAATGGAGTTAAACTCCCAAAAGAATTGTATTTGTGGAGTTAAACTCCAAAAATTTTTGAGTGGAGTTAAACTCCCAAAAGAATTTTGTTTATAGAGTTAAACTCCAAAAGATTTTGACAAATGGAGTTGAACTCCCAGAAATCTTTGGAGATAATCAAAGGGGACCCCTTTCTTCTCCCCTTTAGCCCTGGATCTTATTTTGAGCCTTAGATCTTCCCAATATGGGATTTTTGGAGACAAGCATCCTTCTTCCTCCTCTCTGTTGGCTGAATCTTAAAGAAAAGGGGGTGATACTAAAAAATCTTCCCTTTTGGAGATTTGATGGAAAATCTGAGCTCCCCTTCAAGGGTTTTATGGTGAAAAACTGTTTCTTTTTCGGGGAAAAAAAGAGTTAAACTCTTAATTTAATTCAAAAAAAGGATGAAGATTCAGAATTTTGAGGAAGGAGAAGGAGGCACAAAACCTTAATTTTTTAGAGAATGAAATTTTTTTTTTGATTTCATTATCATTTTGCCTTATATAGGCTTACAAATTTACACATAGCTCCTTGGGCTTTACAAAATGGCAGTTTGCCCATCTCATGCCTCATGTGCTTATTTCTTTTGCACATGAGCCATAGGATTTACAAATATTTGGTTTTATGCCCATTTTCCTTACATTTATCCATAAAAATCAAAACTATTTGTTACATAGTTTTCATCTTGGCAAGGGGGTGGCCTTCTCATGTTCGGGCTCGACTTGGGCATGGGCCCACTTGACTTAGATTCGGGCTTGGGCCCGGGCCCACTTTTCGGGCCATGACATTGACTTATTGATCTCGACAATGGAGTGTAATTTTTGACCCCAACAAAATGCCCCCATCAATGAATGCACGCCGCGTTTATGAGTTGTGTGCATGAAATTGATGGATCTTGTTCCGTGGAAATTTGACTTTGAGGTGGAGTATCATTCCGGGGGTGGAGCATCCTTTCAGGAGCATGATTCCGAGGGTCGGGTATCATTCCGATTTGAGGAGCATGATTCCAGGGTCGGAGCATAATTCCGAAGAGCGGAGCATAATTCCAGGGGTTGGAGCATCATTCCGTAGTGCGAAGCATAATTCCAATGTGTGGAGCATAATTCCGGGATCGGGGTATCATTCCGATTTGCGGAGCATAATTTCAGGGTCGGAGCATCATTCTGAAGAGCGGAGCATAATTCCAGGAGATGATATATTCAGAGACGAAGCATAGTTTCGTCGTTGGGTTCCGGGGCGAAGCATAATTCCAACACGGGACGGGTATATCCTGAGACGAAGCATAATTCCAGCACATGGCAGATATTCTGACCGAAGCATGGTTCCGATGTAGAGGTTAATTCCCACGCGAAGCATAATTCCGCCAGGGAAGTGTCACGCCCCGAAAGAGCACGTGACTGGCCCTTGAACCATATGAAGTCTATAGGACCCCATCTGATCCAAGTAAGCCAAAAGCCCAGAAATCTAAAACCATTTAAAGAGTAAATAAGGAAAACTGGTTTTAAGAAGTAAGGAAATCACGTTTCGAAAATCAAGTTTTTAAATAACTAAGCCGAATATGCATTTTTAAAATGTGTAACCTTTCCTGAAAATTTCGGCAGAGTTTCCTTTGTAAAAACTGGCCCCAAACGGGGTACAACAAGAATAATATATATGAAATGATAAAAGGCATCCCCAAGCGGGAGCTAGCTCTTCGTCAATCGACGGTCACAACCACGCAAGCAATAATAATATACAACGCCAAAGGGCGAGGATCAAAACCCAAAAAGAAACTCAAAACAGCCAGAAAACCGTAATACTACAAGCGCGACTCTAAGGTCGAAATAATATACAAGCTTTGGTTGATGGAATGACTAGAAACAATAAATAATACATGAACAATGGCGGTTCTGATACAAAAGAACCCATCTACCAACGCAAGTCACCCATATGGAAGCAGTGTGCCAGAAATGCCGCTATGGAATCTGTACGGCAAAAACCTGCAAGGAATGTGGCACAACGGGGGTGAGTTGCCAACTCGTGACTAGAAAATATCTACAAGCAGAGATCGAATGCATGACCCATCCTAGGTCAATACGATCAGATATACATATAAACCTCAATATGAATAAGTCTGAAACATGCTAAACTGGCAATGTAATCTCTATACATGAGTGCAGTGCCAAGTACTCGTACCAGTGCCTCAGGTAATAGCATAACATAAATGTGAGGTACAATCAATGAAATCCATCTGCATGTACGTGGATCCCGTCCACTCGTCACCCAATGACAATAACCATCATGCATGTAAATACCATCAGCATATGCATGGAAATATGAGGATATAAACCACCTGTGTCCCTCGCGACACGTCAAAATCATGGAACCGGAGTGCCCAGCATCGGCACTCGAAAACATCATGAAAACTGTGCCCAGCATCGGCATGTAAATCCTCACATATCGGGCTCCGTCAGTCCGGATCGGCCCACGGGCTCTGTCTGCGGTATCGGCCCTCGGCCCCGGCAGTACGCTCATATCCATCTATCGACTCTGGTCGGTATCCTCCGGATAACCGCCAGGTCCAACCAATCACCGGTAGGTACTCTCCACCCTGCCAGGCTCATCGTCTACTCCACGAAAAACATTTCTTGCCCCGGGGAACCATACCGGGTCCACCATGTACCCGCAATCGGCCTCATCCGCCTCCTCGAATCGGGTTTCACATGTCGCTCTCAGCACCGAGAAAACACATGGTGGACGCACTGAAATATCATATCAAGGGTAACCGGGTTTTAAAACAATTACATACTTTCCTTTTGAAACACCCACGGTTCCCACAAACCAGAAATATCATGGAAATAACATATCTCAATGCGTATAATCAGGAAGCATGATGTATGCGACATGTAAAGAAATGTAAGCAACATACACTGAATGCAACAGTACTACAGTGTAGTGACATGGCAATTATCGATGATGAAGTGTGTGAGCCGGCAACAGTGTACGTGGAACATACGCATCATCGATAATGGTGCTGGTGCCCTAGCAGCATGACTGAAATATATCAACAATACAAACGATGCAATGCAAATAGCATGAATATGCGGAATCGAATAATCAACGCAACAGTAGAGAACCTGCCTCAATAGATATACCATGCAACCTTGCCTTTTGAAATAAGACGAATCAGGGCTTTTGGTAAAATAAGGGCTACGGTGTTTTAAGAAAAGATGCGCCTTTTGAAAATATCCGTATAAACCCTTTTGCCTATCTTTAAAATATCCATGATTCGTTAGTTTTGAAATAGGTATGACTCGGGTCTAGTCTAACGCCTACTCGGCGAACTACGAACCCAACAATCAAGTCATTAGAGAGGGGTATGGAAACCACCTAAATCTGAGTCGATATCACACTATCTCATCACATGACAGGTATCACTACCATCATATCACATCTCCAATACGAACTCTGTCATGTCGCCAAATCTCACGGCCTCAATCGAATCTCATCGACTCATCTCAATCCCACGTATCATCCTCAAATCTCGTATATGAACACATAGTCCTATACCCATGTGTAGATATACACACCATCATATGCGCACAGATAAATGAAAGAATGTATGCAAGTATGTGTGTATGTGTGAGTGTGGGTGCAACCACTACTCTAGGGTTTCGCACTATACTCAACCAATATATCCTTATCACCAATAATCCATTATTACCATCAATAATCCTAAACAACACATAATAAATATATGTGTGTATACGTAATCGTATACATCACCACGGACTGCGGGGGTGCTATACGCCATCCACCCGACTTCTCCCCGTAGATATAATCTACTCACCTTGCTTCTCATGTGTCGGTGCCGATGTCGCCATCTTCATCTTCTTTGCATCAATATCTCGTAGGGTACCTACAAGTATATCACAACGCTAAAGCACATGAAAATCACATCGGAAACCAAAATAGCACACGCTACCCGCATAGGTAAAAACCTATCGTCTCGCATGTAAACACGTTCAATATCCACTTGTCGTTGACGTCCAAACGCCACCCGACAGCAATGAATCACCAAATACCAAAATCCATGCTAAATCAAGTCGTAAACCATGCACCAACATAGGAAAATCAACCCAGATTTTACCCTAGATGGAATCAGTCAAAACTAGACATACCCAGGGTCAAGACTAGAGGAAATAGGGCCATGCACAAAAATCGAGGCAATTCCCTCCTGCTCTGGCCGCAATTTGCGGCCAGAAGGGATAAATTGGCGGCCTGGGATTGGAGTTGGGGGCTAGGGTTTGGTGTGGTGGTTCTATGGTGCCTGCACATCTCACTGTCAACTCAGTTTTATTTTTGGGGTCTCGGGGTGATAGCAGATTCCACAAAACACTTCCAGATTTACAGTTTTTCCCGATATCGATTCCGTAATTCCGTATTCTATGTTCTAGCTCAGGTTTGGGTTCAAATTAGCATCACACAAGGGGTTCGAAGGGCACAACAAGCCTCAATTTCACTTTGATTTCAGGTCTAACCCTAAACCCTAACTTGAATTCTCCAAAGTCCACAAAATGACACAATATCGATATGAAACTAGAATTAATGCACAAGAAATGAGATACTACTCTAATAGGTGCAGAAATTACCTCCTTTGGCAACTCAAGAAAATTCTTGAGTTGCTCAAAGTCCTCCAAATCCAATCTTGCTAGGTTCAATGTGTAGCTAGTGAGCTTGGGAGTAAGTTTTGTGAAGTGGGAATGGGGTTTTGGGTTGGATTTCATTGTGGATCTAGGGTTTTAGTGAAGAGGGTGAGAGAGGGATGGCAGCAGCAGCAGCAACAAGGGGAGGGAGAGGAGAGAGAATGAGAAGGGGAAAATGATGGGGAATGGTTCATAAAGTGAGGGTTGACTTGGTCTCTCTCTCTCTCTCATGCTACTTTTTTTTCCCTTTTCTTTTCCTTCTCACTCCAATAGTGAACCCAAAAGAACAACCATGGCAATAGAAATGTAACACAAGTGTAACAAGTGTGGAAAATGATATGTGCACATTTTTGCACAAAAATGCTAAAAATCCAATTAGCGATTTTTAATCGCGATTAACACTAACTTAGCATATAACTAGTCTTAAAAACATTAAAATGGCATAATTCCATAAAATACCCTATTTTAGAATTTTCCATAATTTTTCCCCATTTATTTGTATTTAATTATACCAGAATATTAAAATATTCATTAAAATAATATTAAATTATAAAAATTCCCAAAAATCATATTTTATTATTTTGAAAACGTTACAGGAAGGAAGATACTCCGAGGCGAAACATGATTTCGACATGGGGTACATTCTGAGATGAAGCATGATTCCGACGCAGAGGTAAGTATTCTGAACAAAATATAGTTCCGATGTAGAGGTTGATTCTCAAGCGAAGCATGATTCCGACAGGGAAGGTGGATACTTCGAGACAAAGCATGATTTCGACACGTAGCACATTCTAAGATGAAACATGATTCCTACGTAAAGATTGTTGGTTGACTTGATTCCGAGACGGAGTATAATTCTGACGGGGAGGTCGTTGGTCGACTTGATTCCGAAACGGAGCTTGATTCTGACAGAGAGGTCGTTGGTTGACTTGATTCCGATACGGAGCATAATTCCGACAGGGACGGCAAATACTCTCAGACGAAGCATGATTTCGACACGGGGTACATTCTGAGACGAAACATGATTCTGACGCAGAGATTGTTGATTCGACTTGATTCTGAGGCGGAGCTTGATTCCGACGGGGAGGTCGTCAAGTTGACTTGATGCTTTGATTTGATTTGGGAGTTTCCGTCCAACGGGGCTTTTGAGCCTGAGACTTAGAATTTGGGCTTTTGTTTGGCGTCAGCATCGCTACACTGGAATATGGTACCAGTAGCGAATTATCATTTGCCGTGGAGAACATGGGATTTAGGTTGGCATCATTATCGCTACACTGGAATATAGTACCAGGTGCGAATCATCATTGGCCATAAGAGGATTTGAGGATTTTTGTTTTAGTTTGGCATCAGCATCGCTACAGTAGAATATGGTACCAGGAGCGAATCTTCATTTGCCATTCCCGTTAGAGAAAGATGGCTTAGGAGACAGATTTAGGCCCATGTCACCTAAGGTTTTTCAATTTTATGAGCCATAAGTGTCTCATAAAAGCATTCTCTCTCTACGAGTCGAGAGGATCTCATAGGTGTATTTTCTCCTTAGGAGTCGTGAGGACCCCCAAGTGTGTTTCTCCTTTGTGAGTCGTAAGGATCTCACGCGAGAATATTCTTCTTATAAGATCGAGAAGACTTTGCGAGTGTGGGGTTTGGAATTTGGGTTTTTGTTTGACGTCAGTATCGCTACACTGTAATATGGTACCAGGAGCGAATCTTCATTTGCCGTGAGGGGATTTCCATCGTTCCCAGTTTAACGACTTTGGCGTCATCTGTTCCCAGTTTAACGACTTAGGGGTCATCTGTTCCCAGTTTAACGACTTAGGGATCATTTGTTCCCGGTTAAACGACCTAGGGGTCTACTGGATTGAAGGTTTAGAACTTTGGGGTTGGGCTCGGTACCAGCGTTGCTAACACTGAAGCATAAGTGCCAAGAGCAATTCATCATTTGTCTTTGTCTGTTGGGGAGCGATGGCTTAAGAGAAAGGTTTAAGTCCCTATCACCTAAAACTTTTCAATTTTATGAGCTGTAAGGGTCTCATAAAAGCATTTTCTCCCTACGAGTCGAAATGATCTCATAGATGTATTTTCTCCTTAGCGGACGTAGGGACCCCCAAGTGTGTTTTTCCTTTGTGAGTCGTAAGGATCCCACGAAGGTGTTTTCTAAGGAGTCGAGAGGATCTCGTAAGGTTTGTTCTCCTCATGTATCGTGAGGACACATGAGTGGGTCTACCCAAATAGAGCATAATTCCATGGGCGGAGACCGGCCGCGGGGCTTGTGATGAGGATTATTTGAGCCTATGGATTGTATACGGTAGTCAATTTGGAGACTGGCCGTAGGGCTAGAAGAATTTAGGGAATTTGGAATTTTGTTGGCGTCTGCATCGCTAACACTGGAATGGTACCAGGAGCGACTCATCATTCGCCGTTTGGGAATTTGGGGTTTTGGATTTTGGCTGGCGTCTGCATCGCTGCACTGAAATACGATACCAGGAGAGACTCATCATTCGCCATTGTGATATTCGGGGATTTGAAATCTCGTTGGCATCTGCATCGATAACACTGAAGTATGGTTTTAGGAGCAACTCATCATTCGCCTTTAGAAGGGTATGAAGTATTTATTTTTATACACATCTTTTTACCACGATTGCTCTATCATTTCAGGTTTTCTTATCGCGAAAGTCGCGATTGCCCTATCATTTCGGCTATTTATTCGCGGTTGCCCTATCATTTCGGTTTTATTTTCATTTTTATTAGACTCGCTGATTCTTAATGCGAGTTGCCCCATCATTTCGGCTCCTTTTTTTTACAAATTTTTTTACACTCCCAGTTTAACGACTTAGGGGTCGATTGTTACCAGTTTAACGACGTGGAGGTCATATGTTCCCAGTTTAACGATGTGGTGGTTAACTGTTCCCAGTTTAACGACATAGAGGTCATTTGTTCCCAGTTTAACGACATAGAGGTTAACTGTTCCCAGCTTAACGACGTGGTGGTCAACTGTTCCCAGCTTAACGACGTGGTAGTCATCTGTTCCCAGTTTAACGACTTAGGGGTCATCTGTTCCCAGATTAACGACGTGGTGGTCATGTGTGTTTACTTATCCCAGCTCCTCGAACTTTGATCTTGGCGGAGCTGTGTTGATGACCGTAGCTTTGTGGCTTGCCGGTACATCCGAGGACTGTGAGGTTTTCTCAAACTTGTATTGGTTCTCCACCCAATCTTTAAAAACATAGCAGTTTTCAATGGTATGACTCACCATTCTATGATATGGGCAGTATATGGGATTGCTGGTCATGTTCATTTCATGGCCTCTTATGGAATAGGCAATTGCAGTCCGTTGTTCAAGACGTCCTCAAATATTTTACGGACTTCATCCTGTTGGGGTAAAAATTACACCCCGGTTGACCAAGTCAAAGTCAAAATCAACCCCAAATAAGATAGCCTAAGCCCAGGTCAAGTGGGCCCATGCCTAAGTCGAGCCCAGCGGCCGGCCTCTCCCATGTCAAAATGAAAATCATGTAATAAATAATTTTGATGTAATTTTTATGAATAAATGTAAGAAAAATGGGCATAAAGCTAAATTTTTATAAAGCTCATGGCTCATGTGTAAAAAAAATGACCACATGAGGGATGTGATGGGCAAAATGCTATTTTGTAAAGCCCAAGGGGCTATGTGTAAATTTGTAAGCCTATATAAGGCAACATGATAATGAAATAAAGGAAAATAATTCATTCCCTTCAAAAACTAGGGTTTCTGTGCCCCCTCTCCTTACTCAAGGTTCTAAACCTTCTTCCATTTTTTGAATTAAATTAAGAGTTTAACTCTTCTTTTTTCAAAAAGAAACAGTTTTTCACTATAAAACCCTTGTAGGGGAGCTCGGATCTTCCATCAAATCTCCAAAAGGGGAGATTTTTAAGTCTCATCCCTTTTTCTCCAAGATCCAGCCAGTAGAGAGGAGGAAGAAAGAGTCCCATCTCCAAAAACCCCACTTCGGGAAGATTCAAGGCTCAAAAGAAGATTCAGAGCTAAAGGGAAGAAAAAAGGGGTCCACTTTTATCATCTCCAAAGATTTTTGGGGGTTCAACTCCATTTGTCAAAATTTTTTGGAGTTTAACTCCATAAATAAAACCCTTTTAGGAGTTTAACTCCATTCAAAATCTTTTGGAATTTAACTCCATAAATAAAGCCCTTTTAGGAGTTTAACTCCATTCGAAATCTTTTGGAGTTTAACTCCATAAATAAAAATCCTTTTTGGGAGTTTAACTCCACTTAAAATTTTTTGGAGTTTAACTCCATAGATAAAAATCCTTTTCGGGAGTTCAACTCCTAATCCGGGGCTAAGCCCCTTCTTTCTGCAGGCGCTCAGCGCCCACGTGCCAGACGCATGAGGCGCTGGCGCCCAGCGCCCACATGTCCTTTGGACGTTACTCACCATTTTTTTCTTTTCTTATTTCTTTTATTTATACACTCTACAGTCAAAACACGTCCCCCGTGAACTCTACGAAGCCCCCGATATACCCAAAAGCCCTCAAGACACATACATACGCACATGGCACATTGAGTTCGCATGACCAGTTTGACCCGTCAATCGGAGGTTCTCTCGCTCCAAAAGCGAGAGGTAATTAATGGCAGTTTAGTCCGCGGCTGCCGAAGATTCAGATTTACACAATCGATAAACCCTGGTCTATCCTAGGCAGGAGGAATCTGTATACGCCTGACAAGCGGCGCGTATTCCCATCTCAATGGGGTGACGAAAAACACCCTACACATCCCTCCTGAAGGAGTATACTTTCTTCTTTCTCACCATTAGAGTAGGTGCCTTTCCTGATGCTGGTCCTCGAGGCCGATCAGTCTTTGGTTCACTTGTTGTCCGCTTACCACGTTCAGTGTACGTATCAGAGGGAGTAGAGGATGATCGCGGCCGTTTTTCGCAAAGGTGTTCCGCTCTTGGGCTAGAGGGGGCATCGGTTGGCTATTTCAGGATATCAATCCCTGGCTCATGAACCAAAACTTAATTTTGCTGCAATTGCAATCGGACGACTTGGTTCGTGAGATCTGCCACGACGTTTGCCATCTCATCGACTTTGGAATAGACCTTAGCCAACTTCTCGTCTCTGTCATGAAGCTACTTTTGAAGTCATTGGAATAATACTTTCTCTATAGTTTCGGGTATGCTAACCGGGTCATCCTTACCACCTGAGCTTGATTCAGTAAGAACCACGGGCTCTTTTGGTTTAATGGCCTGAGCGGGCTCTTCATCATTTAGACCGAGCCGATGTTGGGAAGCAATGGCCACATCATTGTCATGGGTACGAGGCGTAGGAGGACTTGTTTTTCTGGGCTCCACCATGTAGATCGTATGGATTGTGTACCCGTCTACTGCCTCTTCATTGGTAATGTCGCTCGTTGGGCTTTTGGCTTATTGCCTTAGCCCGCTCCTTTCTAAGAAGGGCAGATGGTTGAGAGCAGCAGATTCCCGAAGGGCTTCAGTCTCTGTTTGTATAAAATTGGCAGTCGCAACTTGATTGTTTGCTAACATGCCTTTAGACAGTTCTATCTCTCCTGTCTTGTAATGATTTTCGACCCAATTTTTTAAGAGGAAGCAGTCCTCAATGGCATGACCTATCACTCTGTGATAGGGGCAATATTTAGGGTCGTCGGTCATATTCTCTTCTTACGGTCTTTTTGATTCTGGCAAATGTAGACCGTTTCTTAGGGCGTTCTTGAATATCTTATGGACTTTGTCTCTTCTGAAGGAATAGACCCTATCCAGCTTCTCTTTCAGAGGTGATTCTCCTCCCCCTCCTAACAATGGCTTTCGAGGTTGGTTGACGTTGGACCCGCTTGTCCCTTGTCGATTTCGGTCAGCCAAAGTGTTAAACGATTCAACATCGTCAAAATTTCTGCCTTTGCGATTGTCGTCCTTTCGATTCCTCCAGGATTTATTGCTATTTTGGGAATCCGAGGAAGATTCCTGCTTTGAGTGCTCCAACATTTGAACTTCCTTGGTTATTTCTTGGAACGTCTTGAGACCTGCGATGCATAGAAAATGATTCATCCAGGTGCCAAGATTTCCGATGAGGAGATTGACGGATTGGTCTTGTTCCAACGGTGGCTCACATTTAACGAAAAGATTGCACTATCGGGTTATAAAATTCGTACTGCTTTCGTTGTTCTTTGGCTTGGTCCTTACGAGGTCGGCAATGGTGATCTTATCGCTGACACTCATGAACCTTTGCCAAATCAGAGATTCCATTTAGACGAAAGTAGTGATGGAGCCATCCGGTATGCTCGCATACCAGTGGAAAGAGACATCGGTTAGTCTATTAACGAACTGGCAGAGGAGAAGCGCATCATTGCCCCCAGTATTCCCGCATGAGGCTTTAAAGTGGGCGTTGTGTTGATTCGCATTTCCCGTTCCACCGAATCTTCCGAATTTGGGGATGACGTAGCCACTAGGAAACTCTATCAGATCATACCGAGCAGGATATGGTCTCCCATTACTGCTGATATCTTTTTGCGCTTCGGCTCCGGCTACCAATGTTTTGACTTTGTTGGTGACCAAATCCATAATTTAGTCTTGAGTTAGCAGGTTGCTGCCATCGGTAGTCAGGACATTTCCCGAGATAGGATGCGGCCGATTTTCATGCGGCTCGCCCACCTTTGGATTTGAGGGAATAAGCGTCGGCTGCCTCGGGTCATCGTTTTCTGGTTCATGAGCAGAGCCCTGCGCTTGATTGGGCGGCTGAGAGGCAACTTGGGTCGTAAGCTGTAAGACGACGTTTGTCAAGTCGTCAATTTTGGAGTAAAGTTTGGCCATCTCCTTGTCTTTACTTCTGAGCTGCTTTTGGAGCTCTTGGAGAAGTTGTTGCTCTGCGGTCTTGGGACGGAAGATTTGCTCCTCTTCGCTTTCCGAACCCGACTCCTCATGAACTGAGGGATCTCTCTGCTTATCAGTCTCACTGGAAGGGTTTTCATTACCTTCCAGAGGAGGCTGGTCTTGGGAAGTGACAGCCACATTCACAGCAGATTGGATTTAAGATATGGTGGCCCCGTCATTGCTCTTGCTGCGTGTGCCCACCATGCAGACAGTGTGGACCACATGTCCAGCCATCTCTTTATCTTTGGCGGCTGATTTTCTGAATCGTCGCCGTAGCCCTTCCTCTTCTGGAAAGGATAGGCGACTGAAGACGTTTGGCCTGACTGAGTCCTTGGGTGGCGTTGCCCGGGTCGCAGTTTTCTTGACTCTTGCAATCATGGCATTCTTCTGAACAAATTTCTGCGGTTCAAAAGAGTTAGCGAGCTTTACAGCCGATTCGGCTGTTTTTGCGGGGTAACCCTGTTTTTGGAACCTCTTGAAGTTCAGCCTATCAGGAGCCCTAGCCCTTTTGTTGGCTCTGTATCTGAGCCTTTTCTGTCTTATCTTCTCGCTTTTGAGGGCTTGGCGGGCATCCGTTATCCAAGAAACAATCGTGAGTCGATTGACGGGGAGATTAGAGAAGATACTCGATCGAGCAGTTGTCAGGGACACCGCCGAAGCTTCCTCGAAACACCTTATTGTTTTGTTGGTGTTGATAGTCTTGCCCCCAGCGGGAGCAACAGAGAGTCATTCGAAGACGGATTTGTGTTTGGGCTGAAGTGCCTTTGCGACCACGACATTTGGCCTTTTGCCTTTTGAGGCCGGCTTATCTGTCACCGGGGATTGAGGAGAAGGGATGGCGTTACCTGGCACGAACAGAATAGAGCCAAATGGTAGTAGCGGCTCCTCCCATTGTCTTCCGAGACTGGCCGGGAAGACCATCCTAGCATCCATCTTCATCGTGTAGGAGATGGGAGTTGTGTCGAGAGTTGAGATTTTCCTTGGAGACATTGTTGAGAATTGATCGCTTGAAATCCTGCATGAAAGAGCATTATTTTCAGCACAGGCAATCGAAGTATATATTGATTGAGTTCGCATGAACGTTTAACCCGAAATATAGGAGGAAAGATAGGTCCCAACGGGCGTGTCAGAATCTGTAGGGTGTTTTTCGTCGTCCCATTAAGATGGGAAATACGCATCGCTTATCAGGCGTATACAAATTCCCCCTGTCTAGGGTAGGCTGGGATTTATTGATTGTGGGGATCCAAATCTCCGGCAGCCGCGGACTAAGATGACGTTAATTACCTCTCGCCTTTGAAGCGAAGGAACTTCCGATTGACAGGTCAAACTAGTCATGCGAACTCAATGTGCAGTGTGCGTATGTATGTCTTGAGGGGTTTTGGATATATCGGGGGCCTCGCAGAATTTACGGGGGTCCCGTTGAGTGTGGTGACGTCATTACAAATTTTTT
Source organism: Agapanthus africanus (assembly GCA_030015575.1). Lineage (NCBI taxonomy): Eukaryota > Viridiplantae > Streptophyta > Magnoliopsida > Asparagales > Amaryllidaceae > Agapanthus > Agapanthus africanus. Next base: position 695,443,976 of record JASDDO010000022.1, on the reverse strand, counting down.
TCTAATAGGAGGTATGTTTTATGTGTGAAAAGTGTGGGAAAAAGAAGGGTGAAGAGCGTCTTAAAAATGCGTAGGCGCTGGACACCAGCGGTTCATGTGTTTGGCGCGCCAGCGCTGGGCGCCAGTGCCTCACGCGCCCTGTATGTGGGCGCTGGGCGCCAGCGCACGTGAGCCCCGTAGGCGCCATCGCCTCATGCGCCCGGCACATGGGCGCTGGGCACCTGCAGGAAAAAAGGGAGGCTTAGCCCCGGAATTAGGAGTTAAACTCCGAGGGACTTTGTAAACCCACAGAGAAAGGGAAGATTTTTATATTTATGGAGTTAAACTCCCAAAAGAATTGTATTTATGGAGTTAAACTCCAAAAGATTTTGAGTGGAGTTAAACTCCCAAAATAATTTTGTTTATGGAGTTAAACTCCAAAAGATTTTGACAAATGGAGTTAAACTCCCAGAAATCTTTGAAGATGATCAAAGGGGACCCCTTTCTTTTTCCCTTTAGCCCTGAATCTTCTTTTGAATCTTGGATCTTCCCAAAGTGGGATTTTTGGAGATGAGTCACCTTCTTCCTCCTTTCTGTTATCTGAATTTTGGAGAAAAGTGGGTGAGACTTAAAAATCTTTCCTTTTGGAGATTTGATGGAATATCTGAACTCCCCTTCAAGGGTTTTATGGTGAAAAACTGTTTCTTTTTGGAAAAAGAAGAGTTAAACTCTTGATTTAATTCAAAAAAAGAAGAAAAAGGTTTAGAACCTTGAGGAAGGAGAAGGAGCCACAGAACCCTAATTTTTGAGAGAATGAAAACTATTTTTTTGATTTCATTATCATGTTGCCTTATATTGGCTTATAAATTTACACATAGCCCTTTGCACTTTACAAAATGGCATTTTGCTCATCTCATGCCTCGTGTGCTTATTTCTTTTGCACATAGGCCATGGGATTTACAAAAATTTGGTTTTATGCCCATTTTCCTTACATTTATTCATAAAAATCTAAACTATTTATTACATAATTTTCTTCTTAGTATGGGGGCGGCCTCCTCATGTTCGGGCTCGACTTGGGCATGGGCCCATTTGATTTGGATTCAGGTTTGGGTCTGGGCCTACTTTTCGGGCCTTGAATTTGACTTATTGACCTCGACCTTAGGGTGTAATTTTTGACCCCAACACGGTCCTCTTACAATAGATACATAAGTTTTGTTAAGTCTTGGAAAATGATCCTCCTGGCCTCAAGGGTGGTACTGAAAGAATTGGCTTAGAAAAGGCTCCTCCAGTAATCTGGTTGGCGGGACGTTTCATACCGGCCGACTGTGGCCTTCACTTCTTCTTAATGGCAGCTTCATAACGATGGGCTGATTTCAAAGCTGCTTCATGTGTTAGGTATTCTTCCATTGCTAGGGCAGCCTAGATCTCGGGGTCTAATCCTTGCTGGAAGCGCCTGGCTCTGATTTCTGTAATAGGAATTATATGGGCAGCAAATCTGCCAAGCATGGTGAATTCGGCATCGTACTCATCTACCGATTTATCACATATGGATCCTTGTTGCAGGTGTATGAATTTATGTTCCATCTCGAAATATGCGGTTTCCGGAAAGTACTTGGTGTCGAAGAAATCAAGGAAAATCTTCCACTCGATCGGCTGCTCAAAACTGCTCTCCTCGGCTTTCCACCAGACTCCGGTATTGTCAGTAAGTTGAAGTTTTGCTATTCTGAGCCAAATCACTTCTGGAACTTAGGCTGCTGCTAGGTCATCTTCTATATTTTGAGTCCATTCCTTGGCTTCAAACGGGCTATCTTTCTTTGAGAGGTTTGTCGGGTGTAATGCTCGAAATTGTTTCGCTTCCGGTGCTTCTACTTCACAGCGAATGAAATTCTGTTGAAAGAGAGCAGTCTGCTCCTGCAAAATTGCACCTTGAGCCTGCTGACCCTCAAGTAGGCTTTTGATAGCCTCCAGAAGTATCATATGTTCTGTGAGTGGAGCGGCTACGATAGGTGGAGGTAGTAGAACGGTAAGGCTGGGTGGTGGTGGTGTACTGCCATTGACGTTGGTGCTAGTGTTGTTGGGAGAATCCATTATCTTAGATAGAGAAGAAAGATTAGGATAGATTCAACGGAAATTGAAATACAAGGAATGTAATTTCATTTTTGTTCTAATATATTGCTTAAGACTTCATGCAGAACTGACATGCATGGGCCACCAATAAAACCTGTCACGTCCCGCTTCTCAAAAAACTAAAATAGGCACGTGACAAGCCCGTGACGTATTTGTTCCGAGAAGGTCATTTCCCGGAGTAAATACGCTAAGCGTAAAATAAGAAATATAAAATGACAAGAAATTAACATGGGATTTAAACTTCAACAAGTTTATTTACATTCAAATTTGATACATTTACAATACATGAGTTCAACTGAAAAGAAAATAAAATAACAGAATTTACTAAATAAGCGGCATACATAAACTGAAAAAAATATGAGTTAAGCTAAGCTTAAGTATTGATCGGGTCATAATTTTCTGCAGTCTCTTCTATCTCCTCAGTTTCTAGACCACCTGACGAACATTCAAAAGAAGAAGGAGATGGGTGGATGCCCGTCAGCGAACTTTCGCTCGGTAAGTCCCTAAAGAAAGGTGTGAAGTATAAAAGTATAGTGACGAGTTGGAAATGGATATCATGAAGTAATGGTCTATGAGATATGGTGTTTAAAGATGTCATTTAATATAAGCATGGCAATTCTATGTAACATGGCAGTTCTATATAATATGGCAAAGTAACATGAGCATAGTATTGCATGGCCATGTACTGTAGGTATAGTAAATATGAAGTGCATGAAAGTGTCCTAAAAAGTCTCTACATGGGTAAATTAATCTAAGTTCAAGGGTGAATGTCAACCAATCTCAAGAGTATTCTTGAACCCAACGGGCTGTAATCCAGGGGTAAGAAACCATATATCCGAATCAAGTGTTAGTAACGTGATTTCAACCTAGTGTTGAAGTATTACAAACTTAACAGGCTATAATTCAGGAGCAAGGGAACACATGCCCTCATGAATGTTTGCTTGTGTTAGTAGACATGAATTCATGATCAAGAGGGACTCCTGATATTTCCTTGGATTCGCACTTTGAACTACCCTGACACCCCATGTATTCTAGATTAAAGTTAAATTTACCAGCCTTGCTCGAATCCATGAATATATAACGTTGCAAGATTGAGTTCATGTCAAGATCAAGTATTCGTGTCAAGTGTTCATGTATTCATGGTTTGAGTCAAGTCAGTTCAAGAGTAGACATTGGGTTCAAGTATTCATATTAAATTCAAGTGTCAAGTTCAGGTTCATATTTAATTCTTAGTTCGAGTTCGAGTTCTGAGTCATGTTCTAGTTTGTATTCGGGTTATAGTAATTTCATATTACTAGATTTAAATCTTTTGAACAGGTTTAATCTTGTAAATTTTTAAATTTAGGAATAATCGGACAACCGCTGCACATGCACGACAAGATTTTTGTCTTTTTCCAAGACGATTACCACCGATAACTCCATTAATTTGCAGTGTTGTCTAACCTAAATAGGCAAACACTCACTTTCTTCGGCTCCCTGGAGCTCAAGAGAAATGATACCGCTTAAACCTATATTAATTTAGGGTCTTTAAAGATTTATTCAAATTGTTTACATTGTTTGTATTTCTCGAGAGAGTTTTATGAAAAATGCTATAATATTGTTTTAAAATAAATCTCGAGGGGGATTTATAATATTAAGAGTTTTTTTATAAAAAATGTATTTTAGTTTTAGTGGTATTTTAGTGATAAAACTTAGTTTTTAAAAGTTTATGGTATATTGTGAAAACTATAATTTTGGAAACTAGGTGATATTTTTGTGTAATTTTGTTTTTTTTTTATAATATATTTTCAAAAATTAGTTTTCATAGAAAAATACGGATTTATGATTTACGAAAATTTTCAAATGATTTAATTTGTTAAAAAGTCGTATTCTTTAAAAATCGTATTTTTATTTCCTTTTGAGATCGAATCCTCCGTGAGAAGTTCTGTATACCGCTCTACTATCATAATGACGTGCGATAATCCGTACCATCCGTAAATGGGTTCTCCTAAAAGGGTTATAGAGGTGTAATTGCAAAGGATTTAAAAATATTAATAAAAAAATATTTTGTAAAAGTAATGTCATTTTAATGTAAATTGTTTCATTTCGGATAAAACTTTGTAATCTAAATATCGTGCTATAAAAGCATAGTGTATGTGATGGGGTAGGTCGTTACCCCATGAATTTCTATAGGTATAAATCTAGATATCGATAAAAGAGTATCTTTAAAGTTCATGGTATTTATTTTTTATTTGTAATCTACATATTATTTAACATAATAAATATCATATAAAAATTGTGAGATATAGATAGAGTTGTAAATTCGTATTTTCTTGATATCATGGCATGAATATTTATGATGAACATATCGAATTACAATGAATATATTTTTAAATTAAACTTGTTTATAATACCGTATTCTTTCGCGTCGATATAAGAGAAGAAGCAAAAAGAGAGAGAAGTATATGGAAGAGTTAGCGTAGTTACAAGTGATGCGGAGTGATGACATGGAAAAGTAGAAGAGAGTATACAAGAGGAAAACGAAGAAAGGATGAGAGGACTTACAGTTGCACGTTCGTACTCGTACGAACGAGAAGGAAAAGTAGAGCGCTCAGTTTGTAGAACCGAGATCGTGAATGCGACTAGAGGACGAGCTCGATCTACTGACGTCACTTGAGCGAATTGTGGAGTAACGGAAAGGGAAGAAAGATCTTGAGAGAACGCCAACGCGAGATGGAAAAAAAATGTGCTCGACTTCTTGAGAGAACTTGCGTGCTTGAGAATTTGAGAGAGAAGATAGATTTGAGATAGTGGTATGTCTAGGGGAAGAGTTAAGACCGGTCTAGGTGTTTATAGGAGAAAAATAAGGAGTATGGTGGATTAAAACGAGACATTAAAATGATATAAAATGATGTTTATAGGGTATATGAAAGGTTGAAAGTTCTCTGTTGAATTTCAAGAAAATCAAATAGGAAAAAAGGAGCAGAGGAAAGTCAAAAGGACGTACAGGTGAAACACGGGGGAAATTGGCCATGATAAAACTGCTAGAATCGGCCATATGGGGAAAACTTGCGGCCCAAAAATGGAGTTTGGTCTCGGGGTCCGTGCAGTGCATTCATCTGGATATTTTATGTATCATTTTTATTGTTTAATTTTTTTGCAACTCTTCGTTTCTTTATATAATGCACGTGCAACTTTTGGACTTCCGAAAAATTAAAAAGAAAAATTATAGAAATAATTGAGACCAATGGGATTCAAACACGCAGGCGATGACATCAGCGGTCGAGAGTATTAATGAATGAGCTACAAATTGCTTCTTATAAATAAGTTATGTATAATAACTTATAACTCGAAATCAGAACAGAAATACAATCTTTTATTAATAGTGGATCAATAAAAGTGTAAAGAAATTTTAGGATGGATACACTCTCTATGTAAAGTATATCGCAGGTCTTATATATATAGAGAGTATATCGCAGGTCAATCAACCTCGATACTTACATATGCTAGTATTTTTCCACATGCAGTGCACGAGTATGTTAGAATTATGTGGAAAAAAATCAAATGCATGTTTAGATTAGCTTAGATCCAGGAAGGATGGATATTTTTTTGTTGTGATTTTCCATTTATTTTTTTCTTTTTTATATATTCTTTATTATTATCTTTATTCTTCGAAAACCTAGCTATGGGATGTTGTTAGTCCAAATCAAAATGGTAAGTTGATTACAACAAAAAATCTTTAACAACAAGAAATTGTTAATATAGCATGTGACGAATATATAACTATCATTATCGATGTCATTGTGGAGAGACAGGAGCAGTTAATGATCATGCTGCTATGATTTAAATAAATGGGTTAGTTTTGTTGAATGCTGATGGTTAATTTCAACCAATAGTACTCTAATGGTTAAATTAATGATCAAATTAAGCTAGCCATATATATGCAGAAGAACGTCGATTTCCTAATTTATGAGCTATCTTGGAACTCATGTTGCAACTACAGTTCGACGATTATGAGTCTTTCCAATTATGTCAAAAGTGAATCAAGGATTATTTCTACCACCAAAAATAAAATAGAAAGAAGGAGGAGGAGGAGGAGGTAATTCCTGTAATACTATTGAGCGTGTGCTTGCGTGTGTGTGTGTGTCTGTGAGAGAGAGAGAGAGAGAGGTGCATGCACATTTGTGCATTTATGTTGGGGTGAAACTAAACGAAAGATGTAGCAAGCTAGAGAGATCATAAGAAGAGGTGAGAAGCCCGTGTTGGAGAAGGGGAGCACGTGCAAAATTCAACCGAGGAAGGGACTTTGCACGTGCCCTGCTTCTCCAACGAGGAATGCTCACCAAACAACAACACTTTCTCACTCATCCACTTCTTGTTGTTGTGGATGAAGATAGAGACATACATAGAGAGTTCCTTATATAAGCATACACATATAGGTGTGGGGGGGGGGGGGGGAGGAGGGAGCGAGGGAGGGAGGGAGAGAGTAGATTGGTAGGGAATTGAAGAGAATTAATAAATTTTGAGAATTAATGAATAGATGGATGGAGTCTTGGAGTGGGTTTGCTTTCATGGAGAGGCAATATAAAGTAATCAAGTGCTGTGATATATTACCCCATCTTTGTCGGTCTCCACCATAAAAAAATTTCGATTTTTTTTTTCTAATACTTCCCATGAGAAATATATAGAAGAAAATAGTAAAAATGTCACATTAATTATGGAGAAATATATGGTATACATAGAGTACTAGTAAGTAATAAATGTTGCAAGGGAAAAGTCATGGTATGATTTACCAATCACCATTGTTTGAGTAACCCTTATAATTATGTACTATTTTTCCTCTACTATTAATACGAAAAAAGAAGGGCATGATTAAATTATTTTTTAAAAAAGCATTACAAACGTTTCAAATCTTTTGGGATCTTTTAAACTAATGTACTAATTACAAATTAAAACAATAAATCATATATATAAATAATTAAGAGTTGTATGGTTCCCAAAATGTTCTCATGAACAATTTCTGGAGAACGGTTGAATCAACTTAATTAATCAATCTTTTTTTGGATGACCGATATTGACCATCCTGATCTCATGGACCATGGCCTAATAATGGCACACCAACTTTCAAATGGTTTAGATACTCTTTGACCATTTATCTAGAAGGGTAAAATATTCTACACTACATATGAAAAATCGTTAATTTTGCGACCATCCAATACATACGAAGCCTAAAAATATCAAAATCATATATATAAAAATTGGTGTAAACGTGTATTAAGCATCAAGAAGAATCGTGTTGATAATAAAAAATGGTCGATGCACATGTTGATTTATTAAGTCGTTCTCGGATTACTTTTTTTTTTACCGAAAAAATTTATTTGACTATTTTTCTCTATATTTAAATAACATAAAATGCTAGTAAATATTAAAGTAAGAGGAAGGATATACCTCCTCATCCCAGGCATGCAATAAAGACAGATGAAAAATAAATACTAATGGGACTACAAATATAATAAGTTGAGTACATGCGGGTCCATGCGTAAACCAATCTCTTTAATTAATTCACCCTTTGTATATTTGCTAAATAAATGGCACTTCATGTTTTCAGTTGTCTCATCGCATACAGAGACATAAGTTAGACTTTGCTACACTTGCGATATATGACTATTTTTAAAAGTTTATGAGGGGACACATATATTGTGGATATGAATGAGTATTAAGCAACTTGGCGATTACAATAAATTAACAGGTAGACAAGATGATAAGGAGAAAATCATGCCATTTCATGATATTTGATTGGGTATGACAGGGCACATATCCATAACACGTGAAGCGTTTTTTTTCGAGCATTATAACTTATTTAAAAGTTTTTGTTTTTGTTTTTTTTTTGAGTTTGACCTAGTTTCAACTTTCAAATGCAGTGAGAGGGAGAGGGAGTATAGCAACAAAAAGGGAGAGGACAAGGGAGAGGGAACAAAAGAGGAGGTTTGCTGATGGAAGGCAGCAGGGTGGTACTATTTGGTTTATGATCTCTTTTGGTTGGTTGTGGTGTTAAGATTAGATTGTGCAAGAATTTTGCGAAGGAGAGAGCTACCCACGGTTGTGGTTGCGTGAGAAACAAGCCCTATAATGTCCATCTGTGCATATCTATCTATGATCCAACATGACAGATGGACAGATGGAATGATGGGTAGATATGATAGTGTGTGTATTAGATAGATTCAATAGATAGATGTAGAGAGAGAAACCAAGAAAAAATTTAGATATTTAGAGAGAGAGAGAGTTACCGAGAGTTGCTGGTTTTTACCATGGAATAGAGCCCCTGTATACGTTGTTGATTTGATCCCCATGATTTATGGATGTTTCCACCAAAGAAGACTTGCATCACTTCTCATATTACTCCACCTTCAACTATTGTTGCCTCATTGGTTAAAAAAATTTAAATTACCTTCAATAGTAATAGACATTTTTGAAAATACTTTATTTTGTGGGTTAAGGTACTAAATATGTTTACTGGACCAACATTAACATGACCCCCTTTTCTTTTAATGAATAATAGGATGTAACCTGTTGCGAGTGGGGTTTGAACTCAAACCCTACAGCCCAACAACAAAGAGCCTTTAAATACTAGACTATAGGATCACTCGCAACAAGACTTTTTTTACTTCAGGCATTGGACAAAAGAACCGCTAAATACAGGGATGAATACAAGCATCAATGGTGATATATTTTTGTGTATATAAATTTATGTAGATACTACTTGATTTGGGGGATACATGCCATATTTAGTGAAGAAAGCGTGGGAGAGGAAGGTGCAAAAACAAAGTCATTGTGTGGTGGGGGTAATTGATGGGTCTTCTGACCTTCGTAGATGTTTTCTTGTGAGCAAGAGCACACTCAAAATCCCCCCATCCTTTTTCCCTTTGGAATTGAATACATTTGACCTTTTAGGAAGAGAAAGTGCTCAGTAACCTTTTTGATTCCTTGGATCATGACCATCATATTTAGGGTTTTTACTTGTTGAGTGATATGAGGCTAGGTCTAAGGGAATTGGCTATGGAGATAGGCGATATGCACTCATGCAAGCATGAATATGTGCCTCTTTAAACCCTAGCTTGGGTGTGAAGGTGTGGGCATGCGTGGTGTAAGGATGGATGAGTTATTTCAAAGTTCAAACCCATCCTTGTACTGATTTTATTTCGATTGGAGAAATTACACGCTTGCATCTCGCCGATATTGAATGCTCATTAAGAGGCGAGGTGAGAACCGCCAGGTGCAATGTCCTTGAACAAATATGATATAGTTGAAGATACATGAGCACTCGTCCAGCAGCACTTGGACTCAACAACTGTATTTATGTCTTTTTTATAACCGGATATATATAAACGTCACTACATAAAAATATCTAGAAAGATGGATATATTTTCATGAACATAAATTATGGAGAAAATCTATTGCCGCAATCATAATATGCATTTTTGAATTGAATTTATTCTCTCTTTTTAAAATTGACCAGATGAGCTCATGCATATATGGCAAGTGAACACTAGATGCAAGAAAGCAAATTTGTCTTGTTTGAACTAGTTGCGCCCTAATAACCGTGTGCAAACTCTTTTGATTTGTAAACGTAGCCCAATGGAGACCAAACCCATTAAGATCACACACACACACACACGCACACATCTGTTCTCCTAAACTTAATGTAATTTTGGATATTTAATATTGTTTTTTAATACAACTTAAAAATCTGAACTCATAAAAAAGACAATTCAAGTGTTAATTAATTAATTAATTTATTTATTAAAGAGGACAACTAAAGAGTATTTGAAATTGATAATTATATAACCTTGCGAGAAAATAGATCTCTCCTGGATATTAACACTAAGATTTGGTAAAATATTTCTTCTTCGACAGCAGGCAGTGTCCTTTAGTTTATGATGCCTGCTATTATCAACCTCAGAAGCAGGACTCATATCTATATTTATACCTGTTTAATGATTGTTCATATAATAAGGAACACCTGATAATGATTTCTTTCTTCTTCTTCTTCTTCTTCTTCTTCTTCTTCTTTTTTTGTGTGTGTGTAACATTAACTTTGGAATAATCATGATTAAATAGATAATCAACAGGTATATGCAAGGGCAGATAAATTTAAATGCAGATAATATGTTTCAGCGTTTTTTTATTATATATATATAAAGTTTTGTGCTCTGTTTGTCTGCAAAATAAAGAGAGATGACACCTGTTGAATGTTGATGGAATCAATTGGGAATACTTTTGGAAGAAAATAAGCACTGGAATGGTCACAATTTGGAAGAAGAAAAATCACTCAGAGATCACCTTCAGATAATGTTGGACTACTCTTGCATGTCGGAAGCATTTCAAGTTCATCAATAGCAATTTTCTCCGCTCTATTCGCTTCATTGCTCTCACAATCGCCTTCAGTAGTAGTCATATCCAACAGTGGGTCTGTTTAACAAAATGCCTACAGAAGTTAGCATTATAATAGCCTCGAAGAGGGGGAAAATACCTTTGTGAGAAATGTGGAATTCCCCTTGCTTGTTGGAATCATTTCAGGTTCATCAATAGCAATTCTCTTCATCTTATTGGCTCCATTGCTATTGCCTTCAGTAGCAGCCATATCCAATAATGAGCCTGTTTAACAAAAGTTTAAATAAATTATTAATAGTCACAAATGGAAAAACTATAAGAGATTAAAAAAAAATATAAATATAAGGGCTTTTTTCCGAAATGGGGTATTGTAATATAAAATTTATTAAAATAGGATGGTAAAATTTATATTTAGGAGAATAGGATGGTTTGGGACGACGTAAGCGTGGCCCCAAATTTTTTTCTGCAATAATTAAGAAAGGCGGGTTCTTGGAACCCGCATTTCCCTGTTATCCCATCCGACTGTAAGTCCATGCTACCTCTCCCGGTACTTACGGGCTTGCAGAATTTGATGAAAAACGATTTTCTAAAGACGGTAACATGGACTCAAAACCGGATCTTTGTTAAATATCTAACTAACAACCTAACTAGAAGTTGTTAACTACTCGGTTAGGGGGTTATACCTTTCTTTCTTGAACTCCTTCATCTTCAAACCTCGATGGTGTACGGATCGGCTTCACCCCGTCGTCTCCTTGCGCCGAAGATCGATCCACCCGAAAGCTTCTACCTTTGGCTTCTTCTTCGAGCTTTGAAGAAACTAGTTCACTCGGTTTGCCAAACCTTATGAACTAGAGTGAGTAGAGAAGAGTGTGTTGGGATTTTTCTCTATGGTTCTTGCTTCTCAACGCATGAGACAAGTGAACCATAGACTAGAGAAAGAGAGAGAGCAAGAGGAAGAGGGTAAGAGCTCAAGCCAAGAGAGAGAAAGGAAATGAGAGAAAATGAGCAAGACTTTTCTCTCTTGGCTCTCATAATCCAAAATCATCATAACAAATCATAGCAATCAAGTATTATGTGATGGTTTAAGCTACAATAGCCATATCATTTCATGCACTCATTTTGCACAAGAGAAACAAGCAAGCAAAAGTCTTTGCCATGAAATGATAGCCATTGTCATCATGATGGTCAACTAGTCCAACCTAGTCAACCGGTCAACAAAGTCAACAAGTCAACAAAGTCAACCCCTCAACAACCATGTCACTATAATACTTAATTAATATTATTGTTAATCGTATATCATATTCTCATTAGGGTTTAGCAAAAAGTCAATGGTCAACAGTCAACAGTCAACAACTCTAATGAGAATTCTCTGCCTCTGTCTCTCTGTCAACTGTGCATACACACCCGCATCCGCGTTCCGAGGAACACGAATACATACGAGATAAAACCAATCCCAAAACGTACACTAGGATCTGGCTTAAACCAAAGCCCGCTAGTGTTAACTGTCCGGACACTAAACGTGCACAAGTGCACGGATGTGACCGAACCCTGTCGCAAAACCATGCGACATGTCGCAAAACCATGCTACCTCTACTCTTTTGCCTAAAGACGAATAGCTTTCTGTGTGGGACTCTAAAGACTCGACACTACGCTGGCAGTGCGTTTAACCACAGACCGCAAGCGGCACTAGCTGTGCGTAACGGTCCCCAGGTAGATGCCGACAAGAAAACTGACGAGGTGAAACCCATCTGAACTCCTACTGAGCCTGAATGTGACAGTCGACGTACAGTCTAGTCTGTTCGTCTGATACATCGCATGGAGGGCCTAGGGGCGGTAAACGTAAGTCCCCTAATAGCGGTACAAGTCGTGTCGGAGTGAAGCCCAGAACACCCTGAGATAGCACTGGAAACCTACCAGTATATCTCGCTTGCCCTGGCCAGGGACTACTCGTGTAATGGCTCTCCTAGACACAGCGCGATGTCAACCCCCAATACCGGGAGAGACGAATCCTGTCTAACCGTCACTGCCTCCAAGTCCTTCGGGACTGCACCCAACTACTACCTGTTTGCACGACTCCTTTGAGCCGTGGTAGGGTAGTAATCAAAGTACAGTGGGAACACACTCGAGGCGAAGTGACAGTGTCAAGTCAGCGGACTAAGCTGTACTCATGTCACCTGGGAACTGATAACTGACGATAGGTATAATACCAACCAGTCAGTTCCCGACGAGTCATGTCCAGTGTACTCGTAACCTAACGAGCACCCGCATACTATCTCAAGTACGATGTACTGACGGCTGTGGGACAAACCATCTCCCACACTAGGATGAGAAGCGCATACGCTAGTCTACTCCGGAGTATCGATGTCCTGTCTCGATAGTCCTGCGACTAGGGACCTGCATAAGGATGTGCTTATAGATTACCCAGCCCCCACTAGTGTGACTGCCATCACAACGCTGGTAATCAAGCAAAGATCCTAAGGGCTTCACTAATGTGTATAGGTGATATACTAAAATAAACACATGTACACATTGAAGTAGAAACAAACCAAGTAGCATACTACTATATTGAGCAAGATTGTTTATACAAGGTGAATATCCCAAGCTTCCATTAAGTAATATACAAACTAGTATGATACAGTAATGGCCTCTAGGGCATATACACTAACAATCTCCCACTTGCACTAAGGCCATGTACTGGCGTATCGAAGACCTATCATCTCGATCAGCCGCTCGAACTGAGTCTGGGGCAAGGCCTTGGTGAATGGATCTGCAGTGTTATCTTCTGAAGCAACCCTCCGAACCTCGATCTCCTGGCGATCCACGATCTCCCTGATCAGGTGATACCACCTCAAGATGTGTCTGGATTTCTGATGGGACCTGGGTTCCTTCGCTAAAGCTATAGCCCCGTTGTTGTCGCAATACAGAGCTATTGGATCAACAATGGACGGAACCACCTGAAGTTCTTTCAAGAACTTCCTCATCCAGACAGCTTCTTTTGCGGCATCAGATGCAGCGATGTATTCCGCTTCCATAGTTGAGTCAGCAACTGTTTCCTGTTTGGAACTCTTCCAACACACCGCCCCTCCATTGAGGGTAAAGACAAAACCCGACATGGACTTGGAATCATCATTGTCACTCTGAAAGCTGGAGTCAGCAAAGGCCTCGATCTGGAGGTCTTTTCCGCCATACACCAAGAACATCTCCTTAGTCCTTCTCAGGTACTTGAGAATGTTCTTTACCGCTATCCAGTGTTTCTCCCCAGGGTTTGACTGATACCGGCTTACTACACTAAGTGCATAAGCTACATCCGGTCTGGTACACAACATCGCATGCATTATAGAGCCTACCGCAGAAGCGTAGGGTATAATAGACATGCGATCCCTCTCCAAATCAGTCTTGGGAGACATCTCTTTGGAAAGGGTGATCCCGTGACAAGCCGGTAGATTACCGCGCTTGGAATCTTCCATACTGAACCTTTTCAGTATGGTGTCAACGTGCCTGGACTGTGAAAGTCCTAATATCCTCTTGGATCTATCACGATGGATCCGGATCCCCAGGATGTATGAGGCATCACCCAGGTCTTTCATGGAGAACCTGTGTGACACCCCCTTGACAGATTGTAGCATAGGAATGTCATTTCCTATCAGAAGAATGTCATCCACGTATAAAACGAGGAATACAACAGTTCTTGCTACAAATCTACTATAGATGCATGGTTCATCTGGATTTTTGATAAAGCCAAATTCTTTGACCGTCTCATCAAAACAGATGTTCCAACTCCGCGATGCCTGCTTTAGTCCATAAATGGACTTAAGCAACTTGCACACCTTTCCGCTGCTCCCACTCTGAATGAAACCCTTTGGCTGGTCCATATAGACACACTCTTCTAAATTTCCATTTAGAAAAGCGGTCTTTACGTCCATCTGCCAAATCTCATAATCGTGGAAGGCAGCAATGGCAAGAAGGATCCGAATGGATTTCAGCATAGCCACTGGAGAAAAGGTTTCGTCATAGTCCAAACCAGGTCTTTCACGAAAACCCTTTGCAACAAGTCTAGCTTTATAGGTCTCAACCTGTCCATCTACACCAATCTTCCTTTTGAAGATCCACTTGCATCCTACGGGTTTTACCCCGTATGGAGCAATGTCCAACGTCCATACTTTGTTGGTGTACATGGACTTCATTTCGGTCCGCATTACATCCAGCCATTTTACCGAGTCAACGCTCTGAACGGCCTGCTGGAAGCTAGTAGGCTCATCATAATCTATGATGCAATCCTCTCTATCCCCGTCTATAAGAAAACCGTAGTATCTCCCGGGCGGATGAGACTACCTACTACTCCTGCGGAGTGGCGTAGGAATGTCCTGTTCTTTTGAACCCTCTAGTTCCACTAAGCTTTCAGTAATAGTCTGTGGTTCTGGAATTTCTTCCAGTTCTACTGCGCTCCCACTAATTTCCTTTTCTAAGAACTGGTTTTCTAGAAAGTGGGCATGACGAGAAACAAAAACCTTTTGTTCCTCTTCGCAGTAGAAGAAATATCCCTTGGAGTTCTTTAAATATCCCTTGGAGTTCTTTGGATATCCCACAAACTTGCACTGTACTGAGCGTGCCTCGAGTTTGTCCACATGCTACTTTTTGACAAAAGCTGGACTTCCCCATGTCTTAATGTGATTAAGATAGGGTCTCTTCCCACACCACATCTCATATGGTGTAGTAGGCACAGTCTTAGTTGGAACTCGGTTCAAAAGGTATACAGCTGATTCTAGCGCATACCCCAAGAATGATCGCGGTAACTCAGCGTTACTCATCATGGACCGTACCATATCCAATAGGGTTCGGTTCCGTCTCTCCGATACACCGTTATATTGCGGAGTGTATGGAGGAGTAAGCTGAGAGAGAATTCCGTTCTCTTTTAAATAGTCCAGGAACTCGGCACTCAAGTATTCACCACCTCGATCCGATCTTAGAATCTTGATACTTTTGCTGGTTTGTTTTTCTACTTCATTCTTATATTCCTGGAATTTTCCAAAGGCTTCGGACTTATGTTTCATTAAGAAGACATAACCGTACCTTGAAAAGTCATCCGTAAAAGTAATGAAGTAAGAATAACCGCTTCGTGCATGCGTAGACATTGGACCGCACACGTCGCTGTGTACGAGTCCTAAGAGCTCGCTCGCTCTTACTCCGTGTCCAGTGAACGGAGTCTTTGTCATCTTTCTTTTGAGACAGGATTGACAAGTGGCATACGATTGATATTCGAACGGATTCAAATATCCTTCTGTATGTAACTTCGTCAACCTTCTCTCATTGATGTGACCCAGTCTACAATGCCATAAGAAAGTCTGATTTATTTCCGGAAACTTTCTTTTGTGTGTATTCTGGACATTGAAAATCTGTGGTTGGTTTAATACGTATATAACATTGCTCAATGTACCTGACCCAATCAGAACTTGATTAAGGTGAATGTTTACAACATTGCTTACAAACGCAATTTCATAACCTTCTTTAGAAACCAAAGATACAGAAATGATATTACAAGTTGCGTTGGGTACAAAAAAGCAATTACGCAAAACCAAAACATGTACATCTAACATTCCCAGGTGATAGTCCCCCACGGCCTTAGCATCCATGCTAGCTCCGTTTGCAACTTTGAGGGTCATGTCACCTGCCTTCAAAAACCTACGGTTTCTCAACGCCTGCAAAGAATTACAGATATAAGATCCTGATCCGGTATCCAATACCCAGGAAGTAGAGTTTATTGAAAGACAGTTTTCAATAACATACACACCTGAAGCTGAAGCCGCAACCTGCTTCAGATCCTGTGTTCTGGCCTTCCAAGCCCTGCAATCTTTCTTCCAGTGTCCACTCTTATGACAATAGAAGCATTCTTCTTTATCCACAAGCTTTCCCAGTTTCTTTGTTGCTTTTGCCTTTCCCTTCGTATCCATTTTACTAACACCGCCCCTTGGTTTGGCGGGGGCTTTCTTCTTCTTTCCCTTGGCTTTCGCCTTGGACCTAGAAGAGGAAGATCTCCTACAAACAAAGTGGATGTTTCCCTACCTTTCTGTAGGGTGCCCTCTGCGCTCCTCAGCATGTTGAGGAGTTCTGAAAGTTCAACTTTCTTTTCTTGTAAGTTGAAGTTCAGGATAAACTGGGCGTAAGTGGAAGGAAGGGACTGGAGAATCAAGTCCGTATAGAGCTCATTCTACAACGTGGTCCCAAGGTCCGCGAGCTCTTCTATGTAGCCAATCATCTTAAGCACGTGTTCCGCTACCGATGATCCGACGGCCAACCTTGCCAAAAATAGCTTCTTCGACACTTCGTATCTTGCGATACGAGATTGCTCTCCATACAGTTCTTTTGTATGGAGAAATATGGATTCGAGGTCCATATTCTCGTGCCTCCTCTGATGTTCGTTGTCCATAGAGGCAAGCACAAGGCACCTGGCCTTCGCGCAATCGATCTCCCAAGTCTTACGGATTTCCTTATCCGCGACGCTGGAGGTGGGACCTGGGACAGGGGGAGCTTTGGTGGTAAGAAGATATCCCAGCTTGTCGTAAGTGATTGCCATCTTGACATTCCTGAGCCAATCTTTGTAGTTTTGCCCTGTCAGTATGTTTTTATCTAGAAGTAACTTAAGTCCAGTCATGTCGATTGGTCGCTGCAATTAGGAGAGAGAGAAGAAACACTCAGCATGATGCTCTTGCAAGTTTAGAGTGGTTTTTAGTTTATCTAAACAGTATGGCTCCCACTGTCTCTCGAATCCCTCCTCAAACCAAAAAGGAAGAATTAGTCAGGATCAATCTCACCGTACAATTCTTGCTTAATCGTTCGGCCACGCTGGTATCGGTACTTCGAGGGAGGTTTTCCAACGCTTTCGCGAAATTCCTTAATTAAATAACCTCTTTTCCCTGTGAGCGTAGCCTCGCTAACACCTTTCTAGACACCTACTTAGTTTATAGCATTGATCGTTAAGTGAGAAATTTCCCGAGGAGTAGCATATACTCACAGTAGGATCGGGATCCAAATATCATCGCGTGACAAAACTGAAGGAATCCTACCAGAATCATCACACTCCAAATGGTATGCAGCGCTAGCAAGTTTCAGTACTTATGAAACTCCCGATGTGGATTTTTTCCCCATGCTCTTATGACCTTGACTTTGGCCAAAATATCATAAGTCACATGTCAAGTTCTACCCGTCATTCTCTAGGTTAATTTGGACCCACCCGCACCTATCCTTGACTTTGGCCAAAATGGCAGTACGACTGTCCCAAACCAACGCATCTATCTATGCTGCACATGAATACCCAATAGCTACCAATCACTATGTCTTGACTTTGGCCAACATACATAGCTTGAATACTATTGACCATTCATGTGAAACGACGGAGGGCTACGAATGGTTTTGGCGAAACCGTGAACGTAGTGAACTTGATATAATCGATGGAACGAGATAGCTTTTAAAAGGAGTGGCTCGAGCTCCGCATTTAAAAGTTGGTTTTGAAAAGAACCGAGTGGTTTTTCGAAAGTGTTCCAACGACTTTTACTTGGTTTATTTTCTTGCATTAGTTCTTTTAATGAATATTTTTCTTGCATTAGTTCTTTTAATGCGTCCCATCATTTAATCCTACCATTGCAGAAAACAACCAAAATATGACGTACGCTTATGCCATTCGCATTCGCCACGGGGCACCGTCATTACCCGTTAGGTTACTTAACTAACGACAAAGCGGGGGCTGGGCTAGCGCGGCTGTAAAACATAAGCAACGCCTAAATAATATCATATATAGATATATTGCAATGATAGCCATTTCAGATCACAGATGAACACATTGGATATACTAGGAACCCGCAATTCGTACGATCCTGTAACGAAAAGCAAATTACACGGTCGCGGTGAATAGCCAATACCCCACCCAAAACCCCTACGGGTGCGGCAAACTACCCGCCAAGTACCCGAAGCGAAGCAACCTCCCTCAACTCCGTGAGTAGGCCACTCGGCACTTCGGGATACCCGGTAGTTTGTGCACCCCCTCCATGGGTCTATCCTAGGAGAAAAAACAGTAAAAAGAAATTATACAATGACGGCTACAACCCCGACCCAGTTGTGCGGCCATACAAATAATTATTACATCAATTTACAAATTTACATGAATTGAAAGAAAAGAAAACTGTCGTCTCACAACCCCCGGCTATTCACCCGTGACAATCCAATGAATTCATATACACATTCCAATGACATTACAGATCACAGATTTGTATAACTCCCACTAATCGACATATAGCGATTAGCAGACGTTCAATACAAATATCACATCACAGAAATAAACCCGTCAGCTTAAGTCATAAGAAACTCGATCAAAATACGGTTTTTAAAGCCCCAAAAAAAAAATTTCTTTCTGGAAAATCTGGGCTGAAAAAACATATACCAAAAATCCCAAAATACCCCACTAAGTATACTGCAGTGAAGAAAATTCACAGAGGAGTTAAAAGGGCCGCGGAACCGCGGCAGAAGCAAACTCTTGCCGCGTTTCCGCGGCGCTTTGATGAGATCTCGTGATCGTTTTTCTTCAGTGCACTATAAAAACCCTGAGTCGATTTTTGAAGCATGATTTATTACTTTTACAGCACTTTGAAAATCGACAGCAAGTTAGATATCGGGGTGTATTTCGCGACTTTTTCTCCGATCGAATTTCTAGTTACTATGCTAACATGTTAGGTAGTGTTTAACTAGGCTCTGATACCACTGTAAGTCCATGCTACCTCTCCCGGTACTTATGGGCTTGCGGAATTTGATGAAAAACGATTTTCTAGAGGCGGTAACATGGACTCAAAACCGGATCTTTGTTAAACATCTAACTAACAACCTAACTAGGAGTTGTTAACTACTCGGTTAGAGGGTTATACCTTTCTTTCTTGAACTCCATCGTCTTCAAACCTCGATGGTGTACGGATCGGCTTCACCCCGTCGTCTCCTTGCGCCGAAGATCGATCCACCCGAAAGCTTCTACCTTTGGCTTCTTCTTCGAGCTTTAAAGAAACTAGTTCACTCGGTTTGCCAAACCTTATGAACTAGAGTGAATAGAGGAGAGTGTGTTGGGATTTTTCTCTATGGTTCTTGCTTCTCAACACATGAGACAAGTGAACCATAGACTAGAGAAAGAGAGAGAGCAAGAGGAAGAGGGTAAGAGCTCAAGCCATGAGAGAGAAAGGAAATGAGAGAAAATGAGTAAGACTTTTCTCTCTTGGCTCTCATAATCCAAAGCCATCATAACAAATCATAGCAATCAAGTATTATGTGATGGTTTAAGCTACAATAGCCATATCATTTCATGCACTCATTTTGCACAAGAGAAACAAGCAAGCAAAAGTCTTTGCCATGAAATGATAACCATTGTCATCATGATGGTCAACTAGTCCAACCTAGTCAACCGGTCAACAAAGTCAACAAGTCAACAAAGTCAACCCCTCAACAACCATGTCACTATAATACTTAATTAATATTATTGTTAATCATATATCATATTCTCATTAGGGTTTAGCAAAAAGTCAATGGTCAACAGTCAACAATCAACAACCCTAATGAGAATTCTCTGCCTCTGTCTCTCTGTCAACTGTGCATACACACCCCCATCCGCGTTCCTAGGAACACGAATACATACGAGATAAAACCAATCCCAAAACGTACACTAGGATCTGGCTTAAACCAAAGCCCGCTAGTGTTAACTGTCCGAACACTAAACGTGCACAAGTGCACGGATGTGATCGAACCCTGTCGCAAAACCATGCGACCTGTCGCAAAACCATGCGACCTCTACTCTTTTGCCTAAAGGCGAATAGCTTTCTGTGTGTGACTCTAAAAAATCGACACTACGCTGGCAGTGGGTTTAACCACAGACCGCAAGCGGCACTAGCTGTGCGTAACAGTCCCCAGGTAGATGCCGATAAGAAGACTAACGAGGTGAAACCCATCTGAACTCCTACTGAGCCTGAATGTGACAGTCGCCGTACAGTCCGGTCTGTTCGTCTGATACATCGCATGGTGGGCCTAGGGGCGGTAAACGTCAGTCCCCTAATAGCGGTACAAGTCGTGTCGGAGTGAAGCCCAGAACACCCTGAGATAGCACTGGAAACCTACCAGTATATCTCGCTTGCCCTGGCCAGGGACTACTCGTGTAATGGCTCTCCTAGACACAGCGCGATGTCAACCCCCAATACCGGGAGAAACGAATCCTGTCTAACCGTCACTGCCTCCAGGTGCTTCGGGACTACACCCAACTACTACCTGTTTGCACGACTCTTTTGAGCCGTGGTAGGGTAGTAATCAAAGTACAGTGGGAACACACTCGAGGCGAAGTAACAATGTCAAGTCAGCGGACTAAACTGTACTCATGTCACCTGGGAACTTATAACTGACGATAGGTATAATACCAACCAGTCAGTTCCCGACGAGTCCTGTCCAGTGTACTCGTAACCTAACAAGCACCCGCATACTATCTCAAGTACGACGTACTGACGGCTGTGGGACAGACCATCTCCCACACTGGGATGAGAAGCGCATACGCTAGTCTACTCCGGAGTATCGATGCCCTGTCTCGATAGTCCTGCGACTAGGGACCTGCATAAGGATGTGCTTATAGATTACCCAGCCTCCACTAGTGTGACTGCCATCATAACGCTGGTAATCAAGCAAAGATCCTAAGGGCTCCACTAATGTGTATAGGTGATATACTAAAATAAACACATGTACACATTGAAGTAGAAACAAACCAAGTAGCATACTACTAAATTGAGCAAGATTGTTTATACAAGGTGAATATCCCAAGTTTCCATTAAGTAATATACAAACTAGTATGATACAGTAATGGCCTCTAGGGCATATACACTAACACCGACCTGATCGCTTTCTTCCCCAATCCTCAGTTCTTCCCTTCTTCGCTTCATTACTTCTTACTGTCTGTAAAAATCCCTTTCCCCTCTCAATTTTTTTTTTATTTTGTTATGAAAAAACAAATACAATGGAAAATCAACCGTTCGATGGATCACTTCTGGGAAATCAAAACAAGTATACATCGTTCGGTATATTACATGGAGAGGTAAGATTCGAAACTTAATTTTTTTAACAAATTTATACTATAGATGTTTTTGTTAAATAGAAATGCGGTGTTCTCAATTTAAATTTATAATATCTCTGAGCTAGGTTCAAATTGAGTTAATCATACTAGGAAAAAAGGTTGGCTACAGAAATCTAAAAAATCGGTGTTAATAAATTTTAAAGGAAAAATAAATAAATTACTTGTGACATTGTTAATCCACATTCTACGCTTTAGAAATCGAGATATAAGGGAAATGTGAATTTATGTGCATATAGATGTGATTATGGAAATTGCAACTGTAAAATTTATGAGGGGAGGGGTAGACTGCACAATACCATCCTTAATTTTGCTCATATAATACGCTACCGACCTACCACCTACTATTTATTAAGATACGCACATCGCTCCACATCTTGTTTAATTTTATTTCTTATGCCGTTGTTTTATTGTTGTTAAATTTATAGAGATTGCCATATATATTTCAATTCAAATATTTGAAAATAAAATGAATAAATCTTGCATGGTGGAGAAGTTATTACAGTCGTGAGTCATGGCTGTGAAAAATGGTGAATTACTGATCCTCGTATTATCAAGCAACTTCGCACAGCTGGTTTTTTTATGAAACTTCGTTGCTGCGGTACATCCAATTTGACCACATTATCATTATCTCTCTTATAGAACGTTGGAGAGAAGAGCTCACACTTTCCGTCTTAGATGGGGTAAGATCATTATCACACTCCAGGATATTTCCATCTTACTTGGTTTACGAGTGGATAGAGTTGGATTGGTTGGAGGCATGATTGTGGGTCCAGGAACTGAGCACGCAGGTTTGGACATATGTGGAGTCTCTTCTTGGACATATATACTTTTTATTTCCTTTAAATTAAAAGTTGAAGAATATTACAGTCATATTAATTAACGATTAATTGCAAAATTCAACTACGTGGAATAAGATCAGTTTAGTCCGGTTCATGGATACATTTCAAAATATACGTGCTGCTAATGATGATAATGTCTTGGATAGACATGTATGTGCCTACGTCCTATACATTATCGGTTCTTGATTGATGCCGGACTAGTCGGTAATACAAGTCCATCCGATATACCTAGGGTTTCTTAGAGATTTCGATGAGTGTGGTCAGTGTGCTTGGGGATCAGGACTCTTAGCATATATTTACAAGAAACTAAATAAGGCATGTGCTCCGACGAAAATAAAATGTGGTTGCATTACATTACTCTAGATACATATTATTTTTGAATTAATTATTTTAAAAAATCATAATGTTGCTTCTTTTTAATATGTATGACATTTTATATACAGATTTGGTCATGAGAGCATATGTACATCGGCATACCGGATGAGATTGGTATTGCTGGTGAGGATGCCCCTGGGGGCCACTCGGTTGTAGGTGGAATGACAAGAAATTAAATAAAGCTCCTTGTTGAATGCTTAAGTTCTATAGAGATGGGTTGGATCGAATGGAGGCAATACAGGTAATCATTAATTTAGTAAATAAATTTGTTCAAAAACATTAATTAACATTATTTCAAAATTTGTATACTATACTATTACAGTTCACGTGGATGCCTTATACAAAAGATTGTCTGTAAGGGTTGCCCGAAATTTGTACCGTAGCAGAGACGGTTTGGCGGGCTCGATGCCCAATATTATGCGTTAACATCGTGGAGATGTACTTATTGGACGGGTGTTGCGACAGTTTGATAGGTTGCAACATATTCCTGAGCCGCCGCCTGCGCGTATGACAGTAGAGGGAGACTTGAGAGGAAAGGAAGAGATCGATTGGAGGGAGCATCATCAAGCATATTTGACAAAATGGGAAGCCAGACTTGTTGATATTGCCTTTCAGAATATAGGTGACCTAACCCAGGCCAGATCGGAAGAAAAGTATCTACAATGATATAAGCGTGTCACAGTAAGATATCTTTCTGCTCCTCCTACTAACTTCCCCAACATCCAGCTTTACGAGCCCAGAGGCCACGTCGAACGAGAAATGGTAAGTTAATGCTTATTTTTAAATTAAATTAGTTTTGAACTAATTTGTTATATCTTTAATTTTTATGTAACGACATATTCGAGGGTTGCATCATATACAGTCATTGATATGACCGCCGTATCCTAATGATGCTGGTTCGGACAACCGGGCTTTATTTTCATAGATAGGCTCACACATCGACTAGCTATACAGTTCGTATCATATACCCCACATTTGTCTCCATCGCCAAAGCCGCGGCATGAGGCGGAACCAAAGACAGAGCTGGAGCCACACCATGGGCCGGAACCGGACCCGGAACCAGGGCAAGATTTCGAGTCCTCGTTTGATTAGTGGTTCGAACAACCGTCAGCAACAATCATGACATGATCTGGCTTATAACCAACCGTACGTTCAATTTGAACAAGAGCAACACGTGCCATATTAGCCGGAATGGGAACAACAGCAATATGAATCCTATCAATACAGTCAAGTAGAGGCACAACAACAGCAGCACAGTGCGGCTTAGGGGACATGTTTTGCGTCATTTTCACAGTTATTGGAAGGCCTGACAGATTTGGAGCCCCAACTAAAGATAGAGCATGTCCAAGACGAAACAGAAGAGCGTTGGCCGAATCGAGTAGACCCATGTTTTATCCACACCATCGCAACATACACACCAGGAAGAGGGGTCGTCGTTAAGCAAATCCAAGAGGTATAGGTTCATGGATAGCATTATGCGATTTGGGAGGTATTAGATGAGGCATCCATGTTTTTATTCAAATTTAATTGCGTGGTCGTGACTCCGCCGCTTGGGCGTTGAGCTAGCTCCCGATTGGGGATGCTTTTATATTATATCATTGTATGTGTTTTTATTCAAAATTTACAAAGGAGGTGCTGCCCAAATTTTTACAAATGATGAACATTATCGATAAATTTAGTCAAGATCTACTCGCATTAGATGGGTCAAACTAATCCGGAGCCCTTGCCTACTAAACGAATTTTCGTTCTTAATATATAGTGCTAATTTGCATCATTTTCGTCTTAAGTTCATTCCATATTTCCATGTGTATATGTCAGGAAGTAGAAGCAGCAGCGGTAAGTAGAAACAGCAGTGGTAGAGCAAGCATCAACGGTAGCAAAGCAAGCATCAACCGCAGCAGCAAGCTAATATACTTGTTTAAAGTGATAAATATATATGATGAAAATTGGATGCTAATATATGAGATATTTTAGAAATTTGTATATGCTAATGTGTTATTCTTCGCCTCGAGCGTCGTATATTAATTGTGTGATTATGAATCCGCCGTGTAGGCATTAAGCTAGTTATATATTGATACCGACATTTGTAATGGGTTTTATTCAAAATTTACAAAGGAGGTGCTGCCCAATTTTTAAATGACGAAATGTTTTTGTTTGATTTGTTAGAAGATTGCTTAATCCATAAAGGGTGCTTAAGCCATGGGGAAAAAGAACTTATCCATAAATATCCCATGCCCAACAAAAATAAAATAAAATCTGGAGTATATAAATTTCTCATCATAACTATATATGTAACCAAATGACGAGCACTCGATGCCAACATTTTACATCAAAAAAAAGATTATGAATATTCTTACAAACAAAATTAGACTAAATTAAATAGCAACAAGTAACCATTTAGATTTCTTTCCTTCGCTTGTTTCTTCTTCATGATCTCGAAGGTCCCGGCCCTACTGACAATCTTGGGCATCTCGTACTATAATGATCTGATTGTTTGCATAAACCATATTTGTTGTGCCTTTGCTGATGACAAGCATCCATTGTCATTCGATTTTGCCGCACCTTTAGTCATCCCGGTCCTATATTTTTGTCAGGTGGTAATATTGTTGGTATTTGTCTATTCCCGGTATAGTGATGCAAGCGATTGTCCGGTATAAGATGAAATTTGGAATCATATGCACATTGATAACTACCACCCATATAGTAACGTGAGAAATAATCATAATATGAAATATTCATACTACTCGCAGCAGTAATTGCGTGGACACACGATAAATTTTGTTACTGGAAAACACCACAAGTGCAAGTCGAGAGTTCTTCAGCTCTAAAATTAACGGTATATCGGTTCTCATTATGACCTGTAACTTGAAACTCGATTACGTCAAACCTTTCAGATCTATAAAATTTTGATTTCCGCTCTCTTTTCCGAAATATATCTTCATAGAATGGGGTGAGTGGTTTCCAACGCCAAAGATTTTTCCTTTCTTTGCACAAAGTAAGTATTCATTTTGAAAAAGGTTCGACTAATCAATTCCTGTATCGGTAAACCTCTAACACCCAAAGCACACCGTTGAACCTTTCAGACATATTAGTGGCCATTAGGAGATACATGCATCCTCTATCATGTGCTAATTGATCGTGCGAAAAGTATTTTGTAAATAACCGCAATCAAAATGGTGTCGCTAGTAGCTAACCGCGATGAGTACAGGTCGTCCACAGGGAAACGTGAATTCTTTTCTTAGTTTAGACGAGTTGATAAAAGAGATGGGTGATTGTTGTCGTTCTATTTTAAGACGGATATAAAATTTATAATAAAAAGGCTTGTACGGTTCATAGGACTTAGTGGTTAATGGGTGAATATTTAAAAATGACTATTTTTATCTTTTAATAGTTTAAAATTAGAGAGAGCGATGAATGTGAATTATGATTCTTGAAGGGAATTAGGGTTTCCCACTATCGACCATTGTCCGTCCATTGATCTCTATTCATGTCAAGCCCTTAACAAAATAAGTGTTTAACCAATCTCAAATTGTGGTCGTGACTATCAATAAATTGATAGTGTGTCCGATAAGAAAGTTAACATTTATGTTGCTAAACTTTATAAACTTTAAAATGTTAAAAAGAAGTTAAAAGATTTTTCATCCATTATTATACTCTATCCTACAAAGCCTATCAAGTAAGGAATTACTCGCTCATGATTAGTGGTGATTTAGAAGAAAGGTTGAAGATGAATGAAGTCATAATAAAGATGCAGAAAAGTAATGTGAAAAGAATAAAAAAAAACTACCTTTATTAATCAACTATTGTATTACAATTCTCTTCTTAAAAAGTAGATTACAAGAATCCTAGTTACTCTAGATCTCTCTTCCAATGAAGGTGGATGAATAGATGATTATGTGATCACTTGGATGATTTTGAATGCGCAGCTCTCGGTCCTTTATATAGTCCCTGAAACCAAAAACCCTAAATGCTATATATGAGTAGATACAGTTAAGATCATGATCCCAAAATCCCACATCCAACGGCCATGATTTGACCACGGAACCGCCGTATGATGCCACGTTTGGCCGTTGTTCCGCCGCATCCTAGTGGAATTGGGTTTGGAGATTTTTTCTGGCTTTTTGTGCTGATATTTGGAGATTCTTTTGATGTATATATTCTGAAAATATTGCTCTGAGTCTCTGTCATTGCTAAATTCCTCGATTTGTTTCTAAAATTTGGCAGATTCGGTTCTGATATCCCGATTTGACTTGGATCTCTTACTTAGATTTCAGACCTGAGCTAATACCTACACAATTTCTCAAATCAAATTGTTTGTAGCATTTAGTATTTTTGAGATATTATTCCAACCATTTATATGATATAATATCTTAAGAATATTGATTAGGAATATTTTGCATGATTTGCATATTTTAATTATTAATATTTCATTTAAATATTATATGCATATATTTTCCCTAATTATATTAATTAAAATGAAGAAACATATGATAATAATATTTTACAAGTAAACCCACAAATGTTCTTTATTTATAATAAATACCTTTTAGCGTTAATAATAGTAGGGAAAATGTTCATACAAATGTGCAATATTTTAGACTAATCATGCGTTTGTGCCCACGTATGTACCGGATACTCATCTAATTATGCTCTTGCCGGTTGACTCATCTTGCCAATAGTATACATGTGCATGTCATGAACATTAGGGTCTGAAGCTAGACCGGCTTTGTATATAAGTTCATGTAGATCTGGATTTTTTAATTTCCTATCAAAATTCTGTCAGAAGTGCCGTAAACAAAACTTATGGGGTGTCGTCGGAAATACAGCTATCACCGCAGCTAGTATTCCAAGATGTCTATCGGAAATGATGCATAACTCCGTTCTAGCATTGACCGATGGGATACTTTTGATTTGACGAAAAAACTATGTCCAAGACGAAGTATTTTCACTCTTAATAATAGAAAATGCCAACGGAAATATACCGTTATTAGTATCAACACCTGTAGCAATCAACATGCAATCTCTGTACTTGTTATAAAGATATGTTCCATCCACGAATAATACCGACCGACAATATGTGAAACCAGTCGCACAAGGAGCAAAACACCAGAAAATTCTTTGAAACTTGACACGCCCTTCGATCTCTGTTTCTGTGGTTCTTAATTTGTATACGGACCCTGGGTTTGAAGCTTTCACGACTTCCATAAAATGGACTAGCGAGTTGTATGAGTTTTCCTAATCTCCAAATATCTTGCATAAAGTTTTTCTATGAGCATCTCATGCCTTCACATAAGAAATATGAAGATTACACTGTTCACTAACATAAAGCCGTATCTTTCAAGGAGTTATCGCCACATCTATACGGATAAGTGGCATGATAAGTGAGCAAATGTGTGATGAAGTGCAATTCCTATGATCTTGTTCTAGAATGGGATTGAAGCTAGTGTGTTCCGGGTTGTATTTCGTGACTTTCCAAGCTTTGGATCATTTGGATAAACATGCATACAACCTCCACTTACATTCAGGAGCTTTCACATATCACAGTATAGTACGTCTTATTTGATTCTTCGGTTTTAAACGTAATATTTTGTACGCGTCGTTTGTCCGGCGTATTACAGATTCTCTATGCCTGTGGTAGGTCGGGATTTATTGATTGTGGGGATCCGAATTTCAGGCAACCATGGATAAAGCTGTCGTTGATTACCCCTCGCTTTTGGAGCTAGAAAATCTCTGATTGATGGATAAAACTAGTCATGCGAACTCAATGTGCGGTGTGTGTATATTGTGTTTTGGACATATCGGGGTCCCGCAGAGTTTACGGGGGTCCCGCAGAGTTTACGGGAGAAGTGATTTAAGTGTGGAGTGTGTAAGAAAAAGAAGGGTGAGAAACGTCCAGCAGTCGCGTATGCGGCGCGCGACTGCTGGAAACACCAGCGGAAGAAGAGGCTAAGCCCTTGGGCTTGGAGTTGAACTCTTGAACGGGAATTGGGTGTAGATCTGGAGTTAAACTTCCAAAATATTTGAATTTGGAGTTAAACTCCTAAAAATCTGGATTTGGAGTTAAACTCCTTTAAGAATTTGGATCTTGAAGTTGAACTCCTCAAAAATCTTCGGAGATGATCAACGGAGACCCATTTCTTCTCCCTTGAGCCTTGGATCCTTCCAAAATGGGATTTTTGGAAGTGGGTCTTCTTTCTCCTTTCTTTTTGCTGGATCTTAGGGAAAAAAGAGGTGAGATTAAAAATCTCACTTTTAGGGATTTGATGGGAGATCTGAACTCCCCTTAGAGGGGTTTATGGTGAAACTTTATTTAGTTTTGAGAAAAAGAGAGATAAACTCTTGATTTAATTGAAAATAAAGAGGAAGAGAGAAAAACTTAAGAGAAGATAGAGGCACAAATTCTAGAATTTTTAAGAGAATAAAAGTTGTTCTTGATTTTCTCATCATATTTGCCTTTATAGGCCACACACTTTATATACAGCCCCTTGGACTTTTCCAAATTGCATTTGTCTCCTCATGCCTCATGTGCTTATTTCTTTTTATACATAAGCCATGGGGCTTACAAAATATTGGTTTTTTGCCAATTTTTCATATATTTAATTCTAAAAAATGTATTTAAACTAATTTATCGCCTTCTTTTTGGCATGGAGTCGGCCCCTTCCACGCTCGGTCTTGACTTGGGCTTGGGCCCGCTTGTTTGGGTTCGGGCTTACTTGGCTAGGGGTTGACTGACTTTGACTTGATCAACCGGGGTGTAATTTTTGGCCCCAACAAAGTGCCCCCATCAATAAATGCACATCGCGTATATGAGTTGTGTGCATGAAATTGATGGATCTTGCTCTATATAGAGATTAATTTGGTTTAGTTCCCTATGGAGGGTCGGTGTTACCCTTTTTGCGACTTGGACGGTCGGTGCTGCCATTTTTGCGACTTGGACGGTCGATGCTTGATTTGAGTTGCTCCGCTTCTTGCGGTGTCGGGGTTGAAGTTGACTTACTCCGCTTCTTGCGGTGTCGAGATTTGATTTGACTTACTCCGCTTTCTGCGGTTTCGGGATTTGACTTGACTTGCTCCGCGTCGTGCGGTGTCGAGATTTGATTTGACTTACTCCGATTTCTATGGTGTCGGGATTGAAGTTGACTTGCTCCGCTTTTTGCGGTGTCAGGATTGATTTGTTTCCGAGGTGGAGCTTGACTCCACCGATGAGGTGATTGGTTGACTTGTTTGATTTGATTTGTTTTAGGAGTTCCCTACCTGTCCAACAGAACTTTTGAGTTTGGAAGCGCTGCCGGGTGGGACATTGATTTGATCTGTTTGATTTCTGCCTTATTTGGTGGGACTTTCGAATTTGAGAGGAACTTAAAATTTGGATTTTGTTTAGCATCAGTATTGCTGCACTCGAATAATACCAGGAGCAACTCCTCATGTAATGCCCTAGTTTGGATACAGTACTTCTAGAGTTACCAAGATATTATTTTTCTTAATAAAACCTTTTACTATAATTTTTTTAAAACTTATTTTATGGTTGGTTGCTAGTATAATTATTTTAATTTTTGTCGTATACAATTTTGATGTGAAAATCTTCAGTCCTTAGATGATATATAATAGTTCCTTGGTGGTAGCAAAACAATATTTTCATATCTTAAATTCTTAAACTAATCTATTAATTTTTTGTTTGCATATAGATTCTCTTGCCTAACTTCATTTTTGCTGTTGGTTTGAGAATAAGAAAAATCCATACCAAATCTCTAAACACACTCATATAAAAATATATATACATATTTTATTATATACACATAACCCATAATCTCTCTCCCCTTCCATATATATATATATATATATATATATATATATATATATATATATATATATATATATATATATATATTCTCCTCTCTCTCTCTCGACCAACTCTCTCCCACTTCTCTATTTCTTCTTTTTCCCGCCGCCGCCTCCATCCCTCGTCGCCACCGAACAACCCCGACTCCCTCTCCTCTTACCCCATCAACATCGCCCTCTTCTCTACCCTCGCAGCCACCTTCCCTCACGCGCAAGCACCTCACCGCCGAACCCCGGCTCCCATCTCCCCTAGCGGGAAACCACCCCCTCTCGATGACCCCATCACCTAACCACAACTGTCCTCGTCTCCTTCTTCACAGCACCATCCCTGCCTCCACACAACTCTGAGCGACCATCATCGTCCCAGCCCTCGCAACCGAACCCATCAACTCACCCGCGTGCCACCGCTCCTTCGCTCTTCTTCGCCGCCGACTCTCGTCGCCATCGTCTGTACCCTTACCCTGCACCCCATCATCGCCTCCGACCATCATCTCCGCCACCCTCATCTCCAAAACCCGACACCCCTATCCCCGACCACGACAACGTCACCGCTGCCGTAGCAACCCGCAACCACCATCAAGCCAAGACCCCAACTCCCGTCGCCGACGGTCTCTTCATCGGAGCAGATTCTAGCCGGGTCCAAGTGCCGCCAGAAATTGAAACTGTGATTGTTCGTTGCGTCGTATATTGCGATTGTCATGCTTCCGTCACCAAGGCAAGTATTCTTGCTTGACTTTTGGCCAATGCAACATCGGCAACCCTCGTGGGGGGGGGGGGAGGGGCTTAAGGGTCCTGTGTTCGAACTCAGAAAATTCTCCTCAGCCTCACCTCCTCGCGATTAAAAAAAATAAGCCAGAAAAAAAATCCCTCCCTCGTAACCCAAAAGCCCCTCTCACCAACAGCGAAAAAAAACCCTCTTGCCGCCGATCCTCCATCGCGACCCTGCCTCGCTGCCTCGCTGCGCTCCCTCCCTCCTCACGCCTCCTCCCTCGATCACCTCGCTGCATTCGAACTCAGGAAATTTTCCCCTCACCACCCAAAAAAAAAACCCCACCTCCTCGTAACCCAAAAACCCCTCTTGCTGCCAATCCTCCATTGCGACCCTGCCTCGCTGCCTCGCTGCGCTCCCTCCCTCCTCACGCCTCCTCCCTCGAACACCCCGCTGTGTTCGAACCCAAAAAAAAACCTCACCTCCTCGTAACCCAAAAATCCCTCTCACCAACAGAGAAAAAAAAAACCTCTCGCCGTCGATCCTGCCTCTTCTGCCTCGCTGCGCCGCCGATCCTGCCTCGCTGTGCCTCCCTCCCCCACAGACCTCGAGCGCTTCCATCCCTCTCTTTCTCAAGTGAGCGCCTCCATCGCTCGCCCTCGCTGCTGCGCCTTTCTCCAGTGATCTGGTAAAATTTATGCAGGTACTGCTTTATCCAGGTAATCATTTCATCATCATCACATATTTCATCACATCCATTTTCAGAAGAAAAAAAGAACCGAGTAAATTGAATTTTTTTTTAATTAAAAAAAACTGAGTAAATTTTGATTGATATGTAGGTTTCGTATACAATTTGAAAGAGTTTATCTTGTCCTCTCAAATTATTCTTATGCCAATAAACATTTCATATTAAGATCAATTGATGTTTAATTTTTCAGTGTGATTTTCATATATTTAAGGTTATGATTACGTAAACATAACATAAACTTTTTTTAGTAGGAATGGATAGCAATCAATACTATGCAATCGATGAGCAATCCCAAAATTTTAGTGGGTTAATCAATCATGTCGATGCTAATGATCTCGTCAGCTGTAATGAGAATGGTGAAAACGAGGATGACGATAGCGAGGATGAGAAAGATGGGGATGGAGAAACTGAGAATGCTAATGATGATGCCGGTGATCTCAGGAATAGTAATGTTGTTATTCAGGTTATTATGGAATTTCCTACCGATGAGAAAGCATACAATACTTACAACTCGTTTGCAAAACTTAGAGGCTTCTCTGTTCGCAAGTCGACGAGTGCAAGAAATAAGGATGGTGTAATAAATCGAAAGAAATTTCTATGCAGTAAAGAAAGGCATAAAAGTTTGAATGACAAAAGAGAGCAAGGGAGGGAAGTTAAAAGAAGAAAACAACACATGAGAGAAGGTTGTCCTGCAAGAATTATCATACGTAGAATTAGAGATGATGTTTGGAGGGTAACACTTATAGATGATCAACACAGTCATCCTTTGTTGTCCACGCCATCAAAAATTTCTACTTTATGTTCTCATTGTGTAGATCATCTAAAGCCTTCTTGCAAATCGTTGATGGATCAATTTCATGATTGTAGTGCGGAACCATCACAGATTGCTGATTTAATAAATACTACAGGTGGGGATAATTTGGTAGATGTCATTCCACAACAAATCATTGACTATTTCAAATCGAAAAGAAGAAATAATATGGGTCGTCAATGTGTATCTGTAATACAACAATTTATTAAGAGGCAAGCTGCCGATATTCAATTTTACTATGCACTTGAGCTTGATGTTGGGGAAACCTGTAGAAGTATTTTTTGGGCTGATGGAAGAGTTAGGGCTAGTTATATGCAATTTACTGATGTTATGGTTTTTGATGTTACATATAAGACTAGCAGTTTTCTAATGCCATTTACACCTTTCACGGGAGTTAATCACCATCGACAATCTTCATTATTTGTATGCGCTCTTTTGGCGGATGAGAAAGATGAGACTTTTGTTTGGTTATTTTAGCAATGGTTAAAATGCATGTGGGGTAAAGCGCCAGCCGCAATCATCACAGATCAGGATCCTGCAATTTGTAATGCTATCAAGAGGGTATTTCCAAAAACCTTGCATAGATATTGTATATGGCATATAACTTTGCATGAAGATGAGCATCTCCGTTCTTTACGTCGCTCTTTTGAAACCTTCGACGAGGATTATAAGAAGTGGAGTAGATATAGTAAAACTATTGAAGAAAGTGAAAAGTGTTAGGTCACTTTGAATGAAAAGTATAAAAGAATTTTTGAAGAACCGTTGTCTAAAAAAGCAATAAATGAAATGAAATCTTGGAGATGGTTGCAAAACATGTATGACCAAAGACATCATTGGGTTGAAGCCTATTTGAAAGATATGTTTTTTGCTGGCATGAGATCAAGTCAGAAAAGCGAGAGTATGAACTCGTTCTTTGATGGTTTCATTAATTCTATGACGTCATTGTTTCAATTTATTGAACGATATGACAAAGCTTTAGCCGCTCGACGAAAAAAGGAGGAAAGAGAAGACAAACGTTGCTTAACGACAAAACCAGATTTTCAAGGCATGCATGACATGGAGGCTTGTGTAGCAAAGATATATACTGCTAATTTATTTGAGATATTCTAAAATGAGTTTCGAAATGTGTTTCATTGTTGGCATAATATAGGTGGTATAGAAGAGAACTTTACCACTTATAATGTGGTTTGCAAGATAGATGGAAAAATTAATACTCACAATGTGAAGTGCAACCCAATGGAAGAATTCTTCAATTGTTCGTGCGCTATGTTTGAGACCGACGGTGTACTATGCAAACACATATTATATGTAATGAAGCAGATACTGTTTATGCAAACCATCCCAAAACAGTATATTCTATCGAGGTGAACTCTTGGTGTTAGGCACAACACTACTAAGGGTCGTGGAGCACAGGCAAGTATTGATCTGGGACTATCAACAAATGCAGAAAATAGAGTGGTTACACCTCTTGATTCATGGAGACTTTGTGCAAAAATGAATAAAGTTGTAGACTTGGTGGCGGAGAATCGAGATCTTTATGAAAAAACAGAAGAGTTTATTAATAGTATGTTGCAACAATGCAATTTAAATCATGAAGAAGAGACGAGCACTCAAGTTAGTTATACTCCGACACCTTCTTACCTATATCATATAACGATCACAGATCCTACGAAAAATACCCATAAGGGTCGTCTTGCTATTGCATCTCGAATTCCATCTGGAATAGAAGTATCGCAATCAAAAGCTCAAAATAGGTCGCACACTTGTAGTAATTGTCACGAAAAGGGTCATGATATAAGAACGTGTCAGCTTTTAAAGGTATTAGTATTCTATTCTTGTTTGTTCTTATTTGTTGTCATTAATTTTTTATAAATGATGGTTGATATCTAATATGAGTTATTTTTAGGCACCGGATGCTTCTAACGGAAAGGAGTGAAGATATGTAATGCGTCTGTTCATAAGCAGAGGAGATTGATACGAATTTGAACCGTAGACACGGTTAAAGCATGGAGTTTCGCAAAGGTTGTTTGTGAGAGTGAGCAGAAGTAATTTTTTGCGGTGTTCGGCAGGAGAATTACGTATGAAGGGAAACACAAGCGAGGCAACATTCGACTACTCATCTTTGAAGAAAGAATCATGTCTTAACTACCGAAAGGATTAATGTAAATTGCAATTAGAGAATCATTTTAGCTCTTGATGACCACACTGAGAATTGAGACTAGTTTTTTCCCATTTCTTTTCATTTTCCAGAGAAAACCTCTGGAAATGGAGTGGTTGGCTGCAATGTGAAATTTATAATTTTTTGCTATGATGAAAATATTGTGGAATGATACTGCAGTTAATTTGTCCATCTCATTTTATCATCAAACATACGTTAAATGCATGTTAATTTGTCCATATGTTTCTGAAAATTTGCATTGTATCCTACATAATCTGGAAGGACGCTCATTTCGTAGGGATCTAACATTGTTTATAAGTTAACTGTTGGTTTCCTAAAACAACCCTCCTCTATTTGAGCCGGGTACCAAACACAACCGAAGTTGGTTATGTTGAAATGAACATTGCAGCAGTTTTGGAAATCTTGGATCAGTAGTCCCTTGTATTTGCTAAGGCTGCTGGCAATTAGCGAGGTTGTCATGTTGAAATGTTTATTAGTTAAGTACGGTATCATCATCACATTCTTGTTATTTAACTTTGTGATCCAGGGATTTAAGTTGATTCATTTTTCATTATTAAGACTTCGTTGCTACGGGATTTCATTTATTTGGATATACATGGTTCCAGGTAAAATCCCACTTAATTCTGCTGCTGCTTCAATTACTATTATTTAAATCTTTGTAGACTAATGGCTTTGGGTCTTTCTAACTTAAGTAAGCTGAGTTAATTTGGGAGCTTG
The DNA here is from genome assembly GCA_030015575.1 of Agapanthus africanus. Classification (NCBI taxonomy): domain Eukaryota; kingdom Viridiplantae; phylum Streptophyta; class Magnoliopsida; order Asparagales; family Amaryllidaceae; genus Agapanthus; species Agapanthus africanus. Next base: position 695,408,146 of record JASDDO010000022.1, on the reverse strand, counting down.
AATATAGTGCTGCATTAAATTGCAGATGGGGATTTAAAGCTACCCACTCTGATAACGGATGGTTTGTGCATCCAATTAGACAATACTCTGATAACGGATGATTTAAAGCTTTTTTCATCATAGCAACCATCAATCTGCTTTTTATGAAGTAATCAAGTTCTTTACCTTCATTAAAATTTCAGACTAAAAGAACAATAAAATTTCATCTTTTAATTATCAAATCACAAACATCCACAAATTATGAACTTCTCGTTTCGAAGAAAATGCATGAACCAACCCTTGCTTCAATGTTGAATGCATATTCCAGCAGCAGCGGCGGCAACAAACCTTTATTCCAAATATTCGAGTAACAGATACATATAATTCATTTCATACATCACAACCGGAGATGGGTCTTTTATTTAACAAAATCTGATAACAACAAAAGACTGAAGGAACTCGTGTAGTTATTCCAAAGTTTGAAGTGCAAAAAATGCCGAAATGGCTACATAGCTTCAGAAATAAATAAATGGAATCCCAAGGGCATTAGAGCTTATAAACATTGGGAGGCTAAATCCCCACGCTAGCAGTAGATTTGTTTAGTATCTTCTTCATTTCATCGGATCGATCTACAGCAATGTTGTAAGAGAATAGCAACTCCTGAAAATGTCTCATCAAGATATAATGTCAGAAAAATGATAACATGGGACTTGAGATTAATATTTCTTGTAAAGTGATCAAATTTGAAACTGAAGTTAGACGTCAGAAAAGGAACTTATAAACACAGGTTTAACTCAGAATACGTGAAAAATAAAAACAACAAATTCCAAACAACTTGTGGCCATTTTCTACTCTTCTGGTGCTACATAAGTAGGTTATAATAAATTAGTCTATGGGGTTAGACCTTTGATGATATAAAGAAACCATCCATTATCTATTCTACAAAACTATCATCAAATTGTTTCAAGCTGTCATACATCTAAATATCCGAATTACACTTCCTAACACCTTGAATATAAAGGTGCAAATGTCATAACACCTTTGATGCCAGTCCAATTTTAGTCGGCCTTTTTCCGGACCTAATGACAAATTCACGGCTCCCTTTGCTTAGATTTTGAAGATAGCTGCTTGACAGCAATCAACAAACCATTTAGCAGCACACCCTAACAAAACAATATTAATTTACGGTCAAAATTTCAAAATTATAAAGAAACGGGTAGAGAAGAGCTGGTCCTCTGAATTCTGCATGACAACAAATATGAAAAAAAAATAATACAATTCTTTACCGGTGCAGCAAAGCTTCAACATATGTAGTAAAATTCTTGATGAGTTCCTTAACGGTCCCATTAGCTTCTTTTGGAAACAACCATTTCAGAACTGAAAGTTTAACATGTATAGTTTGCAAACCCTAGGTTTGTGGTATAGAGATGCATACTAATGATAAGGCTCAGATATGTCGGCTTCTAACAACATGGCCTTTTTGAGTTTGGACCTTGGATAACATATAACAAGATGGCTGCAAAATGGTTGATGCAATACTTGCACGCAACCCAATCTTGCCTCGCCATATCAAAAAATTGGGAGCTTCCTGGCAAATCATCATCGCCACTGAATTAATCTTACATGGAACAGAAAGCTCAAATAAAGCATTCTACAAGGGCTAAAATCGCTACTGCCAATGAGTAATTTTGAAGCCAAATTCATGATACCATCACCAAAAGTTGGAACCTTTAGACTAAAAAGGCAATCCATTTGATCACTTACATTCAAATCTCATCAATTTGCAACCAAACCAATAAGTATTGCTCAATTTTGAGATAATAAGATAAATCCTTCCTAATTCGATGCAAAACCTTCATATTAATCAAAATTTGCTCACGTTTTAAATAGCATAGCAAAAAATTAGAAAATCACATAAAAATAACCCATAACTATAGAAAATTGATAATTTTCTTGAATTGAAGCAAATAGATAATTTTCTTTAATTGAAACAAATAATAAGAGATTTAGAGATCATGACTCAAGGATATCCAGGTACAAAAGCCCTTTGCTAAGAGAGGCACCTGAGCACCAAAGAATAAACATATGATTTTCCAATCGGTTCATGAGCAGAGGAGAGAGGTTGGAGTATGCCCTAACCGATTCAGAGTCACTGCCATGAGTAATTTTATAGCAAAAGCAATTAATTTAACCCGAAATTGAAATATAATGATAGATATCCCGAAAATTAAAACAAGAATATCATATTTGAAGCCAAATTCATGATACCATCACCAAATGCTGGATTCTTGGGACTAAAAATGCTATCGGTTTGATTATTAACATTCAACTCTCATCAATTTGCAACCAAACAAATAAGTTCTGAGGAAATTTTGAGAGAAGATAAACTCTTCCAAATTCTATGCAAAACCTACATGTTAACCAAAATTTGCTCAGGTTTTAAACATCATAGCAAAGAATTAGATAAGGAGGAGCGGAAACCTAACTCGTCGTCGGATCCATGAAAGGCCAGAACCCTAGCTCGGCATTGGACTAAAAAGAAAAGAACCGAGGAAAATGAGGGGAGGAAGGAGATCAACGTTGGAGGAGGGAACTCGTCACTGGAGAAAGGCACGGCGAGGACGAGGTGAGGCGAAGGCGAATGCGCTCGAGGAGGCGCTCGAGAAAGCGAGGGATGGAGGCGCTCGCTCGAGAAGGCGAGGGATGGAGGCGCTCGCTCGAGGCGCTAAAGGTCTGTGGGGGAGGGAGCGCAGCGAGGCAGGGTCGCGATGGAGGATCGGCGGCAAGAGGGGGTTTTTTCTCTGTTGGTGAGAGGGGTTTTTAGGTTACGAGGTGAGGGTTTTTTTGGGTGGTGAGGGGAAAATTTCCTGAGTTCGAACGCAGCGAGGTGATCGAGGGAGGAGGCGTGAGGAAAGAGGGAGCGCAGCGAGGCAGCGAGGCAGGGTCGCGATGGAGGATCGACGGCAAGAGGGGTTTTTTTCGCTGTTGGTGAGAGGGGTTTTTGGGTTACGAGGGAGGGATTTTTTTTCTTCTTTTTTTTAATCGCGAGGAGGTGAGGCTCAGGAGAATTTTCTGAGCAGGACCCTTAAGCCATATATATATATATATATATATATATATATATATATATATATATATATATATATATATTCTGCACTGTTAAAATAGAAAGAAAAGTATTAGCATTCAATTATTTCGTATTGTCAGAAAAATATAGATTTTTATGCAATAAAGTGATAAAAAGAAAAATTAGCAAGTGTGGATCAAAAAATAAATGTATTTTAAATACAAATAAAAGTTCGGAATTATTAACCTATCTCATATAAGCATCTTACTAGCTAGCCTGTAATTATTTTATATACATATTAAGGCTAACAGTAAAGACAACATTTGAGACTTGTGCTAGCTTGTGCATCGCTTTCATGCGATTACTATTACCAGATTAAGATTACATTTGACATGGCATTCATTACTCTAGCCCATTTTATTTAAGAATGAGATATCTAGTTAGGATGCTGAACTACATGCCATGCTACACTACTATTTACCAGTTCCATTTCTATACAATTAACATATCATAAGCTCCTGTTTTTTCAACATTCTTAATTAGTGATTATCATAATAGATACCAATACGCGGGGTGTGGGGTAGTTTGAGTGTGCGTTCGTACAACAGGATCTCAGAAGTCTCATGCCGGCAGCTCGTACCGGGCTATATCGGTCGCATGTTATTACGGCTCGTACCGGGCTATATCGGTCACATGTTCATCCCACAAGTTTTAGGTAAGCGACGAGCGGAGGGATTGAAGGGGCCCGTGTTTTCTAGCCCCTATGGCCCTATCCTTGGGTTAGGAATACTTCTGCAGAGCTTGACGCACACACTCGAACTCACGATAGGATAGATTATCTTTTAGTGACATATTTACATGTCGGTTTCATAGTTTTAATGTGTGTATGTGTGTGTATCCATTTTCTTCTTGCGCACCCGAGCTTCACTACACTCATACGTTCATGTTATCATACCACGCATACACCTTATACGTTGAGTACTTGCTGAGATGTTCTGACATCCTTGAGATTTGCCATCTCAGGTTTAAAGGCGGATTTTTCAGACTGAGCAGGATCAGAGCGCCTATCGAGACCTTGTCGAAGATAAGTAGTCGTAGATTTATTTCTTTAATATTTAGCATGCGCGCCCTTATAGGACATTAGGGCTTATGTATCTATTTTGGATTTTGTTTTATTTCGAAGCTATTGTATTGGATCTTTGTTTGCATCCATTAACTAGTAAATCTACTTTTAGTATTCCTTACGGTTCCTTGCAACATGACTATCAGTATTATCTCTTTTGTTATTAGATTTTATGTATGACAGGTTTAGCTAGATAGCCTTTATGTGACTATGGAAGGATCTTTCCTTACCATAGGTAGCACGGCTAGCCTTCATTGCTTTCTGTATTCCGTAATTTTGGAAAGCGGGGCGTGACAAGGTTTTGTTGGTATCAGAGCCAGGCTGACGTCGAAGTTGGCCTTGGTTCTACCGACCTTTAGGGTTGAATCACATGTCTAAGTTCTCCCCAGTATGTCATGCTGCATATTCCGTTGACTCTGATTGTAGAATTCGGACGACTTACATAGAGTTACGATATTGTACCCATGTACCGCGGCATGGATACAATACGGTATTCTATATAAGTAACTTAGAGTTCTACCCTTAATTCGTATTCATTGATTTGATTATACTGTATTATCTATTTTTCGCTCAATTGTTTTAATACTCTGAATTTGAATCTTATTTTAGCTGGTAAATCTTGTTGTTCGTTTTGACTTCAAAATCATGGCGGAAGAAAATTTGCAGGTATATAGAAGGCGTGAAAATAATGCTGCACTACTCGGAGTTATATGCGGCATGTTAGAGAGCTAACAACAGCAGACTGACTTACTGCGGGAGGGTCTACTTGCTTCTCAGCAGACCGCTACTACAGCCTTGAATAAGGTGGCTGAGGTTCGTAAGGGTAGACGTCCGGGCAATGTCGCTGATTTCAGGAGACTACAGCCGGTAGTTTTCACTGGCTCGGACAGTCCACTTGATGCCGAGCAGTGGATTGTTGACATGGAGAATTTGTTGTCAGCCGCCCGAGTTCCTGAAGAGGACAGAGTAGATATAGTCAAGATTCAGCTGCAAGATGTAGCTAGAATTTGGTGGCTCGCCGAAGAGAACAGGTTGAAGAAACTGATTGCATGGACTGATTTCTTTACGGCTTTTCTTAAGAAATTCTTTCCTAAGTCGGCCAGGATCGAAATGGAGCAGCAGTTTATCAGCCATCGTCAGAGAGATTGCACAGTGGACGAAGTGGCGGCTGAGTTTATCCAACTCAGTCGTTTCGCTCCTTTGATGGTAGCTCAGGAGGAGGACAGGGCCAAGAGATTTTTACAGTGCCTTACTCTGGAAATACAGGAGAAACTAGCTTCACATGATCTGGGGACTTATTCTGAGGTATTAAATGCAGACCGCAGAATTGAGGCAGTTATGGATAAGAGGAAGAAACTTCAGGGTGGAGGATTTAAACGCCTGGTGAATCAAACTTCAGGAAGGATTCCAGTCAAACGGCATGGAGGAGTTCAGATGAAGCGTACTGCAACCTCACCACAACGAGAACCTCTGGTTTGTGGATACTCTCAGATACCGGGACACATTGAGAGGAATTGCCGCCGGGCCAAGGGTCTATGTCGGATATGTGGTGCTAGTGTCCACCAGATTGGGAGTTTGTCCTAGGAGAGTAGAGCACAACCAGCCTCAGAAAGGACTTTGTCCCTCATAAACAACTTTTTGATCAGATGCGAGGCAACACAAGTCGTGGACAGGGGGCGAGCCTTTCCCTGGCGGCTGAGCAGGCAAAGGCATCAGAGGATGTCGTTTCAGGTACCATTCTAGTTGTTCTGTTCCTGCTACAACACTTTTCGATTCCGGGGCTTCGCATTGCTTTATGTCTTTGGCTCTTACCACAACACATTCTATTGCACACGTAACACTGATTCGAGGTTGGGACATTCACAATGGAAATGGAGTAGTTGCCACTAACCTAGAGTGCAAGCTTTGTCCAGTAGTGATTTGCGGCAGGGAGCTTTTCGCAGATTTCCTGCTGATTGGGACAGGTAATTATGATGTCGTCTTAGGAAAGGATTGGTTGGGCATCTTTCACGCACATATTGATTCTCGGGCCAAAACCGTAATCTTTCGCATTCCTAACCACCCAGAGTTCGTGTTTGCTGAGGGAAACAAATCTCTGGGACCCATAAAGTTTAGAGCAAAACTGACGAGCAGCATAGTAGTATCAATGGAGATTAATAAAAGTTCGGCACCGGTCGTAGTTCGGGAATTCTTGGATGTCTTTCCCGAGGATTTACACGGCCTACCCCCGCCTCGTGCTTTGGGGGTTTGGATAGAATTATTACCAGGAACGTCACCGATTTCTAAGGCACCCTACAGAATGGCACCAGTTGAGTTAGCAGAATTGAAAACGTAGATAGAAGACCTCCTCAGCAAGGGTTTCGTTCGCCCAAGTACTTCTCCGTGGGACGCTCCAGTTTTAATAGTGAAGAAGGACGGTTCGTTACGCATGTACATTGACTACCGAGAGTTGAACTGGGTTACGATTAAAAACAAGTATCCCATACCTCGGATTGATGACTTGTTCGATCAGTTATGTGGTGCTCGAGTGTTCTCTAAGTTAGGACTTCGGTCGGGGTACCATCAAGTTCGGATTAAAGCGGAAGATATATGCAAGACAGCTTTCAGGACTCGATACGGTCATTATGAGTTTTTAGTGATGCCATTTGGTGTTACTAATGCCCCAGCCGTGTTCATGGATTTAATGACCCGAGTTTTCTCGCAGTACCTTGATCAGTTTGTCGTAGTTTTCATCGATGACATTCTTGTGTACTCCAAAAGAAAGGAGGAGCATGCCGAGCATCTGAGGATCGTGTTATAGATACTGAGACATGAGAAGTTATACGCCAAACTTGGTAAATATGAATTTTGGCTTGAACGAGTTCAATTTTTGGGTCACATCGTTTCTGGAGATGGTATCTCAATAGACCCGGCGAAGATTGAAGCAGTGAAAGATTGGCCAGCACCAAGGTCAATAGCAGAGATTAGAAGTTTCTTGGGACTTGCAGGCTACTACCGGAGATTTGTTAAATATTTTGCACGAACGGCGAAGCCGTTGACAAGACTTACTTGGAAAGGGGTACCGTTCGTATGGTCTGAAGAATGTGATCGAGCGTTCGAGTTATTGAAGGAAAAACTCACAACTACACCTATATTAATCGTACCATATGAGACATGAGGACTAATGATTCATAGTGACGCTTTCGGTAAGGGGCTAGGCCGCATCTTGATGCAGCATGGGAGTGTTGGATTATGCCTCGCGTCAATTGAGGACGCACGAGAAGAATTACCCAACCCACGATTTAGAGTTGGTCGCAGTAATCTTTGCTCTGAAGATTTGGAGGCATTATCTTTTGGGAGAGCGAGTGGAAGTCTATACGGACCACAAGAGTCTGAAGTATGTATTCATGCAAAAGGAGCAAAATATGAGACGGCACATGTGGTTGGAGTTCATGTCTGATTACAATCATGATTTGCAATATCACCCCGGAAAGGTAAATATGGTACCGGATGCTCTAAGCCGGAGACCAACAGCAATGTTGTTAGCTAGCCAGAAGGAAATCCTTGATGAGTTTCGAAGACTTAATTTGGAAGTGGTAAAACAGGGACACACGGACAGTATTGGCAACTACAGATGCAGTCTTCATTGGTAGATCGTATTAAAGCTGCACAGGCTGGGATCTACAATTGTAGAAGTTCCGCGGGTTAATAGAGGCCGGATTGAGAATAGATTTATTGATACACGAAAATGGCTCTTTATGATTCGGCAGTCGACTATGCGTGTCAAAGGGCGAGGTTCGAGAAGAAGTATTGAAAGAAGCATACAGTTCAGCCTATTCAGTGCACCCGGGTGGCACCAAGATGTATAGGTACGTTAAACAACACTTTTGGTGAAATGGCATGAAGAAGGAGATTGCCCACTATATGTCAAAATGCTTAGTGTGCCAACAGGCGAAAGCCGAACATCAGCGAGTGGCCGGCCTTTTGCAACCACTTTCCATTCCCCAGTGGAAGTAGGAACACATCACAATGGACTTCGTGACAGCTTTACCACGAAGTCCTAAGGGCAATAACGTTATTTGGGTCATCATCGACCGTCTCACAAAGGCGCCCCATTTTCTACCCTTTCAAGTAGGACAATCGACGGAGACGTTGACAGAGAAATATATGCAGGAGGTCGTAAGGTTGCATGGTGTGCCTATCAGTATAGTATCAGACAATGACACAAGATTCCTCTCACATTTTTTGAGAAGCTAGCAAGAGAGCTTGGGCACCCGTCTCAATTACAGTACAGCTTACCACCCTCAGACTGACGGACAGTCAGAACATACGATACAGATATTAGAAGACATGTTGAAAGCATGTATGCTAGATTTCAAGGGATCGTAGGAGGACCACTTACACTTGGTGGAGTTTTCTTATAATAACAACTACCAGGCGAGGATTCAGATGGCCCCGTTCAAGACACTTTACGGGAGCAAGTGTCATTCCCCACTTTGCTGGGATGATATGTGTGAGCGAAGATTATTTAGACCGGAACTCATAACCCAAACCGTTGAAAAGGTCTAGTCAATCAGAAACCGTATCAAGGCAACACAAGATCGTCAGAAGAGTTGGGGCAGACGCTACTCGAAAACCTCTTGAGTTTGGTGTAGGGATCATGTTTTCCTTAAAATTTCGCCGACTCGAGGAGTGATCAGATTCGGTAGTCGTGGAAAACTTAGTCCCCGATATATCAGACCATTCAAGATTGTGGAGCGCGTTGGAGTAGTAGCATACAGATTGACTTTACCACCCTCTTTGGCTGGTGTGCACGATGTATTACATGTATCACAGTTACGTCGGTACGTTCGCGATGACAGTCATGTCCTCGATCACTCGGAATTAACCTTGAGCACGAACCTCTTATATGAAGAGCAATCTACAGCCATTGTCGACCATAGAGAGAAGGTGTTGAGGAACAAGATCATCCCTTTAGTTCTTGTATCTTGGGACGGATGTTCATGCGGGGAATCCACTTGGATGCGTGAGGACGAGATTCATAAAAAGCATCTGCATCTGTTTTCTTGATCTTGTGGTCGTCCTTACAATTTCGAGGACAAAATTTTCTGTAAAGTGGGTAGGATGCAACGCCCTAGTTTGGATACGGTACTTCTAGAGTTACCAAGATATTATTTTTCTTAATAAAACTTTTTACTATAAATTTTTTTAAACTTATTTTATGGTTGGTTGCTAGCATAATAATTTTAATTTTTGTCGTATTCAATTTTGATGTGAAAATCTTCAGTTCTTAGATGATATATGATAGTTCCTTAGTGACAGCAAAACAATATTTTCAAATCTTAAATTCTTAAACTAATCTATTATTTTTGGTTTGCATATAGATTCTCTTGCCTAACTTCATTTTTGTTGTTGGTTTGAGAATAAGAAAAATCCATACAAAATCTCTAAATACACTCATATAAAGATATATATACAAATTTTATTATATACAAATAAACAATAATCTCTCTCCTCCTCCCTCCCCATATATATATATATATATATATATATATATATATATATATATATATCTCAACCAACTCTCTTCCTCCTCTATTTCTTCTTTTCCCCGACGACGCCTCCATCCCTCGTCGCCACCGAACAACCCCGACTCCCCCTCCTCTCACCCCATCACCATCGCCCTCTTCTCCACCCTCGCAGCCACCTTCCCTCACGTGCAAGCACCTCACCGTCGAACACCTGCTCCCATCTCCCCTCGCGGTAAATCAACCCCTCTCGACGACCCCATCACCCAACCACCACCGTCCCCGTCTCCTTCGCACCACCATCCCGCCTCCACACAACCGCGAGCGACCATCATCGCCCCAGCCACCTGCGCCAGCCCTCGCAACCGAACCCATCAACTCACCCCCGTAGCACCGCTCCTTCCCTCTTCTCCGCCGATGACTCTCATCACCATCGTCTGCACCCTCACCTCGCACCCCCTCATCGCTTCTGACCATCATCTCCGACACCCTCATCTCCAAAACCCGACACCCCCATCCTCGACCACGACAACGTCACCACTGCCGTAGCAACCCGCAACCACCATCAAGCCAAGACCCCAACTCTCGTCGCTGACGGTCTCGTCATTAGACTAGATTCTAGCCGGGTCCAAATGCCACTAGAAATTAAAACCGCGATTGTCAGTTGCGTCGTATATTGCGATTGTCGTTCTTCCGTCACCAAGACAATATTCTTGCTTCACTTTTGGTCGATGCAACATCGGCAACCCTCGTGTGTGTGTGTGTGTGTTCTGCACTGTTAAAATAAAAAGAAAAGTATTAGTATTCAATTATTTCGTATTGTCAGAAAAATATAGATTTTTATGCAATAAAGTGATAAAAAGAAAAATTAGCAAGTGTGGATCAAAAATGAAATGTATTTTAAATACAAATAAAGTTCGGAATTGTTAACCTATCTCATATAAGCATTTTATTAGCTAGCATGTAATTATTTTATATACATATTAAGGCTAACAGTAAAGACAACATTTGAGACTTGTGCTAGCTTGTGCATCGCTTTCATGCGATTACTGTTACCAGATTAAGATTATATTTGACATGTCATTCATTACTCTAGCCCATTTTATTTAAGAACGAGATCTCTAGTTAGGATGATGAACTACATGCCATGCTACACTGCTATTTACCAGTTCCATTTCTATACAATTAGCATATCACAAGTTCATGTCTTTTCAGCATTCTTAATTAGTGATTATCATAATATATACCAATACACGGGGTGTGGGGTAGTTTGAGTGTGTATTCGTACAACAGGATCTCAGGAGTCTCATGACGGCAACTCGTACCGTGCTATATCGGTCGCATGTTATTACAGCTCGCACCGGGCTACGTCGGTCGCATGTTATTACAGCTCGCACCGGGCTACATCGGTCGCATGTTATTACAGCTCATACCGAGCTACATCAGTCGCATGTTCATCCTATAGTTGGGCCCGTGTTTCCTAGCCCCTGAGGCCCTACCCTTAGGTTAGGAATACTCCTGCAGAGGTTGACGCACCCACGCAAACTCATGATAGGATAGATTATCTTTCAGCGACATATTTACATAAATGTTTCATAGTTTTAATATATATACATATATCCATTTTCTTCTTGCACCCGGGCTTCACTACACTCATACATTCATGTTATCATACCACGCACACACCTTATACGTTGAGTACTTGCTGGGATGTTCTGACATCCCTGAGATTTGCCATCTCAGGTTTAGAGGCGGATTTTTCAGACTGGGCATCGGAGCGCCTATCGAGACCTTGTCAAAGATCGGTAGTCGCAGGTTTATTTCTTTAGTATTTAGCATGTGCGTCCTTGTGGGACATTAGGTCTTCTGTATCTCTTTTGGATCTTGCTTTATTTTGAACCTATTGTATTGGATCTTTATTTGCATTCAGTAACTAGTAAATCTACTTTTAGTATTCCTTACGGTTCCTTGCAGCATGACTATCAGTATTATCTCTTTTGTTATTGGATTTTATCTTTGATAGGTTTAGCTAGACAGCCTTTATGTGGCTGTGGAAAGATATTTCCTTACTATAGGTAGCACAACTGGCCTTCATTGCTCTCCGTATTCCGTAATTTTGGGAAGCGGGGTGTGACACCTCATTTGTCCCGAGAGGACTTAGAATTTGGTTTTTGGGTCGGCATTAGCACCGCTAACAGTGAAGCGTAGTGCCAGAAACGACTCATCATTTGCCTTTGGGAAAACTTGGAATTTGAGTTTTGGCTCGGCATCAGCACCGCTAACACTGAAGCAATACCAGGAGCGACTCATCATTTGCCTTAGGAAGACTTGGGGTTTGGGTCGGCATCAGCACCGCTAATGCTGAAACGTAATGCTAGGAGTGACTCGTCATTTGCCATTGCCCGTTGGAGAGCGATGGCTTAGGAGATAGGTTTAGATCCCTATCACCTAAGGCTTTTCAATTTTATGAGTCGTAAGTCGTAAAAGCATTTTCTCCCTACGAGTTGAGAGGATCTCGCTGTGTATTTTCTCCTAAGAATCGTGGGGATTCCTAAGTGTGTTGCTCTTTTGTGAGTCGTAAGGATCTCAGTCAGGGATTTTCTCCTCGCAAGGTCAAAAGGACTTTGTGAGTGTATTTTATCTCTTTTCATGAGTTTTCGCCTTTTCAGGTTTTCACAAACTCGCCGGCAGTCCTACTATTTTTACTTACGGAACCCTTTCGGGTTTTCATCTATGCCCATTTTGCTTGTAGACATACATTTTTTCCTCTTTTTTTATGCTTCATCGCCGGTAAGACTTCAGATGTAATCTCATCGGTAGGGCTTGGGGAGATGGGGTCATTTGGGCCCGTGGATTGTATACGGTTTTACAGGATGTATGATTTAGACCGTAGAGCCGGTGTGCTCAATTTGCCTGCGACTTGGATCATTCACGCATAGTATTTCTTGAGATATCAGTCATTGATGGGTGGCATGAGCCTTTCTCCCTCGGCATTTATCAGCTGGTGGGATCCTATATCAAACACTTTCTCGATGACGTATGGTCCTTCTCCGTTTTGCTCGAATTTTCTCTTGGCATGTCGATTGGGGATGATCGGTCTTTTGAGCACCAACACAAATTCGTCTTTCTTGAAAGCACGGAGACGGGTCATCTTGTCATAGGTCCGTGACATTTGGGCTCGGCATAGCTCCAGATTTTGTTGTACTGCGAACCTATTTTCTTTGAGAGCGTCGAGCTCTTCGAGCAGAAAGAGGATGTTTTCCTCCTCTGTCAAATCATATCGGACAGCCATCCTTAGGCTTAGAATTTCGATTTCAAGTCAGGAGGATCGCCTCCACTCGGAAGAGTAGTGAGTATGGAGTGAACTGAGTTAGAGTGCGGTGCGTGGTACAATATACCCACAACGCCTCATGGAGCTTGAGATTCCAGTCTCTTTTGTTGGTTGAAACATTTTTTCTCAGAAGCTTACATAGAGTTTTATTGAAGGTTTCGGCTAGCCTATTAGTTCTTGGATTATGGATGGAGGAATATCTCCAGCTTATCTTGTGCTGTGTAACGAACCTTGAGACTTTGAAGCTCATGAAAGAAGGCCCGTTGTAAAAAATGATTCTTCTTGGTGTACCGAAACAATATAGAATACTATGCCGGAAGAATGCTAAAATATTTTCTGTCTTGATTTCTTTTAGCGATACAGCTTCAGCCCTGGAGAAGTAGTCAGTCGCGGCCAATATGAACCGGTGGCCTTTGGATGACCGAGGATCAATCGGGCCAACTATATCGGTGCCCCAGACTTCGAAGGACCGTGACACCATCGTAAGATGCAACGGATTGAGGTGCTTGTGAATGAAGTCACTATGAATTTGGCAGAGGTGACACTTCTTGCATGCTCTTCGCAATCCCTTATCATGGTAGGCCAGTAATATCCAAACCATTTGATTTGAAGCCGCATTTTAGGGCCGGACTGGTGAGTCGCGCAGACGCCCGAGTGAACTTCTTTCATGACTTTTTGGGTTTCGGCCAATGACACACCTGAGCTAGAGTTGGTCATATGATCTGCGGTATAGCATATTATTTGCAAATACGTATCGGAGAGCTCTCTTCTTCAGCCAAACCCTCGCAGATTTTTCTTCAAGCAGCTTGTCATATCGGAGGTACTCTATGAATGGCTCTATCCAATCGGGCTCGTCTTGAATGATCGGAGCTTCTTCGGCAGGATTGTTCTCTTGTTCAATACTTTCTTCTTCACGCAAAGAGACTAGAGGCAGAATTTGCTGGTTTCTGACTGTTATCAGAATTCTATCCATATCGGGATCAGCCAGCTCCTTGGTTAAACGAGCGAGTAAGTCGGCTTTTCTGTTCAATACCCTAAGAACTCTCGTTAGTTCAATATGGGTGAACAGTTTCATGAGCTCAACCATCCGGCTTCTGTACTGAGCTAACTCGGGTTTGTATATCTTATAATCGCCGCTTACTTGGTTGACAACAAGCTGGAAATCACCGTAGATCTGTAGCCAAAAGATTTCCATTTCTATGGCGAGCTTTAGACCAGCTATCAGAGCTTCGTACTCAGCCCCGTTGTTTGTGCGAGACTCGGTGAGAGCAAAAGAACGTCGTAGGGTTCCCATCGATGGCGTGATGAACACCAATCCCATCCCTGCTTTTATCTGCGGGATGCTTGATTTGCTGGAGCTCCTTATTGATGAGGCTCCATCGAAGTAGAGCTCCCATCATGGTTCGTTATCTTTGAGATGCAGCACATGTTCGTCAGGTAGCTCACAATTGAGAGGCGACCCTACAAATTTGGGACGAGTAGGAAGGAAGTCGGCGAGGGCTTGCCCTTTCACTGCTTTCTGAGGAGTATAGACTATGTCGAACTCTAGCAACATAACAGCCCATCTTGCCATTCTGCCGGCTAGGCTTGCCTTGGTCATTAAGTATTTAAGCGAGTCGACCTTGGAGATCAGCACAACCCAATGAGCGAGCAGATAGTGCATCAACTTCTTTACAATGAATATCAGAGCCAGGCATTGCTTTTCGATTGGGGAATAGCTGTGTTCCGCCCTGACTAAAGTTGGACTGAGGTAGTAGAAGGCATTTTCTTTTCCCTTCTCATAGTTCTGGTCAACGAGCGTGCCAAGTGACCCATCTAGTGCAGCAATGTAGATGATCAGCGGTTTGTTCGGAATGGGAGCAGCAAGCACTGAGGGTGCAGCAGATACTGTTTGATACTTTCGAATGCATCTTGACATTCAGCATCCAGACAAATGAAGCTCCTTTCTTCATGAGCTTTGAGAAGAGCCAACATCTCCCCAATAAATTCGAGATAAACCTTCGTATATAAGCAAGCTTGCCTTGAAAGGATCTCAGTTGCGTCAGATTCTTCGGAGGAGGCATCTCCATGATGGCCTTTATCTTTGACGGGTCAACTTCGATCCCCCGATGTCGGACTACGAGGCCCAAGAATTTTCCCGACGATACGCCAAAAGCGCACTTCAGAGGATTCATCTTTAAATCGCATTCTCTCAGTCTGGTCAAAACGGTTCTGAGGTCTTGGATATGATCGGCCTTGGCTTTAGTCTTGACGACTAAATCATCAACATAACATTCGACGACTTTATGGATTAAGTAGTCAAAGATCTTGGTCATTGCCCTTTGATATGTGGCACCTACGTTCTTCAGTCCAAACGGCATCACTTTGTAACAGTATATGCCGATCGGGATTCGGAATGCTGTGTGTTTCTCATCTTCGGACGACATCTTGATCTGATTATATCCAGACGAGCCATCCATGAAGGTGGACAGCTTGTAATTTGAGGTATCGTCGACTATCATTTCCATGACCGGAAGCGGGAAATCGTCTTTAGGGCATGCCTTATTGAAATCCCTGAAATTGACGCAAACTCGGATCAGCCCATTTTTCTTCTTCACTAGGACGATGCATGTGATTCAGTCCGCATATTTCTCTTCTCTAATGAAGCCAGCATCGATAAGTTTCTTAGTTTCCTCAATGACCTTTTCTTATAGCTCCATTCTCATTCTTCGAGGAGCTTGTCTGACTGGCTTGGCATCAGGAGATATAGCCAGCATATGCATGGCCAGTTCAGAAGAAAGGCCAGGCAGTTCTTTGTACGTCCACATGAAGCAGTCGACGAACTCATGTAGCAGGGCAATTATTTGTTCTTTCATTTCCTCTGACAAGAGTGAGATGATGTAGGTCGGCCTTGGATTATCGGGCATTCCTAAATCAATCTCGGTTAGCTCATCGAAGGTTTGCTTGTCCGCCATTTTCGAGCTCTCGAGGGGCTTCTTTTGGCTCGGCTAGCTCGTCGTCATCATTTGATCTTTCGCTGGCTTCCCCAACATGGATCATGTAGCATGCTCTGACATCAGGTTAAATGAAATCTATGCCCCGTCTATCTGGAATTTTTCTATCGATAAGTGATCGGACCTGAGACAGATGCCATAGCCTTTCATAAAACTTCGCTTCGGAGTCCGTTTCATATAGCCGACACCTGCACTTTTTAAAATATTTCCGCATCTCAGGCGCATAATACCGGGGTTTAGGACGGCTCTTATGCCTCTTTCATATGGAAAGCACGTGACAGACAAATAGTCCGGGTGCACGACAGGATTTGACCCATAAAACAGGATACCCTTCTGTCCACTCTTTCTTCCGGAAACGTAGAAGGTTTTCAGCTGGTCCACGGTGGAGACTGACAATACGCTTTTTGCACATTCGCTCCAGCACCCTTATGATGGCTAAACATCCTTCTATAATTTCGAAGGTTTCTCTTAACTTCGTTTTTTGCATGAGATCCCAATCTGCACAGCCGTTGCAAGACGGGTAATCTTCCTCTGATTCTTCAATGTCGCTGTTTAAACGAGGGCGAATTTTGCTGCCGGATGGGCCTTCAATATTAGTCTCGTCTGTATCGCTACCGAAATGGCGAGTTTTTCAGAAGGAAAGACTTCCAGCGTCGGACTTATCAGTGTCACTGCCGAAACACGGACGCACCTGGGGTTTTTTGCTTTTGAAAGTGACAGCAGGCTCAGATTTGCCTGAGTTTTGGGGCTATTCTGTCCTCGGTCAATTGTGGCTTGGCATTTTGGGGGTTCACAAAGTACCGGGAATCTTCATATTGGACTTCATGCATACCGAACGGCTATATGTCTCCGTTAATGCGTCTTTCTTCGCCATTTTTAGTATACTTCATGCATTGATGGAGAGTTGACGGAACGATACCGTAATCGGGGAGCTACGGTCCTCCCAGGAGAATATTATAAGACGTGTCGACGTCGATCATGTATATTTTAGCTTCGATTTGCAAATCTCCAAATTTAATTGGCAGAGCTATGGACCCCAGAACTTACTGGCAGTTTTGATTGAAGCCTTGAATGACAATCCTTACCCTTGACAGGTGTCGGACGTCCATTGACAAACTCTTTAGAGTCCGCAAGTTCATGATGTTCACTGAAGACCCTGGATCAATCAATATGCGATTAATCCAATCTCTGTCGCTGTACCCGGTCACGTAAAGTAGCCGGTTATGCTCAGCCGTTCTCAGTAACAGGTCTTCATCTTTAAATGTGACTGCGGCTGTATGCAGAGTGTACTGGGCCTCTTTCATATTAATTTCCGCGAAACGTACCTGATACCGCTCGGGGTTTTGCGGGGCATGAATGAGAATATCTTTGGGCTCCTTGGATAGGACCAGAGCATCATAGATGCTTAAGAGAGACGGAAGCTTTCAGAGATGAGCCAAGCATTATAGTCCACTGGGGAAGGACTTGAGTCTTCATGAGCAAGCTATCCACCATCTTCTTCATTAGCGACTTATTTTTCCTTCCTTTTGGGGACGTTATCTTGATTTGGCGGTAGAGCCTTACCGTTTCTGAGCTGGATTTGGTTGGTCTTCGTGGCGAGCTTCTCGTCCTCTTCATGAAAACAAAGTTCTTCCTCAGTCATTACCAAGATGGATAACGTAGCAGGTCACGACAAGGACCTCCTCATTTGAGTCTTCTTCTAAAATCTCAGCTGCTTCTATGGGGAAGAACCATTCAATTGAATTAGAGTTATTTTCTTTTGCTCGTAGTTTTCGAGGAAATCGATATATTTTTGAATGGTCGATCTTCCCGCCCCGCCGACTCCATTTCGCTTCGAGCCGCATTTTTCCTTTTCTTCTTCTTTACCCTTTTGGATTTTGTACCCGATTGAGCCGAATTGGTAGCTGGAACGGTGGGCTCGTTCTGCCCCTCCCATTCTATTCTGAGCTCTTTCTGAAATAGCTTTAACATCTTCTTCGTCTTATTAGATATGTGCATACTCCACGGAGACTGCGGTGAGTCGGATTCATTTCTCGGGCCAGCGGATTCAGCCGTCTGCTTCCAGATGGTTTCGGCTTCTATCTGTATAAAATTGATGATTGCAGCTTGATTGTTCACCGACACACTTTTGAACAGCTCGATCTCTCCTGTCTTGTATTTCTTTTCGACCCGGTCTTTGAAAATATAGCAATTCTTGATCGCATGGCTCACTGCTCTGTGGTACGGGCAATATAGTGGATTATCGGTCATTTTTGCTTCGTGGGGTCTCTTCGACTCTAACAATTATAGACCGTTGTTCATGGCATCCTTGAATATCTTGCGGACTTTGTAACGACCGTGTTTTCTAACACCTAATAAAATATATTTGAATTTCTACTATCAAATAATTATTTACGTGTTTCGTTAATAGAAGAATAATTTTTAAAGTAATGTTAATAATTTTCAAAGCATTGAAAATGATTAAAGGAATTTTCTAAAAATCTATTTATTGTTTTTATAGGCTTAAAATGTTTTATAATACCTTAAAATAATCTGCATATTTTTAGTATCGATTAAAATAATTAATTCGTAATTAACTAGATTTTAATAACTAGCTAAATCATAGGAATGGATATATTATTTAGTTTTAGCCCAAAATTATTTTTATACTAAAGATAACAATAAAATATATTTTCTGAAATTTTTCCAAAGATTTCCCATATTTTTAACTATTTTTTTAAAAAAAATTTAAAACCAAATTCAAATTTTTAAATGATAAACAATTTATTATTTTTAATTTTAAAAAAAATAATAATATAAAACCCTTTTACCTGGACCGTTGGATGCAAGATCCAACGGCCCAGACCTTCTGTTGGCGCCCACGTGGTGGGGACCACGCGAAAACGCGTGATCCCCACACACGCGGGCACGTGGCGCAGAGGCGGCGGCTCGTGAGCCGTTGGATGCGAATCCAACGGCCACGAAGCAGAGGTGGCGGCGGCTAATCACGAGGAATCATTGGCAATCATTGGGCAGCGCGGATTTTGGGGGATTTTAACTAAAATTTTGGATTTTATGGTTGGTAATAAAACCCTATAAATAGGCACTTCAAATATTGATTTCTCACACCTCAGAACTCCAAAAAATTCTGAAAAAGTTACTCACGCCTTCGTATCGACGACGCCGACGCTACGGCTCCACCCAACCACCAAGGAAAAATCTAAGCGCGGAACTATTGAGGATTTTGTACACGCCTACGTTTTCAACCCTTCAGCATCCGACTCAAACCAAAGGTAGGATCCACCTCTCTCCACTCATCTGTCGCCTTCTTCTTTTTTCAATAACCTTAATTCCAACTTCTAATCATCAACCCCATATTAAAATGATATTACAATATTCTTGCATGCCTATTCTTTTGTACCTCTTAATGATGATAATCTTAACCCATGATTAAAATGGTTTCCTTAATCACTCCTATATGCCAAAAAATATTGCACCCTCATACAACATAAAATGTGTCAGGCTTAATGTTATAACCTATGAGTATTAATTCACCCCGTACATACCCACACTCACCCATGCTACTTTTGTGATCTCGAAATAGGTTACTTCCACAAAATACCCTCGTTTTGTTAAAAGGTTATAATTGTTTAAAATATCCACATGAGATAAAATATTTGGAATAATTATTTTAGATACGATATAAATATATATTTTTACTTACACATTTTCATCAACCACTGTATTATTGCTAAATTCCTTCACCTTTTGAAAGGAGATAATACTAAATTTAAATAACGGAATATGGTTTTTCCAACTTAGCCCTTTCACTCGAAAGGATATTTTTTCTTCTTAGAATGTTAACTAAAATTTAATGAGTTACCCTAATTGGGGAATGTTTTACCTGAATCACACCGTGGTTACTAGACAATCGTCCTTGAAAAGGACACAAATCCTGCAGCCCATGTGCAGCGGTTGTCAGCGCGGAGTCATTCTTGTAGAATAGTACCTCTAATAGATTACCCTAATAATAGGGTAATGTTTTACGCGAGTACCTCGTGGTTGATAGGCAATCGTCTCTGAAAAGGATATAAATCCTGCCGTCCATGTGCAGCGGTTGCCAACACGAACGTATTTTCTAAAACGTTATCTCAAACTTAAAACACTATAATTTCATAAAATTATTATTTACAATAAAATACCCCAATCCATCCTAAAAAGAGATAATTTCATTTAAATGTCTTGACCTTTACTAAAAGGCTATTTCCAACAAGACCATAATCCCTTATAAATGATATTTTCCAAAAGGATATCTAAAACCTTATTAAAAGATAATTTTCAAATAAATACCATAACCTTTTTTCGAAAGGATATTTTTCAGTAAAACATTATAGTTTTCCAAAATGATAAATATTCCAAACATCATGGTTTTCTTAGAAGCAATAAATATAATTAAACACTATTATCCTTTTTTTTTACTAAGTGTTCTATAAAATGACACGAAGTACCTTACAAACTTAAGAAGATAACAATATAGTTGTGGAAGGCCATATTAAATGAGATCAACTTCTTGATTACAAGTCTATGACATATACAACACCTGATACGGTTAGGGTTAGAATGCGTGGACCTAGGTATGGAATATTTATATATGAAGATCCCTGCAAGCAGAGTGACCAGTCCAATGTGTGGACGACTACTAACCCGATATTCGGGCGAATACTAACCCTATTTAAGGGCGAATGATCCAAAATGTGGATGACATACAATGTAGAAATTCCATGCCTAGAGGTATACGCACCAACTCTAATTCGTCAAAATCTTAATACTGAACCAGGAGGATGGGTAGTTTGATTAGGCAAGGAGATTCGGAACTCGGATTCCCCTACTACTCGATCATGATCCTGGGAAGTGAAACGGTACATTTCACTTCCCCAGTTGTTGTTCCGTGGCCACAACGGAATAATCGCAAGTATCCGGACTCTCGTTTGACAAACTAAAACGTTTACAATACCTATTGATGCTCAACACTAAACTCACATCATGTGCTATACCCACCTGTTATCTTATCTACCTTTCTTTATGAGACACGAGTTATTCAGTATCTTGGATATGAATATTTTACCAGTTTAGACTTGTTGTTTATTATGGAACTGAAGGGTGGTAATACCTGTGCACTTGAGTGATATTCACGCTAGACAAAGCTCCATCGTAGTCATGGGACACCTTTCGGGGATGTTCACGCTACCGCATTGATTGCCACCCCAGGCACGAGCACCAGCTCATACATGCTTCCAGCTGGTCATGGGATACCTCAAGGATACGAGTATGTTCACCCGTCAATTCCATCCATACACACCTTGTTTAACCTAGTCTAACTCTTAAGACTGAATATCCGTTGACTTGACTTGAACTTTTACAAAACATATACCTCACGCAACCTACTCATATTCACATGTAACCCTGTCAACATATCTAATTTGTATATAACCTCATACCTTTCTACCCATGTACATCACATTCATTATATTTATATATGCATGTTCGTTTCTATACCTACTTCCTTATGAGGCAATCCTACCCGAGTATAACTCGCTGACGGACCTTCCTTTTCTTCATCTATCTTTGGAATGTCCGTCAGATAAGAATGAGTATTATGGTGAGGATCAAGGTGTGAATCCAGCTTATGAAGATTATGCAGACCGGACGATGGAAGATTAGCTAGATTTAATTTTTTTGTTGCCCACATGTTTAGGGCTTTCGTTGCTCCTTTGATGTAATTAAACTACTTAGTTTATTTTACTCTTTTTTGGGGATGTAATAAAGTTTGGTTAATGGAAATATATGCCTTTCGCTTTTATTATTTTGATTTTGGTACACATCCTGCATGTTAGATATTCATACGCTTAACGTAACTGTATTGAATAAACCACCTTCAGTACAGTTAGGTTGCGGACTTTGCCACGTCATCTTTCACCTTCTTTTGGGAAGCGGGGCGTGACAGACTTCGTCTCTTCTGAAAGAGTAAACTTTGTTCTTTTTCTTCTCTAGGGAAGGCCCTTCTCCTTCTAGCACTGGCTTTTAGGACCAGTCCGTTTTTTGTCCTCCCGCCTTTCGCTTGTCTTCATTGTCAGACGCATTGAAGGTGTTGGTATTATTGGAATTCCAGTTTTTACGGTTGTCGTCCTTTCGGTTCTTTCAAGGCTTGTCACTTTGAGAGTCCGGAGCAGACTCTTACTTCGAGCGTTCCAACATTTGAACTCTTTTGATTAGCTCTTGAAACGTCTTGAAGCCTGCTGTACATAAGAATGGGACCATCCAATTGCCGAAGTTCCCAATGAGCTGTTCCAGCAGCGGTTCGCACTTGACCGTGAGATTACGCCATCGGGCGATAAAGTCCGTATTGCTTTCATTCTTCCCCGGCTTGGTCCTCACAAGGTCAGCAATGGAGATCTTATCACTGACACTCATGAATCTTTGCCAAAACAGAGACTCCATTTGGGCAAAAGTAGTAACGGGCCCGTCTGGTATGCTCGCGTACCAGTCGAAAGCGACACCGGTCAGGCTGTTGACAAACTGACGAAGAAAGAGTGCATCATTGCCCCCTGTATTTCTGCACGACACTTTAAAGTGGGCGACGTGCTGATTTGCGTTTCACATCCCGTCAAATCTTCCGAATTTAGGAATGACGTAGCCGCTGGGGAACTCGATCAGATAGTACTGTGCGGGATATGGCCGCCCATTACTGCCAATTTCTTTCTGAGCTTCAGCTTCGGTCACCAATATCTTAACCTTGCTGATGACCAAATCCATTATCCGATCTTGTGTTAGCGGGATAGTGCCATTCGGGGCTAAGGCGTCCCTAGAAGTGGAATATGGCCGGCTTTCGTGCGGCTCGCCTAAACTTGGACCCAAGGAGACAGGTACTGATTGCTTCGGGTTATTATCACCGGGCTCATGAGTAGAGACTTGCACTTAGTGGGAGGACGCCCGAGCAACTTGAGCCGTGAGCTGCATCACGACGTTCGTCAGGTCATCAATTTTTGAATAAAGTTTGGCCATCTCTTTATCTTTGCTCCTGAACTGTTTTCGGAGCTCTTGAGGCAGCTCTTGCTCTGCGGTCCTAGGGCAGAAGGTCGGCTCTTCCTCGCTATCAGAGCTTGACTCCACATGGACTGAGGGATTTTTCTACCTATCGGCCTCATCAAGAGAGTTTTCATCGTCATGCAGAGGTTGATCTTAGGGAGTGGCGGCCATATTCAAGCCACATTGGGCTTGGGATGTGGTGGCCCCATCATTCCTTTTGTTGCGCAGGTTGTCGCTAGGACGCGTGCCTGCCATGTAGACCGTGTGGATAACATATACGGACGTCTTTTCATCATTGGCAGCTGATTTCACGGACCACTGTCGTAGCCCTTCTGTTTCGGTAACGGACAATCGATTGAAGAAGGCTGGCCTGACCGGGTCCTTGAGTGGTACTGGTGCTTCTTTTCTGGTTTTGTCCCGCTGCCTTCGCGCCGTACAGAACGCCTGATAGACTCTTGAAAAGACGGTGTCATGCTTTTTATGTTGGGGCCGGGACACGTCTCTTTGGAGCATTATTCGGATTGTTGTCTTCTTGATTTCGGCGGTCATGGCGTTTTTCTGAACCCACTTCAGAGGTTCGAAAGAGTTGCTGACTTTTACGGCCGACTCAACTGTCGTCGCGGGGTAACCATGTTCTTAGAATCTCACGAAATTCTACTTAGCCGGAATCCTAACCCTCTTGTTGGCTCTATATCTGAGCCACTTCTGTCTCACCTTTTCTGTTTTGAGCACTTGGTAGGATTCGGTTCTTCGGAAAGCCGCCGTAGACCGAACGATGGAGAGCTTTGGAGATACGCCTGATTGTGCACCTGTTAAAGTCGTCGCCTGAGCTCGTCCGCGACGTTTGATGATGCCCTTTGTTCCGGCAGTCTTGCCTCCAGCTGGAGCACCAGAAAGTCGTTCGGGCACCGTCTTAAATTTGGGTTGTGGTGCCTTAGCGATCACAACGTTCGGCATCTTGCCTCTTGAGACCGGCTTGGCCACCTGATTTGCCGGGATTTCTGCCAAATGAGCGCTTCCGACAGGGTAGATGATGACGGAACCAAATTGGCGGGACGGTTCCTCCCACTGCCGACTGAGGCTTGCGAAGAGAACCACACGAGCATTGATATTGACCACGTACGGGATCAGGGTCGCGTCGGAAACTGAATTCATCTTAGAAGACATCGTCGTTGAAAGTTGATTGCTGCACGAAAAAGCATTATTTCAGTACAAACATCGGTATATATGTTAAATGAGTTCGCATGAACGCTTGACCCGAGATATGGGAGGAGAGAAAGATCCCACCAGGCATGCCAGAATCTGTAGAGTGTTTTTCGTCACCCTATTGAGATAGAAAATACGCGTCGCTTGTCAGGCGTATTACAGATTCCTTCTGCCTGGATAGGCCGGGGTTTATTGATTGTAGGGATCCGAATCTCCGGCAGTCGCGGACTAAAATGCCGTTAATTACCCCTTGCTTTTGGAGCGAGATAATCTCTGATTGACGGGTAAAACTAGTCATGCAAACTCAATGTGCAGTGTGCGTATATTGTGTTTTGGACGTATCGGGGACCTCACAGAATTTACGGGGTGCCACTAACCGAAGAGCGGGCTGGGGTTCAAAAGGGCTAGCAGCCCCTTTGCGAGGTACGGGACATCACGCCGTTAGAAATTTTTTCTAACGGGGGAAGTGTTTTGAGTGTGGAGCGTGTGAGAAAAAGAGAGGTGAGGAGCGTCCTTAAAACGCATAAGACAACACGTAACCGCTGGGCGCCGGCGGATCACGTGCATGGCGCGTGGGTGCTGGACGCCAACGGATCGTATGCCAAGCGTGTGGGCGCGGGCGCCAACGGGTCACGTGCGTGGAGCGCGTGGCCGCTGGGCGCTAACGGGTCACGTGCTCTGCGCGTGGGCTCTGGACGCCAGCGGGTCACGTGCTAGGATCTGGGCGCCAGCGGAACGCGTAAGCGGCACGTGGCCGCTGGGCATCAGCGGGTCACGTGCACGGCACGCGACCGCTAGAAACACCAGCGGAAGAAAGGGCTAAAGCCCTTGGGCTTGGAGTTGAACTCCCGAACAGGAATTGGGTGTAAATTTGGAGTTAAACTCCCAAAAAAATTGGATTTGGAGTTAAACTCCTAAAAGATCTGGATTTGGAGTTAAACTCCTTTGAGAATTTGGATTTTTGAGTTGAACTCATCAAAGATCTTCGGAAATGATCAATGGGGACCCCTTTCTTCTCCCTTGAGCCTTGGATCCTCCCAAAGTGGGATTTTTGGAGGTGGGTCTTCCTCCTCCTCCTCTCTTTTTGCTGGATCTTGGGGAAAAAGAGAGGTGATATTAAAAAATCTCCCTTTTAGGGATTTGATGGAAGATTTGAAGTCCCCTTCGAGGGTTTTATGGTGAACCTTTATTTAGTTTTGAAAAAAAAAGGGCTAAGCTCTTGATTTAATTGGAAATGAAGAGGAAAAGAAAACTTGAGAAAGAGAAGATGGAGACACAAACCCTAGAATTTTTAAGAGAATAAAAGTTGTTCTTAATTTTCTCATCATGTTTGCCTTTATAGGCTATACACTTTACATATAGCCCCTTGGGCTTTTCCAAATGGCACTTGTGCCTCTTCATGCCTCATGTGCTTATTCATTTTTTTCACATAAGCCATGGAGTTTACAAATTTTTGGCTTTTTGCCTATTTTCCATGCATTTAATTCTTAAAAAATGTATTTAAACTAATTTATTGCCTTCTTTTTGGCATGGAGCCGGCCCTTTCCACGCTCGGACTTGACTTAGGCTCGGGCTTGCTTGCTTGGGCTCGGGCCCGTTTGGCTGGAGGTTAACTGACTTTGACTTAGTCAACCGGGATGTAATTTTTTACCCCAACACAATTTTTGCAATAGCCCACGACTTCAATTTGCAAATAAGATCTTTTTCCAGAAACATATCTCCAACACTTACTCAATCTTCTCTTGCTACACCCGCTTCCAAATAAGGCTTATCGTTTACTTCTGCCACAGCTAGATCTACCCAACTATCATCTTCCGACGGATCGGTGCCGGATCTTCTAGTTCGACAAAATTATTATTCGCAACCATGTCATCAATCAATGCAATATCACGAATTACGTTCAATCCAAAAGCATAAACTATACTATCCTGACCTTGATGAGCTTCATCAGCTTGATCATTATCACCGTCATCCGTATCATTACTATCATAAACATTATCAGCATCAACATAAGGCTCAGATGCAACAATAGATGATTCAGGTCGGTATATTGTGGATGTGTCATGTTGAAAGAGCAGAATGATGTGGATGGACAAGCTTAGAATGCGCTTACTTGAACTGTGTTGAAATGATGCGGACGGAAAAGCTTGGAATCCAGGGGTTTGGGAAAATCTGCATTTAGTATATAAAATTTATTAGCATTTTGGTATTATGAAGAAAATAAATATAATCATCAATTTTAACAAATTTACCCTTGGAATGCATTTTTTGTTTCACAAGGGTATGTTGTGTTTGGTAAACCCTGTTCTTCATGTGTGCATAACACTACAGCATGGGTTTGGGAAAGTCTGCATTTAATATATAAAATGTATTAGCATTCTGGTATTACAAAGAAAATAAATCTAAACACTAATTTTTACAAGTTCACCAATGAGTTTGAAGATGTGCATAATCATGTGTATAGTCGTATCCACTGAGATTGAAGGTATCATCGTTAACCACGCGACCGTATCCCCAGGAACAACATCCAGTGTTACCATCAAAATAGTTCGTCGAATCTACATCCGATACTTGCAACTGTTCCTTCTCAACTAAAATTTCAAAAGAATGCCCAATGTTTTTCAAACCAAATTCTATCATCATAGATGTTTCTGTTGGATATAGCGCCATCAAGGCGATTATTGTAATTGCAGGTAAGCGATTATGATAATTGAAGGAAAACCTATACAGGTAAAACAGTTTTACTCGAAATGATAGTATGCTATCTGGTTTGTCTTTATTATTGATGTGTATAGGTTTTACTTGTTATTACGTATAGCTAATACATAATGATAAAGTCCGTAGGACTCTTGCTTGACTACCAGCATTATGATGGCGAACATATATATGAGAGTTGGGTAGTCCATAAGCACATTCTTAAATGTCCCTTATCGTGGGAGTATCGAAACTGAGCATCGATATTCCAGAGTAGACTAGTGTATGGGTTTCGAGACCCCGGCGAGGGGCGGTGGCCGGTCTCACAGGCCATTGGTGTTGTGTCACCTAAGATAGTATACATGCGCTCACTGGAGGTGAGTACACTGGACGGACTCGCCGAGAACTTCTAGATGGTATTATATTTATCGTCAGATGGAAGTTCTCTAGTGGCATGAGTACATGTTAGTTTTTTGACCTGAGATCGTCATTTGTTCCGTGTAAATTCCCACTGTACTTAGATTACTACCCAAACACGGCTCAAAAGAAGCAGTGCAAACAGATTTTAATTGGGTACAGTCCAAAGCCACATGTAGGCAGTGAGCGATTGTCAGGGATTCGTCTCTCCTGGCATTAGGAGTCGATGTCGTGCTGTGTTTGGTTGGCCATCACCCTAAATCCGTGGCCACGGTGGATGAGTTTTGCTGATATGAGTTCAGTAGTTTCTTGGTTGGTGATGAGCTTGACTCCGACATGCCTTATTGGGTTATTAGGAGTCTAACGTTTTCCACCCCTTAGATCCGGTATGTGATACTCTTAAGACGAAGAGACCAGACTGTATGTAGATTGTCACATTTAGGCTCAATAGGGTATGGACGGACTTGATTCTCAACCTCCCTTTCGGCATATATCTAAGTAGCCGTTACGTACAACTAGTGCCGCTGACGTGCTTGTGGTTATGGATTTATCCAGTAATCACGGGCAGCGTATTGTCGAGTTTTTAGAGTCTCACACAGAGGGTTTTTCCCGGATCAGGCGATATGATGTAAATGACGTATATTGGTACATACAGGTGTCCGGTTAAATGTGTACAGACTACACGGACTTTAATCAGACGCTTGATAATACTAGCGACTTAGAATTAAGCGTAAATCAAGTTTTGATTTAATAATTTATATATATTTAATATATGTATTCTAGTATTATCGTTCACTATTAATTTCTCACTCTTGGCTATTCATATTTTTATACGAATCGCGTATATGTATTTCAATACGTATACCGGGTTGTATTCCGTATTTATACGGAATTTGTTCTAGAAGGACCCCTCGTTTGTGAATATTCATTTATGAATATTCAAGAAATGAGATGGATGGTGAGGTGGCTTTAAGTATGGTTGAAGACATAAGAGAGGAATGGGCTTTCATTTGTTTATTAACAAAATGGTATGCTGTTTTATTTGTATGGTTAGGAAAATAATGAAGCAATTCTTTCTACATCCATTCAATTCATGCAAACACTTAGCTCATTCTTGAGATGGCTAGCATCTTCACCTCCTCCTCCTTCATCTTGCTTGCTCTCTTGAGCATTGGTTTTGAGAGAAAAGAATAGTGGAAAATTTCTACATCCCCACTCTCCATTCCAAGCGAGCTTGGAGCGTCGGTTGCTTCACTAGGTGAAGCTAGAGCTTGGATCGCATCTCTCGGGTGGATCATCTTCGGTAAGGGCGGTCGCCTTTCAAGCTTGTTCCCGACGGTCTATAAGGAGCTTGAAGGATTCTTCCATGATTGGGTTAACACGCGTCAAAGGCTATATTCCCTAAAGCTTGTATGCTAAGTTTGCTAGTTTAGTTGTATGGTTTGATTCTTAGGGAATATGTGTTTTGTGCTTACTAAAAAATCATTGTTTTTGCTTCCGTTTTGGCTGCGGCTTCCGCGACACGAGCACAACACACTTTCATGGTATCAGAACCGATCCATACACCAAAACTAGCTCGGATGACCTTAGAATTTTATCGGAAACCGACTTTGAAAAACTGTTTTCAAACCAACGACTACCTTTGCAAAAATTGAACTTTTCTAACATATACTCGATCCCCGGAGCTCTCGTTTTGGAACGTGGACTCCGTAAGGGATCGCGGGCGACCCGTGAAGTCTCGAAAAGCAATTTTTCAAAATTGTTTTTGCAAAACGTGGTTGTTTTTGTCGATGGAAAACAACAGTTGGTTGTCCTGAAAAATCCAGCCGGTATTTCGATGTTTTTTCACTTGTTCTTGATCTCCGGAGCTCTCGTTTCAGAACGGGGAATCCGTAAGGGGTTAAGGGTGACCCATAGAGTCACGGGAAGCCAATTTTTCAAACTATATCGAGGATACCTGTAACACCCTAGTACATTTATACTATATATTTTGGGTATTTCAAATCTTGCGGTAAATTTCTTTCTTATTGTTGTTTTTGGGTTGCAGATAGTGCAATTGGTAGTTGTGGTTATTATCCGACCCGACCCGCATGGTTGAACCCAACATGGTTCAAAATTATATCAAATATTTGCTTGTACAGAGGATCCATGCAAATCTAGATTTTATAAACATATATAATATATTTTAAAATCCGCATATCTTTTAAAATACAATATAAAATCAAATAACATATTTTCTTACCTAGCCTTGCATATCATAATACCCCAGATCATGTGGTTGTACCCATATATCATGTTCATACCCTAATTGTTAAACAGACTCGTTTTGATCGCTACGTATATTTACGTTGACCCGTATTTGGGGATATGTGTTTTTATTTACTGGATATCACATTATATTTTAAACTTTTACGTATATTCTCAATATTGAAAAACTAGATTTTTGAATGGTTACAAATAATATTCGAAGCAATCTGGTATTATCTGTAGAATCTAACTATATATATTGAGAATAATGGAGGAAAGATACCATAGAAGGGAATTTTCTCCTATGGCGACGAAAAAATACACCCTCCCTCATTTTTTCCGACGATCGGCACCTACCATCTTCATTGTTATCATCTAAGATGTGGGTACACCAAATTTCATGTGATTCTACAACTTTTTCACCGTTGATTTAGTGGGTTCAAAATTAACGGTTTACCGACAATAGAACTTTTTACATTGCTAAATCAACGGTGAAAAGGTTGTAGAATCACATGAAATTTGGTGTACTCACGTCTTAGATGATAACGATGAAGATGACGGATGCCGATCGTCAGAAAAAATGAGTGGGTGTGTATTTTTTCGACGCCATAGGAAGAAATTCCCTCCTATGGCCTCTTTCCTCCATTATTCTAATATATATTTTATATATATTAATATATACTAAACTGTTATTTATAATATATATAACATATTAATTAATATAAATGACTCTCTCTCTCTGTCTCTCTCTCTTTCTATCGCCTCTCTCTCTCTAATATATATATATATATATATAAACAACACCTCTCTCTCTCCTCCCTCGTTTCTTCTCCTACTAGAACCCGAACCCGAACCCACCTCCATCTCCCCGTGACAGCCCTCACCGTCGCTGTCCTCATTGCATTCACCTCCCCTACCTTGCCTCCATCACCTCCACCTCTTCCTCCTCTCCCCGACGACCTCAGGCCCCAAACCCACCTCGCATGCACCTCTTCCCGATCATACCAAGAACCATCCTCCATCGTCGGGAAACCCATCACTACCGACCACTTCTTCACCCTCCTAATCTCCCAGAACACCCATACACCACCACCACCGACCCTGCACCTTCCCCGATCACCCTCAAAGCTCACGGCCACACCCTCGCCACCTCGTCGTCGACCTCGTCGCCACCATATCACCTCTGTCCTCGCCTACTCCCCAGAACTCCAGAAACCAAGCAATCTCTTCTTCTTCTTCTTTCTTTTCCTTTTCTTTTCTTGATCCCTGATCGTCTCGCCGGAGTTGCGCACGTCGCCGACAATCCAGACGACCCAGTCAGCGTCGTCATCTAGCCATGTCACCACGTCACGCAGCTGTTCAGCCAGATCCAGTCCTGCATACATAAGTTTGCGCTGAAACTTTATTTCGACGTCGGAACGTGACATCCGTATCTCGACGTGAGATTCGATCAGGCAACTTCTAAACTTGCAACATGTTATTTTGATTATATCAATATTCATATTCTCGACTATAGTGCATACGTTTTAATAATCAGCGAGTAGTAGCGATTTACAGTTTTACAGTATTCTTCTGTATCCGTACTGATAATAGCTTATCTAGTTGCATGCCAGAACATCACAATGTTATTATACTACTATAACAGTTCAATATGTTATCTAGTTTATATCATACATGGTAATGGACGAATAACGGTTATTACAGATAGATACATATACATCCTGACATTCTTTGTGTTTCGATATTGATTACAGTGTTACAATGGTATCTATTTTGGTTAATATTCGGTGCATGACATGTTCATGACACATTACCGGACTTGTTACTTGGATCTTATTGCTAATACCAACAATCCTTATTGTTGTCCTGACGGACGTGACTTGTTGTCTGTATAGACAAGACATGTGCCTTCTTGATCCTGTGTTGGCATTATATTTATATCGGCAATACCTGACTTGAACACAGAACCTTGGGGGAAAAGGTGAAATCAAGAATGTAACCAAAACGTAACTCAAGAGAATATTACTATTGTTTGCCGTGATTCTGGACGTTACGGAATAATCATTATTATTGTTTGCCATGTTTCCGGGCGTTACGGAATAATCATTGTTTGCCGTGATTCCGGACGTTACGGAATAAATCATTGTGTCGTGGTCCCGTGAGGGTTTGAACAGTATATATACTGTTGAGTTACGATTCGGATTACATTAATTGATTTCAAAAACTTATTAGAATAGATAACCTAGAAGCACAGACTTTAAAGTACACATCACATACATATAGCTCACTATTTATACACGTGTTTATTATTTATATTCTTGTTTAATTATGGCATCATATCCTGATTATTACTATTATTTTGATATTATGACGCATTGACGGTTGCCGGTCCCAAGTCCGGATGAGAAAGGGTGAGGGTTGTGGTAGGCTTGTGACAGCCAACGGAAAACTTTGTCACATTCTATGACATGAATTACAAGAATATCGTTGGGGCGTCCCCTACTCAGCGACGCGCTACATCGGATCCCGGGTGTAGTGTTAAATATGCAAGGGCTTGGTCGTCGTCCAGATGCGGCGCGCTACATCGGACCCCGGGTGTAGTGACAAATAAGCAAGGATCGTCGTCCAGAGACGGCGCGCTACATCGGACCCCGGGTGTAGTGACAAATAAGCAAGGGTCGTCGTCTACAGACGGCGCGCTACATCGGACCCCGGGTGTAGTGACAAATAAGCAAGGGTCGTCGTCCAGAGACGGCGCGCTACATCGGACCCCGGGTGTAGTGACAAATAAGCAAGGGTTTCATAGGATCCGTCTAGCTTCCTGGAACATAGGTTCCCTTACGGGTAGACTAATAGAATTAGTGGAGGTGATGATTAGGAGGAGAGTTGGTATTATGTGTTTGCAAGAAACTAAGTGGGTAGGTGAAAAGAGTAGAGTCATAGAGCCTTGGGGTTATAAGCTTTGGTATACGGGTAGAGATAAAAATCGTAATGGGGTAGGTATAATCATAGATAGACGGTTGCTTGAGGATGTAGTTGAGATTAGGAGAAAAGGTGATAGAATTTTACTGGTTAAGCTTATTCTAGGTGGAGAGATCTTTAATGTTATTAGTGCTTATGCACCACAGATAGGTCTTGATGACGCTAGTAAGCGTCTATTCTGGGAGGATTTAGACGAGGTGGTGCAAAGTATACCTAGTGGAGAGAAGTTATTTATTAGTGGTGATCTTAATGGACATGTAGGTACTAGTCGTAGTGGGTTTGATACTATCCATGGAGGTTTTGGTTTCGGACAAAGGAATGAAGTAGGTGACTCGATTCTAGATTTCGCTTTATCTTATGACTTGATCTTAGCAAACACCTGGTTTAGGAAAAGAGAGTCCCACCTTATCACTTTTAGGAGCGGATCAAATGCTAGTCAAATAGACTTTTTTTCTGACGAGAAGAATAGATAGAAGTTGTTGTATCGACTGTAAGGTAGTGCCAGGTGAGAGTGTAACTACTCAACATAGACTTTTAGTTCTAGATTTTCGATTTAGAAGAGAATCTAGGAAGATTAGACGTAAGGTAGAGCCTAAAATTAAATGGTGGCGATTGAAAGAAGGTAATCAAAATGCTTTTATAGATCGTGTAGTACAAGAAGCGGATTGGCAGTCGGAAGATGATCCAGACAAAACATGGAACAAAATGGCTAGTTGTATCAAGAAAGTAGCTAGAGATCTACTTGGTGAGTCGAGAGGTGGTGCTCCACCATCTAAGGACATATCATGGTGGAATGAAGATGTAAAGGCTGCTATTAAAATTAAAAGGGATTCTTATAAAGATTTGAAGAAAAGTAGAGATGTGGAGAGATTTGAGAAGTACAAAATGGCTAAAAAGGAAGTTAAGAAAGCTGTTCGGGAAGCTAAATCTAAGGTCTACAAGGAGGTGTACAAGAAATTAGACACTAAAGAGGCTGCAAATGATATATACCGGATTGCTTGAATGCGGGAAAGGAAGACTAGAGACTTATGTGCGGTGAAATGTGTCAAAAATGAAAATCAGAAGGTTTTAGTTCGAGATGAGGATATCAAGGAAAGATGGAGAGATTATTTTGACAAATTGTTCAATGAGAGCTTTACTAAGAATTTGGATGGACTTGTCATTCAATCTCAAGATATAAATCGTGATTTCATGCGTAAAATAAGACTTACTGAAGTTAAAGAAGCTTTGAACAAAATGGGTTTAAGAAAAGCGGTTGGTCCTGACGGGATTCCTATCGAGATTTGGAGATGCTTAGGCGAAATAGGCGTTAAATGGCTGACAGATTTGTTTAATAAGATTTGGCAGACAAAAAAGATGCCAAATGAATGGAGGAAAAGTATCCTTGTACCTATTTACAAGAATAAGGGTGACATTCAAAATTGCTCAAACTACCGTGGAATAAAACTAATGTGTCACACCATGAAACTTTGGGAGAGGGTGATTGAACACAGGCTAAGGAAGGATATTAAGATAACAGAGAACCAATTTGGGTTCATGCCTGGACGATCGACGACAGAGGCGATTCATTTGCTTCGTCAACTTGTCGAGCGCTTTCGAGAGAGGAGAATAGATTTGCATATGATATTTATTGATTTAGAAAAAGCGTACGACAAGGTACCTAGAGAGGTATTATGGGGGACAATGATGAAAAAGGGGGTCCCCGTCAAGTATATTGACATAATCAAGGATATGTACGACGGAGTAGTGGCAAATGTCAGAACTTGCGGTGGCTTAACAAGTGATTTTCCGATTACAATTGGTTTACATCAAGGATCTGCATTAAGTCCTTTCTTGTTTACCATCGTGATGGATGAGCTTACTAGAACTATCCAAGATGAAGTCCCTTGGTGCATGCTATTCGCTGATGATATTGTTCTAGTAAATGAGACGAAGGCAGGGGTTAATGCCAAATTAGAACTATGGAGACAAACATTGGAATCTCGGGGATTCAGATTGAGCAGGTCCAAGACAGCATATATGCACTGCAAATTTAGTAGCCAGAGAAATCAAAACCATATTGGTATAACATTGGAAGGGCAAGAGATATCACCGAGCGACCAGTTTAGATATCTAGGTTCCATCATCCAAAGGAATGGGGAGATCGATAGTGATGTTAATCAAAGGATCCAAGCTGGTTGGTTGAAATGGAGGAGTGCAACAGGGATTTTGTGTGATCGTAACTTTCCGTTAAAATTGAAAGGGAAGTTTTATCGGAGCGCTATTCGGCCTGCCTTATTATATGGTACAGAATGCTGGGCTCCTAAGAAGCATCATACACAGAAGATGCACGTAGCGGAGATGCGCATGCTTCGTTGGATGTGCGGTAACACTAGAAAAGACAAGGTACGAAATGAGGATATTCGTGCAAAAGTTGGTGTAGCACCCGTGGAGGAGAAGATGCGGGAAAACCGGCTTAGATGGTTTGATCATGTGTGACGCAGACCTATGGAAGCACCGGTTCGACGAATAGATACTCTCGATATGGGTAATGGCAAAAGGGCCAAAGGGAGACCGAAGAAAATATGGATGGAGGTGATACGAAACGATATGGTTGCCAAAGGACTCAATGAAAGTATATTGTTCGATAGAAGTGAGTGGAGACAGAGGATTCATGTGTTGGACCCGGCGTGATTCTCATGTTGGTTCATGTAGCCTACCCCTTATGCTTGGGATAAAAGGCTCAGTTGTTGTTGTATTATGACGCATTGACGTCTGGGTTTTGCATGGCCCAGTTCCTCTACCTTTATCGCAGACAGATCAAGAGTACTTTAGCAATCAAGCCGAGCAATGAGGAGCTAGTTATTTAGTTTAGAGACTCTTAATTTATTTATTTCCACAGTTTTATTTCTATTGATGTGAGCCCATATTGGGACTGATTCAAATACTATTGTTTATTGGATCTTGATTCGTTTCCGCTTTATGCATTTCTTGATTTTATTTATTGTGGCAGATGGACATGTGCTAGCTGGATTATATATTTACTGTTCTTGATATCCCATTGACAGCCGTAATGTGACTGTGGAAGGATAATTCCTAATCACAGGTAGCATGGTTGGCTCTGTCACGTGCCGTATTTACGTATTTTAGGAAGCGGGGCGTGACATAGTTTGTTTGGTATCAGAGCTATAGGATTTAGGATTAGTCTGATTTGGTTCTTTTGTAGTTGGGTATTGAACTCAATACACTAACCAGGAAACCCGGAATTAGGAGCATGTCCTGCCACATTACTATTTTCCCAGTCTTGAATCTATAGTTATCTTGTTTATTAAATCATGTTTACCGTTACCGATCCCATTCAGTGTCTTTGGCTTTAGAATCATAGCGGATAGAGATTTGTGGTCATACTAGAGGCGTATAGATAACGCCGCATTACTTGGGGTTGTACGTGGTATGCTTGAAAACCAGAAGCGGCAAACTGAGCTAAATCAGCGGCAGGCCGAGACTTTCCAGGAGAGTTTGAGGACGGTCCAGCAGTCCATAGTTGCAGCAACACCAAGGTCAACACAGCGTGAGGGCACCGTGGCGGAGTTTAGAAAGCTCGGTCCGTCCACATTTACAGGATTGGAGAAGTCATTACCAGCGGAGCAGTGGCTAGTTGATACAGAGAACCTGCTCGTCGCCGTGCAGGTTTCAGATGAGAAAAAGATGGATGTAGTACGCATCCAATTGGTAAATTACGCTCGCGAGTGGTGACACGTAGAGGAGACCCGTCTAACCAAACTGATCAGTTGGGCAACATTTTCGCGAAGTTTCTTGGAGAAGTTCTTTCCGTTGTCTGCTCGGGAGGAAATGGAAGAGAAGTTTATTAGCTTGAAGCAGAATGGCGGATCCGTTGATGCACATGCAGCTGAGTGGACTCGGCTCAGTCGATTTGCGGGACCCTTAGTTGCCAATGAGGCGGATAGGGCAAGGCCGTTTATGCGTAGCTTGGATGTGGAGATTCAGAGACATATCATATCTCTGGGACTAACCACCTTCTCCCAAATTCTCAAGGCAGCCACAGAGCAACAAAGTTTATCGGTGAAAGCAAAGGGTACTCAACCGCAAGTTGTTGTGGTGCGGAAGCCGGCGTTTACGCCAAACAGAGCTCCTGGACGTAGAGGCATTCCGATAAATAAACTGGGGACAAAACCTATGAAATGGACCTCTGTTTCAATTTAGAAGAAGGATGTGATTTGTGATTACTGCCAACAACCGGGTCATCTCCGTAGGGAGTACCGAATGAGGCTGGGGCAGTATCTAGTTTGCGGAGCTGCTGATCATCGAATGCATACTTGTCCATCGAAAGTTCAGTTGATGGGTGATGCTCCAAGAGCACAGCAGAAGCAGATTACTCAGGGGCCTAATCAAGCACGGGTGTTCATCTTGACAGCCGAGGAGGCCGAGGCTTCAGATGATGTTGTTTCAGGTATCCTACTTGTTTATAATTTTCCCGCTTTGGCATTATTCAATTCAGGTGCATCACATTGCTTCGTGTCGTCCAAGTTTATTAGTACACACTCTATTCAACACATGGCCATGTCTAGTTGCTGGGACATACACACTGGGAATGGAAGAATCATATCTAGCAGTGAGTGCAAAGGTTGCTCGATTGTTATTTGTGGACGGGAGTTAGTCGCGGATTTCTTGGTGATTGATGCTGGCAGCTATGATGTTTCTTGGGAATGGGCTTTCTTAGCACTTTCTACGCTCACATTGATTGTAGGGCAAAGAAAGTGATTTTTCAGATCCCCGGACATCCCGAGTTTATATTTTTGGGAGGTAGCAGATCTGTCGGGCCAGTCGAATTTAGGGCTAAGCCGACTGATGTCGTTCTTTCGTCGATGGAAGTAAACAAGGAAGAAGTGCCAACAGTAGTTCAGGAGTTTATAGATGTGTTCGAGGACATCTCAGGTTTACCGCCAAAACGATATGTGAAGTTCGCGATTGATCTTGTTACTGGAGCAGCGCCGATTTCAAAGGCTTATTATCCAATGACGCCGGTGGAACTAGAAGAGGTAAAGAAACAATTTGCCCAATTACTAGAGAAGGGCTGGATTCGCAGCAGCAATTCACCCTAGGGAGCTCCATTTCTTCTAGTCAAGAAGAAGAATGGCACGCGGAGGATGTGCATTGACTATCGAGAATTGAATCGGGTGACTATTAAGAATAAGTACCCAATCGCTCGTATTGGCGAATTGTTCGATCAGCTCGGCGGCGCGAGGGTATTCTCGAAGTTGGAATTGTGATCCTCATATCATCAAGTCGTATCCAGAGATAGAATTGTTATTGACCCTGAAATGATTGGAGTTGTTCATGATTGGCCAATTCCAAAAAACGTAGGGGAGATCAGAAGTTTTCTTGGGCTTGCCGGATACTATAGAAGGTTTGTGGAGAATTTCGCTCGAATAGCAGAATCATTGACCAAGTTAACACAAAAGGAGGTACTGTTCGTATGGACCGAGAAGTGTGCGTCTGGACCGAGAAGTGTGCGTCAGCTTTTGAAGCGTTGAAGCAAAAGATTGACCACCATTCCTATTCTGACAGTGCCAGACGGTTTCGGAAGGCTGGTTATTCACAGCGACGCATCTAGAAAAGGCTTGGGATGTGTTCTAATGCAGCATGGGAAGGTCATGGCTTATGCGTCGAGACAATTGAAGACTCATGAGAATAACTACCCAACTCATGATCTAGAGTTAGCAGCAATGATTTTCGCTCTGAAGATTTAGAGACACTACTTATTGGGCGAAAAGGTAGAAGTATTTACCGATCACAAAAGCCTAAAGTATGTGTTCACACAGAAAGAGCTCAACATAAGGCAGAGTAGATGGCTAGAGTTGATGGCTAACTATGATTTTGATCTCAAATACCATCCGGGGAAAGTTAATATAGTGCTGGATGCTCTAAGTCGGTTGCCAGCGATACGGATGTTGACTGCACAGAAGGAGATTATAACTGATCTTCAGAGATTCGATTTGGAGATTGTACCGCCAAATTCTTCGAGACAGTTGATGCAGTTGTAAGTACAGTCATGCTTGATTGATAACATTAAAGTAGCACATTCGAACGATCCAAGATTGCAGAAGTTTCGAGAAGTAGAAGCGGAACTTCGAACAGACTTGTTAATTCATGAAGATGGTTCGTTACGTTATGGGAGTCGTTTATGTGTGCCCAAAGGAGATGTTCGTGAAGAAGTCATGAAAGAGGCTCATAGTTCCGCGTATTCCGTACATCCAGGAGGCACGAAAATGTACCGAAACTTACGACAACATTTCTGGTGGGAAAGCATGAAAAGGGAGATTGCTTGCTACGTATCGAGATGCTTGGTGTGTCAGCAAGTCAAGGCTGAAAATCAAAGAGTAGCTGATTTGTTGCAACCACTTCCGATTTCTCAATGGAAGTGGGTACAAATAACCATGGATTTCGTGACATCATTACCACGAAGTCCAAAAGGCAATAATGCAGTTTGGGTCATTGTCAATCGATTGACCAAGGCAGCTCATTTTATACCATTTCGAGTTGGTCAGTCGACGGAGGCTTTGGCAGAGCGGTACATGCAGAAGATTGTGAGATTGCATGGAGTACTCGTGAGCATCGTTTAGGATCGTGATACTCGATTTCTATCACACTTTTGGAGGAGTCTACAGGAAAGTTTGGGAACTCGTTTGAAATTTAGCACAGCCTATCATCCTCAGACAGATGGCCAGTCTGAAAGAACGATCCAAACTCTTGAAGATATGTTGACAGCATGCATGTTAGACTTCAAGAGTTCATGCAAGAATCATTTGCACTTGGTGGAGTTTTCATACAATTATAGTTTTCAGGCGACTATACAGATGGCTCCATTTGAAGCATTATACGGTCACAAGTGTCGCTCGCCTATTTGTTGGGACGATATTGGAGAAAGAAGATTATTGGGACCAGATCTTATTATGAAAACGGTGGAGAAAATTAACGTGATCCGAAATCATATGAAAGCGGCACAGGATCGACAGAAAAGTTTACTGGACGAAGACCTCTGAAGTTGGCAGTTGGTGATCTTGTATTCTTGAAGATATCACCGACCCGAGAAGTGATCTGATTTGGTAGTCGAGGCAAAGCTTAGTCCTCGATTCGTGGGGTCTTTCAGTATTATCGAGCGTGTTGGAGATGTAGCTTATCGTTTGGCTTTACCACCATCCTTGGCGGGTGTTCATGACGTGTTTCATGTATCTCAACTCCGCAAGTATGTTCGAGATGAAACGTACATCTTAGATCACTCGAAACTGACGGTAATGGAAGATTTAACATATGAAGAGCGACCAATGGCGATTGTGGATCGACGAGAAAAAGTCCTCAAGAATAAAGTTATCCTACTAGTACTCGTTTCATGGGGAATCGTTCGGATGAAGAAACTACTTGGGAACGTGAAGACGAAATTCGACAGAAGTTTCCACACCTCTTTTCTTAGATCCATGTTTTTTTGTCTCTTCATGTTCCGGGAATTTCAAGAACGAAATTCATTTGTAGTTGGGTATAATGTAATACCCTAGTGCATTCATACTATATATTTGAGGTATTTCAAATATTGCGGTAAATTTCTTTCCTATTGTTACTTTTGGGTTGCGGATAGTGCAATTGGTAAATGCGGTTATTATCCGACCCGACCCGCATAGTTGAATCCAACATGGTTCAAGATTATATCAAATATTTGCTAGTACAGAGGATCCATGCAAATCTAGATTTTATAAATATATATAATATATTTTAAAATCCGCATATCTTTTAAAATACAATATAAAATCAAATAACATATTTTCTTATCTAGCCTTGCAAGTCATAGTACCACATATCATGTGGTTGTACTCATATATCATGTTCATACCCTAATTGTTAAACAGCATCATTTTGATCGATACGTATATTTACGTAGACCCGTATTTGGGGGTATGTGTTTTTATTTACTGGTTATCACATTATGATTTAAACTTTTACGTATATTCTCCATATTTAAAAACTAGATTTTTGAATGGTTACGGGTAATATTCAGAGCAATCTGATATTATCTGTAGACTCTAACTATATATATATATTTTATATATATAATATATACTAAACTGTTATATATATAATATATATAATATTAATTAATATAAATAGCTCTCTTTCTCTATCTCTCTCTTTCTCTCGCCTCTCTCTCTAATATAATATATATATATATGAGAATAATGGAGGAAAGATGCCATATGAGGGAATTTCCTCCTATGGCGTCGAAAAAACACACGATCTATCGTGTTTTCCGACGATCGGAATGCATCATCTTCATCGTTATCATCTAAGATATGGGTACACCAAATTTCATGTGATTCTACAACTTTTTCACCGTTGAATTAGTGGGTTCAAAATTAACGGTTTATCGACAATAGAACATTTTACATTACTAAATCAACGGCGAAAAAGTTGTAGAATCACATGAAATTTTGTGTACCCGCATCTTAGATGATAACGATGAAGATGATGCATTCCGATCGTCGGAAAACACGATGGAGGGTGTGTTTTTTCGACGCCATAAGAGGAAATTCCCTCCTGTGGCCTCTTTCTTCCATTATTCTCTCTCTCTCTCTCTCTCTCTCTCTCTCTCTCTCTATATATATATATATATATAAACACCTCTTTCTCTCCTCCCTCGTTTCTTTTCCTACGAGAACCCGAACCCTAACCCACCTCCATCTTCCCGTCGCAGCCCTCACTGTCGCCGTTCCCATTGCTTTCACCTCTCCTACCTCGCCGCCATCACGTCCACCACTTCCTCTTCTCCCCGACGACCTCAAGCCCCAAACCCACCTTGCCTGCACCTCTTCCCGATCACACCAAGAACCATCCTCCATCGTCGACAACCCTTCGTCGCCAGGAAACCCATCACTACCGACCACCTCTTCACCCTCCTCGTCTCCCAGAACACCCATACACAACCACCACCGACCCTGCACCTTCCCCGATCACCCTCAAAGCTGACGACCACCCTCGCCACCTCGCCGTCGACCTCGTTGACACCATATTTCCTCTGTCCTCGTCTACTCCCCAGAACTCCAGAAACCCAGCAACCTCTTCTTCTTTTTTCTTTTCATTTTATTTTCTTGATCCCCGATCGTCTTGCCGGAGTTGCGCACGTCACCGACGATCCAGACGACCCAGCCACCGTCGTCGCCTAGCCCTGTCACCACGTCACGCAGCTGTTCAACCAGGTCCAGTCCTACGTGCGTAAGTTTGAGCCGTAACTTTATTTCGATGTCGGAACGTGACATCTGTATCTCGACGCGAGATTCGATCAGGCAAGTTCTAAACTTGCAACATGCTATTTTGATTATATCAATATTCATATGCTCGACTATAGTGCATACATTTTAATAATCAGCGAGTAGCAGCAATTTACAGTTTTACAGTATCTGTCTGTATCCGTACTGATAATAGCTTATCTAGTTGCATGCCGGAACATCACAATGTTATTATAATATTATAACAGTTCAATATGTTATCTAGTTGCATCATACATGGTAATGGACGTATATCGGTTATTACAGATAGATACATATGCATCCTGGCAATCTTTGTGTTTCGATATTGATTACAGTGTTACATTGGTATCTATTTTGGTTAATATTCAGTACATGACATGTTCATGACACATTACCAGACTTGTTACTTGGATCTTATTGCTAATACCAACAATCCTGATTGTTGTCCTGACGGACGTGACTTGTTGTCTGTATAGACAAGACATGTACCTGCTTGATTCTGTGTTGGTATTATATTTATATCAGCAATACCTGACTTGAACACAGAACCTTAGGAGAAAAGGTGAAATCAAGAATGTAACCAAAACGTAACTCAAGAGAACATTATTATTGTTTGTCGTGATTCCGGGCGTTACGGAATAATCATTATTATTGTTTGCCGTGTTTTCGGGCGTTACGGAATAATCATTCCGGACGTTGCGGAATAAATCATTGTTTGTCGTGATTCCGGACGTTACGGAATAAATCATTGTGTCGTGGTCCCGTGGGGGTTTAAACGGGATATATACTGTTAAGTTACGATGCAGATTACATTAATTGATTTCAAAGACTTATAAAATAGATAACCTAGAAGCACGGACTTTAGGGTTCACATCACATACATATAGCTCACCATTTATACCTATGTTTATTATTTATATTCGTGTTTAATCATGGCATCATATCCTGGTTAGTACTATTATTTTTATATTATGACGTACCGACGTCTGAGTTTTGCATGGCCCAGTTTCTCTACCTTTATCGCGGGCAGATCAAGAGTACTTTAGTAATCAAGCCGAGCAATGAGAAGCTAGCTATTTAGTTTACAGACTCTTAATTTATTTATTTTCGTAGTTTTATTTCTATTGATGTGAGCCCATATTAGGACGTGATTCAGATACTATTGTTTATTGGATCTTGATTCGTTTCCGCTTTATGCATTTCTTGATTTTATTTATTGTGGCAGATCGACATATGCTAGCTAGATTATATATTTTACTGTTCTTGATATCCGATTGACAGCCGTAATGTGACTGTGGAGGAATAATTTCTAACCACATGTGGTATGGTTGGCTCTGTC
This sequence comes from Agapanthus africanus, assembly GCA_030015575.1. Lineage (NCBI taxonomy): Eukaryota > Viridiplantae > Streptophyta > Magnoliopsida > Asparagales > Amaryllidaceae > Agapanthus > Agapanthus africanus. The sequence continues at coordinate 695,364,900 of JASDDO010000022.1, read as the reverse complement.
ACGTGCCGTGTTTACTTATTTTGGGAAGCGGGACATGACAATACCGGCTGTTTTTTCCAAGTTAAAAATTGTTGTTAAAGGCTGTCCAGACCTGAACTTGTTTGCATTTTTTGGTCGTCGCGGGCTCTCGGTTCGAACTAGGAGCCCGCGAGGAGGATCGGGGGTACCTGTGGAGTCCCTTAAGGCTCTCTAAGGTTGTGCCCGAGTGCCCCATCGGGCACTCGAGCACATTTTGAGCCATTCGGACTCTTGATTTTAGCAAAAGTTTGGTTTTTAGATGTTGGAAGTGCACTTGAATTTTGGTTGTTTGAAAATTCGAGTGTTAGCTTCGCGGGTGATGAATTCTATGGTCATGGTTTTCGTATCTGTGTATATGTGTTATTGAATGTCGTCTGATTGCTATATGTTCAATTAGACAGGGTTGCACACTTGCTTATGTTGCTTGTTTCTGTGATATATATCTTGTTTATGTTTAGACGGATTGTCATGCCGGATAGTCCCCGTGCGATTGCTTGTACAGTTTTGATTTATTTTGATGTATTCAATTGTTAGGGACGAGCTGCAACTTGTGGCCGCCGTTTCCGTTTTATGTATACACGACCAGGATGCGGTCGATGTCACCATTGTATATATTTCATTTCTATACTAAAATTACCCCACGGAGGAGCGCACGAGTCACTGGATTCCAAAATTCAGAGGGTAGTCCTCTCATGGAGTTGAGATCGTGCTGCCTATTTCTAGTATTGGCAGGTGGTTCGCCGCGCTCGTAGGGTGTTAGGATCGATATTGTATGGGCTATCCACACAACCAGGAAACGTCGCATTTCATTTGCGGCTCAAATGAAACGCGGGGCTCTAAGTTTATCCGCTATTCCATATTATTTGTCGCATGCCTGTGATGATTTTTATCTGCCTGTGATGACTATTATCTGCCTGCGATATTGATATATATATATAAAGAGAGAGAATAATGGAGGAAAGAGGCCATAGGAAGGAATTTATTCCTATGGCGTCGAAAAAATACACCCTCCCTCATTTTTTCCGACGATCGGCACCCAACATCTTCATCGTTATCATCTAAGATGTGGGTACACCAAATTTCATGTGATTCTACAACCTTTTCACCGTTGATTTAGTGGGTTCAAAATTAACGGTTTACCGACAATAGAACTTTTTACATTGCTAAATCAATGGTGAAAAAGTTGTAGAATCACATGAAATTTGGGTACCCACATCTTAGATGATAACGATGAAGATGGTGGGCGCCGATCGTCAAAAAAAATGAGGGAAGGGGTATTTTTTCGACGCCATATGAGGAAATTCCCTCCTATAGCATCTTTCCTCCATTATTCTCACACACACACACACACACACATGCTTCTATATGTTTTGTATCCGCGTCAGCCCTGTCTCCGCTCTGTCGTAAGTTAAGTAACCTTACGGTGAAGACCCGGGACCCCGTGGCGAATAAAGATGGCATATAAAAACATGCTATTTTGGTTGTTTCTGGCGTGGCTTAAAAACTTGTTCTGATGGGATCGCATTATATGTTTAATGCAAGGAAAACAAGCCTATTTGATGTTATTGGAACCAATTTTTAAAACTACTCGGTTTTCTTCAAAATAATAGTCGGATTCTTTTGCTTTGCATAAAGCTATTCGGTTAGGAATATCCTGCACCTCATTTTATGAGGAAAAAGCCTTGATCCCTTCACGGGGAGTTCGCTCTTAAGCAAAAGTTTATTTTACTAGTTTTAAAAACGGAGCCTAAACCACTTCTTTTCAAAGCCACTCCAGTTCCTTCAACAATATCAAGTTCATTACGTTAAAGGTTTTTCGCCAAAAACCAGTCGTAGCTCTCCTTCATTTCAAATTGGTATTGCTTAGTATTCGTGCTACGTATGTTGACCCATGTCAAGGCGTAGTGTTCGGTAGCTCTGTAATGCTTTTCTGTTGTATGGTGATGTGATTGGTTAGAACAGCCGTACAGTCATTTTGACTTCTGTCAAGGGCTCGTATGGATGGGTCTAATTAATTTAGGACAATGAAGGGAAGAACTTGACTTGTGAATTATGGTATGTTGACCTCTGTCAAGGCCATAAACCGCTTGGGACAAAAACCATATCGGGAGTTTCAAATATAAAGAAAAACTTACCAAGTTTGCACATACTTTCTGAAGTGTGGTAATTTTGATCGGCTTCCATCAAAGTTATCACAATGATAGTTGGGTCCCGATTCCCACTGATGAGTAGGTATTACTCCTCGGGGCGTTTTCAGTTCACAATTAACTGACCTATTAGGTGTCTAAAAAGTGTTAATGAGGTTACGCCTCTGCAGAAACGGGGTTATTTAATTGGGTTCGTGCGAAAGCACGGGAGACCTCTCTCGGAGTACCAACATTGACCTGGCTGAACGGTTAGCGAACTTGTAAGGTGTATATGATCCCGACTAGTTCTCCTTTCAGGATTTGAAGGAGAATTCGATGACACTGTGGGAGTCATCTTGATTAGATAAAATGATAACCGATCTAATTTTGATAGAGTGCACGCTGAGTGTTTCTTTTCTCTCTCTGGTTACAGCGAACCATGTCTTACCTTAAACTAAAACTCATTAACCAAGTTAAATGAACATTCTTACACACTTTGGTTTTAGATTGTCATGATTCACGGCAAAATCGCATATTTTCTTGCTACTCCTACTTTCCCTTTGCATTTCTCCAGAACACTATGTATCACTGTGATGATCCATATTGTTTGGAAAGGCCATCGTATAGTTACATACGAACTCGAAGAAGTTATTTCAGTCGAGGATGGCCACTGGTTCTGGAGAATTTGGATTGTATTATTCGGGTGTTTCTTCCCGTTACCTTCTCTCAGGTTGCGAGAGCTCCTTGTATTAGGAGAGTACACCATTATGCTTATTGGATAGTCTTCTTCCAAACCTTAGGCTGCTGCCGAAAGATAGGGAAGTAAGAAAACCAATTAGCTTAAGTGAGATATACAGAAAGTAAGATGTAGAAACATATAAAGGGATTGAAGTAAAGGCAAAGGAAATTACGACTACAGTCATGAATCTGGATAATGAAAGAAGCATTACTAGGAATACCCGGCCACCTCCTTGAAATATTTATGTTTCGGAATTTCTGTGTACTTGTAAATGAGTACTGTTTTCCCAATTAATTCTAACTCCAGGATATGTATTTACCGGATTTGGATCTCACATCTGTACAGTGTTACAGATACTGAGTAGGAGTAGAATATTGGAAAATTGACGATTTGATCCTCAATATCGGAATTCGTAGTAATTAGTGATATTGGATTAAATCGCCTGGGTTTGCCTAACGGAAAATATTTGGTTTTAAATAACCGTTGTTGTGCACCAATTTTTAAAATTGAATATCTGTATCTTTAATTTATAAAGTGAGAAATAAATTTTGAAAATTGTGTTCTAAATATTTAACTTTATCAGTTGAGGATAAGGTAAGGTGCATTGAATAACGGTGTAAGACATTCTCGACCAAAATACAGTTTTTAACTTACAACACACGGAATTTAAGTTAGTATACTCTTAGGACTTATATACGAAAATATATATTGTCCAGTGTCCTTCGGGACAAGGTTGGTACTCGTATTTCATTTAGGTTTACCTATGAGTTCTCTAGTTTTAGACACGTATTCATTGTAATGCAAGGTCCAAAGATTTTGAGAAGTTTATAGATATAAGAATAAAGTAGAGAACCATACGATGGAAGTATCGGAATTCTTCGAGGTGATCGAAGATGTAGATACTTATGTTAGGTATTCCATCATAGTAAAATTAAAAACTTGATTCTCTCACAGTCTACTCATCAGTGGGTGCACTCCTTGATGGGTAATATTGTATTGGTCTTTTTCCATTTGGTGATATGCACTGGAAACAGCTGCATGACATTTGAATCTGGTTCCATCTAAATTAGTGCTTTTGATTCTATATGAACATAGGTTGGTTGCATATCTTGAGATTATTAAGATATGGAGTTATCCAGTTTCTATTTAAAAGCAGAATCCAGACAAACTCAAGGCACTCTTCGGTAATGGCAGTTTGTGGATTATCCCAAGCAATTGTTAGGGTTTTAATTCTACCATTTTCAAGATCAATAATTATATTGTTCTTGACTAGCCACCATTTTATAAAATGAATCTTTTTGCAAAAGAAACAAGTGGGAATATGGTAGAACTGGAAGTGACTCCAGAACCACAAACAGTTACTGAAAATTTAGTAGAACCTGGAGATTCAATTAGACTCGACAAACCATTAACCACTCCGTCGATTTTAGTAGGTGGCCTAAGCCACCCGAAAGATACTTCGATTTTCTTGTAGACGATGACTGGGAGGTCAGCATCACGGTGATGATGACCTTGCTAGTTATCAGCAGATCATAGGGAGTGGTAACTTCCAGATGACCAGATGCTTTATATCCAAGTTGGACTCCACGCACTTCAGCAAATTATGGATTTTGGACTTTACCGGGTGCTCCTGAAGGGGTAAAACCCATTAGGAGCAAGTAGATCTTTCGAGATATGTGCAGGTGGAAAGGTATTAACCTAATAAGACTAGACTTATTGTAAAGATTCTCATCAAATACCCGTTGTGGATTGTGATGAGCTTTTACTTCAGTGTCTATGCTGAAATCTATATGGATGTGACTTGGCACTGCTGCCGTTCTTGACAATGATATCTGGAAGCTGGATGACTATAACGTATTTCTAAATAGGAATTTAGAAGTGCACATATATATGACTCTGCCAGAAGATTATCGTAGTCAGTGGGAGTAGCGGAAGGTGTGCAGGTTGCTTATGTCTATTCGTAGACTAAAACATAGATAGCGGAAACGGATCATCTATTTTGATGTGACAATCAAGATGATTGACTTCATCAAAACAACAGATGAACCTAGTAAGAAGGGTATAAAGAGTACTGTCCTGGAATTCAGATGACATACTCCTGATAGGAAGCGGTGTTTCTATTCTACAATCGGTCAAACTTTGGTTGTCAGATGGTGTTTTCTCCACATTGGATATGAATAATATATCAGGGATTCTGGTGACTAGATTTGTATAGATAGATTTAGATTTGGGAAGTGTCCCAATCCGGTTACTTAAACAGCATTCTAAAAGTATTTTAGAATTGACGACTCCTGGTGTGGTGTACCCGCAGGTAATGGATTGACCCTCTCTAAGAAGATGTCTTTTAGACTGATGAGCAGAGGGACTGACATGAATAACATATCATTTGCTTAGGTAATTGAGTCAATCATGCAATGTCTTGTACCAAACCAGATGTTTCTTCTGCGCTTGCCGTAGTAAGCAGATATCAATCCAATTCTGGAGAAATAAAGGGATGCAGTTAAGAACATAAGAGGATGTTCTTGGTCCATGGTGACGGCAACCTCCTTCAGGAGACGGTTATCGGTTCTGCCTTCCAAGGTGCCCTGGATGACAGAGACGTCAGAGTTTTAGGTTTACCCTCTTCTGAGGAGCAGTACATTGGATAGGATTCCAATAAGGATACTGAGGTAGGCATGGTGCAGGATACTGGTTATGACTCAACGGAGGATACGGCCCAAGAAGTTTGTTGGATAAAATTATTCATTTATGAACTTGGTCCCATTATGTATCCAGACAAATTCTTGAGGCGGGGTATCGTTCAGTTTGGAAGATTGCTGATCTCCACGGAGTTGAGACTTGGAGAGAGGAAGTTGGTACATTGTAGCGGATCCACTCACTGAGTCTGTTTCTCGAACACGGATGTTTCACAAACACGGTTTGCGAAACTGATTAGTAAAGAAATAGGGTATTCGGTAGCACACGGGATGTGGGTATGCGATACCGCAATAATTAGCCTTAAATGCAAGTGGAAGATTGTTGGATATAGTGCCCTCAAGGCAATTATTGTAATTGCAGGTAAGCGATTATGATAATTGAAGGAGGACCTATATATGTAGAACAGTCTTACTCGAGATAATAGTATGCTATCCGGTTTGTCTTTATCATTGATGTGTATACGTTTTACTTGTTATTACGTGTCGCTAATACATAATGATAAAGCCCGTAGAATTCTTGCTTGACTATCAGCATTATGATGGCGATCATATACATGAAATCTGGGTAGTCCATAATCACATCCTTAAATGTCCCAAGTCGTGGGAGTATCAAGACTGGGCATCGATATTCCGGAATAGACTAGTGTATAGGTTTCGAGACCCCGACGAAGGGCGGTAGCCAGTCTCACAAACTATTGGTGTTGTGTCACCTAAGATAGTATACAGGTACTCACTGGAGATGAGTACACTGGACAGACTCGGTGAGAAATTCTAAATGGTATTATATCTATTGTCAGATGGAAGTTCTTTAGTGGCATGTGTACATGTTAGTCTTTTGACCTGAGATCGTCATTTGTCTCGTGTGAGTTCCCACTGTACTTAGATTACTATCCTACCACGGCTCAAGAGAAGTCGTGCAAACAGATTTTAGTTGGATAAAGTCCCGAGCCACATGGAGGCAGTGAGCGATTAATTCGTCTCTCCTGGTATTAGAAGTCGATGTCGTGTTATGTTCAGTTGGCCATCACTCTAAATCCATGGCCACGGTGGATGAGATTTACTGATATGAGTTCAGTGGTTTCTCGGTTGGTGATGGGTTCAACTCCGACACGACTTATCGGGTCATTAAGGGTCTGACGTTTTCCAGCGCTAGACCCAGTATACGATACTCTTAGACGAAGAGATCGGACTGTACGAAGATTGTCACATTCAGGCTCAGTATGTTATGAACGGACTTAATTGTCGACCTTTTTTTTACATATACCTGAGTAGCCGTTACGTGCAGCTAGTGTCGCTGACGTGCTTGTGGTTATGGATTTATCCAGTAATCACTGCCAGCATATTGTCTAGTCTTTAGAGTTCCACACAGAGGGTTTTTCCCGGTGCAGGAGATATAATGTAGATATAATGTAGATGACATATGTTAGTACATACAGGTGTCCGATTAAATGTGTGTTCCCCACCGAAACATGGAGGCGCAGCCGCGCGGGTCCATCTTGCCTGAATTTCGGGACAGATGCTAATTGGTGCCATCCGTCCACCTCTCCGAAGATGCCAAGTTGATTTATGGCACCGTGTATCGAAGGTTTAAACGGATGCGGCCGATTTAGCAGACTTCGTCAGATTCCCCCTCGTTTGAGAGGTTTTTGATTGTGGGGACGCTCTTCCCTGCAGGCGCAAGCCCCTGCAGTTAATTACGCTACCGCATCGCGGTAACCACTTTCTCCTTCTCCGGATGGTCACTTCGTGTCATGTGTGTTTTGTTTTTTGGTTGCCTGTGGATTGTATACGGAGACTAATTTATGTTGTCGCCCGTAGGGCGTGGATTAGTCCAAATCCGTATTTTCTTAGATTTGGGTTTGGGGGTTGGGTTTAAGGATACGTTAGTCTCATTTGAGACTAAGATCAGCTTAAACGTTTGTTAAGGATACGTTAGTCCAATTTTTGACTAAGATCGACTTAACGGGATCATTTAGATCCAACAAGAGAGCATTTGGGCTCTATTGCTTAGTTTAGGGACATTGCGGTTGATTAGTTTAAGGACATTACAGTCCAATGTTAGTTTAAGGACATCTCGGTCCAAGGTTAAGGACATCATAGTCCGTGGGTTTAAAGACCTCACAGTCAAGGTTAAGGACATCATAGTCCGTGAGTTTAAAGACCTCACAGTCTGTGAAATGTATGGTTGTCGGGACCCGTCACCTATCTAAAGACGTTGAAGGATTACAACGACATATATCAAAAGGGTTCAGAGATGTACCCTTGAACCAAAGTTGGTTGAGAGACCTGTAGTCCAATTGGGACTAAGATCTGTGATTTATGAGCATATGAACTCAATTAATCTGAATTGAGGACTTATGGCCAACTTGGGCTAAGTCCATTCAATTACAATGTTCAACATTTGTTTTTGGAGTTGTTAGATGTTTGTTTAAGCCCAATCCCTTTAAAAATTGCTAAGCATTGGTTTAATCTCTGACAATGTTTTGTCTTTAATTGAATAATGTGCATTTATCATAGCCCCGGGCTTACTCAACAAACATTTTATGTTCTGTCCAAGCGCACATAAAAGTATGTGGTGCACTTGGCACTAGCGCCAGATATGAAGAGCGCTGATGCGCTTAGCGCTAGATGTGAAGCGCTGATGCGCTTTTAGTTAAAGCGTTGGGGCGTTTGGCGCTGATGCCATATAATGAGCGCAGAGCGCTTTTAGTAATGTCGCACACACGTGAGGAGCATGTGGTGCGCTTAGCGCTGAGCGCTAGCCAATGAGCGCAGTGCGCTGTGTTTGAAGCGCTATGGCACTGCAGCGCTTTGCGCTAGGTGAAGAGCACTAAGGCACTTTTAAATTAGGAGCGCTAAGGCTCTTCTTAGGTTAACTTTGCGCTCTGCAAATTATCTGTTCTTTGATAAGAGACTTCGTCTCAAGATTCTAAGGACAAAGTTCTTAGTTCATAGGAGATATTTCAATCTCTTTTTAATGAAAGGCTTTGCCTTTATGGATCTGTGATCCTAAGAGAATTGAATAATTCTCCCCCCCTCCCCTATAATGAAATGTTCATAATCTCTTTTGTGAAAGACAACTTGGTCTTATAGATCTATGATCTGTGAAAGAAGTAAATACTTCTGTTTATATTGAGACGATTTCGTCTTTCTATTCTTTTTACCTTGAAAAAGAATTGTCTTCTTTTGCCGAGAGATTTTTCTTCTTCTTGAGATTTTCTCAAAATTTATGGGGGGTTCCTCTGTTTTTATACTTAAAGTCTGGGGGCCTTTATATAGGGCAAGATGGTTTGTTTAATCAGTTAAGGAGATCTTTTCTCCAATTGATTTGGGAATTTTCCCACCGTCGGATCTTTGATTTTACAGAAGATAATCTTCTTGTTTTAACAAGATTGAGAAATCTTTCCCCTTTACAGAATTTGTTCTGTATTTTAGTGATTTTCAATCAGCATGTGTTTCAAATTCAGAGCACAATCTTTTCTGTTTGGAAAGATTCAACGAAATTTTATTCTTTTAAATTGATGATTTAATCATATCCGTTGGCGGATATTTGATCCAACGGTGAGGAACATTTAGTTCCAGCGCTAACGCTTATGCGCTCTGCCCATGGTGCGCTACTTGGAGCGCAGCGCTCTTAGCGCTAGCGCACACGTGCTTTGCACATGATGCGCTACCTAGAGCGCAGCGCATCTAGCGCTAGCGCCTATGCGCTTTGCACGAGGTGCGCTAGTTGTAGCGCGGCGCTTTTATAAAAGCGCGGCTTTAATTCTAAGTTTGAATTCTGAACAGAGCTTTACTCTAATTGGGGAAACCATGTGTACAGGCTACACGAATTTTAATCGGACGATTGATAATACTAACGGCTTAGGATTAAGCCGGATTATTAAATTAAGTTTTGATTTAATAATTTATATATATATATATATATATATATATATATATATATATATAGCCAAGAGAGAGAATGAATAGTGAACAATAATATTAGAATATATATATATATATATATATATATATATATATATATATATATCGGGTTGTGTTCCTTATTTATACGGAATAGAAGGACACTTCATTTGTAAATATTCATTTATGAATATTCATGAAATGAGATGGAGGGTGAGATGGCTTTAAGCATGGTTGAAGACATGTAGAAAGGAATGGGCTTTCATTTGTTTATTAATAAAATGGTATGATATTTTATTTGTAAGGTTAGAAAAATAATGAAGTTATTCTTTTACATCCATTCAATTCATGCAAACACCTAGCTCATTCTTGACATGGCTAGCCTCTTCACCTCCACCTCCTTCATCTTGCTTGCTCTCTTGAGCATTGGTTTTGAGAAAAAAAAGATAGTAGAAAATTCCTACATCCCCACTCTCCATTCCAAGCGAGCATAGAGTGTCGTTTGTTTCACTAGGTGAAGCCTGAGCTTGTATCGGTTCTCTCAGGTGGATCATTTTCAGCAAGGACGGTCGCCATTCAAGCTTATTCCCGACGGCCTACAAGGAGCTTAGAGGGATCTTCCACGATTGGATGGACACGCGTCAAAAGTTGTATTCCTTAAACCTTGTATGTTAAGTTTGCTGGTTTAGTTGTATGGTTTGATTCCTAAGGAATATGTGTTTTGTGCTTACTAAAAAATCATTGTTTTCGCTTCCGTCTTGACCGCGGACCGCGGCTTACGTAGTGCGAGCACTACACTTTCAATTTCATCATCTATAATATCAACCATTGCATTTCCACTAAATTGAGGCCATATATAAATTAACTTAACCTTACTTTCTTGCTGATCATATTTCGTGATTTTAAACACTTTATTCTCAAGTTTATTGTAAGTACTTGATTTTCCTAATTGCATAGGTCTTGCACACTCGCACACATACTTGGGAACTTGTGCACTTGTCACAATCTTGCCATCATACTTACATAGAACAATTAAATTTGAACTTGACATTATCTACATCAAACAATATCAATCCAACAATAAGTATTATACGCTAACTTAGTATAATTTGCATAGTTATGATAACAATCACTAAAACTTAAATAAACAATAAACACAAAATAAATTAACTTTGTATCAGGTTAAAATAAATTAACTTAAATAAACAATAACAATCACCAAGGAGAATTATACATTTGCACAAAATCGGATTTGCGTTTCGTTCGCTGTGCTAGCGATTCCTACTCCAATTAAAATGACTTGATTACACTGATCTCCTCGCTTGTCTTCACACAAATCTTCAAGATCTATCGGAAACTTTGATAGATCTAGAGTTAGAGAGACTGGGGGTTTTAAAGAGTAGCTGATGTAGTAGAATGGGGCTTCTAAGTTAGAATGGGAGAGAAAGGGTCGACTGGTATTTCTAGGGGTTTTTTTGTGGCAAAGCGGATTCAAAGAATCCGCCTTGCCACATTTTGTAGAAAGGCCCTAGAATCCGCCTTTCTACAAATTGTGGTCACATTATCACACAAAAATTTTTTTGGAGTACCGCTTACGTGGCCCCAAACCGTCATATTCTTATAAATTTAAATTTTTATACCCTATTTACATAATTTTAATTTGATACTACCCTATTTCGGGAAAAAAAACCTAAAAATAAAAGAGAAAGAACATTGGTTTACTCTTCCTGGCTAGAATGGTTGCAGCTGTATCAATAGCAATCCTCTCCTCTCTATTCGATCTGTTGCTATCACCTGCAGTAGAAGAAGTCATATCAAACAATGAGCCTCTTTAATAAGTGTTTACAAAATAGCGTTACAGGAGGGGGGTTGAAATATTCCTCTAGGTCACCTTGAGAAAAGTTGAAATTACCCTTGATTGTTAGGATCATTTCAGCTTCATCTATAGCAATTCCCTTCATTATATTCTCTCCGTTGCTATTACCTTCAGTAGTAGGTGTATGCAAAAATGAGCCTGTTTTAACAGATGCTTATTGAATTTAGCGATAAAATAGTCTCATAGAAGAAAATAAAATCAACTAAAGTTCAACCGGAGAGATGCTGAATCACTCTTGTTGGTTGGAATCATTTCAGGTTCATCAATATTTGCTCCAATGCTATCACTTTCAGCAGTAGTCATATCCAACATTGAGCCTGCTATACCAACATTTACATAACTTATGCCTCCATTAATTATATCTTTATATTCCTATTATGCTAAATTTTCGACACAACCATGTGCATTAAAAAAAGGTCAAATAATTAAATAATGAAGAAACAAAATATAAATTTTTTAAGCAAAGTTAAATATTTGCTCTTTCAAATAGAGAGATGAGGGTTAAATGCTTTCACTGGACTCTTCGGTAGATAAATTTGCACTTTATATGCTGTCACTGGACTCTTCAGTAGAGAAATTTACTTGAGAGGATCCTAACTCTTACAAATTCTCTTCGTTTAAGTATGGTATGAGTAAGATTTCGATGCCAAATCAATTAATCAAATCAATCCGTCCATTAAGTTCTCATTATAATGGTAGACTAAGAATTACTCGGAGAACCAAAAAGTTCCATTAGAATTTACCTTGATATGATGAACTAGTGCTGCTACTGCTCGGAATCATTTCAGGTTCATCACCAGCAACAGTCTTCATTTTATTCACTCCACTGCTCTCACCCTTTAGCAAGTTTGGAACCTTTAAATCATTGGAAAGCTCTAACGATTGGAGTAGTTTCCGATTCAGCTCCTGCTCTTCTCCTCTGAGTACAGCCAACCATATATTATTCTCTCTAGGGTTCATCTTACACTGTAAAATTTGGGAATTGGCGACCCATCGACACATCATTTGGAATTTCGGCTCCAATTTTTTTATCACTGCAATAAGCACTGCCACCTTCCATGGCTTTCTAAGATCATGAGGCTTTCTGTAAGGAAGAGGACCTAGAGATAAGATCGGTTTGAAGATAAGATTAGCGATTTGCTAATAAACTAATAATATGTATCATATTTATTCTCAAGGATTGACGACCACCATGCATGATCCTATATAGTTTGCAACAATTCAATTTTTATCATGCAAAATAAAAATGCTGTAACCACGGTTCAAGAACTCGGTTTCGTTTTCGGTCCTCCAAAATTTGTTCGGTATCAATATATTCCAATTGGTTTGTTGGTTTCTGTTTTGAGTTTCAAAGTTATACATTATATACACACATGTATTACGTGTCTGTATATATAATATTTAATAAAATTTGCAATTAACTTATATCTAATACTCATATAAGTTAAGTTATACATTATATACACACACGTATTACTGTCTGTATATATAATATTTAATAAAATTTACTTATCTTATATCTAATACTCATATACATTGATGTGCCTATATGTTAAGATATACCCAACACCCTATGTCCAAACTTGACTGGTTAACCAAAGATGCAAAACCAAATTCCAACAACTAAGTTTTGATACATTTTTTTATTTACATTTTTGGCTAAACTTTCTACAACTAGCTCAAACTTTCAAAATCTTGCCAAATTTTCTCGAATTGACTGAAATGTCTGGAAACTGGCCAAACTTCCCAAATCTGACCAAAATCAATTTTTAGCCCGAGTTTCGGATAAGTACCCTCCACAACCGATCCAAAACAGCCAAAATGCCTGTTGTACTGTTTAAAATATTGGGTTCTCTCCAACTTATTTCTGTATTGTCCATTGAAAATCTCCACAGACCATTATCCATGGCAACAGGTAGGCCCATAAACATTAAATATCTTTTAATGTTGGATTTCGTGTTCTTGGACAATTAACGAAAGCATTAGAGAGGATCCTAATTGACTATTTTGGGTTTTGCTGCATCAATATGTTTGCACTTTGACTTGGTGGAAGAATGATAAGTAATTTAAACATTCTATGAGAGGGAACCAGACCATACCAACGTAGGAGAGCAGTGATATGTAGCAGGAGTGCTGTTATCATTAAGAGATGCCCTAGCTATCTAACTTAAAATTCAGAATGGACTAATGAGTTCATAATATTGTCCATAATCCTTTACCTAAATCCTCAGGAATGTTCAGCAATGGCCACCACTCCTCTGTCCCCTTTGGCCACGACTCGACTGGCACTCCTTTATCAAAGCGGCGTTCTCACTGTGCAGCCTTACATCTCTTCATCAACACAGAAATAATCGAAGAAAGTGTCGAATCCTGCAGCTATTGCAGTCCCTGCAACCCTAAAATCTCATGATCCAGAGGCATAATCACTCGAGGTGCATTATGTTCAAAATCAACATCATCTTTCCACCATTGACGAATATTATCGGATGAAGCACTCCATTTTTGGCTTTCCCCTACAATGCCATAAACGAAACCTCGAATGCGCTGCCATCAGAGACTAGGTTATGAGATTGATTAATAATTCTTCTGAGGGTTAGGAGCATTTTGTTTCTTATTTTGAAATCTTGGATGTGTTCTGGGTTGATTGTTTGATAAGTGTTTGGTTGTTCATCAATTCTCTTCTCCAGTATTTTTAGGTATCGCCTTGTGCGGATGAAGAGTTGCTCGATGGTGAGGAGTGTGTCTTCTTCTTTGTTGTCGGTTATGGCAAGGGGTTGCTGACGTTGTCCCATCAAGTTGATGCTGCTAGAGGAAAAGTAATTATAGGTAGAATTAGAATATACATTCATCAAAAAGGAAAATTTAGACAATAATGGATCATTAATTGAATGCTTGTTCACGAAAAATTATGGATGTGACGCTAAATTAGGTTGTTGGAATGAAATGCGAGTGAAATATATTCAACCAATTTTGCTCAAAATATATGTATGTGGATGAATGTGTTCATGTGGTCATGGACGCGCAGATAGTTCATGCATGCAAATTGATAGACCAAAAGAAGCATGTATAATTATTGTTAAGTAACAAGTCAATTTTAATTTATTTCTACTGGATGATACTTAAAAGTCAATTTCAATTAGCGCTACTGACATATGCAACCAATATATGTACACATCTAAGGAAAAATTCACATAGGACAAAGGGAATAAAATATTTATAGGTAACTGTGCTATAGAACCGTATCAGTAGTTAAAGTAGCTTATCACGTTAAAAGATATTTTCTTTAAAGAAAAATAATTTGTTAAGCAATTGCATATAATGAAAAAAGAAGGAAATGAAAAGGCAAAAAAAGGTTAGATGACAATGTAAGATATTTAAAAATGTTTTCTTTTCCAGAAATTAAATGTGTGGCGTTAAGATCTTTTTAATGGAATGTGAGGGTAAAAAGCAATTTATTCATAAGTATATGAATATGTGCATGGATGTGGACGTGGAACCAAATACTCCTCATGCATGCATACTAATGAACCAAAATGAAGCACATGGTATCATTCTGTACTAAAAAAAAGTCAATTTTCTATCTTTTGAAGGATACAAAAGGTCAATTTAGATAAATAATGCATGCAGGTTTTGAACATACCAGTTTTAAAAGGAGAAATTTACACAAGACATGAGGGGAAAAGGATGTGATAGTGCTATGAAAGTTTAGACAACTTTTCCATTTGGTCGTCTAAGTAGCTTATATTTTCTGTTTGGTCAATCAAGATAAAGTATATTTTTCGTTTGATCGTCTGAGTAGCTTATAGCAATTTTTAGAAAGGAAAAAAAACTTTTTTGGGAAAGCAAATTTTTCGAGCAGTTGCATTACTCTTTTCCTCTATATTAAATAAATAAAATGGAAAAAAAATTATATAGTTATGTACAGCATAAAAATTTAAGTTGGTAACAAATATTGAAAGTTGATAACAGCTTTAAGTAATTAAAAATAGAACAACTATCAATCACAAATCTCAAGGGTTTGTCACAAACAAAATTAGGACTGTCTGTATAAATTGCAACTTAAGAAATCACTTTCCTCGATTTTTTATTATTATTGTTTTCTGAGAGAAGTCAAATATTATTACATACATCATAACCACAAATAATTATTAAATTTCCCTTCTCTCCATTTACAGGTTCTCACCTATCCTATTTGTATGCATGCAGGCTTGTTGTCATTGGTCTTATTTCTTTTCTTTCATCTATTCACAAAGAAAGAAATAGGACAATGTGTCCCTAAATTAATTAATAAACGGAACAACAACAACAACAACAACAACTGAGCCTTTTATCCCAAGCATATTGGGTAGGCTACATGAACCAACATGAGAATCACGCCGGGTCCAGCACATGAATCCTCCGTCTTCACTTACTTCTATCGAACTATATACTTTCATTGAGTCCTTTGGCAACCATATCGTTTCGTATCAGCTCCATCCATGTTTTCTTCGGTCTCCCTTTTGCCCTTTTGCCATTGCCCATATCGAGAGTGTCTATTCGTCGAACCGGTGCTTCCATAGGTCTGCGTCGCACATGACCAAACCATCTTAGCCGGTTTTCCCGCATCTTCTCCTCCACAGGTGCTACACCAACTTTTGCACGAATATCCTCATTTCGCACCTTATCTTTTCTAGTGTTACCGCACATCCAGCGAAGCATGCGCATCTCCGCTACGTGCATCTTCTGTGTATGATGCTTCTTAGGAGCCCAGCATTCTGTACCATATAATAAGGCAGGCCGAATAGCGCTCCGATAAAACTTCCCTTTCAATTTTAACGGAAAGTTACGATCACACAAAATCTCTGTTGCACTCCTCCATTTCAACCAACCAGCTTTGATCATTTGATTAACATCACTATCGATCTCCCCATTCTTTTGGATGATGGAACCTAGATATCTAAACTGGTCGCTCGGTGATATCTCTTGCCCTTCCAATGTTGTACCAATATGGTTTTGACTTCTCTGGCTACTAAATTTGCAGTGCATATATGCTGTCTTGGACCTGCTCAATCTGAATCCCCGAGATTCCAATGTTTGCCTCCATAATTCCAATTTGGCATTAACCCCTGCTTTCGTCTCATTTACTAAAACAATATCATCAGCGAATAGCATACACCAAGGTATCTCATCTTGGATAGTTCTAGTAAGCCCATCCATCACGATGGTAAACAGGAATGGACTTAATACAGATCCTTGATGTAAACCAATAGTAATCGGAAAATCACTCGTTAAGCCGCCGCAAGTTCTGACATTTGCCACTACTCCATCGTACATATCCTTGATCATATCAATATACTTGACGGGGACCCCCTTCTTCATCATTGTCCCCCGTAATACCTCTCTAGGTACCTTGTCGTACGCTTTTTCTAAATCAATAAATATCATATGCAAATCTCTTCTCCTCTCTCGAAAACGCTCGACAAGTTGACGAAGCAAATGAATCGCCTCTGTCGTCGATCGTCCAGACATGAACCCAAACTGGTTCTCTGTTATCTTAATATCCTTTCTTAGCTTGTGTTCAATCTCTCTCCCAAAGTTTCATGGTGTGACACATCAGTTTTATTCCACGGTAGTTTGAGCAACTTTGAATGTCACCCTTGTTCTTGTAGATAGGTACAAGGATACTTTTCCTCCATTCATTTGGCATCTTTTTTGTCTGCCAAATCTTATTAAACAGATCTGTCGGCCATTTAACGCCTATTTCTCCTAAGCATCTCCAAATCTCTCCGTCAGGACCAACTGCTTTTCTTAAACCCATTCTGTTCAAAGCTTCTTTAACCTCAGAAAGTCTTATTTTACGCATGAAATCACGGTTTATATCTTGAGATTGAATGACAAGTCCATCAAAATTCTTAGTAAAGCTCTCATTGAACAATTTGTCAAAATAATCTCTCCATCTTTCCTTGATATCCTCATCTCGAACTAAAACCTTCTGATTTTCATTTTTGACACGCTTCACCGCACATAAGTCTCTAGTCTTCCTTTCCCGCATCCGAGCAATCCGGTATATATCATTTGCAACCTCTTTAGTGTCTAATTTCTCATAGACCTCCGTGTAAACCTTAGATTTAGCTTCCCTAACAGCTTTCTTAACTTCCTTTTTAGCCATTTTGTACTTCTCAAATCTCTCCACATCTCTATTTTTCTTCAAATCTTTATAAGAATCCCTTTTAATTTTAATAGCAGTCTTTACATCTTCATTCCACCATGATATGTCCTTTAGATGGTGGAGCACCACCTATCGACTCACCAAGTAGATCCCTAGCTACCTTCTTGATACAACTAGCCATTTTGTTCCATGTTTTGTCTGGATCATCTTCCGACTGTCAATCCGCTTCCTGTACTACACGATCTATAAAAGCCTTTTGGTTATCTTCTTTCAATCGCCACCATTTAATTTTAGGCTCTACCTTACGTCTAATCTTCCTAGGTTCTCTTCTAAATCGAAAATCTAGAACTAAAAGTCTATGTTGAGTGGTTACACTCTCACCTGGTACTACCTTACAGTCGATACAATAAGCTTTATCTATTCTTCTCGTCAGAAAAAAGTCTATATGACTAGCACTTGATCCACTCCTAAAAGTGATAAGGTGGGACTCACTTTTCCTAAACTAGGTGTTTGCTAAGATCAAGTCATAAGATAAAGCAAAATCTAGAATCGAGTCACCTACTTCATTCCTTTGTCCGAAACCAAAACTTCCATGGATAGTATCAAACCCACTACGACTAGTACCTACATGTCCATTAAGATCACCACCAATAAATAACTTCTCTCCACTAGGTATACTTTGCACCACCTCGTCTAAATCCTCCCAGAATAGACGCTTACTAGCGTCATCAAGACCTATCTGTGGTGCATAAACACTAATAACATTAAGGATCTCTCCACCTAGAATAAGCTTAACCAGTAAAATTCTATCACATTTTCTCCTAATCTCAACTACATCCTCAAGCAACCGTCTATCTATGATTATGCCTACCCCATTACGATTTTTATCTCTACTCGTATACCAAAGCTTATAACCCCAAGGCTCTATGACTCTACTCTTTTCACCTACCCACTTAGTTTCTTGCAAACACATAATATCAACTCTCCTCCTAATCATCACCTCCACTAATTCTATTAGTCTACCCGTAAGGGAACCTATGTTCCAGGAAGCTAGACGGATCCTATGACACCCTTGCTTATTTGTCACTACACCCGGGGTCCGATGTAGCGCGCCGTCTCTGGACGACGACCCTTGCTTATTTGTCACTACACCCGGGGTCCAATGTAGAGCGCCGTCTCTAGACAAAAGTGGGGAGGACACATATTTTAAAAGGAGCCATCTAGAATGAAGTACAAAAATGAGGGGGGACACATATTGTCACGCCCCGCTTCCCAGAGTACGCTAAAATGGGCATGTGACATAGCCAACCATGCTACCTGTGGGTAGGAAGTTTCCATCCACAGTCACATTACGGTTGTAGAGATATCAAGAACAAAATAAAACTATCTAAAACATGTCCATAATCCAAGATAACATGAGTCAAGAATAAATAAATGCGGAAGCGAAAGATCCAATACAAAATAACTGGAATGTATGTCCCATGATGCGGGCTCACATCAGGAATAAAATGCAGTAAAGAAAAGCTAACTACTGCTAACACTCACAGCTCAGCCTGTCGGCTGAAGTACTCCTGCTCGGGCTGCGACAGCGGTACAGAATCTGGGCCATGCAAAACCCAGACGTCAGCGTGTCAAGTCATCAAGTAATAACATAATAAACAGGCAATGCGAATATAAACATGAATAAGCAAGGGTAACAATAATATGAATCAGAGCAGTGCAGGGTAGTGTGCAGTGGGTAAAATGGACTGTTCTATCAGGTTCTCTGTTCTAAAGTCTTTGAAACCAAATTGATGAATCATCGATGTAACTCAATAGTATCCCGTACATACCCGGGACCACGGCCTCATTATTCTCGGGCTGAAACCGAGACATGCCGCTAGGCACCAAACAGGAATGTGTACACTCAATAGTATCCCGTACATACCCGGGAACACGGCCTCAATATTCTCGGGGTGAAACCGAGACATGCCGCTAGGCACCAAACAGGAATGTGTACACTCGAACAGGAATGTGAACTGTTGAGTTACAAGTCAGGTTTCACCTTTGATTTCCCCATACCCCCAAGTTATATGTGTAAGTCAAATCAGATATCCTGAAATCAACACAGGATCAGGTAAACAGGTTTGTCTGCATAGACAACAGGAACGGTCCATGAGGACTACATGTCAGGTTTGTTGGCATTAGACACAAAATCGGGTAACGGATCAGGTCATGGTACATCAGGTCAGGTCAAGCAGTGTACGGTACCATATCGGGTCAATCGATATGCATGTAGCAAGTCAGGTCAAGATGTAAACGATAACATAGGTGTGCTCACAATCAGTTATATAATCAAGCATGGTTATCAACAACATGATATAAGTAATGAATTAAGCAATAGGCAGATTCATTCGATTTGCACTACAGTTATCAATTGTGTCACGGAGATGATTTCAACATTATAAGAATGCAGTAAGACAATTATAGCTGTTTAATCATGTTACCAAGTTAAGATTTCATGGAAGCAATGATATCTACATATATAGGTTCCAAGTTTGAAAGATAAAATGTTATATAACAATATTGAACATGAAAAAGAGAAATGATCGTACCAAACTTAAATTTATAGGTTTAGGGTGTTATTAATATGTATGTAAATATTGTTTAGCATGTAGCAAGGGGTACTTGCCTCGACGGGTCGTGAAACGGGAAAACGGAACGTAAAATGTCGGCGGGGAAAACTCGCGACGGGCGCACGGTTCACGGAATGAACCCAAACGACGAACAGTAGAACCACACGGGTCGGGGTACCTCGCTGGAACGTCCGGACACGTCGCCGGCATCACCGGATTCCGGCCAAGTTCAGAACAGTGAATGTCAAGAGTTGCATAAAGAAAAGAAAGGAAAATAAAGAAGAAAGGGAAGGAGGATGGAGAAGGGAAGGCTTACAGTGGTCTGTGGGACGGGTGGTGACGGTCAACCTTGTCGACGGAGCTCCGGCGGTGGTCTGCGATGACGGCGGAAGTTTTGCGGATCAAGAAACCAGATCAACGAAGGAAAAGAAGAAAGGAGAAGGTGAGAGGATGAGAAGCTCACCGAGGGGGTGCGCGAGGGCCAGGGGCACGGAGACGGGTTGTCGGCAGCGACCTCCGGCGGTGCAACTGTGTGCAGAGGCGCGCGCGGGCCTCGTCGGGGGGTGTGCAGGCGCTCGGGAAAACGATGAAGGAGGATGTGGATGAGACGAGGTTGAGGAGGCGAGGATGCTGGTGACGGTGATGTCGGCGTTGGTGTTGCAGCGGCGAGGGGCACGGTGGCTAGGGTTCGCTGGGGTTTGGACCTCGCGTTTAATAAAAGAAAAGGAGGAATGAAGGAAGGAAATTAAATATAGAAGAGAGAGAGATACGGGAGAGGGAGAAGGGAGGTAGAGGGAGGTAGAGAGAGGAGAGAGATAGAGAGACGGGGGAGAGAGGAGAGAGATAGAGTGATGGAAGTGGGGCCCACGGGAAAAGAGAAGGAGGGGATTGGTTGGAGGAATTAAATTGAGAAAGATTTAAAAGATTATAAAATATTATATGGTTTTAAAATATAAATTCGACAGTTTAAAGAATGTTAGAAATTTGGGATTTTAGCGCAAAGTAAAATATTTCCAAATTGCGCCCGGGTCGGATCCAAAAATTCGAAATTGAAATAATAAAATTTTAAGCGGGATCCAAAAGTGAAAATGAAGTATTTTACAATCAAAAAGCATACCCCCAAAACGGACACACGTACGTGCGCGTAGCCATCCAAACACGCCCGTTTCACCGAACGGGACAAGAACACGATGCACGGACGCTACAACAGGGTTAGGGGTGTCAAGCAGGCCAAGATGAATATTTTTAAATTTTATTTTAGATGCCATAAATTGTTATATGCAGAAATGAAATGACGGGGTAAAATTACAATGAGTAACAATCAAGCAAGATAAATGAAATAAGTGTCACACTACGCTCAAACGGTAACTGAAATTAGTAGCATTGGGCTCGGGTGTTACATTATACCCAACTACAAAAAGAATTTCGTCCTCGAAATTCCAAGAATACAAGGATAAACAACAAATAACTATAAGAAAAGATGAGGAAACTTCTGCCGGATTTCATCTTCTCGTTCCCAAGTGGACTCTCCATGCGAGCGATTACCCCAAGAAACAAGCACAAGAGGGATTACCTTGTTCTTAAGAGCCTTTTCCCTTCGATCCACAATTTCAATCGGTCGCTCCTCAAAAGTCAAGTCTTCTCGTACTGTTAGCTCCGAATGATCCCAATACGTGCGTTTCATCTCGAACATACCTATAGAGTTGAAATACATGAAACACATCGTGCACACTCGCCAAGGACTGCGGTAACGCCAAACGATACGCTACCTCACCAACACGCTCCAAGATCTCAAAGGGTCCAACAAATCGAGGACTAAGCTTTCCTCGACTTCCAAAACGAATCACCCCTCTAGTCGGTGATATCTTCAAGAATACCAAATCACCCACGGCGAACTCTAGAGGTCTTCTTGACGTATCTGCCCAACTCTTCTATCGGTCTTATGCTGTCTTCATATGATTTCTGATAGTGTTAACCTTCTCAACTGTCTGCACAACCAAATCTGGTCCTAATAATCTTCGTTCACCGATATCGTCCCAACAAACAGGTGAACGGCATTTACGACTATACAAAGCTTCAAATGGAGCCATATGAATAGTTGCCTGAAAACTGTTGTTATAAGAAAACTCCACCAAATGCAGATGATCCTCCCAAGAACCCTTGAAGTCCAACATGCATGCTCTCAACATATTCTCAAGAGTTTGGATTGTTCTCTCCGACTGACCATCAGTTTGAGGATGATAAACTGTGCTAAACTTCAATCGAGTCCCCAAACTTTCCTGTAAACTCCGCCAAAAGTGTGACAAGAACCGAATGTCCCGATCGGACACAATGCTTACCGGTACTCCATGCAATCTTACAATCTCTTGCATATACCGCTCTGCCAAAGTTTCTGTTGATTGACCAACCCGGAAAGGAATGAAGTGAGCGGCCTTGGTCAACCGATCAACAATCACCCATACAGCATTGTTGCCCTTTAGACTCCGCGGTAAAGCCGTCACGAAATCCATGGTTATATATTCCCACTTCCACTGAGGAATCGGAAGTGGTTGCAATAAACCAGCAACCCTTTGATGTTCCGCCTTAACTTGCTGACACACCAAGCATTTCGCCACAAAGCGAGCAATCTCCCGTTTCATGCCTTCCCACCAGAAATGCTGTCGAATATCTCGGTACATCTTTGTGCCTCCTGGATGTACAGAATAAGCTGAACTGTGTGCCTCCTTCATAAGCTCTTCACAAATATCTCCTTTTGGCACACATAAACGGCTACCATAGCTCAACGAACCATCTTCGTGGATCAGTAAATCTGTTCGTAGTCCGGCTTCAACATGTTCTCGAAACTTTTGCAGTCTAGGGTCCTGCAATTGTGCTGCTTTAATATTCTCGATCAACGATGACTGCACTTGCAGCTGCATCAACTGTCCCGTAGAATGCGGTAGCACAACCTCCAAGTCAAATCTTCGAAAATCTGCAACGATCTCCTTCTGCGTAGTTAACACCTGAATTGCTAGTAACCGACTAAGCGCATCCGGCACGACGTTAACCTTCCCCGGATGGTACTTAAGATCAAGATCGTAGTCAGCCATCAGCTCCAACCATCCACGCTGCCTCATATTAAAGCTCCTTCTGTGTGAACACATACTTCAAGCTCTTATGATCAGTAAAAACTTCGACCCTTTCGCCCAAAAGGTAGTGTCTCCAAATCTTCAAAGCGAAAATCACAGCCGCAAGTTCCAAGTCATGAGTTGGATAATTCTTCTCATGGGTCTTCAACCGTCTCGATGCGTACGCTACAACCTTCCCATGCTGCATCAAAACACATCCCAATCCTTTCCCAGATGCGTCGCTGTGAATCACCAATCCTCCGGAATTGTCTGGCACGGTCAGCATAGGGGCGGTTATCAACTTCTGCTTCAACGTCTCAAAAGCTAACGCACATTTATCCGTCCATACAAAAGGTATCTCCTTGCGCGTAAGCTTGGTTAACGGCTCCGCCAGATGAGCAAAGTTCTCCACAAATCTTCTGTAATACCCGGCGAGTCCAAGAAAACTTCTTATCTCCGCAACATTCTTTGGAATTAGCCAATCTCGTACTGCTGCAATCTTTTCTGGATCGACGGCAATTCCATTGCCAGATACAACATGCCCCAACAACTTTACTTCCTCCAGCCAAAACTCGCGCTTACTCATCTTCGCATATAACTTCTCTTATCTCAACGTTTGCAGTGCGATCTTCAAATGCTCAGCATGTTCTTCAAAACTCTTTGAGTAAACCAGAATATCGTCAATGAACACCACAACAAACTGATCCAAGAACGGTGAAAAGATTCGGTTCATAGTCCATGAATACTGCCGGCGCATTCGTTACTCCGAAGGGCATCACTAAGTACTCGTAATGTCCATACCGAGTTCGGAACGCCGTCTTGCAAACATCTTCTGCTTTCACTCGGACCTGATGATATCCGGATCGCAAATCCAGCTTCGAGAATACCCTCGCGCCACTAAGCTGCTCGAAAAGTTCGCCAATGCGAGGGATCGGGTACTTGTTCTTAATAGTCACCCGGTTTAATTCTCGATAGTCGATGCACATCCTTCTTGTGCCATCCTTCTTCTTTACTAGAAGAACTGGAACTCCCCAAGGCGAGTTACTGCTTCGAATCCAACCTTTTTCAAGCAATTCAGCAACCTGTTTCTTGACTTATTCCAACTTCCCTGGTGCCATTGGATAATACGCTTTGGATACTGGCGCTGCACCAGGAATAAGATCAATTGCGAATTCCACGTCTCGCTTCGGCGGTAAACCCGATACATCTTCAAACACGTCCATAAAATCACGAACGACAGCCGGTTCTTCACTTTCATCGTCTTCCATAGATGCAAGAATATTGTTTGTCGGCATAGCCCTTAAACTCGACTGGCCCGACAGAACTGCTTCCTCCAGTGAAGCTAAAATCGGGATGTCCGGGAATCTGGAAAATTACCTTCCTTGCCCTACAATTGATGTGAGCGTGGAAAGTGCCAAGAAAATCCATTCCCAAAACGACTTCGTAGCTGCCCGTATCAATCACCAAGAAATCTGCAAAAAGCTCCCATGCGCACACAACAACTGTACAATCTTTACATTCCCTACTAGCTATGATTTTCCCATTCACAGTGTGTATGTCCCAGAAACTAGACAGGGTCGTGTAGTCAATCGAGTGTGTAGTTAAAAACTTGGATGACATAAAACAATGGGATGCACCAGAATCAAATAACGCTAATGCGGGAAAACCACGAACGAGTAGAGTACCTGAAACAACTTCTCCTGACGCCTTAGCTTCCTCAGCTGTCAAAGTAAAAGCTCGAGCCTGATTAGGTTCTTGAGTCAGCTGTTTCTGTCCTTGGAACGGTCTCTGCGGAGGCTTCTGAAAATCATCTCTTATACGAAGCTTCGACGGACAAGCACTAACGGCGTGATCTGCCGCTCCACAAACCAAACAGAGTCCCAGCTTCCTTCGACAATCCTTTTGCACATGTCCGTGTACATGGCAGTAGTTACAAATCACGATCCTCTTCCGATCAACCACAATTGTTTTCTTCATTGGTGCTATGCTGCGTCTGTTCACCGGAACACTTCTACGTACGGACGTTTGGTTCAGTGCAGACGCCGGCTTCAGCTCGGTCTGTTTCTTTTGATTCTCCAGCATTCCCCTTATTACTCCACGCATGGCGGCTTTGTCCACACGTCCTTGGTACGTCTTCAAATTCTTACCGGCCATATTCCTGAATTCAAAACACCCAACATTAGCATGATGATGGATTCTGAATATAGATCAAGGCTAGAACTCCAAGATACTTAAATAGAGTGCCGCATTGTAACTATGTCGCGGTATCATAGCCATAATTACATAACTCCACCCAAATCGCCTAAGTCCTAGAGATAACAAGGAGTCAGGTTTCGAGTCGATATGCAAAGAAAGTTTGCACATCGTAAAAGATATAATCAGGAAGAATGTGATTCAAGAATGGTAAAACGGCAAGGTGGCAGGACATGTTTCCTAAACACAGGTATTCTGATTCGTGTATTGGGTACAATACCTAAGTACAAAAGAATCAACCCGACTAACCTAAGGCTCTGATACCAAAAGAACCATGTCACGCCCCGCTTCCCAGAGTACGCTAAAATGGGCACGTGACATAGCCAACCATGCTACCTGTGGATAGGAAGTTTCCATCCACAGTCACATTACGGTTGTAGAGATATCAAGAACAAAATAAAACTATCTAAAACATGTCCATAATCCAAGATAACATGAGTCAAGAATAAATAAATGCGGAAGCGAAAGATCCAATACAAAATAACTGGAATGTATGTCCCATGATGCGGGCTCACATCAGGAATAAAATGCAGTAAAGAAAAGCTAACTACTGCTAACACTCACAGCTCAGCCTGTCGGCTGAAGTACTCCTGCTCGGGCTGCGACAGCGGTACAGAATCTGGGCCATGCAAAACCCAGACGTCAGCGCGTCAAGTCATCAAGTAATAACATAATAAACAGGCAATGCGAATATAAACATAAATAAGCAAGGGTAACAATAATATGAATCAGAGCAGTGCAGGGTAGTGTGCAGTGGGTAAAATGGACTGTTCTATCAGGTTCTCTGTTCTAAAGTTTTTGAAACCAAATTGATGAATCATCG
This sequence comes from Agapanthus africanus, assembly GCA_030015575.1. Lineage (NCBI taxonomy): Eukaryota > Viridiplantae > Streptophyta > Magnoliopsida > Asparagales > Amaryllidaceae > Agapanthus > Agapanthus africanus. The sequence continues at coordinate 695,338,593 of JASDDO010000022.1, read as the reverse complement.
ATGTAACTCAATAGTATCAAACAGGAATGTGAACTGTTGAGTTACAAGTCAGGTTTCACCTTTGATTTCCCCATACCCCCAAGTTATATGTGTAAGTCAAGTCAGGTATCCCGAAATCAAGAAACTAATGCCAACACAGAATCAGGTAAACAGGTTTGTCTGGATAGACAACAGGAACGGTCCATGAGGACTACATGTCAGGTTTGTTGGCATTAGACACAAGATCAGGTAACGGATCAGGTCATGGTACATCAGGTCAAGTCAAGCAGTGTACGGTACCATGTCGGGTCAATCGATATGCTTGTAGCAAGTCAGGTCAAGATGTAAACGATAACATAGGTGTGCTCACAATCAGTTATATAATCAAGCATGGTTATCAACAATATGATATAAGTAATGAATTAAGCAATAGGCAGATTCATTCGATTTGCACTACAGTTATCAATTGTGTCACGGAGATGATTTCAACATTATAAGAATGCAGTAAGACAATTATAGCTGTTTAATCATGTTACCAAGTTAAGATTTCATGGATGCAATGATATCTACATATATAGGTTCCAAGTTTGAAAGATAAAATGTTATATAACAATATTGAACATGAAAAAGAGAAATGATCGTACCAAAGTTAAATTTATAGGTTTAGGGTGTCATTAATATGTATGTAAATATTGTTTAGTATGTAGCAAGGGGTACTTGCCTCGACGGGTCGCGAAATGAGAAAACGGAACGTAAAATGTCGGCGGGGAAAACTCGCGACGGGCGCACGGTTCACGAAATGAACCCAAACGACGAACAGTGGAACCACACGGGTCGGGGTACCTCGCTGGAACGTCCGGACACGTCGCCGGCATCACCGGATTCCGGCCAAGTTCAGAACAGTGAATGTCAAGAGTTGCACAAAGAAAAGAAAGGAAAATAAAGAAGAAAGGGAAGGAGGATGGAGAAGGGAAGGCTTACAGTGATCTGTGGGACGGGTGGCGACGGTCAACCTCGTCGACGGAGCTCCGGCGGTGGTCTGCGATGACGGCGGAAGTTTTGCGGATCAAGAAACCAGATCAGCGAAGGAAAAGAAGAAAGGAGAAGATGAGAGGATGAGAAGCTCACCGAGGGGGTGCGCGAGGGCCAGGGGCACGGAGACGGGTCGTCGGCAGCGACCTCCGGCGGTGCAACTGTGTGCAGGGGGCGCGCGGGCCTGGTCAGGAGGTGTGCAGGCGCTCAGGAAAACGATAAAGGGGGATGTGGATGAGACGAGGTTGAGGAGGCGAGGATGCTGGTGACGGTGATGTCGGCGTTGGTGTTGCAGCGGCGAGGAGCACGGTGGCTAGGGTTCGCTGGGGTTTGGGTCTCGCGTTTAATAAAAGAAAAGGAGGAGGGAATGAGGGAAATTAAATATAGAAGAGAGAGATATACGGGAGAGGGAGAAGAAAAGTAGAGAGAGGAGAGAGATAGAGAGACGGGGGAGAGAGGAGAGAGACAGAGTGATGAAAGTGGGGCCCACGGGAAAAGAGGAGGGGATTGGTTGGTGGGATTAAATTGAGAAAGATTTAAAAGATTATAAAATATTATATGGTTTTAAAATATAAATTCGACAGTTTAAAGAATGTTAGAAATTTGGGAATTTGGCGCAAAGTAAAACATTTCCAAATTGCGCCCGGGTCGGGTCCAAAAATTCGAAATTGAAATAATAAAATTTTAAGCGGGATCCAAAAGTGAAAATGAAGTATTTTACAATCAAAAAGCATACCCCCAAAACGGACACACGTACGTGCGCGTAGCCGTCCAAACACGCCCGTTTCACCGAACGGGACGAGAACACGATGCACGGACGCTACAACAGGGTTAGGGGTGTCAAGCAGGCCAAGATGAATATTTTTAATTTTATTTTAGATGCCATAAATTGTTATATACAGAAATGAAATGACGGGGTAAAATTACAATGAGTAACAATCAAGCAAGATAAATGAAATAAGTGTCACACTACGCTCAAACGGTAACTGAAATTAGTAGCATTGGGTTCGGGTGTTGCACATATTTTAAAAGGAGCCATCTAGAATGCTGATTTTAATATATTTTTTAAGGTCTTATAATAGCCGTATACAATTACAAGATAACAAGGATGTTTGAACTCCACCATTAAATTTTTGGATACAGATTAAATTGAACCATTTTTCAAATGGTTACTAATTATAATTATCTATAATCAGGCTACCATATATCTTAAAGATCATATTGTTAAAAAAGGACTTAGAGACTTGAGCCTATACTTCTAAAATTTATAAACCATGAGTTGGTTAAAATTAAAGAAAACAACAGCCTAGAAAGAAAGAATATAGCAAAATCAAAACTTTTAAGAACCTCATAATAAAAAGAACCTTTAGAAAGGAACAAAACATTGGCTCCAAATGAATTATTGATTCGATTTTTACTAAATATAAAATCCATCCTAAGGTCATTTTTAAACACACAAGTTTTCTGTTCCCCCTATTTGGCTGCCTATAATTATAATAACCATACTTGTCACAGAACACATAGGCATGAAACTCATACAATTTTTCCAAAAGGAAAGAGAAACATACATGATGAATCAGGAAATTAGAGATAAACAAAACAAGAGAATAATACAAACAAAATGCAGATTTAGAACATAAAAGCAACTGATAGAATTAAAAGGGGAAACAACCAGAAATCACCTATAGAGCTCCTCCCCCAAAAAAGAAGATAAATTTAGAGAAGATATGGTAAGAATGAGAAATTTAGGTCAACTTACAGTAGTATTTATAGGAACAATAAGCATTACAAAATTGAAAAGCTGATTAATTTGTCCACTCTTGTGAGAAGACATACAGCTTCTATACCAAAAACTTTACATGCAAATACCAGATTTATAATCATTAGGCTTAACACTAACTTTACATTTTCACCGACACTATCCAGTAATTTTTCTGTGGAGCATAACAGAATATAAGACTACATTTCTAATGTGAGTTTACTACTGTGATATGGTAATGACTGAAGAGTGACTATTTTTACATCTTCATACTATCTACTAAAAAAATTATTTATATTATTTAGTTAATTTTGATGCATGATCGCAGGGTCTTATTACAAATTCGTTTATAAATATTGTAAAATGATTAACTTCTTTTTTAAATAATCGGTACATCCATACACATATCAAACAAGTTATAGGATAATTATATAATTGCATACGATGATGCATTTGGATGTGAATTAAATTTCTAAGAGAAGTAGAAGTAAAGATTAAATAGAATCATATGAAATTATTAGTATCTATATGGTTGTATTTATATGGTTTTCCAAAGCGGTCAATTCTGAAAAGCGATTTGACAGGCGATTTGACAACCAGACGTTGTAGATTTGATATTTAGAAATAAGACTGGTTTAATAGAGCATGTGGTGTCCGCTGACAAGTCCTAAGACTGTATGCAATTATTTAAACCCACCGTTGCCGGTCCCAAGTCCGAATGAGAAAGAGTGAGAGTTGTGGTAGGCTTGTAACAGCCAATGTAAAACTTTATCACATTCTATGACATGAACCATAAAAAGAATATCGTTGGGGTGTCCCATACTCATCGACGCGCTACATCGAACCTCGGGTATAGTGTTAAGGATGCAAGGGCTTGTAAATCGTCGTCCGAAAGCGGTGCGCTACATTAGACCCCGGGTGTAGTGACAAAAAAGCAAGGGTTTCATAGGATCCATCTAGTTTCTTGGAACATAGGTTCCTTACGGGTAGACTAACAGAATTAGTGGAGGTGATGATTAGGAGACTTAGTATTATGTGTTTGCAAAAAACTAAATGGGTAGGTGAAAAGGGTAGAGTCATAGAGTCTTGGGTTATAAGATTTGGTATACAGGTAGAAATAAAAATCGTAATTGGGTAAGCATAATTATAGATAGACGGTTGCTTGAGAATACAGTTGAGATTAGGAGAAAAAGTGATAGGATTTTACTGCTTAAGCTTATTCTAGATGAGGAGATCCTTAATATTATTAGTACTTATGCACCACGTATAGGTCTTGATGACACTAGTAAGTATCTATTTTGGGAGTATTTAGACGAGATGGTATAAAGGATAGCTAGTGGAAAGAAGTTATTTATTGGTGGTGATCTCAATGAACATGTAGGTACTAGACGTAGTGAGTTTGATACTATTCATGGAGATTTTGGTTTTGAACAGATGAATGAAGTAGGCAGCTCGATTCTAGATTTTGCCTTATTTTATAACTTGATCTTAGCAAACACTTGGTTTAGAAAAAGAAAGTCTCATCTTATCACTTTTAGGAGTGGATCGAGTGCAAGTCAAATAAACTTTTTTCTAAATAGAAGGATGGATAAAGGTTGTTGTATCGATTGTAAAGTAGCGCCATATGAAAGTATAACCACTCAACATAGACTTTTAGTTTTAGATGTTCGATTTAGAAGAGCATCTAGAAATATTAGACGTAAGGTAAAGTCTAGAATTAAGTGGTGGCGACTGAAGGAAAGTAACCAAAAAGTCTTTATAGATCATGTAGTTCAAAAGACAGATTGACAGTCTGAAAATGATTCAGAGACAATATAAAACAAGATGGATAGTTGTATCAAGATGGTAGCTAGAGATTTACTTGATGAATCGAGAGATAGTGCTCCGCGATCTAAGAACACGTCATGATAAAACGAAGAAGTAAATACTGCTATTAAAATCAAGAGAGATTCTTATAGAGATTTGAAGAAAAGCAGAAATGCGGAGAGATTTATGAAGTATAAAATAGCTAAAAAAGAAGTTAAGAAAGCTGTTCGGGAAGCTAAAACTAAAGTCCACAAGGAGGTGTACGAAAAGTTGGACATTAAGGAGGCTGAAAATGATATGTACAGGATTGCTTGGATGCGGGAAAGAAAGATCAGAAACTTATGTGTGGTGAAGTGTATCAAAAATGAAGATCGGAAGATTTTAATTCGAGATGAGAATATCAAGGAAAGATGCAGAGATTATTTTGACAAATTGTTCAATGAGAGCTTTACTAAGGATTTGAATTGATTTGTCATTCAATCTCAAGATATAAACCGTGATTTCATGCGTAAAATAAGAATACCTAAGGTTAAAAAGACTTTGAAGAGAATGAAATTAAGAAAAACGGTTGGTCCAAACGGGATTCCTATTAAGATTTGAAGATGCTTAGGAGATATAGGCGTTAGATGGCTGTCAGATCTGTTTAATAAGATTTGGCAGACCAAAAAGATACCAAATGAGTGAAAGTAAAGTACCATTGTATTTATCTACTAGAACAAGGGTGACATTCAAAGTTTCTCAATCTAACGTGGAATAAAACTTATGTGTCACACCATGAAACTTTGGGAGAGAGTGATTGAACACAGGCTAAGAAAAGATGTTAAGATAACAGAGAACGGGTTTGGGTTCACGCCTGGACGATCGACGATAAAGGTTATTTATTTGCTTCATCAACTTGTCGAGCGTTTTCGAGAGAGAAGAGATTTGCATATAATATTTATTGAGTTGGAGAAAACGTATAATAAGATACCTAGAGAGGTATTATGGGGGACAATGATAAATAAAGGAATCTCAGTCAAGTACATTGACATAATCAAGGACATGAATGGAGTAATGGCAAATGTTAGAACTTGGCGGCGGCCTAAAGAGTGATTTTCTGATTACAATTGGCTTGCATCAAGGATCTTCATTAAGTCCATTCATATTTACCATCATGATGGATGAGTTTACTAGAACTATCCAGGATGAGATACCTTGATGTATGTTATCTACTGATGATATTGTCATGATAAATAAAACGAAAGTAGGGGTTAATAACAAATTGGAGTTATGGAGGCAAACATTGGAATCTCGGGGGTTCAGATTGAGCAGGTCTAAGACAGCATATATACAATACAAATTTAGCAAACAGAAAAATCGAGACCACAATAGTATAACACTGGATGGGCAAGAGATATCACCGAGCAATCAGTTTAGATACCTAGGTTCCATCATCCAAAAAGTATGAAGAGATCGATTGCAATGTCAATCAAAGGATCCAGTCTGGTTGGTTGAAATGGAAGAATGCAACAGAGATTTTGTGCGATCGTAACTTTCCGTTAAAGTTGAAATGGAAGTTTTATCGGAGCGCTATTCGGCCTGCCTTATTATATGGTACAGAATGTTGGGCTTCGAAAAACATCATAAACAGAAGATGCACGTAGCGAAAGATTGGATGTGTGGTAACACTAGAGAAGATAGGGTGCGAAATGAGAATATTCGTGCAAAAGTTGGTATAGCACCTGTGGAGGAGAAGATGCGGAAAAACTAGCTAAGATGGTTTGGTCATAGTCGACACAGATCTATGGAAGCACCGATTCGACGAATGGATACTCTCGATATAGACAATGTCAAAAAGGCGAAAGGGAGACCAAAAAAAATATGGATGGAGATGATACGAAAAGATATAGTTGTCAAAGGCCTCAATGAAAGTATATTGTTCGATAGGAGTGGGTAGAGGCGGAGGATTCATGTGCTGGATCCGGCATGATTCTCATGTTGGTTCATGTAGCCTACCCTATATGCTTGGGATAAAAGGCTCAGTTGTTTGTTTGTGGTGTCCGCTGACAAAGTGTTTACTATTGAATAAGGCTATTAGACACGCTCTAACAACTAGCTAACCGTTGTACATTTGATACTAATAAAGCTAGATTCGCAAAGGTGATAATAACAATACTTGAGATTTGACAAAGTAAATTTCTAGATAAAGATAATGCCATATGAAAACAAATATCACCAACAATCATGTCAATTATCCATGAGAAAGAGTTAAATGGAGTTACTTCACACTTTATTTAATAAGCTGTGTTACCATATTTCTACTAGATTTATATATTTTACTTTCGTGTATTATTATTAACTTTAAACGGTTAAGAAAGGGTTTACTCAATCTCTTTTATATCCATGTTTACGAATTGAGCAATCTAGAAGCTATTACAAATATTGTTAGAGTGTTATCAAAGTGCAAAAAAAGAAATTAAAATTAAAATGATGACAACTCCCTTTGTAAGAGAAAATTATCTAAACATGACAATGGTTAGTCTTGAATCTTTGAACTCTTTCGTTACAAGAATCAATCTCTATACAAGGTCAAAGTTTCTTTCCAATGGAAGGTAATGTTTTTCATGCATGAATCTTATCACAACACTTTGGATTGTTTCCAAAATCATAATTTTGACCTCAATTGCCAACTCACTTTGTCATTCTACAAATTAATGCATTAATTTGTTTTTCATTTGCAAATTGTTTCGGTGAATTTAATGAATATATAGCAAGTTGTCAATGAATATCTACTTCATTAATTTTCTTCTATGCAAATCTTTCCGGTGATATGCAATTTGCAATTTTTCCTTTATTAAGAAAAGCAATTTCATTTTTTATACATTTAAACACATGATTCTTGGATGTCTGAATCCTAAAAGTTGAGACTAACAAGTAACAAATAAAAAATAATTTTAAGATTATTTACTTGCAATATATATTATATTCTCTATTGCAGCAAGCCAAAAAACCTATGCTTTATTGCTCATTTTTATAACCGGAGATTTCAAAAAAAATAAAATTCAATGCTTAATTTACTAATCGTTATTAATTAACCCTTTAACAGCAGTTAAAATTATGAATGTTTCAGGTTTCTTATGGGTTCCTTGGCATGTTCCATTTTACTATCAAATGACATTATGTATCATTTTAGGTGTCATTCTCTTTTAATTATAGTGATTAAACTATTTTTTAACATGAAAGTTTTCAGCATAAGATTTACATGTGGCTTACATATTTCTGTTTTGACATGATATGTAATAACTTTGTTTTCTAATAGCCCTCTTGATATAAATAAAGACATTAATAAAACCACATGATCTAACTTAGCTCATCACTTATTCATTTACTTATTTTTTTGCTTCTCAAGATGTACTGTCTATGACTTGATCTTAACAAAACCCAAATTATGTATTTTGATTTGGTCTCGAACTTAGTCTTGATATTGCAAACACTTTCTAAGAGAACCATTTGGATTTAAAATACGAATATGAACCTATATTAATCCAATTTCACATCTGCCCATTCGCATCAAAAGAAATTACTCTGAATTAGTTGCAGAAATGAAATGATCGTGTTAGTGATTCTAAATTACTTTGTTACATTGTTTATATATTCCTTATTAATGAAAAATACATAACTACAATAAAAATACAAATATAATAAGGTTTATATTTGTTCGATGTTTATACACAAGTGTATTGTGTGTCAATAGCGGTGTCAGTGTTAATCGGTTGGGTTTGCGTCAAGTTTGATCTGCCTATAACCGGGTTAGGTTAACCCGACCCGATTATTAAATCAGGTCGAAAGATCAAGACCTGAATCTGACCGGCAGTGGGTCGAGTCAACCCGACTTGATGTGCCTACGCGATTAATAGCCTGGCCGGGTCAAGTCCAAGTTGAGTTATACCTGTTTCTTTTTATTAACTTTTTTGTGTATTAATTTTTTATACAACCTCGATTTTAGCCTAAAAAAGTCGTACATAAAATTATAAATTGTAAATAATATTAAAAATATAGATGCAACTAATTTTAAAAGTGATAATAAAATATTGTAATTTGAATGCTTTTATAATTCTCCTTTCAATTTAAGTGATATTTATAATTTTATTATTGTAATGTCAAACGGGTTTTTTTGGGTTGAAGCAATGAAACCCTAACCTGAGCCATTCAATAACCGGGTCAGATAAGGTTGAGCCGTTTAATAATTTTACAGGTTCGAATGGATTAAACCTATAAAAATCATTGAGTTTGGGTCGGGTAATCGAATCGCAAATTATTTTGACAGCCCTATGTGTAGAAAAAGAATAATATAGGATAATGACCTTATGAGGGAATCCCTTCTTTGGCGGTAAAAAAAATTCAATCCTACATCATTCTTCTTGGACGTTTGAAACCGTTCATTTTGATCTTCATTATCTAAAATATAGATGCATAAATTTCATATATGGTTTTAATACTTTTTATCTATTTACTAAACATAAAAATTAATGGTTTTCAATAATATAACATGTTCCGCCATTAGATCAATAAGTACAACATGCTAGAATCATATGTTTCCATGTTTTAAATGATTAAGATTAAGATGGACGATATTGAGTGCCAAAAAATTAGTGTAGGGTTGACTTTTGTAGAGTAATACGAGGGATTCCTCATAAAACTTGTCCTCTATTATTCTCTCTCTCATACACAGAGTAATGCTAGGATCCTATCAATGGGACTACCTGCTTTTAGACGAGTGTATTTGCTTTGAGTTGTGTGTGAAAGGAAAAATTCTTATTTATTTAACCATTGACATAATTATTTGCACATATCCCAATACAGCTCCAATGGCTACAAAATAAGTAGGATTTGTTTTTCAAGTCCTATCGATAGGATTCTAATCTAGCAAGACAGTGTGACAGAGACAAAGGTAACCCAATTCCTACCGTGGTAGGACACATGTATAGTGTGTTGTCATATGTGGTAGGAAATTCCTACAAAGGCAACACATGCTCTGTTTTCTCAAATATGTGTGTATAATTGTTGATGTCACATGGATTTGTAGCCATTGTTTATCCTTATCGATTTGGTTTAAAGACAATTGAGTCTTTTACTCTGATGAAATAGATCCAAATCATTATAGTCGATCTCTAGTTTTATTTTTTGAGGCTCATATAGTAGACAATAGCCACGATCTCAACTCTCACATGCCATGGGCTGATGGGATTATTCATTTTTTACTATAAACTATACCAATTCTCGCCAAAATTGTTGGCGTAATTAGAACATCCAACTCCAATCCATTGCATTTCAATTTAGATCTGGGTGACGCTAGCTCAAATGAGCCACAATAAGATTGAAGAATGATTTCGCCAAGACCTTAAAAAGAGGGGAGGGGGATAAGGGCCCAACATGAAGGCCCAATAAGGGATGCCACATCAATAAGAGTCTAAGCAACACCCATTCACAAGTTTAATCCTTATCCAGGACATTAATATTCACCCATCCCAAAATTCTTCTTTCCTAGAAATCTTCCCCTTTTCAACATAAGCATCAGAAGCTTTGTCTGAGCCCATTTTGCACTCATGCCAAATCCTTTCCAGTTCACATATTCAGCCTCTTCGATCTCAAGAAATACAAAATCCTAGCCAGTTCACATATTCATCTCTTCGATCTAAAAAGAAGATTGATTCGACATCAAGATGAAAAGTGAGCTTTAACAATGCTAACCGCATTCAAACTAAACTCCTCTTATGCCATAGCCAAATTAATAAGGGCAAAAAACACATGTTATGTTGATTAAGTTGCAACTTGATCACTATTTGTTCATGTAGTTTACGCAGTCCGATTAGATAGATAAAGCTTAGGCATAACTAGATGTTGATCAAGTAATTCTTTTAAACCAACACCCTATTGTTAATTTAATGCAGTTCAAAATACATCATTCAGGTTTTATCCAATGTTGTAAAGCATATATTCATTCTTTGTTTGGTTACCCGGCGAATGATCGCATATACATATTATACACTGCATATTCGGATTACATGGTTTCATACATAAATATATTTTTTATATATAATATAGAAAATCCCAATAAAACTAAAGGGACAAAGAAAATATGACGATGGATGAGAAAGAAAAGAATTGTGCGATTATAAAGTGGACAGTAAGTTTTAGCATTGTGCTTAACTATAGGGTGGCTCATATGCATCATATTCATGTCATAATGAATATGACAATTTGCCCATGTTTATCGCATAAGGTCAATTATGCGGTCGGTTGGACGTTTAATACTATTTGATGCGGTTGGTAGCCGAAAACATTTAAGCGCAGATTAATTGCCTTTTAAACGTGGTTTTACAACACTGGTGTCATCAGTATCCCCCTTTGGAAGTAGTCCTAATCCTAATTTTTGACGCGACGCTAAAATATAAGCCAAAGAAACAATTTGAGAACCTGTTGTCTAAAATAGCTAAATGATAGATTTAGACTTTATGTCATGAAAGCCAAAATGAAAAGAAGGGAAAGATGGACAGAATTGATCATGAGTAATGAAGAGACTTTTTTTACCATCATAGAGGGAAATAATTCAAATACAACTTAAATTCACTATTCTCTGTGCAGTGCACAAAAAACTGAAGTCTGTATGTGAAAACAAAGCTGCTCATTAACTGGACTATATGAAGCAACAACATTGTTCTGTCTATGGTTGGTAAATAAAATTTTAATGCAACCATACAAGAACATACAAAGTATATTCTACTTAAAATAAACTCTTCCAATAGAGTTGTGCTTATTATGGCCCAAAATTAGCATTTTCCAGGAAGCTCACAGCTTTTGTAATCATTAGTTTCAAGGAAAAACCAGCTCAACTACTGATACCATAGGCAACCAATGTTAAAAAATCACTATATAATATCGAATTAAACAATCAACTAACTTTCTATAACACATTAATATAAGTTATTAAGAACAAACACATCCCTCTCACTATCCATTACAGCCTCTTTTAAAACATTAACAAATCATGTACTATGACGAACACAAATAATAAAAGTCTTAAGACAGTTTTATTTATCATTAGATTAAACATGGAAGCAGCTGTCACCAGAAGATTTGCGAGTTCAACAAAAAATTACATTTCAACTCTCATATTTAATGGTTGATACCATTGTTTTGAGATCTAGAAGCTAGATTTATTTAAATCTACTGGTTTTGATATTAGTTTTGCAACCATACAAAAGTCGAATGTGTGTATAGATTTTAAGTAACAGAAATCAATATAGATGGTGTCAATTATCGATTCAAAAAGTGAAAATAGATATTATCATCACTCGAGAAGAAAACCTCTTCCTATGCCGTTGGGCTTTCTTTCCTTTATTGTTAAACAAATACATGTTAATTGCATATTAGAAGTGAATTTCATTGCAGATGTAATATGGCATAGAAAAAATACACCAAAAATCTTATTACAAGATAAACTTCTACAACATCAGTTCAATATTGGAGGGAATATTTTACAATATTATTTCTAAATATATATAGCAGACATTCATGATTCAAACCTTAGCATCTTAATTGGTTGATATATAATACAAAATATGCAGGTGGCTCGTCATGACTTCTGAGCTAAAGGGCACCAATCTTTTATAGAAATGTATCAATCCTTCATTTCTCTGTTTAAGCCATGTGTTAAACTGCCTCCTAACCACGAGGAGGGGGGGTTGTTACTACACATTTATAACACTAATGATTATAATAGTGATAAATATTATAACTGTCAAATATCCTCTTTTTGCGTTTTTAATTAGATGATTGTGCTGTTCATGTAAACTAAGTTGCTGTCTCAGACTTTTGTTTGCAGACCCTGATATCGGGAACAGTCTGATGGCAGGTCTTGATGTCAATACGTGACCAATAAAAGGCATACAGCATATAACGTAGAGTATTTGCAAGCTCGCATCATTTTTTGTCGTCTATAATACAGAGGCTTAAATAGATCCAATCTTAATTAAACTTAAGATACCATCAAACAGCATCCCAAAAGACCAATGGCTTAGCACCTGAAGAATCCCCAGGATGATTGAGCGGGAACTCATTAGATTAAGATACAGATCATCAGCATTTGGCTGGTTACATGGCAGCTGATAACACAAGTCGAACTGTCATGTTTCTATTCTACGTGCAATGCGATTTTATAAATCCACCTTGCCATATTTACCGATACCTATTTTCATGGACTAAAATCTAATATACCAAAAGAAGTCATAATTAAATGTCTTCTCATGAATGGACTAGACTGTAAAATATTTTAATACATAAAACAGCGTATTTTTCCGACCATTTCAAGAAAGGCTAAAGAAGATGTAAATCATAATATTTTGAATTTATCATAGAGATGTATAAGCAAATACAGCAGCCATCCAAATAAATCAAGAAAATTGAATTTTTGACCCCAAGGAAGAAAATTATTGCTCGAATTTTAAATATATCCTCGAAATAGTGATACTAAATATTTATTGATATATTCTATTAAACCAAAATTTCAAACGATGTGGTTTTGAAAATATAAAGCGTTAAACTCCCCACCTCCAACATATTAAAAACAAAACAAAAACATCACATTCAACCTCTAAAACCCCACAAATAACTTAATCTCCCATCGCAATCAAACCCCCCAATCAAAACTTCATTAACGTTCATTTTGAAAATATCATAATCTACCCCCAATCTCATCTTTAATCCCTCCTTAGACTCTCCTTCGTTGCTAATTTTAGCTTATACCATTCATAATTAAAAACCTTACCTTTAATGGACCGCCTCGTCACCGTGGACGTTGCCGAGCTTGGCATCACTTTCCGGCCATCTGCCCGCTGCTCAGCCGCCTTCACCATCATCAACCTCATGCACACCATGTCCGTCGCCGTCCACGTCAGCACCACGCGGCCCGGCCTCTTCTCTGTGAGTCCCGCTGCCCCCTCACTCTTGCCCCCGCTCTCCTCCGCCACCTTCACCCTTATCCTCGCCCCCCTCGATCGACCCCCGATAACCTCACCGCTCGATCTCCTCACCGTCAGATCCGCCCTCTTCCCCATCGCAAAACCAGATTCCGCCGCCTTAAACCGCCTCTTCTCCAGCCACGGCGTCCACGTGTTCAAGGACGCAGCGATCCCCATCTCCCTCGTGGGCCCTCACGTGCTCGACACGCTCCTCCTCTCATCAGCCGAAACCCTAGGATCGAGCTCCTTGATCTCGAAGGCGGTGGCCTCTTGCTCTGCGCAAGACCTATCGGCTCTCCTCCGGCGATCCGCCGCCGCGGGAGACCCTGGCTTCGTCGCCGCGATGATCGCCGCCGGCGCTGACGTGGACGATCGAGGATCCGACGGCAGATCGGCGTTGTCGCTCGCGGTTTCGTCCGGCGATCTCGAAGCCGTTAGGGCTCTGGTCGACGCCGGCGCGGGAATCGATCTCGCGCTCGATTTGATGTTTCATGAAGCGGCGGCGGCGAATCGGGTCGACTTGATAACGATTCTGGAGAATTCGGGTCGAGTTTCAAATTGGGCTGGGTCGGTTGATTCGGGTGGGAGAACTCCGGTCCATTACGCGGCGGCTAACGGGCATTTGGAGATGGTTAGGGTTTGTTTGACGTCCGGTAATGGGGAGCCGGATCAAGCGGATTCGGGCGGATGGACCCCGCTGCACTGTGCGGCTCATGGTGGGTTTTTGGATGTGGTTGGGTTTCTAATTCAGAGTTCTGATTTTGATCTGAAAATAGCTGTTACTTTTGATGGGAAGAAGACGCCGTTGGATTTGGCAGTTGAGGGTGGGCACTCTCACTTATATGACATGCTAGGAGTAGGTGACCAGTTGTTTCGGGCTGCTAGTGCAGGAGATGTGTTTAGTGTGAATGAATGCATTTTGAGCGGTGCTGCAGTGAATCAACGGGATCAAAATGGATGGACTGCACTGCATAGAGCAGCATTTGGAGGTTGGATAGAGATTGTTAAGTTACTTATTGATAACGGCGCGCAAATGGATGTTGTGGATGGAGAGGGACTCACGCCGTTAAGGCGCGCTGTGGAGGCCGGTCATGTCGAGGCCGCGCTTGTGCTGGTTGGTCAGGGAGCACGAGCAAGGTTAAAGAGCGGTAAAAGCGCAAATTTGTTTTCCATGAAATCGAATTCTCATGGCGGCAATGCTTGTAATTTACTTACATTTGGTGCCGATAACCAAGTTATCGAAACATGAAACATTTTGTAAATTTATATATGCAAAGAGTTTTAACGAAATGTTAATAGAATATCTTGTTATTTGTTGTGGGGGGTTTCTTTTGTGACCGAAACCAATCCCACCGGTCCCTTATATCCCTCTTCGAAGCATTAAACGGGAGATCCTGGATCTCCTCCCATAAATTTTTATTGTCCACCACGGGGTCATGTGGCTCGCACTTGTTGTGATGGATTAATTGAATTGATTTGCTTGTATCCCTCATTGAAAAGCTAACTTAGGATTGTAAGCAATATATGGATCATTTGAATAGTGTATTCATGGTCCTAGTTTACCCGTTTCATTCTTCCACAATATTGTTCCTCCAATTGCGTCTTCACCCATAATATACATGTAGATATTTCTTATTTCAAGCTAAGGATTTTAAATACGGTTGTTGTCGGAAAAGAGAGAGCTTCTTTACGAAAGTGTTAGCCAATTAAACCGTTGGATGGAATTCCAATTTGTTGGATAATTTTAGTTTCGGTATAAGGCTATTAGAACAGGAAGTGGACTTTCAAAATTTTGTATTAGCCAGAACTGCAATTGGAACTGATGGGTGAAAAGTTCATTGGATTATTTTAAACCTTATAGCTCCACCTCTAAACATACCCTACTAATTTGGATGGAACATGCTCTGAGGAAATGAAATTGCAACTCTCTCTCCCACACATATTCTCTTTCTATGGATTTGTTCCAACAACAAAGGATGGTTATTGGGGCGGGTATTTTATATTCCGTATTTTACATTCTGCCATGTTCTGCAGGCCGAAGCCGAAGGCTCTTTGGACCAAGATGTGGGATTTTGCGCAGCGGTATTTTCTTTTTAATTAATCCGCTTTAAACATGTGTCCGGCAAGGTTCGAACCTGGATAGCTTAGAATTTATTTTAATGTTCCTTCCACTTCACCTCATAGAATATAGATATTTATTCTTGTAGATATAATTCAACTTGAAAATGAAATAGGATGTTGGTTATAAGTGGCAACATTTTTTACTTTTATGCAAAAGGAGATTTCATTTTCTTTGATTGATTACCTAATAAATAAATGATAGATAAAGTAATATTTCTTTTTTATACGTGTCTTCTAAGATATACATTGGCATCCAAAACTTTTTTTTTCCGGAACACTGGCTCGGAAGCTCTAATCAAAGCACACAATACACACACCAAATCCGCGCACACCACACACAAGCATGCAACACATCCACATCTAGAAGCCCATGAATTTGTGACCGCTTTCTCTTTTGAGGTTCAAACCCCGCACTCTCTCCAAAAGAGAAAGTGTCCATATCAATCTAGCCACTGCTCACCAGCAACCCAAAACATTTTGTTCGGAAAACAAGCAACATTAGCATTTGGACTAAGCCTCATTTTGCTTTATTTATGTTACTCGCATAATATATATGTCACATCCCGCTTCCCAAAATACAGAATACGAGGGGTGACAAGGCCAGCCATGCTCCTACGGTCAAGAAAATATCCTGTCGTAGTCACACTTCGACTTCTAGCTTTACGAGGTAATCAGTAATCAATGCACGGGTAATGAAAAATGCAGTCACTAAATCAAAACAGATATAAAACTAATCAGATAGAGTCAAAGAAAAGATAGCGCTGACGTCGCTGATCTAGATGTCTGCAATATCCTCAAGATACGACAGGTCCTGATCCGAGCTCAATCCCCTTCTCACTCTGAGCATGCATACTCAGGTCGTCAGAGCGACGTAATAGCAATATATATATATATATATATATATATATATATATATATATATATATATATGCAAACACGTGCAATGATGATGAATATGAAGCAGTAAATACGGAGTGATGACATGAGCATGAAGTAACCAGTACAGGTAAACAATAAAAGCAGGTATATCGAATCAGTATCAATGCATGTCCATGTCACTAAACATATCCGTCTCTAAGTCTCACTGTCCAGGTCATTAAACCTATCGTCAGTCCAAGTATGAGCGTCAACCACCGCAGGAGTATCCCAACCCAAGGGTAGGCCCTAGAGGCAAGGGAACACGGATCCAAATCACGCTTACTAATAATCAGTAATATCACCCGTATGACTCCCAAAATCGCTGTATATGCCGGCAGCGGGACTCCCGAGATTCCATTGATCGAACTCACACTCAAACTACCCCCATACCCACGGTCTGCATCAAATACCGATCATAAACCCAAATACTAGTCGGTCCATGACAAGTCTACGCGAGAACTGGAGACAGAATCTCCATCAAGCATGTCTCGACTAGTATCCAAGATAAATGGACAGTGTTTGACACCTTACCTATGACACTAATATAAGTGCTTCCATAACCGTCACATTCCGGTTATAGTTACACTTATATATATCCCATAGACGTCGACAATGCAATAAATTAATTGGGCCCGTTGATTGTATACAAGTACGTGTCGCTTCACTTATTCATTCACGTTTTAACACTAACGTACTTACTACAATCCAATCACTAATATCTATCATTGGGTAATGTATCACGGTCACTATATTATCAATGTTTATGACCACTATTCAAATGAGGGTATAACCGCTACATGATATGATGAGAATGCAATTAATTACGATATGAATAAAAATATCAGCAGCCAGTGTCCTACCACTTGAATAATTTACTATAAATAACACGCGCAGAATTTAGCAAAATAATATAGAAGGGGTAAGTAGTATGTTTAATTATCTATCCATAAAAATTAGTTTCGCGTCAATCGGGTTTCAGGTTCGCTAGTTATGGTCATTTTATTTTAAGTGTTTACTGCTGGAAATATAATTTCTGAACTGGAAGTCCGTTTCGTAACACGTTTTACTCCCAATTGGTAGCATAATTAGGCCATACTACTGTTCAACTAATTGTAGAGTTATGAGTTAAATTTATATAACAGGAGACGGATCAACAATATTCATTGTGGTTTAGGAGTTATGATCAGATTACTGACGAAGGGTGCAAACTGAAATGACGGAAATCTGTCGTACAAGTTATCCGTTTAAAATGTGATTTAAATACCAAATGATACTAGAATTTAGTGAAACTGGTACCATTGGAAAACTAATTCAATTATCTACACTTCTATATATGGTTCCGCACACTTGTACATTTAAAATGTGAGGTATATGCATTCTAAAATAAGCAAAGGCATAGATTCTTGCTCCGGACTGCAGTTTAGGGCCACGAATCGCCTTAGTATTCATTATTATAACTTATCAAAATGCAAATATAAACTATGGGGTGTTGTAGGTTTATCTGTTGGATTTGATACGAGCAATAGAACTTTAGGATCCGATATATAAATAATTTATCATGATTTTAACCGTTCAGCTTATCCGAGAAAACCAGCTTTCACAAGGGTTATTGGGTTGTCGTTTTAGGGGGGTAACCAACTTTATTTTACAACCAAATTTATATACGGTGTTCATTAACAAAGCAGGGTTCCATCGATTATGAGTTCCGCCATATTAAGATAGGTTTTGATCTAGGACTTTATAACGACCGATCTTGATTATGCACATCGGTGTATATAGTCTAATTAAGTATTAAATCAGATTGTATATCATTAGCATGTTAAGCAAGTGAGAACACTTGCCTCGGTCACTGATATAGAAGCGACACCGCTTGCGGACTTCGTCTTGACACACGAAACGATGCGATGCTAGACACGGCGCATGGCGCGAGCGCGATGCGTGGAGATCCGGTACTGGGCGCAGTGGCGACACGGGCGTGATACGGTAGTGGACGTGGCGATGATGCGGGCGCGACACGGTACTGGGCACGGTCTTGACTCTGTGCGTGGTGCGGGTGTGGCACGGCGCGGGCGCTGGATCGGGTACGGTATGGCACGGGGCTGGCACGGCGTGGCACGGGGACTGGGTACGATGTGGCACGGGGAGTGGGTACGGGACGCGACACGTCTGGGTACGCGGTGGCACGGAGGCAGGCACTGGACCAGGCACAATAGTGGGCATGTCATGGTGCAGTCGTGGCATGGAGTGGGCACTGCTTGGCACGGGTACAGGGCATGGGGGGCTTGGTGCTAAGCCCAGTGGCGGATCGACGGCGGCAGCAGGCGGGGCACGACGGTGGTGCTGCGGTGCTGGCAGGGCAGTGGGCACGTCGTGGTTCGAGGCTGGCACGAAGCGGACACTTATGCATGGAGAAGACTCGGCGACGGCAGCGGTAGGCTCGGGGTCCAGCAGCGGTCGGGGGAGCTCCGGCGACGAGTAGAGGTCGGTATCGAAGGGTTTGGTTGAAGGAGACGCAGGCGAAGGAGCTTCAGAAATGGGATACGAGCAAGGCAACAGCGAGGTGAAGGCGGCGGTGATGGCTTGAGAAGGAGTTAGGCTCGGCTGCAGGAAGAAGGAGGAGGCTGCGATGGTGTTAAGATCTCGAAGATGGTGAGAGGATATGACAATGATGGCGGGGGCATGACGACGGAACGGGGGCTGGCACGGTGGTAGTGACGGCGTCGAATGCGGCGGAGGTAACGACACGGCAAGGTGACTCAGTGGTGTTGGGTGCAGCGAAGGCGGCGAAGGTGGTAGACGGTGTAGTTCCTCGTGGTCGGAGGAGGGGACGAGCATCTGGAGGTGAGGTAGGGGAGTGGTATCGGAGGGGCTCTGGCAGCGGTGCTCGTCGGAGACGGTCGACGGCGGCTGCAAGCGGGGGGGCAAGGGGAAGAGAAGACGAGGAGGAGTGGGGAGTTCGTTGTTGTTGTCGGTGTTGGTTTCGGGAGGAGCTCGAGAGAGGGCTTTGCGAGTGAAGAGATAGAGAGAAGTGAGAGAGGGGTCGGTTGTGAGAGGCGAAGCAGGCGAGGGGCTGGGTCGTGTGGAGCCGTTGGCGAGGAAGGAGGAACGACGAGGGCGAAGGCTCGGGGGAAGCGCGAGGGAGGGGAAGACGTGGGTTGTTGAGGGGAGAGAGTCTCGCGGGAGTGGGGAAGTGGGTGCGGCCGTTGGAGTGTGGGTGTGGGGGCTTGCGAAGAAGAAGGGGCTAGGATCGAGAGGAGAGAGAAGGGGAAGGGAAAAGAGGAGAGAGAAAGAGAGGGGGAAGGTGGATCGGGTCGGGTTCGGGTAGCTTAGGGTTTGGGTACGAGTAGAGTTAGGATTTAAGAATTTGGAATAATAAAAAGGTTAGGGTTTGGGTTCTGGTAAGGAAAAAGGGTTAAAAGAATTAGTGTTTTAAGAAATTAATAGTTAGGGTTAGGAAAATATAATATTTAAGTTAATAAAATTTTGAAATTTTTGTTTTTAAAAATACGGAAATTATTAAAAGTAACCAGGTATTACAGGTTAACGGGGTTGGACAAGCCGACGAAGGAGCTATCGTCGGAGGTGGTGCTGGCGACGATGAGGAAGGAGGTGATGGGCCCATGGGTCCTTGGGTTGGTTGTTGCCGGGAGCTCGGGTGATGGGTCGCTCGGGTTTTGGAGAAGAAGAGAGGAGAGTGAGGGAATGAGAACGAGAGAGGGGGTCGGTGGGTTGAGGCACGGTCGTGGAAAGTTCGTTGGCGAGGGAGGAGGGGTCGTGGGGGAGTGGGCATGGCCGTTGGGGAATTGGGCACGGGTCTCATGGCGTGAGCGCAAGGAGTGGGGGAAGTAGGGGAAAATCGAGCGGGAAAAGAGGCGAAGGGGAGAAGAAGAAGGAGGATGGGGAGTCGGGTCGGGTTTGGGTGTCGGGTCGGGTTTGGGTTTTGTGGTTCGGGCTCATGGGCAAAGGAAAGAAAAAGTGAGTTGGGGTTTGGGCTGTGGGCTGGGGCAGATAAGGTGATAATTAGAAAACTTTTCGATTAGGTAAAAGTTTAGTAAATTAATATAAGGAAATGTAGGAAATTATTTATAGGAAATTTTCTAATGATAAAAATTTTGGGAAACTTTTATTTATAAGTACGGAAAATATATTCAAGAGAAACTGGGTATTACATCATACCCCACTTATATAAAATTTCGTCCTCGAAATTAAAATGAACGATAAGCTATAAAATGTAATGCGAAAAGCAACAAAATCAAATACTATTATATAGAGATTTACACACAAGCAACTAGATGAAAATCCAAGGTCTATATATATATAAGAAATAGCGCAACTAAAAGAATAGGCATAAATAAGCATAAAGCATAACCATTTATAATGATAAACTATATATACAATACAAGGAAAAAAATAGAACAATAATAAACAATAGTGAAGGATTGGCTGATAAGTCTTATGAATTGAAACTATTTTGGTGAAATTACAATTCAAACAAGTACAAAATAACATTAGAATATGTATAAGGTAAAAGTGTCGAAAAAATAAAACGAAGAATAAGCGAGCTAGTAATGAAAATAACAAAAGTGACATGTAAACTGGAAGCATTAGTATGGAAAATTCACTATAAAATAAAATATATAATGTAAATCAAAACAATTTAAAAACTTAGAAATAGTAGAGAACTTCGGGACAGTAAGTAAAACTAAAATACTTATTAACACATAATGAAAGTCTAACTTATTATAAATAGGAAAAACTCTAAAATTTTAAAATAGTAAACTTACTGATTATAATTATATCAACTAAAAATAACACTGGTAATATACAGCAGACTAGCCAGAGAATGAATTGCGGTGTGTGTGTGTGTGTGTGTATATATATATATATATATATATATATATAAGATTGACTCCGTGAGCAAGCACCCAAATGGAAGAAATGTGAGGAGGAATTGGGTTGTCCAGAATGATATAAAGATAAAAGATGAAAATAGGATTCAAAATCAGGGAGAGATATAAGTTAACAAATAGTATAGTGTTTGACAATTTTAGAAAGGGGTATGCGGCAAGATACAACCTAATCGAAAAGAGAGTCAAGAGGTGTGGTTGTTCCCGCCAAAAATTTCTGTGCAAAAGAGTTCAAGGTATCAAATGGCAGCGATACGCTTAAGGAAATGCGAACCAGTGTCTTCCGGCCTGTATTTTGATAAATTTCCGAATGAGAAACAGCTAAATTCTGATGATATTGGAAGCATCTCGAAAAACCCTTCGATTTGATATATTATGGGCTTCATAATTCATCCGGGATCAAAAGTTATGAGCAAATATGCTATGCACTGTTCCCTGATTAAAAATCAGGAATTATCTCAATAAGGTATCACGTGCTAACACGTGATCAATGGTCACGTGTTGACACGTGATAATTAAAACAGAAATAAAAACAAACGGCTGAAGAAGGACCCAATTGGGGGTCACGTGCTCACACGTGACCAATGGTCACGTGTTGACACGTGATAGTTAAAACAGAAATAAAGACAAATGGCTGAAGAAAATACCTCAATGAGGTATCACGTGCTCACACGTGACCAATGGTCACGTGTTGACATGTGATGGTTAAAACTGAAGTGTAAATAAAAGCTGAGAAAAGGACTCAATTGGGGGTCACGTGCTCACACGTGACCAAGGGTCACGTGTCAGCACGTGACTGGCTTCGAAAGCCTTACATTTTAATAAAATTAAATTCTAAAAGCTTCTAAATCTTTCCAAATGGAAAAGGATTATGGGGACCGTTGGATTAAAGATCCAAGGGTGATTAAATATCACCAATTTATGGAAAAATCTTAGACAAGGAAAGATTTCCCCTAAATCTCACCGGAAATAACAAACATAATATCTTTGGATTTAAAATCCAACGGTGAATAAAATTCACTGAATGATCTAAAGGATCATATTAATTATGAAAACAAACAAAATCTTTCAATCAAAGATTGATCAAACAAATTGATTCTTTTCTTTCTCCTATAAATAGGAGCCAAGAAGAGAAGAGAAGGGATCTACTTTTTTTGAGAGAAGAAACAGAGAGAGGAGAATTTAATTCTCAAGAGAAAAAAGAAAAGAGAGGAGAATTTAATTCTCAACAAAGAAAAGCCTAGGTGAGAAAAAAAAGGGAATCAAAACTTCAAACAGAGAATTTAATTCTCAAAATCTAAGAGTTTAACTCTTCTGCAAAAGAACTTAGCTCTTCCTCTAGTTGAAGATCTGCAGAAGCACATCTCCCCATAGGTTAAGAATTTAATTCTCATCGGGTTGAGATCCTGCCATGCAGATCCAAAACTTAGAGGGGGAATTGAATTTAAAGAATTTAATTCTCCCAAAACAAATTAGGGTTTAACCCTATATGAGAATTTAACTCTCCCAAAACTATAGGAATTTAATTCCTTCAAGATGGACATAATTAGGGTTTAACCCTACTTAAGAATTTAATTCTTGCACAATAGGAATTTAATTCCTCCAAAATCATAATTAGGGTTTAACCCTACAGAGAATTCAATTCTTAAAATAAGGAGACTTAAAAGATCTCTGTGCATGAAAAGAACTAAGGTCACGTGCCCCCACGTGACCCTTGAAAAGATCCCTGAAGAAAAGAAGCTTTGAGGCAATGCCTCACATGCTCTCACGTGACTCCCAAAACGCAGAAAGAAAAAACAAAGGAAATGAAGGGTTTGGGCGCTCTCACGTGTCCCTACGTGATCCCTCAGCAAGTGCTGTAATTATCGATGCATAAATCCCCATCACATGCCAACACGTGATGCTCTAAAATAAAAATAAAAAGTGTTTAACACTTAATTGCAGAACAAAGAAAATGGATCTAGTCTCACTTTTGGGCGCTCTCACGTGTCCACACGTGACCCTTCTTTCTTTAGTGTTTAACACTAATTTGGGGATTGTATTTCCAGTGTTTAACACTGATTGTTTCTAGTGTTTAACACTAAATTGAAGATTATATTTCCAGTGTTTAACACTGATTGTCTTTTAGTGTTTAACACTAATTTGAGAGTTCTACCTTCAGTGTTTAATACTGTTGTTCTCTAGTGTTTAACACTACTTTTAGCCAAATCGGCTAATTTTCTAGAGGCAAAAGTCCCTCCTCCAAATGAATCTCAAAATTGAGGAAATCAAAGACAAAATGTTGTCAGAGCCCCCAAACCTCTGTTTAGCACTGCTGAATGATGAGGGGCTGAACCCAGACAAATGTCTAATGGCCCAAAGGACCAATATTTCAAACATAATTGGACTTAGCCCAAACTGGCCATAAGTCCTCAAATCATCTTGAACTGATCACATCTGCTCTTTCAACCAACTCATTGGTTCAAGGATACATCTCTGAACTCCTCTGATATTTGTCGTTGTAATCCTTCAACGTCTTCAGAGAGGTGATGGGTCCCGACAGCCATACATTTCATGGACCACTATGTCCTTAAACTGGTAATGGACCACCATGTCCTTAAACTGGTCATCGACCGCAATGTCCCTAAACTAAACAATTGAGTCCAAATGCTCTCTTGTTGGATCTAAACGATCCTGTTAAGTTGATCTTAGTCTGAAATGAGACTAACGTGTCCTTAACAAACGTTTAAGTTGATCTTAGCCTCAAACAAGGCTAACGTATCCTTAAACCAAAACCCCAAACCCAAATCTAAGAAAATACGGATTTGGACTAATCCACGTCCTACGGGCGACAACACAAATTAGTCTCCGTATACAATCCACGGGCAACCACAAACAAAACAAACACCCACGACACGAAGTGACCATCTGGAGAAGGAGAAAGTTGTTACCGCGATGCGGTAGCGTAATTAACTGCAGGGGTTTGCGCCTGCAGGGAAGAGCGTCCCCATAATCAAAAACCCCTCAAACGAGGGGGAATCTGACGAAGTCTGCTACATCGGCCGCATCCTTTTAAACCTTCGATACATGGTGCCATAAATCAACTTGGCATCTTCGGAGAGGTGGACGGATAGCACCAATTAGCATCTGCCCCGAATCTCAGGCAAGACAGTTCGTCTTACGCGTCTTTCAGAAGGAAACAGATTCTGGCACGCCCGGTGGGACCTTTTCCTCTTTCCACACCACACTTCGTGTGTCTTGTTCGCGAACGAATCGCGGTTTGTTATGGTTGCCTGTGGATTCGAGGTACTTAGATTTGGTGTCTTGCTCCGTGCAGAAAAAACAGAAGATCAATGGCTTCGAACTGCACTCATTGCAACAACTCACACTCCATCCTAGCCGGAAGAGTGACTTACGGGCCTCAAGCGGCATCCCTTTTCAAGATGCCGGCAGAGTAGGTAACTCAGGCTACCACCGGATTGTTCTTCGGGACCATGCTCCCACCCATGAGCTTCAACGCCGCTGTACCATCACAAGAAGCTCCCAAGAAGTCGATCTTTGACCGACTCACTACCACCACGGCGCCTCTCAACGGGTCGGCCAAACCAAATGCTTCAGTCTTTTCCAGATTGGGCCAAAGTTCATGTGGGCCCATTAAGAAGCCTGTGATACCAGAAGGTGCTATTCCGAAGAGGATAGCCATCCCTGCTCCCGAAGTCATCAAGGCAGCTTCTCCTGCCAAAATGTCTGTCTTTGATAGATTGGATACGACTACTCAACGAACGTCGGTCTTTGAGAGGTTGGTACCGGCGGCGCCTCACCTGGACAGGAGGCAAGATAAAGTCATCCCCGTCGCCGAACCAACCCCAACAGCTCTACGCGCTCGACGTCGCCTCTGGCGCCGGGTAAGGAAGGCTGGGGGCAACTCTCTTTTTGGACTGACTCCGCCAGCTCCAACGGTGGAAATCGATGCTGCTGTTCCAACTGGGAACGGCTTTGAACTACTTAACAGGGTGCGCAGAAATTCACCAACTGCTGTGCTGAAAAGATCTCCTCTACCAATGGAGAACGCTACAAAGGCGAAGCTGGAGCAGCCCCCTCAGCGGCTGTCCTCCAAAATCTACAAAGTCTGGCGGCAGACTCGGGACTCAGTAATTGATCAAGATTACCCTCGCCGACAGAAAAAGGCGAAGGTTCAACAAGAAGAGAACCATCCTGCCAAATCACAAAGAGCTATTCGGGTGCCCACTGCAACGGCTCCCTCAACTTCGACCGCTCATAAGAGGAGAAGGCCAGAGAAAGCCCCCATGTCTACGACAAATATCAAGGGCACTAAACCTGAACATCCCAAGTCTGGGGGCATGGTGGTGCATACCGTCTATATGACATCCGGAAAAGAGGATAGCCATGCTTCTACGGGTCACCGACCGCTCACCCGATCCGTGACAAGGGCTCAGGAACAACAACAGCAGAAGCTTCAGAAGATGCTGACTGCAATGGCCGCACTTACAGGGCCAAAAGAAAGCCCGGAGGCGTCATCGGAACAACGCCGCGAGCAAGAAAGTGATGCTGAGTTCCTTCGGAGAATGCTTGAAAATAAGGATAAAGAGGTCGCGGAACAAGCGGCCAATATAAAACAAATGGCCCTTCTGTTCCAAGATATGGTGAGCATGATGATACAACCGGATCCTCCGGCTGAAGACCCTCCGATTGTCCTTGAAGATGACAGAGGGGAGACATCTAATCCTCCTCCGGCTATTTCAGCAGCCAAAGAGGAAACTATTTCCAAGGCCGCACTGGATGACTATATAGCTCAGCAAATACGAGCTCACCAGGCGAATGAAGCGGCCGGCCATGTTGTTAAAACTGGGCGACCGTATCCAGGCTGGTATGATCAGATAAAGTACCCGCCAGGCTACACGATCCCGAAATTCCATATGTACAAGGGGACGGGCAATCCCCATCAACATGTTGCTCAGTTCAGGGCCCTCTGTGGCAATACCGGTGGCGATGATAAGCTTTTGCTCCGCCAATTTGTTGGCAGTTTGTCGGAGACAGCATTCGAGTGGTACTCTGAACTCCCAAATGACTCTGTCAAGACATTCGCAGAGATGGAGCTGCTATTCACCCAGCGTTTCGCAAGTGCTAGCGAACGCACCCCAATCACGGCATTGATCAATGCCAGGGTGAAGCCTGGGGAAACTTGGGTCCAGTATGCGATACGGTGGCGTAATCTATGATCAAAGTGCGAGCAGCGCATCAAAGAAGCTCCTGCCGTGGGCATGTTCGTGGGTACTTTCGACCCTCAAGCAACCATCTCCCAATTCATGATGTTCTTCAAGCCGACCACCTTCCAGGCCTTGATCGACAAGCTGGCCCAAATGGACCAGATGGGCCATAGGCCTTCCTCTTCAAAGACAGAGCCTTGGAACGAAAAAGGGAAAGGGAAAGCAAATTTCGTTGCCAATACTCAACAATAGCCGAGCAACTTAAAGCCGGTTATTCGCCAAGACAACGTGCGCCCACGCCCATCCCTCGAGGAGAGACTGGGACGACCTTACTCGTTTCCCCAGAAAAAAAACGAGGAGACTGTTCGAGCTGGCAGTGCACAACAAGCTCATAAACTTGCTGGATCCAAAACGTTCATTGCAGCCAGATGATGTCAACAATCCTAATTACTGCCCTTACCACCAAGCAGTAAGCCATCCAATTGAAGATTGCTTCGTCTTCAAAGGCTGGATGGAGGACCAATACCAACAAGGCAAGTTCGTATTATCCGAAAACTGGAAAGTGAGCCCGCCACAATCTCACGCCCTTAAAAAAGTGGACGTGCCGGGGGCATCGTGCTCATTCATAAGGGAATCCCCGTGGGAGGTCTCTCTTTCAGCCAAAACTAAAAGAATGCTGAAGGATCTCCAAACGTGTCCGGCAATCAGGTGGAAAAATCCACTGGAACCCGAGATCATCGAGGGAATGCTGAAACCGCGCCCAACTCCAAAAACGGGTGATGATGGTCAGAGCGCTCACACCCAGCCGTCAAAGTCTTCGAAGAAGAAGAAGAAGACCAAAAAGCCCGTGCAGCCTGGTGACAAGCGCACGGACCTGCAAAAACAGATTGACGCGTTGGAAGAATATAATCAGAAGGCGCAGACCCAAGTCACACTTCAAGAATTTCTCAGCCACGTCCTTGAGGACGGAGATGATGACAATGGAGAAGACTCGTTGGATGAATCTGAAGATTATATGGCAAGCTGCCATGTGATCTCTCACTCGTCAATAAATGACGAAGAAGCTCCTTACATAGAGAAGCTGGGGACAGATCCTGAGCCAGAACTTCTAGGACCATCAGACGAAATGATTGATGCATTCGTGAACGAAGCCCGTCTTAAAAGCAAAGCTGATCGAGAGCGCGAGATGGCCATATTCGAGAAAGCCAAACGCCGGCGATTAGATGAAAGGGTCGAAATACTCCCACCGGATCAAAGTACATCCGCCGTAAATGAAAGCAGGATTAAGACAAGGAAACGATTTGCCAAAGCCATATTGATGGGGATGAAGCTGCCCTCTTTCAGAGAAAATTCTCCTGGCGGTATACATCTTGATGAAGCGGACGTACATCCTAACTTCTGCTTATATCATCAGAAGATCGCACATCCTACTGAAGACCGCAACTCCTTTAAGTGTTGGTGGCAAGGGTATGTCGCTCACAGGCAACACTTCAACAGGACAAAGCGTGAAGCTCGTAGACAGCGGAAAAATGCGACAGATGAGCGTAAAAAAATTGCCGGCAATTGTCATAGGGTTGATCCCGGGGGATCGCGAGTTCTCACCTTCAGGAGCGACTCCGACGAAAAAGTAGCCCACGGTCGTCTCTTCAAGGAATCCATCTCTGAAACGAAAGAAATGAGGAGTTGCGAGAACATTCAGCCATGCAATCGCACGCAACCCGGAAAGAATCTCAGACCCGCAAACAAGGGATCGAACAAAAAAGATAAAGGGAAGGGAAGAACGGCTTTCGTCGCCAACGCTCAACAACAATCGAGTGGCCCTAGACCGGTTGTTCGCCAAAGCAACAAGCGGCAACCTCTCTATGAGAAGTTAAAACGTCCTTACTCATTTCCTCGGGATGAAACAAGGAGGCTGTTCGAACTAGCAGTGTGCAACAGGCTTATCACTCTACCGGAGCCGAAACACCAGCTACAACTGAATGATGTCAACAATTCTAATTACTGCCCTTACCACCAAATATTGGGCCATCCGATCGATAACTGCTACGTCTTCAAAAACTGGGTTGAAGACCAGTACCAACAGGGCAAGTTCGCGCTGTCCGAAAAATGGAAGGTGAACCCACCACAACCGCATGCTCCGAAAAAGATAGACATGCCGGGGGCATTGTGCTCTTTCATAGAGAAAGCCCCATGGACCAAAAAGTCCGTAAACTAGAAACTCGCCTCAAATATGACAACGATAGACCGAAACGTCGTTAAACTAACGATAGGCCACTATGTCCTAAAACTGGCTGTAGACTGAAACGTCGTTAAACTAACGATGGACCACTATGTCCTAAAACTGGCTGTAGATCGAAACGTCGTTAAACTAACGATAGACCACTATGTCCTAAAACTGGCTGAAGACCGAAACGTCGTTAAACTAACGATGGACCACTATGTCCTAAAACTGGCTGATGACCGAAACGTCGTTAAACTACTACCAAACCGCGACATCTTCAGGCTGACATGGTAGTAAAAAAAACGGTACGTCAATAAGCAAAATGGGCACGGATGAAAACCCGAAAGGGCGCCGTGAGTAAAAACAGCAGGACTACTGGCGATGTTTATGAAAACTCGAAAGGCGCAGACTCGTAAAAAAAAAGGTACGTCCATAAGCAAAATGGGCACGGATGAAAACCCGAAAGGACGCCGTGAGTAAAAACAGCAGGACTACCGGCGATGTTTGTGAAAACCCGAAAGGGCGCAGACTCGTAAAAAAAACAAAAAAAACGGTACGTCCATAAGCAAAATGGGCACGGTTGAAAACCCGAAAGGGCTCCGTAAGTAAAAACAGCAGGGCTACCGGCGAGTCTTGTGAAAACCCGAAAGGGCGCAACCTTGTTAAAAGACACTTGCAAGGTCCTCTCGACCTTGTAAGGAGAAACCACCCACGTGGGATCCTTACGACTCATAAGGGAGCAACACGCTTAGGGATCCTCACGATTCCTAAGGAGAAATCACACTTGCGAGATCCTCACGACTCATAAGGAGAATTCTCTTATGGGATCCTCACGGCTCATAAGATTTGAAAGTCTTAAGCTATAGAGACCTGAACCTGTTCTTAAGCACCCCCACAACCTCCAATACTGCCCTACAAGCGGTTCAATATTGACCCTTGTATACAATCTACGGGCGCGAATAAACATTTCCCTAACAAAGTCACATCCGTGACTAGGGATATGTTTACACGGTGAACAACCCTTGTAAGTCCTCTCGACTTGCAAGGAGAAAATACTCTTGTAAGATCCTTACGACTTATAAGAGACCATGCACTTAGGAATCCTCATGACTCCTAAGGAGAAAACGCACCTATGAGATCCTTACGACTTGTAGGGAGAAATACCTTTATAAGACCCTTACGGCTCATGAAATTAAAAGCCTTAGTCGACAGGATCCTAACCTTGTTTGCTAAGCTACCTTTGTTCGACATCGACAGAGAAAAATGATGATTCGCTCCTGGTAATATCCCAGTGGTAGCGATGCTGATGCCTAAAACGGTATCAAATTCCAAGTTCTTTTACGGCAAATGATGATTCGCTCCTGGCAATATTCCAGTCGCAGCGATGCTGATGCCAAGATTGGTATCAGATCCCAAATCCCCTACTCGCAAGAAAAAATCAACGAGCCCAAAAAAAAATGCATATGAAATAGCCGAAATGATGGGGCAACTTGCAACAAAATCAGCAAGTAAAAATGGATGCATACAAAAACAGCCGAAATGATTGGGCAACTCGCAATAAAAAGCAGCGAGTAAAAAGAAAAATAGCCGAAATGATTGGGCATCGCGAAAAATAGCCGAAATGATTGGGCAATCGCGATTTTCGCGATATAAAAAGCTGAAATGATAGAGCATCGCGGAAAGAATAAAAAAATGATGAAAGAATGAAACTTTTTGCCCTACAGGTGAGATCACATCGATCCCTGTATACAATCCAGGGGCACAAACAAAGAGGGAACCATACCTTCCTAACAGGCTCCATCAGAAAGCGGAGCCAAATCTCGACGGTTCATAGACAACCTAGAGACAACCTCGACATTTGTCGCAATATTGTAGACACAATGTCAACAAACGAAGCAAAGGAAGATCACTAGCTTCAGGGTCTCGACGTCGATATCGACAACTTAAAGATCACCAACGGCGTTTCTCCACACTCCAACCAGATGCAGACATGACGTCAACAATCGACCTCAGAGTCGCAACGAAACGGAACCATAGCAAAGTCCCTAGTTCCAAATCTCAATGGACACATCTGCATCCTGGAGACCAACGACGGTAGGCCTCCTCATTCCAGCATGACACAGATGTTACACCATCAAGCGGAGCGACGAAAAAATCCCAGCTCCACCTCAGCATTCGTCTCGATACAGCAGACGAGATATCAACAATGGCGTTCCTTCGCAGTCCAGCAGGATGCAAATGCAACGTCAACAAAAGACCTCACGGTCGAAACAAAGCGGAGCGACGGCAAAATCCGAGCTCCACCTCAGCATTCGTCTCGATACAGCAGACGAGATGTCAACAATGGCGTTCCTTCGCAGTCCAACAGGATGCAGAAGCAACGTCAACAAAAGACCTCATGGTCGAAATAAAGCGGAGTGACGGCAAAATCCCAGCTCCACCTCAGCATTCGTCTCGATACAGCAGACGCGGTCAAAGCCAACGAAGCGAAGGCCAAATTCCTAGCTTCAGGGTCTTGACGGTAACTCATATAAAACCTGAAAGACTATCGGAGATCATCCTATACCAGCGCGGAGTGGTCACCACCTCGACGTTCATTTCGATACAGTAGACGAGATGTCACCACAGCGCCCTTCCTCCAACAGGATTCGGACGCGCCAAAGCAAACGAAGCGAAGGCCAAATTCCTAGCTTCAGGGTCTTGACGGCAACTCATATAAAGCCTGAAAGACCACCGGAGATCATCCCACATGGAGTGGTCACCGCCTTGACGTTCGTCTCGATACAGCAGATGAGATGTCACCACAGCGTTCTTCTTCCAGCAGGATTCAGAAACGACAATCAAACAACGGAGCCATGGCAAAATCCCTAGTTCCAAACCTTGACGGTTCACCAGCAACCTAGAGACAACAGCGACATTCGTCTCGATACAGCAAATGCAATGCTGCCAAACGAAGCAAATGCCAAATTCCTAGCTTCAGGGTCTTGATGGTAACTCATATAAAACCTGAAAGACAATCGTAGATCATCCCACATGGAGTAGTCATCATCTCGACGTTCGTCTCGATACAGTATACGAGATGTCACCACAGCGTTCTTCCTCCAACAGGATCCGGACGCAGTCAAAGCAAACGAAGCGAAGGCCAAATTCCTAGCTTCAGGGTCTTGAAGGCAACTCATATAAAACCTGAAAGACTATCGGAGATCATCCCACATCAGCGCGGAATGGTCACCACCTCGGCGTTCGTCTCGATACAGTAGACGCAATGTCACCACAGCATTCTTCCTCCAACAGGATTCGGACGCGCCAAAGAAAACGAAGCGAAGGCCAAATTCCTAGCTTCAGGGTCTTGACGGTAACTCATATAAAACCTGAAAGACCATCGGAGATCATCCCACACCAGCGCGGAGTGGTTATGACTCATCGGGGCTCTCCAAAATGAGCTTAACCTCAAGTAAAAAGCGGCATGGCAAAATTCCTAACGCTTGCTCTTCTGACGGTCAAACTGCCTAAGAAGATTGCTTGAAGACGTCTTGTCCAGCCCCCGAAGGGATCTGAGACACGACAGTCGCAAGGCTACTCGAACAGCAAGATTGCCTATCGAGGGATACATAAGCCAACGCGACGGTACGTCTGGCAAAACCCTAGTACCACAGACCCTAACGGACCTTTGTCGTAAAGAGCAGAGGTTAACTGTGACGTTAGGACATCCTTGCGAGAACTTCTCTATCGTCTCGACTCGTAAGACAAAGCCTTAGGCAATGGGGATTAAAAAAACTGTTTCCTAAGCACTGGGGCCCTGCAAGTCAGTCCAAGATGGACTCTTGCATACTATTCATGGGTCACACTCTCCGAAGTCGAACATCGACAAAGAAGGAAACAACCACTTACCAGTCCTCTCGACTTGTAAGCGGGAAAAATTCTCTTGTGAGATCCTTACGACTCTCAAGAGAAAACACACACTTAGGAGTCCTCACGACTTCTAGAGAGAAAATACACCTACGGGATCCTCTCGACTCGTTAGGAGAAAAGTCTTTATGAGACCCTTACGGCTCATAAACTTGAAAAGTCTTAGGTGGCAGATCCTAACCCTGTCTCTTACGCCATCACTGCCCTACAAAGAGGTCAAGATGGACCATTTATGAGCCACATTTGCCAAAGCTACATGCCACTGAAATGGAGAAGTTACTCATGAGCATATAAACTACTTCACGCCAGAGTAAGACATAAAGAGATAGAAGGGTGCGGCTCATGGAGTTAAGGGTTTGGAACTATATTTCTTAAGAGTCGAGATTTGAGTCAATGATAAATGACGACGCTTGTGTCCGCTCATTATCTTCTTAGATCAAGATTCTGAAAATTATATACCAACCTGAAACTGTTCATATGCAATGCATAATTCTGCACTACTTCACCCACGTACATACTTACGTGGGCAAACTAGTGGGGGGGCATTTGTTCCCGCCAAAAATTTCTGCGCAAAAGAGTCCAAGGTATCAAATGGCAGCGATACGCTTAAGGAAATGCGAACCAGTATCTTCCGGCCTGTATTTTGATAAATTTCCGAATGAGAAACAGCTAAATTTTGGTGATATTGGAAGCATCTCGAAAAACCCTTCGATTTGATATATTATGGGCTTCATAATTCATCCGGGATCAAAAGTTATGAGCAAATATACTATGCACTGTTCCCTAATTAAAAATCAGGAATTATCTCAATAAGGTATCACGTGCTCACACGTGATTAATGGTCACGTGTTGACACGTGATAGTTAAAACAGAAATAAAAACAAACGGCTGAAGAAGGACCCAATCGGGGGTCATATGCTCACACGTGACCAATGGTCACGTGTTGACACGTGATAGTTAAAACAGAAATAAAGACAAATGGCTGAAGAAAATACCTCAATGAGGTATCACGTGCTCACACGTGACCAATGGTCACGTGTTGACATGTGATGGTTAAAACTGAAGTGTAAATAAAAGCTGAGAAAAGGACTCAATTGGGGGTCACGTGCTCACACGTGACTAAGGGTCACGTGTCAGCACGTGACTGGCTTCGAAAGCCTTACAGTTTAATAAAATTAAATTCTAAAAGCTTCTAAATCTTTCCAAATAGAAAAGGATTATGGGGACCGTTGGATAAAAGATCCAAGGGTGATTAAATATCACCAATTTATGGAAAAATCTTAGACAAGAAAAGATTTCCCCTAAATCTCACCGGAAATAACAAACATAATATCTTTGGATTTAAAATCCAACGGTGAATAAAATTCACTGAATGATCTAAAGGATCATATTAATTATGAAAACAAACAAAATCTTTCAATCAAAGATTGATCAAACAAATTGATTCTTTTCTTTCTCCTATAAATAGGAGCCAAGAAGAGAAGAGAAGGGATCTACTTTTTTTGAGAGAAGAAACAGAGAGAGGAGAATTTAATTCTAAAGGGAAAAAAGAAAAGAGAGGAGAATTTAATTCTCAACAAAGAAAAGCCTAGGTGAGAAAAAAAAGGGAATCAAAACTTCAAACAGAGAATTTAATTCTCAAAATCTAAGAGTTTAACTCTTCTGCAAAAGAACTTAGCTTTTCCTCTAGTTGAAGATCTGCAGAAGCACATCTCCCCATAGGTTGAGAATTTAATTCTCATCGGGTTGAGATCCTGCCATGCAGATCCAAAACTTAGAGGGGGAATTGAATTTAAAGAATTTAATTCTCCCAAAACAAATTAGGGTTTAACCCTATATGAGAATTTAATTCTCCCAAAACTATAGGAATTTAATTCCTTCAAGATGGACATAATTAGGGTTTAACCCTACTTAAGAATTTAATTCTTGCACAATAGGAATTTAATTCCTCCAAAATCATAATTAGGGTTTAACCCTACAGAGAATTCAATTCTTAAAATAAGGAGACTTAAAAGATCTCTGTGCATAAAAAGAACTAAGGTCACGTGCCCCCACGTGACCCTTGAAAAGATCCCTGAAGAAAAGAAGCTTTGAGGCAATGCCTCACGTGCTCCCACGTGACTCCCAAAACGCAGAAAGAAAAAACAAAGGAAATGAAGGCTTTGGGCGCTCTCACGTGTCCCCACGTGACCCCTCAGCAAGTGCTGTAATTATCGATGCATAAATCCCCATCACATGCCAACACGTGATGCTCTAAAATAAAAATAAAAAGTGTTTAACACTTAATTGCAGAACAAAGAAAAGGGATCTAGTCTCACTTTTGGGCGCTCTCACGTGTCCACACGTGACCCCTCTTTCTTTAGTGTTTAACACTAATTTGGGGATTGTATTTCCAGTGTTTAACACTGATTGTTTCTAGTGTTTAACACTAAATTGAAGATTATATTTCCAGTGTTTAACACTGATTGTCTTTTAGTGTTTAACACTAATTTGAGAGTTCTACCTTCAGTGTTTAATACTGTTGTTCTTTAGTGTTTAACACTACTTTTAGCCAAATCGGCTAATTTTCTAGAGGCAAAAGTCCCTCCTCTAAATGAATCTCAAAATTGAGGAAATCAAAGACAAAATGTTGTCAGAGCCCCCAAACCTCTGTTTAGCACTGCTGAATGATGAGGGGCTGAACCCAGACAAATGTCTAATGGCCCAAAGGACCAATATTTCAAACATAATTGGACTTAACCCAAACTGGCCATAAGTCCTCAAATCATCTTGAACTGAGCACATCTGCTCTTTCAACCAACTCATTGGTTCAAGGATACATCTCTGAACTCCTCTGATATTTGTCGTTGTAATCCTTCAACGTCTTCAGAGAGGTGATGGGTCCCGACAGCCATACATTTCATGGACCACTATGTCCTTAAACTGGTAATGGACCACCATGTCCTTAAACTGGTCATCGACCGCAATGTCCCTAAACTAAACAATTGAGTCCAAATGCTCTCTTGTTGGATCTAAACGATCCTGTTAAGTTGATCTTAGTCTGAAATGAGACTAACGTGTCCTTAACAAACGTTTAAGTTGATCTTAGCCTCAAACAAGGCTAACGTATCCTTAAACCAAAACCCCAAACCCAAATCTAAGAAAATACGGATTTGGACTAATCCACGTCCTACGGGCGACAACACAAATTAGTCTCCGTATACAATCCACGGGCAACCACAAACAAAACAAACACCCACGACACGAAGTGACCATCTGGAGAAGGAGAAAGTTGTTACCGCGATGCGGTAGCGTAATTAACTGCAGGGGCTTGCGCTTGCAGAGAAGAGCGTCCCCACAATCAAAAACCCCTCAAACGAGGGGGAATCTGACGAAGTCTGCTACATCGGCCGCATCCGTTTAAACCTTCGATACATGGTGCCATAAATCAACTTAGCATCTTCGGAGAGGTGGACGGATAACACCAATTAGCATCTGCCCCGAATCTCAGACAAGACTGTCCGTCTTGCGCGTCTTTCGGAGGGGAACAGTGGTGATGAACCATGATGCCGACTAAGCTTAAGGTCTAAATATAGTGAATCAATAAAAGTAGTTAGTCACAATCCACAACTTTATTGCATTCGAACTAGGGACTTCAACAGATACAAGATTTAAACGGAAGGAAACAACTACTAAATAGAGTAACAATATCTTTATTGAAAGAAGGAAAGGTGATAACTCTGTGTCGATATCTAAATCTCTGCAATCTCGTAAGGCAAGTCTGAATCTTGTGCTAGATCTGTGCCGTCCTCGAAATTAAAGTACGAAAACAACTAAGTTGCCTAAAGCAGATTTGGAGGGCGTTGACGAATCTCTACCTTGCAGCTCCTTCCTTATAGGGCAGCCAATGACAAGATATTCATCGGATCCACAAATCAAGCACTACCCTTTGGCTTGGCAACAGTCCCTCTGAAAGTGTCCTGGCCTCTTGCAATAACCACAACGCTGGGCTCCCCGCTGCTTTTGTTGCTGAGAAACAAATAAGCGTTTCATTTGCACACCACCTCTTTGTCTAACAGGAATTCTCCTATGATTGGGGGCTTCCGTTAGTGTCTGAGTCATTTGCCTTCTTAGTCCTTCAGCTATGAGATCATTTGTTCGCTCCTAGGCTTTCATTAATCCTTGCAATACACCCAAAATCTCGGCGGCCTGACTCCGGAGAGCGGAGGCGGAAGAAAAGTCGTTGGAAGCCAGGTTTTAGCTTCCGCTGCGCTACTCGGATAGGAACTTAAAATATGCAACGCGATACGATAACTTTGAAGAAATGAAGACGTGAGAATGCAACGAGTCCGATAAGAAACGTAAGCAGGTGTAGGATCAATAGGAAAAGTATAAGGATGGAAATGTAAAATAGATCTGAAAATTCGGGAACAGTATAAGGTATAAACGGAGATAGAGATTTGACGATCAAAACAAGATTATGTGATACAGTAATATTCAATCGAGAAAGGAATCGAAGGTAGAACCCTAAGTTCCTCAAACAGAGTACAGTATTGTAACTATGTTGCAGTTCATAATTACAACCACATAACTCTACCAAGTTACCAAAAACTCTACCGGATAGAATCAAAATATATAGCAGAACATTATATGAATCAGGGTTAAAGATAGCAAGTTTACAATCTGGACCGAATGGGCGACTTAAACTGTCAAGCCACAGTCGGAAACTGTAATCTCAATCTAAACCTAGCGCTCTGATACCAACAAAACCATGTCACGCCCCGCTTCCCAAAATACGGAATACAAGGGGTGACAAGGCCAGCCATGCTCCTACGGTCAAGGAAATATCCTTCCGTAATCATACTTCGGCTTCTAGCTTTACGTGGTAATCAGTAATCAACGCACAGGAATGAGAAATGCAGTCACTAAATAAAAACAGATATAAAACTAACCAGATAGAGTCAAAGGAAAGATAGCGCTGACGTCGCTGATCTAGATGTCCGCAATATCCTCAAGGTACGACAGATCCTGATCCGAGCTCAGTCTCCTTTTCACTCTGAGCATGCATACTCAGGTCGTCGGAGCGACACAATAGCAATATATATATATACATACATATGTAAACACGTACAATGATGATGAATATGAAGCAGTAAATATGGAGTGATGGCATGAGCATGAAGTAACCAGTATAGGTAAACAATAAAAGCAGGTATATCGAATCAGTATCAATGCATGTCCATGTCACTAAACCTATCTGTCTCTAAGTCTCACTGTCCAGGTCGCTAAATATCACGACCCGAAATAGCACGTGACTGGCACTTGAATCATGTGAAGTCTATAGGACTTCACCTAATTCAAGTAAACCAAAAGCCCAGAAATCTAAACCAGTTGAAAAGAGAGTAAAGGAAAAACTTTAGTTTTAAAGCAAGTGTTTTAACAAAATACGCCGTAGTAAGCATTTTTAAAATATCAAGTCTTTTCCAAAAATTTCGGCAGAGTTTCCTTTGTAAATACTAGCCCCAAACGGGTACAAACATGAATAATATACATAATGAATAAAGGCATCCACAAGCGGGAGCTAGCTCTTCGCCAATTGGCGGGCACAACCACGCAAGCAATATAATATACAACGCCGAAGGGCGAGCATCAAAACTCAGAAAGGAAACCAGAAGAAAACCGTGATAATACAACGCGCGACTCTAAGGTCGAAAGAATATGCATACCGGTCTTCTAAGTTTATAAAAAATATACAAGTCTGGTTGATGGAGTTACTAGATACAACTGAAATATATACAAATACTATGGTGATCACGATGCGAGTGAACCCACCTACCAAAACAATCCCCGAAAGGCAGTAGTGTGCTAGCAAGCCGCAAAGAAACCAGTACGGCAAAATCTACAAGAAACTGTGGCACAATGGGGTGAGTTGCCAACTCGTGAGTAGAAAACATCACCGAGAAGAAATCACATGTATGACTCTATCATAGGTCATACAATAATAATATGCTAAAAAAATATATAACCTGATGTAACACCTTAGAATGCGATTAGTGGCTAATTATACTTTAATGTGGGGGGTTTTTAGTAAAATGTTTACCAAAACGGTTTTCTAATATTTTATATGAATTAATAAATATTTTATTAGAATTTAATTTGGGCTTGCACACACATGTACATTTAAACTAGGGCTAAGTTTGGGGTTAAACCATGTTTAGGTAGCCATGGTGAACTAACCCATTTAATTAGGATAATATGAAGTTAATTAAGTGTATTAGTTTCTTTTTTATTTTAAATATAATTAGTTTGTTTTGGGGGTTGACTTGTGAATTAGAGAGAGAGAGAGAGAGCATGATGAGCATGAAGCATGCTTGGTAATTATGATGAGAGAGAGAGAGGGAAATGGATGAATCTCACATCTCATTTGTTTTTCAAACCACTCATTTCCCACACTCATCACATCTTTCTCCCTCTCATTCTTTTCCCTGCACACACACACACACACACAGCAGCAGCAGCAGCAGCACACACACCCCTTCTCTTCTTCTTCTTCTTCTTCTTCTTCTCTTTTTTCTTCTTCTTGCATCCAAGCTCCAACCTTCTTCAAAAGTCCATTTTTTATTCACAAATCTCTTGCAAAACACCTCCTTGCTGGTTCTTGAGGCAAGATCATCAAGTTTGAGACACCACTAATCCACTTTGAGGTATAAAACTCACCCTAACCACTTCTTTGCTAAACTTATAGTTATTTAGCTTAAAATCTTGTTTAAGTAGTGATTTGGGTTAACTTTGTGTTTTGTGTGGAGTTTTGGTTAAAATGGGATTGTGATGGCTTGTGTAGTGTTATTAGTGTTGATTAAACCAAGTAGTATCACTAGATTTCGCTAAAACACCTTAATGTCGCAAATTTGAGTTTTAATTCGGTTTTGAATCAAGTTTTAGGATATATGAGATCTGCTATACCTGTGATTATTTACTCGTTTAGCAAACACACACAGAATAGTGTACAGGGTAGCTAGGGTTTTATATTGAATTTCGAGACCGTTTCCCTCCCAAAAATCCGGCGACGACCCCTTGTTTTCCGGCCTCGCCGGCCTCCTGAAGGAGTTGGGTGTTGGTGCTTTGCAGAGTGGTGTCTGTGGGTGTTTGTCTGCGTTTGGTATTGTTTACTTTCTTGGTTTTTGCTCCAGGCAAAATCTGGAACCAATAACCTATGGTTTAGTGTGTTTTGTGACTTGCGCGACACGTACGCTTCGAGTCTGAGTTTAGTGGGTTCTGTACGTCGCAACACGTCGGGGTACTTCTGGGTTCAGCACACACGTCTAGTATTTTGAGTGCACACACGTTAACCTACGACACTAGCTTTCTCGTATAGTTTTGGTACCGCATTTTGGCAGGATTTTAGCCTTACGTGTATTGCTTTGTGTAATTCTAGGATCGATCGCGGAGACGTCGGACGCGGCGCGGAAAGGAAAAGCAGTAGTTGGACCTGGCTAGCTGAGACATTCCGGTGAGTAGATGTACACATCTACGGGGAAATCGTTTGGATAATACTGGCATTTATGCGTGTAGTTCCTAGTTATTTATCTCGCTGCATTGCATGATCCTCTCTATATATATGTGCGAATTCATCGTATAGGACACTTGCACCATTACCTTGGACTTATGCAGCATGAGTACTATTCATGCGGACACACACGCCTTGGTAATTGCTATGCCACAAACACTAGATAACTTGTTTAAACCAGCATCTAGAACAATTTCACCATATATGACGTATAAACCTGTACTAATGCATTTAAATTCCTCAGGATGAACAAGTAGGATTGCTAGTCATATGCATGTACCTCACTGCATCATCGTTCATGCATAGTCTTTTAGTTATATATTGCAGTTCACATTGTTGATACCATAGGCATTCCTTATCGCTGACATATGTACTTATGGTGATTTTTCTTGAGGATTTTAGCACTTGAGATTTATGAGATTTTGGGGAAAACCGTAAGGATTTAATAAACCTGATATTCATTTTAAATATAGCAAGTTGTGGTTTTCTCGTGTTATGATACATGTGTCGTCCACCATGGATTTTCTGTTAGTTTTCGAGACCCGTTTCTAGGAGTAGGATAAACCGTCTCGGGTACATGGTGGGCCCGGTAAGATACCCCGGGGCAAGAAGTTCGAGTTATAGATGATGAACCTGGCAGGGGCAGACTACCTACCAGTGATTGTTGGCGCAGCGGATATCCAGAGGATACCGATCGTGGTCGTGAGATATTGAGATATTGATACTTTAAGATGGGCCAGCCGGACCGCGGCGGTTTAGTCTGTTTCGTGATTTGCGTGACACGTACGCTTCGAGTCTGAGTTTTGTGGGTTCTGTACATCACAACACGTCGGGGTAGTTCTGGGTTCAGCACACACGTCTAGTATTTTGAGTGCACACGCATTAACCTACGACACTAGCTTTCTCGTATAGTTTTGGTACCGCATTTTGGTAGGATTTTAGCCTTATGTGTATTGCTTTGTATAATTCTAGGATCGATCGCGGAGACGTCGGACTCGGCGCGGAAAGGAAAAGCGGTGGTTGGACCTGGCTAGCTGAGGCATTCCGGTGAGTAGATATACACATCTACGGGGAAATCGTTTGGATGGCGCAACGCGCCCGATAGTTTAAAAACCTCTAGCAGTACTGGCATTTATGCGTGTAGTTCCTAGTTATTTATCTCGCTGCATTGCATGATCCTCTCTATATATATGTGTACGAATTCATCGCATAGGACACATGCACCATTACCTTGGACTTATGCAGCACGAGCACTGTTCATGCGGACACACACGCCTTGGTAATTGCTATGCCACAAACACTAGATAACTTGTTTAAACTAGCATCTAGAACAATTTCACCATATATGACGTGTAAACATGTACTAATGCATTTAAATTCCTCAGGATGAACAAGTAGGATTGCTAGTCATATGCATGTATCTCACTGCATCATCGTTCATGCATAATCTTTTAGTTATATATCACAGTTCGCATTTTTGATACTATAGGCATTCCTTATCGCTGACATGTGTACTTATGGTGATTTTTCTTGAGGATTTCAGCACTTGAGAATTATGAGATTTTGGGGAAAACCACAACGATTTAATAAACCTGATATTCATTTTAAATATAGCAAGTTGCGGTTTTCTCGTGTTATGATACATGTGTCGTCCACCATGGATTTCTGTTAGTTTTTGAGACCCGTTTCGAGGAGTAGGATGAACCGTCTCGGGTACATGGTGGGCCCGGTAAGGTACCCCGGGGCAAGAAGTTCGAGTTGTAGACAATGAGCCTGGCAGGGGCAGACTACCTACCGGTGATTGTTGGCGCGACGGATATCCAGAGGATACCGACCGTGGTCGTGAGATATTAAGATATTGATACTTTGAGATGGACCGGCCGGCCGGCTGAGGCCCGAGATATTGTGATACCGATACTTTGAGACATTGAAATATTCATTTGAGATGTCGATGCTTGACACGGATTTCTGTTGATTTCATTGATATTTCTTCAGATATTTCACAGGAGTTTTCTAAGATGAAATTAATGATTTTTTTTATATCAAACATACTCAGATCTCGTGCCAAATTGCATTCATGTTGCATACATGCTAGTACATCATGCCATATCAGTATTGTAGAGTTGTGACACTTTTGCGTACATGTTTACGATAGCCTTTGTAGATGTTACTTATTACTCACGAGTTGGCAACTCACCCCCGTTGTGCCACAGCCTTTTTGCAGGTTCGATCCGTCAGCACTGTAGCGGCAGATGCACTTCCTCCTTTTGCTCCTTTTGCTTGGATTTGAGGCTTTTGCTCGTAGGTGGTTTGTGAGATTATTTTGTTTCCACCTTGTATATTTATTGTATCTAGCGTACTCCATCTACTGTATCTACTTTATCTGCCACTTGTACTGATGTATTGTGACCTAGAGACGAGACAGTGAGATTTGTGTACATATATGTTGTTTCTCTGGGTCGAGCTCACTTGAGCCGACGTGATGCTTTATTACTTGTGCCTTCATTATGCTTATTTTTTGCACAGTAATGATTTATATTGCGTGTGACTTTGAGTCCGCCTTGGGCGAAGAGCTAGCTCCCGCTTGGGAATGCCTTATTTCATGTCATATGTATATTCCTGTTTTGTACCCGTTTGGGGCCAGTTTTTACAAAGGAGACTCTGCCGAATTTTTTTTGGAAAATGTGATGTTGCTTTTAAAGGTTTTTGATGCGACTTAATTGGTTTTCCTTCACTCTACTGCTTAAATGGGTTTTGATTTCTGGGCTTTGGCTTACTTAGATTACGTACGCCTCGAGACGTTTCGTAATTTAATGCCAGTCACGTTCCGTACCTTTCGGGTCGTGACAAAGTTGGTATCAGAGCGATGGATTTTACCTTTCTAAGTGTAGGATGACCCTTGGTAGATGGAGTAAGCGACTTAAGCAGGGTAGCGTAGCGTGTGTATGTCCGTAGCATACTTGCGATACGGTACTCCGCCTAAGTGACTTTAGGATATACTTGCTTGAAATCCCTTCTTCAATTCTGTGTATCCTATGATTCTATTGCACTGTTCTTATTATCATGTTTCCTGTACCAGTCATTATGCCACCGAAGGCTACGAGTGCTCAGAGGGCTGCCGCCAGAGATGAGATTCGAGCGGGCTCGTCCGAAACGAGGACCGATCAGGACGACGTGCCTACCCCTCAGATCCAGATTGATCCACCTTCCCCCGGCCGCATGGATAGGCTAGAGTCAGGTATGCAGGAGCTACGTCAGATGATGGGATCCTTAGTCGAGGCCAGTCGTGTACAGAGATCTGAGGACGTACCTACCCCTGCACAGACTACGATTGTACCTGCTGCCCAGACAGTTTCTTCTACTACCGTAGCTATTCCCGTATCACTACAGGAGTTCATGAGGCTGATACCTCCAGTCTTCACCGGCACAGATGTAGCGGAGGATCCGCAGACATTCCTCGACAGATTGGCTAGGATGTGCCGTTCGCTCAAATGTTCTGACGATAGATGGGTGGAGCTTGCGAGTTTTTGTCTGGAGGGCCTTACTCAGACGTGGTGTGAGTCGGTCGAGCTGCAGGTCTACCTCCTATGACTTAGGATGAGTTTACAACAGTATTTCTAGCCCGTTTCCTTCCAGAGAGCGTTCGTGATGCTCGAGCCCGTAGTTTGAGGCTTTGCACAAGACTCCAGGGATGACAGTGTCCGAGTATGATATCCAGTTTACTCAGTTGTCCCGATATGCTCCGTACTTGGTGGACACTGAAGAGAAGAGGGTAAAGAGGTTTATGCAGGGACTTGACACCTAGTTATTTCTTGCCATCGGCGCCCAGCACTTTGACACTTATGCAGCTGCTATGGACACGGCCTTACGGTTGGAGGAGCGCATGTCAGAGACTTCAGCCATTTCTGGGCCGAAGAGGATTCGTACCGATATGCCAGCTCAGAGGAAGATGGGTAGGCATCGTGACAGATTCTTTCCGGAAGATGGTGGCGGCAAAAGAATTAGACAGGGTCAGTTATTTGGTTC
This sequence comes from Agapanthus africanus, assembly GCA_030015575.1. Lineage (NCBI taxonomy): Eukaryota > Viridiplantae > Streptophyta > Magnoliopsida > Asparagales > Amaryllidaceae > Agapanthus > Agapanthus africanus. The sequence continues at coordinate 695,294,163 of JASDDO010000022.1, read as the reverse complement.
CTATCCACAAGACCAGCAGGCGTCGCCAGGATGTTTTCGGTATGGGAGTCCTACCATCGTATCAGAGACTGTATGGTGAGATGACATGGAGCGGCGACAGTTCCATACGTGACCTTACCACCTTCACCACCTCCTCAGAGAGCTCTACTTCCTACCTCCAGTGATGCTCCACACCAGTTAGACGCCCCCAGAGGCCGTGGACGCGGCGGTCCTGTTCAGAGAGGATGAGGAGGCAGAGGCCGAGGCAGAGGATAGCCAGCGATTGATGGGGGACAGGCCCGAGTGTTCGCTTTGACTCCGCAAGATGCACAGGCATCCAATGCCGTTATGATAGGTACTTTGCCAGTATGTTCCTTCGACGCGCCGGTATTATTCTACCCAGGTTCCACACATTCGTATGTATCTACACACTTTGCACCTATGTTGGGCCGTGAGTCATCATCGTTAGATCAGCCACTTGTTGTTATTACTCCGGTAGGCGAGTCGTTTGTCGCTCGTTTTGTGTTTCGATTGTGTTCCGTTCGTATCGAGGAGAGGGATTCATCGGTTGATTTGTTTCTCCTCGATATGTTGGACTTTGATGTTCTTCTGGGCATGGACTGGCTAGCCAATTGTTATGCATCTGTGGACTGCCGTGAGAAAGCAGTCAGATTCAATTTTTTGGGAGAGCCAGTCCTTGTTGTTCAGGGAGACCGCGGCGTCACCCTTCCCAGATTGATTTTGTCTCTTCGCGCCGGTCAGCTCTTGCGGAAGGGATGTCAGGGGTTCTTAGGGTATGTGGGTGATACTAGAGCTGCAGAGGTTCTGTTGGACCAAGTCCCAATTGTGTGTGAGTTTCCTGATGTTTTCCCTGACGAGCTGCCTGGGCTACCGCCTGAGCGCGATATTGAGTTCTGCATTGATTTGGTCCCCGGCTTGGGGCCTATTTCCATACCGCCTTATCGGATGCCCCGGCGGAGCTTAGAGAGCTGAAGGATCAGTTGCAGGATTTGTTAGATAAAGGGCTTATTCGACCGAGCGTGTCTCCTTGGGGTGCTCCTGTCCTGTTCGTCAAGAAGAAGGATGGCAGTTTGCGCTTGTGTATTGATTACCGCTAGCTGAACCGTGTTACCGTACGGAACGGATATCCCTTGCCACGTATCGATGATTTATTCGACCAGCTTCAGGGTGCGGGACACTTTTCGAGGATTGATTTGCGATTAGGCTACCATCAGTTGCGAGTTCGGCAGGAGGATATTCCGAGAACGGCTTTTCGCATGCGTTACGGGCACTACGAGTTTTTGGTGATGTCGTTCGGACTCACCAATGCCCCAGCGGCATTTATGGACTTGATAAACCGTATTTTCAGGCCGTATCTTGATCAGTTCATCATCATATTTATTGACGACATCCTAGTGTATTTCCGGAGCCGAGAGGAGCACGAGTAGCACCTGCGGATCACATTGCAGACTTTGAGGGAGCACCAGCTGTTCTCAAAATTCTCCAAGTGCGCATTTTGGCTTGACAGCGTTGATTTCTTGGGTCACGTGGTTACGAATGATGGTATACGTGTGGACCCGAAGAAGATCGAGGCCATTCAGCATTGGCCCAGACCAGCATCAGTTACAGAGATCCGCAACTTCCTAGGCCTGGCCGGCTATTATCGACGTTTTGTTCAGGACTTCTCCCGTATCGCTGCACCGTTGACTGGGTTGACCCGGAAGGGAGTTCCTTTTGATTGGACCGAGGCATGCGAGTATAGCTTCCAGCAGTTGAAGACTCGTCTGACCACTGCACCAGTGTTGTCATTGCCTTCGGGATCGGGCGGATTTGTGGTTTATTGTGATGCTTCTCGAGTGGGACTAGGTTGCGTGTTGATGCAGCACGACAGGGTTATCGCGTATGCTTCTCGGCAGCTGAAGACACACGAACAGAATTATCCTACTCACGATTTAGAGATGGCCGCAGTGGTGTTTGCACTTAAGATATGGAGACATTACCTATACGGCGACTCGTGCCAGATATTCACGGACCACAAGAGCTTGAAGTACATATTTCAGCAGCAAGACCTGAATCTGAGACAGCGCCGTTGGATGGAGCTGGTGAAAGACTATGATTGCGAAATCCTTTATCATCCGGGCAAGGCGAACGTGGTGGAAGATGCTTTGAGTCGGAGGCCCGGAGGTAGTCTATCTTGTTTGAGAGCCGTGCATAGGCAGTCATCAGCAGATTGGCAGATTCTATGCGATAGCCGAGTGCAGTTCGAGTTTACTCCGACCGGGGGACAGCTTGTGCATATTCGTGCACATCCGTAGTTGCTTGACCGCATCCATGAGGCACAATACAGTGATGACCGTTGTTTAGAGATCATAGAACATGTTAGACATGGCAGAGATTCCGAGTTTGTGATCGACGATCAAGGGATACTACGATTTGGGACTAGACTGTGCGTACCAGACTCTGAGGGACTGAGGCGTGAGATTCTTGAGGAGGCACATAGATCGATATACAGCGTTCATCCAGGTTCCACCAAGATGTACCACAATCTGAGACATGTTTACTGGTGGGACAGAATGAAGAAGGACGCCACAGACTTCGTGTCGAGATGCCCGACTTATCAGCAAGTCAAGGCCGAGCACCAGAGGCCAGCGGGAGAGTTGCAGCCTTTGCCCATTCCGGAGTGGAAATGGGAGCAGAATTCTATGGACTTCATTGTGAGTCTACCCAGGACCAGTCAGGGGTATGACTCCATTTGGGTGATCGTGGATCGATTGACGAAAGCGGCTCACTTCCTGCCAGTGAAGACCACTTTCAGTTTTGCTCAGTATGCCCAGATTTACATCGACGAGATTGTACGGTTGCATGGCGTCCCGACTTGTATCGTGTGCGATCGAGGCACCTAGATCACCAGCAGACTATGATAGAGATTTCAGGAGGCGTTGGGCACCTGTTTGAGTTTCAGCACAGCATTTCATCCGTAGACCGACGGCCAGTCAGAGCGGACTATTCAGACTCTTGAGGACATGCTCCAAGCGTGCGTTTTAGATTTCGGTGGTAGCTGGGATTATCATTTACCCTTAGTGGAGTTCTCCTACAACAACAGCTTCCAAGATACTATTCAGATGGCACCTTTCGAGGCCTTGTATGGGAGGAGATGTAGATCGCCCGTCTGTTGGACAGAGCTCAGCGAGAGCAGTATTTTGGGGCCGCAGATCGTGCAGGAGGCGACCGAGAAAGTACAGTTGATTCAAGATCGGATGAGAGCGGCTCAGAGCAGGCAGAAATCGTATGCGGACAGACGTCGTCGCAGACTAGAGTTCACAGTTGGCGATCATGTTTTTCTGAGGGTCTTTCCGATGAAGGGCGTGATGAGATTTAGGCGAAAAGGAAAGTTTAGTCCCAGATTTGTGGGTCCCTTCGAGATCCTCGAGCGTGTCGGCGCAGTTGCATATCATTTGGCTCTTCCACCCAGCTTTCCGGACGTTCACCCCGTATTCCATGTGTCGATACTTCGCAGATACCTTCATGACCCTTCTCACATGATTCAGCATCAGACCGTTTAGCTTGAGCGCGATCTTTCATTCACCGAGCAGCCAGTAGTGATATTGGATCGGCAGGTGAAGAAACTTCGATCAGAGATCTTGCCATCTGTGAAGGTTCTTTGGCGCAGCCCGAATGATGAAGAGATCACTTGGGAAGCCGAGGGCGAGATGCAGAAGAAATTCCTTCATCTCTTCGAAGGTACGCCTAGTATAAATTTTAAATTCGGGGATGAATTTCTTTAGGGGGGAGATTGTAACATCTTAGAATGCGATTAGTGGATAATTATACTTTAATGTGGGTTTTTTTAGTAAAAAGTTTACCAAAACGGTTTTCTAATATTTTATATGAATTAATAAATATTTTATTAGAATTTAATTTGGGCTTGCACACACATGTGCATGTAAACTAGGGCTAAGTTTGGGGTTAAACCATGTTTAGGTAGCCATGGTGAAGTAACCCATTTAATTAGGATAATATGAAGTTAATTAAGTGTATTAGTTTCTTTTTTTTATTTTAAATATAATTAGTTTGTTTTGGGGGTTGACTTATGAATTGGAGAGAGAAAGAGAGAGCATGATGAGCATGAAGCATGGTTGGTAATTATGATGAGAGAGAGAGGGAAATGGTTGACTCTCACCTCTCATTTATTTTTCAAACCACTCATTTCCTACACTCATCACATCTCTCTCCCTCTCATTCTTTTCCCTGCACACACACACACACAACAGCAGCAGCAGCACACACATCCTTCTCTTCTTCTTCTTCTCTTTTTTCTTCTTCTTGCATCCAAGCTCCAACCTTCTTCAAAAGTCCATTTTTTCTTCACAAACCTCTTGCAAAACACCTCCTTGCTGGTTCTTGAGGCAAGATCATCAAGTTTGAGACACCACTAACACACTTTGAGGTATAAAACTCACCCTAACCACTTCTTTGCTAAACTTATAGTTATTTAGCTTAAAATCTTGTTTAAGTAGTGATTTGGGCTAACTTTGTGTTTTGTGTGGAGTTTTGGTTAAAATGGGATTGTGATGGCTTTTGTAGTGTTATTAGTGTTGTTTAAACCAAGTAGTATCACTAAATTTCGCTAAAACACCTTAATGTCGCAAATTTGAGTTTTGAATCAAGTTTTAGTATATATAAGATCTGCTATACCTGTGATTATTTACTCGTTTAGCAAACACATACAGAATAGTGTACAGGGTAGCTAGGGTTTTATGTTGAATTTCGAGACCGTTTCCTTCCTAAAAATCCGGCGACGGGTTTTCCGGCCTCGCCGGCCTCGTGAAGGAGTTGGGTGTTGGTGCTTTGCAGAGTGGTATCTGTGAGTATTTGTCTGCGTTTGGTATTGTTTACTTTCTTGGTTTTTGCTCCAGGCAAAATATGGAACCAATAACCTATGGTTTAGTGCGTTTTGTGACTTGCGCGACACGTACGCTTCGATTCTGCGTTTAGTGGGTTCTGTACGTCGCAACACGTCAGGGCAGTCTGGGTTCAGCACACACGTCTAGTATTTTGAGTGCACACGCGTTAACCTACGACACTGGCTTTCTCGTATAGTTTTGGTGCCGCATTTTAGCAGGATTTTAGCGTTATGTGTATTACTTTGTGTAATTCTGGGATCGATCGCGGAGACGTCGGACGTGGTGCGGAAAGGAAAAGCGGTGGTTGGACCTGGCTAGCTGAGGCATTCCGGTGAGTAGATATACACATCTACGGGGAAATCGTTTGGATGGCGCAACGCGCCCGATAGTTTAAAAATCTCTAGTAGTACTGGCATTTATGCGTGTAGTTCCTAGTTATTTATCTCGCTGCATTGCATGATCCTCTCTCTATATATATATGTGCGAATTCATCGCATAGGACACTTGCACCATTACCTTGGACTTATGCAGCACGAGCACTATTCATGCGTACACACACACTTTGGTAATTGCTATGCCACAAACACTAGATAACTTGTTTAAACCAGCATCTAGAACAATTTCACCATATATGACGTGTAAACCTGTACTAATGCATTTAAATTCCTCAGGATGAACAAGTAGGATTGCTAGTCATATGCATGTACCTCACTGCATCATCGTTCATGCATAGTCTTTTAGTTATATATTGCAGTTCGCATTGTTGATACCATAGGCATTCCTTATCGCTGACATGTATACTTATGGTGATTTTTCTTGAGAATTTCAGCACTTGAGATTTATGAGATTTTGGGGAAAACCGCAACGATTTAATAAACCTGATATTCATTTTAAATATAGCAAGTTGCGGTTTTCTCGTGTTATGATACATGTCGTCCACCATGGATTTTCTGTTAGTTTTTGAGACCCGTTTCGAGGAGTAGGATAAACCGTCTCGGGTACATGGTGGGCCCGGTAAGGTACCCCGGGACAAGAAGTTCGAGTTATAGATAATGAGCCTGGCAGGGGCAGATTACCTACCGGTGATTGTTGGCGCGGCGGATATCCAGAGGATACCGATCGTGGTTGTAAGATATTGAGATATTGATACTTTGAGATGGGCCAGCCAGACGGCTGAGGCCCGAGATATTGTGATACTGATACTTTGAGACATTGAGATATTCATTTGAGATGTCGATACTTGACACGGATTTCTGTTGATTTCATTTATATTTCTTCAGATATTTCACTGGAGTTTTCTAAGATGAAATTAATGATTTTTTTATATCAAACATACTCAGATCTCGTGTAAAATTGCATTCATGTTGCATACATGCTAGTACATCATGCCATATCAGTATTGTAAAGTTGTAACACTTTTGCGTACATGCTTAAGATGGCCTTTGTAGATGTTACTTATTACTCAGGAGTTGGCAACTCACCCCCGTTGTGCCACAGCCTTTTTGTAGGTCCGATCCGTCAGCACTGTAGGGGCGGACGCACTTTCTCCTTTTGCTCCTTTTGCTTGGATTTGAGGCTTTTGCTCGTAGGCGGGTTGTGAGATTATTTTGCTTCCACTTTGTATATTTATTGTATCTAGCGTACTCCATCTACTGTATCTACTTTATCTGCCACTTGTACTGATGTATTGTGACCTAGAGACGAGACAGTGAGATTTGTGTACATATATGTTGTTTCTCTGGGTCGAGCTCACTTGAGCCGACGTGATGCTTTATTACTTGTGCCTTCATTATGCTTATTTTTTGCACAGTAATGATTTATATTGCATGTGACTTTGAGTTCGCCTTGGGCGAAGAGCTAGCTCCCGCTTGGGATGCCTTATTTCATATCATATGTATATTCCTGTTTTGTACCCGTTTGGGGCCAGTTTTTACAAAGGAGACTCTGCCGATTTTTTTTTGGAAAATGTGATGTTGCTTTTAAAGGTTTTTGATGCGACTTAATTGGTTTTCCTTCACTCTACTGCTTAAATGGGTTTTGATTTCTGGGCTTTAACTTACTTAGATTACGTACGTCTCGAGACGTTTCGTAATTTAAGTGTCAGTCACGTTCCGTACCTTTCGGGTCGTGACACCTGAAGTATCTAATAATGGCAAGGGTAATCATCTATACATAAGTGTAATACCAAGTGCTCATGTCAGTACCTCAGGTAACAATATATCATATATATGATATATGAATGCATGAAAACAGAATACATTTAAATGAGAAAACTGTTTTCTTATCTCGGTGAGATTTCAGCATAAAAATCGAAGTATCATCAATGAGATCAACAGAGAATCCGTGTCAAGTATCGACACAAAATATATATCCCAATATCTCAATATCTCGGGCTTTGACAATCCGGACTGGCCCTTGGGCTCCGACAATCCAGACTGGCTCATATCATCAATCTCAATATCTTGGGCTCCGCATGATCATGATCGGCCCATAACTCCGAACGGTATTCTCCGGATATCCGTCGAGTATCCATACAATCACCGGTCGGTAGTGCTCCCCTGCCGGGCTCAACGCCTTCTCAATATGTCCATCTTGCCCTGGGGTACCGCACCGGGTCCACCATGCACGCGCAGATGGTCCCTCCCCCTACCTCGAATCGGGTGTATCATACTACTCGAGAACCGAGAAAACTCATGGTAGACATCACAAATATCATATCACGAGAAAATCGCAAATTTCTATCTTTTGAAATGAAAATGAGTTTATAAATCCTTGCGGTTTCTCCAAATTCAGAAATCTCATGGAAAATCTGAATCCCATAATCAAAAGTCAATAAACAGTAAATACCGGCATAAAGCCTCATAATATTGCATAACAATGAAAATACACATGCATGAGATATCACAGTAATAAATGCAATGTCTAAGCTAGCATATAAAAGCAAACGCACTAGTACTATGTCGAAACTATCAGCTAGCAATTTATACTAATGAAGTAGTGTTTTCTAATGTGTACGTGACATGAAAATTACCGATGATGATGTGTGTGAGCCGGCAAGCATGTGTACGTGGAGCATACACATCATCGGTAATGGTGCTGGTGTCCTGGCAACATGGGTTCATAATAACAATAAAAACACATTTAAGCATGCAATGCGATGCGGACAGCAAGAATATACGGAAAATGAATAGTAAACACAACATATAAGAATATACATTTATATGTACGAGTCATACGGTTTTGGCATTTGAAATAGTACGAATTGTGGTTTTTAGAAAATAGGGGCTACGGAGTTTTTAAGAAAAGGTACGCCCTTGAAATATCCGCAGTACCCCTTGGCCTGTCTTTAAAAATACTCACGATTCGTTAACTTTGAAAATAAGTATGACTAGAGCCCAGTCTAACATCTACTAAGTAAACTACAGGACAAAACTAAGAGACTAATCAAAGGGTAAGGAAAACCACCTAAGTCCGGGTCGATATATCCAGCAGTCGGTGATCCCGCCTCAATAGCGTCACGTATGACAAAATATATCATACGACATTCTCGAATCAAGAGGGTGGATCAATCATCATATTTTTACTTCGTACGGTGAAATCCATCATACGGAATCCCAAAATCGGGGTACGAGTCAATATCACATATACCTCATTAATCATATGGTATCACTATCATAAATCATGAACTAAGTGTACTGATCTAAAGTCTAGTACATTCCGATACCATCAACATATATCCACGTGTGTATGAAACACATCGCCCAACGATCCACTCATATATCATGTCGTATATCATAACACGACCCAATTTACATCAATGATCTCACGGTATCATGCCCAATCACACTTACTCATCTCCAAGTATCACATACTATCCTCATCATACGTGTATACGTATATGTGTGTGTGTGTGTAGCAACACAACCACATACATACATATATATATATACATATATCATATACACCGAACATATCTCGTGTGTGCATGTGTGTGTGTGTATCAACTTTTACCCTAGGGTTTCGCGACTAAGAAATTACACTAAAAGCATTATCTCGATACTCATTTAGTCTCACAATACACACACACACACATACACACACACACACACATATATAACGTAATCGTATCCTACACCACGAAACTGCGGGGGTGCTATACGCCATCCACCCGACTTCCCCCATAGATATATATCTACTCAGCTTGATCCTTACTTGTTGAAATCGATGTCGCCATGCTCGTCCTTATCGTCCGAAGTCCACGTGAAGGTAACTACATATCACATATATCGTATCGTAAACAGAATCGCATACGGAAACCAAAACGGTACACGTATCACACATAGGTTAAAACCTATGGTCTACACATGCAAGAATACCCAAACAACCCCGATATCGACGTACAAACGTCAAGTGACCGATACAAAACACAAAACCAAAACTTCAAGTCATTAAAACCCACGAAACATTAAGCAGCAACTTAGAAAACTGGTCCCAGATTTTGGTTCAGGTGAAATAGGGGTGAACAAACAGTACTGAGGTGTTGTATAAGAAGTAAATGAGCTACATACCAAACCTAGACACCAGATACCATATTTTGGCCGGCCACATTGCCCTGAAAACCGGCCAACTCGGTTTAGAATGTTCCGTTTGGGTTCGTCTTCATAGGGGGGTCTTCTAGGCTAGTGGTATTGCTAGTTTTCCTGTAAAACTCCCGGGTCACTCCAGATTTCCTGTAGTCCTCAATATCGTCACAAAACCGACACGACAAGTTTTAAATTCAAGTCTTGGGTTTTCTATGCAAGGTGTTGGTCCAGAAATACACTAACAAGCTTATGGTCACTAATTACCCCTTAATAAACCATAAATCCCCTAGAAGCCCATCTTGGAAATTTCCAAGATCACTGATCCCCACTAAACCAATTCTAAACTAAAGTAAATGCTAAAGGAAATGAATTACTACACTAATGGTAAAAGGATTACCTCATTTGGAAACTCAAGAATTTTCTTGAGTTACCCCAAGTGCTCAAAATCCAAACTTTCTTGGCCTCTCATGCTTGTAGTGAGCTTGTGCATATTTTTAATGAAAGGAATGTATGGTTTTGATGCATTTTTGGGGTTGTTGTGAGGTGTAGGAAGAGGTGGAAGGAGGAGTACAGCCATGAGAGGAAAGGGGGGGAAAATGATGAAGAAAATGATGAAGGGGATAATGAGCCATGGTTCAAGGAGACCCCCACCCCCTCTCTCTCTTCTCTCACTTGTCCATATCCCTTATTTTAATCTATTCCTTTTTTTTCCTTTTCTTTTCTTATGGTTTTGTTTGTAAAACAATTGCAAAAACCACAATGAAGCCATGCAAAAATGAAGACTTGAAATCATGTTTCATAAAAATCTAACAAGTATTTTTAGAAAATGTGACATGGTGCATATCATGAAGCCTAATCAAGATAAATGCATGATTAGTGAACATTAATCAAGTTTAGAAATAAACTTGTAGATAATTAATTATAAAAATTTATAATTTGCCTTAATCACATAAATCCCTCAAAAAATCACTATTCAATTTAATTTTCCAATATTTTCCAAACTATCGGTATATAATTATGCCACATCAATAAAACTAATCTCTACACATTAAAATATTCTTAATATTTATTATTTTAATTATTTAACTTCCCAAAATAATATTTTATTTTTCTGAAATGTTACACTAAAGCTATCGTCGGTCCAAGTGTGAGCGTCAACCACCGCAGGAGTATCCCCAACCCAAGGGTAGGCCTTAGGGAAAAAAGAACACGGGCCCGAATCACGCTCACTAATAATCAGTAATATCACCCATATGACTCCCAAAATCGCTGTATATGCCGGCAGCGGGACTCCCGAGATTCCGTTGATCGAACTCACACTCAAACTACCCCACACCCACAGTCTGCATCAATACCGACCATAAACCCAAATACTAGCCGGTCCATGACAAGTCTACGCGAGAACTGGAGACATGATCTCCATCAAGCATGTCTCGACTGGTATCCAAGATAAATTGACAGTGTTTGACGCCTTACCTATGACACTAATGTTGGAGATAGTGCCCTCAGAGTCAATTATTGGATCACAGGCACGTGATTGCAATGATTGAGGGAGAACCTGTCCTAGTAGGACAGTCTTACTCAAGATGATAGTATGCTATCTGGTTTATCTTTATCATCGTGTACTGCTTTAGGTGACCTGATAGGTCGCTATTACACGTTGATAGAGCCCCTAGGATTCTTGCTTGACTGTCAGCAGTATGAGGGCGATCATATACGTGGGAGCTGGTAGTCTATAAGCACATCCTTAAAAGGTCCCTAGTCGTGGGAGTTTCGAGACAGGGTATCGATACTCCAGAGTAGACTAGTGTATACAGTCGAGACCCCGACGAGGGGTGGTGGCCGGTCTCACAAGCCACTGGTGTTAGTTGGTTCACCTAAGATGTATACAGGTGCTCATTGGGTTATGAGTACACCGGACAGGACTCGCCGGGAACATGCTAGTTGGTCTTATACCTGACGTCAGATAGTAGTTCCCTGGTGACATGTGTACAGGTTAGTTCATCGACCCGAGATCGTCATTTGTCTCGTGTGAGTTCCAACTGTACTTTGATTACTACCCTACCACGCTTAAAGGAGACGTGCAAACAGGTTTTAGTTGGGTACAGTCCCGAGCCACATGGAGGCAGTGAGCGGATCTGCAGGGGTTCGTCTCTCCCGGTATTGGGGGTGAGGTCGCGCTGTGTCTAGGAGAGCCAGTACATGAAAGTCCTTGGCCAAGGCAGGAGATTTGCTGGTAGGTATTCCAGTAGTATTTCAGGGTGTTCTGGGCTATACTCCGACACGACTTGTACCGCTTTTGGGGGTCTGACTTTTACCAACCCCCTAGGCCCGCCATGTGATGCTCATAGACGAACGGACCGGACTGTACGGATATTGTCACTGACAGGCTCAGTAGGGTGTCAGGATGAGTTCGCTCAATGACCTCCCTTTTGGTCAATAGCTGGTAGCCCGTCACGTATGGCTAATACCTCTGACGTGCTAGTGGTTAAATCCACAGCCATAGTATTGACGAGTCTTTAGAGTCCACCACATTCAGTTGCTCAAGTTTTCGGGCGAAACGCTGTAGAAGCCGTATGGAGATATGGCAGGATTCGATCAGATACGTGCGGCATTGCACGGATCAGGATCGGACGGTTAATACTAGCGGGCTTTGGTTTAAGCCGGATCCTAGTATTGTACAGTGTAGATTTTGTCTCATTGCATTTGTATTTCGGTCGGAATACAAATGCGGGTATGTATATACAGTAGCGGGGTTTTCCTGTAATTTATTACGGGATCAGTTTTTTGGAGTTGCCAGTTTGTTTTCCGTTTCAGCCATTTTTCTTTGTATCTTTCATTGGCTGAAGATTGGTGGAGGAGGGCTTATTTGCATTTGTGCAAATTAGCATTTGTGGAGTGTGTTCTTTGCATCTTGTTGTCTCATGATGATTCTACCACCCTTGACTTTCCTTTGTTCATGATGGTTCATGATAGCTTGACTTTGCGATGAGATGATGAGGTTGGTGGAGTGTTGGTTTTGTCTTGTGATCATTTCTTTACATCATCACCTTTTCTCTCTCTTGGATTATGAGAGACTCTCATTCTTTGGTTACTCACTCCCTCATTCTCTCACTCTCTTCTCTTCACCTTGCCATGGCCGGCCACATAGAGGGAGGGGGCTGCCCATATTTTTGGTGGGGATTTTTGGTTCTCTCATGCTTGCAAAAATCCCCAAGTTCATCACAAAGTTCCACAAGTTCATTTCCTCCACCAAAGGCAACTTCCAATACCCCAAATGAGACATAGCTTCTACACTATATTCTATAGCAAACCTTGGGCACGTCGGCTCGCCAACTTCGTGCCCGAGTTGCCTCGGTCCAGAGGTGGGAGCCCGTAAAAGAAGCCGGCGACGTAGTGCCCTTCCGGCGACGAGGTGGAGACCGGAGATTCCGCGGGAAGATCGGGACGACGACGAGAAGACCGAAGGACACGGATCGCTCGGTATATCTCTCTATCCCCTTCTCTAGATAGATAGGACTAGTTTAATGGTCCGATCCGGGTTTATAGTGCGCGGTGGTGCCGGTTTGAAAAGTTAAAGCAAATCATCGCTTCCGCATTCCGGCGTCGGATTGACTGCCGGGGCGCCGCCGTGCACTTACAGTGGTATCAGAGCATCGCCATTAACCTAGTCTTGCTTGGTCTAGTATGTTTACACTTTCGATCGAACAAAATTCCAAAAACCCGCGTTTACAATAGCATCAGTTTCTGTCGAAATTTTTTGGAGTCCAAAAATTTTTCAGGTTGTTTCAGAATGATGTGCAGGGGATTATAAGCTTCCTGTAAAAATTTGGTCGCGCGATCTCATTACCCCACCGCGGAACCGCGGCCAAACCCATGCTTGGGCCGCGGTTCCGCCGCTGTTTTAACTGTTCAGCGCACCAAATTTTTTCAGAGAGCTCCTGTATAGAAAATAGGGTTTTTGGAACATTCTTTTTGGGCCCAGAATTTCTTTATGTGCTACAGTAGTGCTTGGGGCCCACTTGGGTAAATTTGATCGATCGAATTTTTTAAACATGCTAGTTCACAGTATTTACATTATATCTGCGACCGTGAATGTCACTCGATCGATAAATCCTGTCTAACTGCTATAGCCCGGTTAGACGGATTTGCGAACGTGACATTCACGTTGATGTTCTGTGTTGTGCTGTGATGTTGCGGATTGGTCGTGGGGGATAGCCTGGATGCAATGGTGGTACAGTTTTTGTTGTATTATGTACATTTGATATTGCGGGGCGAGCGTCCGACATGTGGACTGCCGTCACTGTCCGTTTGTATATTCTTTTGGGGCACGACCGGGTCGAGGTCGATGTACCCCTTGTATGTATATTTTACTTTCTGTACTAGGATTACCCCAAGGTGGGGTGCACGAATAGCCGGGTTCTAGAGGGCAACAAGCCCGCATCTTATGGCATTGAGACGGAGGGGGCTTTACTCTAGAATTGGCGGGCTATTCGCCGCACTCGTAGGGGGTACAGGTTGACCCAGGAGGGGTGCCCAAGTTACCGGATTCCGTGAAGTGCTGGGTGGTCCATTCACGTTGCTGAAGGGGGCTGCCTCGCTTCAGGTTTTGGCGGGTAACTTGCCGCACCCGTAGGGGTCTAGGATTTCATTGCACAGGCTATCCACACGACCAGGGGAACGTCGGGTTTCAGTAGCGGCTCTGTGAAACCCGGGGATCCCACATATCTGTATTGTTCTGTGATGCTGTATATTTCTGTGATGTTGCATTTTATCACGCCTTGAGCGAAATATTATATATTGATATATATATACTAGTAGATGTTGTATATGTTTTGCATCCGCGCTAGTCCAGTCCCCGCTCTGTCGTTAGTTAACTAACCTAACGGGTAATGACGGGACCCAGTGGCGAATGCGGATGGCATATACGTACGTCATTATTTTCGTTCTTTGTGGTGTGATCAATTGATGGGACTGCGATTCGGATCAATGCAAGTTAAAAAGAAACCTATTCTGATGTTGTTGGAACACTTTTCAAAAAGCTGTTATTGCAAGGACGTTCTCTTTTGTTTTGCATCGTGGTATTCAGTTGGAATATCCTGCTCCTCAGTCGACGAGGCAAGGGTCGAAATCCCTTCACCAGGAGTGACCCCTTGGACAAAAAGTTTGCGTCAGGGCAATAACTTCACTATAGCCGATTACTTTTGCTTTGCACCGTGGTATTCAGTTGAAATATCCTGCACCTCATTCTACGGGGAAAGAGCCGAGATCCCTTCACCGGGAGTGACCTCTTTAGCAAAGGTTTTCGTCACTATATTTTCATAAAAGCTATCCGGTTCCTTCAACGATATCAAGTTCATTACGTTAAAGGTTTTCGCCAGAAACCATTCGTAGCCCTCCGTCGTTTCATATGGGTAGTCAATAGTATTCAAGCTGTGTTTGTTGGCCAAAGTCAAGGCACAGTGTTTGGTAGCTATTGGGTATTCATATGCAGCATAGATAGATGCGTTGGTTTGGGGCAGTCGTATAGCCTTATTGGCCAAAGTCAAGGGCTTGTGCGGGTGGGCTCAAATTAACCTGGAGAATGACGGGTAGAACTTGACATGTGACTTATGATTTGTTGGCCAAAGTCAAGGTCATAAGAGCATGGGGCAAAAATCCACATCGGGAGTTTCTAAAGAAACTGAAACTTGCCAGATATGCGCATACCTTCTGGAGTGTGATGACGTGAGCGGATTCCGTCACGTTATCATGCGATGATAGTTGGATCCCGATTCCCACTGATGAGTTGGTTTACTCCTCGGGTGATCCCGACTAATTCTTCTTTTAGGTTTGGAGGAGAATTTGACGGTACAGTGGGAGGTTTCCAGATTAGATAAATTGGTAACTATTCTGATCTAGGTTAGAGTGCACGCTGAGTGTTTCTTTTCTCTTTCTCTTTGGCAGCGACCATTGACCCGACCCTAAGACTATGACTCAGTGACCAAAATTAACCGAACCTTCTTGAACACTGGATTTTGGATTGTCAGAGTTGCAAACCTCATTACCACTCCTACTTTTACCCTTTTCTCCAGGACACCCCGTATTACTACGAACGTCCACTTCCATTGGACAAAACCATCGTATGGTTATATACGAACTCAAAGGAATTTATTCGAGGATGGTTTCCGATTCTGGAGAAAACGAATAGGACTATTCAGTTGTCTTTTCCTTTTACCTTCTCTCAGGTTGCGAGTACTCCTTGGTTTAGGAGATAGTACACCTATTACGCAAATTGGATAGTCTTCTTCCAAACCTTAGGCTGGTGCCGACCGGTGGGGAATGAAGAAAACCAATTAGCATAACGATGGTGTACAGAAGGTATTAAGTAAAGACATATCAAGGGATTAGTAAGAGGACAAAGTAAATTGCGACTGCTATTCACGACCAAACCAAGTATTTATTCGCCAATCCTAAATCACCTTTGTATTTCTCCAGAACACTCCGTATCACTACGAAGATCCACAGTTTATTGGATACTCCATCGTATGGTTATATACGAACTCGAAAGGAACTTGTTCCAGTTCGGGGATGGATTCTGGTTCAAGAGAAATAGGAATAAAGTTTATTCGGTTGTCTTTTATCTTCACCTTCTCTCATTGCGAGTGTTCCTAGAATTAGGACAGTACACCCATTATGCTTATTGGATAGTCTTCTTCCAAACCATAGGCTGGTGCCGAACGGTAGGGAAGGAAGAAAACCATTTGGCCTAAAGGGGTGTACAGAAGGTAACGACTAAAGACATATAAAGGGATTTGGAAAGATGGCAAAGAATTACAAGGTTACAGTTGTGAATCTGGATAATGGAAGAGGCATTACTAAGAATACCGGGATACCCCATCGAAACATTTCAATGTTTCAGTTTCACTGTGTACTGTTAAAGGAAAACTGATTTCCCGATTAGATACTTACTCCAGGGTATGTATTTACCACGTATGATTCTCATATCGGTATGGTTTTACAGATGATGAGTGGGAGTAAGTTATTGGGAATTAGGTGATCATCCTCATTATATCGGGACTCGTTGTAATCGGTGATATTTGAGGAAGTCACCTGGGTTGGTTGCCGGACGGCAAATATTTGGTTTTGAATATCCGCTGTCATGCACCAATTTCAAATTGATATATCTGTACGTCTATCTTCATAGAGTGAGATATACTTTTTTGAAATTATGTCTATGATATTTACCTATATCAGTGGATGGTTAGGTAAGGAGTATTAAACAGCGGTGTAATTCTTCTTAACCATAAGTACAGTTTTCAACCTACGACACACAAGGTTTGAGCCATTAGACTCAAGGGACTTATACAGAGTATTGTATGTTGTCCAGCGTCCATGAGGACAGAGGGGTTGGTTCTCGTACTATATTCGGTTTACTTATGACTTCTCTAGTTTTTAGACAGGTGTTTCGTTGAAACACAGGGTCCGAATTTTGAGAAGTTATAGGTATATGAATAAAGTAGAGAACCAGATATTGTAAGTATCGGGATTCTTCAAAGTGATCGAAGATGTAGATACTTGTGTATGGTATTCAGTTGATAGTAGTGATTAAGAGAACTTGCTTCTCTTTCAGGTTAGTCATAATTGGAAGCATTCCTAAGTTGAGTAACGCTGATCGGCCTCCTTCCATTTAGTTGACATGCACTGGAGACAGCTGCATGATTTGAATCTGGTTCAATTAAATCAGTGCCTCTGGTTCTATATTGGATATAGAACAGTTCATATCTTAACGATGTTAAGGTACGGGGAGTTGTCCGGCCTATGCTTAAAACCAGACTCTGGATAACTCAAGGCACGTTTCTGTAATGGCTGTTTGTGGGTTGACCCAGGCTATGACGAGGGTTGACTTTCTACCATCTGGAGGATCAATAGTGATATTGTTCTAGACTCGCCACAGTTTTAATAAAAATGGATTTTTTCAGAAAACAGTAGTGGGAGTATGGTAGAACTGGAAGTGATTCCAGAACCACAAACGATTACTGAAGATTTGATAGGAACCTAAAGATTCAATCTGGTTTGACATTCCATTGGCCACTCCGCAGATAAGGTGGGTAACTTCAGGCACCCGAGAGGTACTCCGGTAGCCTCAAAGACGGTGATAGGGAAGTTCTTGTTTACCCAGACTTGCCATTGCTGTTGTTCCAGACCGTGAGACCCGGCAGGAGGATGAGTATAGCGTCGTTCTAAACTTGCTTTAGAAGTGTACGTCTATATGACTCTGCCAGAGGGTTATCTTAGTCAGTGGGAGCAGCGGAAGTATTGGTGGACAGGTGGCTTATGTCTATTTATAGACTAAAGCAGATATAGCGGAGATAGATCATCTATTTCTGATGTGACAGTCATAGGTTTGACTTCATCAGAATAGGGGATGGATCTATTAAGAAGGCAGTAGTTTGTGATGTCATGGCATTTGGATGACATACACAGAGTAGGAAGTGATATTCCTATACTACGATCGGTTATACTTTGGTCGTCACACAGTGGTTTCTCCACATGAGACTTGGACATTATATCAGACATACTGGTTACTAGATCTATGGTTTTAGATCTAGATTTGGGTGGTTTCCCAATTAAGGTACTTAGACAGCATTCTAAGAGTATTTAGAATGGACGACTCCTGGCACGGTAGTGTACCTGCAGGTGATGGAGTCACCCTCTCTAAAGGTGTCTTACAGACTAAAGAGGAGAGGAATGTGCATGATTGGCAGATCACTTGCTTAGGCAATTGAGTCAATCATGAGATGTCAAGTACCGCACCAGATGTTGTTTTTGCAGCAGATGCAATAAGATATTAATCCAATCCTGGAGAAACAGTCGGAAGCAGTTTTAGAACATAAGTGGATGTTCTAGGGATATGATAACGACAGCCTCATTCGGGAGACAGTTATCATTCCAGGCTTCCAAGGTGACCTGGACGACAGGGAGGTTGTCAGAGTTATAGTTTTCCTTCTGACGAGGGGCAGTATTTTGGACAGGTGGTCCAAGGCAATACTGAGGGAGGCATGGCGCAGGATACTGATTAAGTTCAGTTGACGATACAGCCTAAGAAGTTTGGATTTGGAGTTCATTTATGAGCTAGGTCCCATCAGACATCCAGACACATTCTAAGACAGGTATTGCTCATTTCGGGAGATGGCTTTCTCCGCGAGCTTGAGATATAGAGAGACATAGAAAGAAACATCAAAGCGGATCCACTCACTGAGGCTATTCCTCGAACGCAATAGTTTTGCAAACGAGCTTTGTGAGACTGACTAGTAGAGGAGTTGGGTGTTCGGTATCATACGGGCTGTGAGTATGCGACATCGCAATAATTAGCCTTGAGTGCAAGTGGGAGATTGTTGGAGATAGTGCCCTCAGAGTCAATTATTGGATCACAGGCACGTGATTGCAATGATTGAGAGAGGACCTGTCCCAGTAGGACAGTCTTACTCAAGATGATAGTATGCTATCTGGTTTATCTTTATCATCGTGTGCTGCTTTAGGTGACCTGATAGGTCGCTATTACACGTTGATAGAGCCCCTAGGATTCTTGCTTGACTGGCAGCAGTATGAGGGCGATCATATACGTGGGAGCTGGTAGTCTATAAGCACATCCTTAAAAGGTCCCTAGTCGTGGGAGTTTCGAGACAGGGCATCGATACTCCAGAGTAGACTAGTGTATACAGTCGAGACCCCGACGAGGGGCGGTGGCCGGTCTCACAAGCCACTGGTGTCAGTTGGTTCACCTAAGATGTATACAGGTGCTCATTAGGTTATGAGTACATCGGACAGGACTCGCCGGGAACATGCTAGTTAGTCTTATACCTGACGTCATATAGTAGTTTCCTGGTGACATGTGTACAGGTTAGTTCATCGACCTGAGATCGTCATTTGTCTCGTGTGAGTTCCCACTGTACTTTGATTACTACCCTACCACGCTCAAAGGAGACGTGCAAACAGGTTTTAGTTGGGTACAGTCCCGAGCCACATGGAGGCAGTGAGCGGATCTACAGGGGTTCGTCTCTCCCGGTATTGGGGTGAGGTCGCGCTGTTCAGACCATAATATTGCATTTATCATTCCCCTATTCTTATCCTTTTTATAAATAAACAGGTACTCTTGACGAACGTTTGTTGCATATTACAGGATACGGGTTTCTGGAGCAAATACAGTGAAAAAGACACAAAACAACAGAAAAAGGGACTTTTGACCAACAATTAGACGGATCTCAGTCAAGCCCAGTTCATATAGGTGCAAGACAACGCAAGTCAAGGTGAAACGGTTAAAAGACCAATACAAATCTTCACTAAAAATCTGGAGAAGACTCAGAAGTCCAACAGAGGAAAGAAATATAAAAAGACAAAGCCCAAGAAGCCAAGAAAATAACCCCAAACTTTGACAACCCAAATCCACAGTTTGGCCGCGGAACCGCGGCCAAACCTAGCCTGGTGCCGCGGTTCCGCGGCCTTACAGAGAGCTTGTCGGTGGAATTTTGGTGCGTCGGTGCGTCGGTGCAGATGTTAGGATTTTTAGGGGGCAAATCAGTAATTGCGCATGTGCGAGACTCTGAAACCCTAATTCTCCTGTTTACTTATAAATTGTAATCTCAAAATTGTAAAACCCTATGCCTCTTTTCAATCAATAAAATTCAGAATTTCTGAAAGAAAAATTCAGATCTGTTCTTCTTGTTTGGAGGGAGCCGTCAACCTAGTAAGTATTTTATTTATGTTTCTTTTAATTATAATGTCTTCTCATCCCCTAATGAGCGAGTAGTCTCCTCGTTTGTTAGGGTTAGCCTTAGGGAAAGGGTTGAGAGATGAGATCTCTCACCCCTTTCAATGCCACTTTAACCTAATGAATTAGAACTCCACGCATACGAGCACCACCGCTCCCTGCGGCATCCTACCCATCGAGGTAACGATGAACCGTAGTATAAAGGGCCGGTTGCGCGCGTTTTCCGTGGGGGTTAGGGTAATTATCAACAAAGGAAGGATACAAATCTAGAGGAAGAAACATCTTCCCAAAAGATTTGGATTCACTTTATTAATAATTACCTTAACACCTAATAGATCTAAAAAAAGATGGCATTGAAAGCGGTGATGAAAAACATTAATCTCCAAAACTTCCCCTAAGCCTAACCCTAGCAAGATTTTAATTAGATTAATTAGATCAGTTTTAATTAGATTGTTATAAACCAACCAAAACGACAAATTGAATCAACTCGTTAAAACACATAAAAGGAATTTACCCGTCTCTGTGGATCGACCCGTACTCACCGGCTAGCTGCAAAGCGACGCCGTTTCTGATTGCGGTAATTATATTTTTGATCGTAAAATCTCCATAATCAAATGGCGCCGTTGCCGGGGACGGCGTAATCTTTCTTTTTGTGAATTTTCGGGTTGATATAAATTTTAAAAATTATAAAAATCTGAAAATATAAAAAAAATACAAAAATTATCAAATTTGATCTGTTTGAAGGGTGTATATTTTTGAATCTTGCAGGAACAGCGTCGAATCGCGGATCTGGAATTTTACAGAGGCCAAAACATAAATTGGTATATAATAACAGAGAGGAATTGCAAGTCAAGAGCAGTGAAAATTTTCCAGAGGCTGAACCCATCCCCTTGCCGCGCTTCCGCCGCAATAACTCCTCCAGGCCGCGGTTCCGCGCTTGCATTGCCACGTCAGCCCTAAAAATTTGTGTGGTTTATTTTCTCTCCCTCTCCTCTGTAACCTCCATATCTCCACTGTAAATTTTTCTGCAGGAATTCTTTGCGTAAAGAGTCTTTCTCCCCCTTCTCAATAACAGATTTTCTGCAGGTTTCTTTGCGCCGCGCTAAAAAATTCTGATTGCAAGTGAAATTTTATTTGTTTTGCATAATTTAACCGGATTCTAAGGGGCTAATTGACCAAACTCAGATTGGGTGGGGATTTCATCACCCTTCCCAGGACCCCAGAAAACACCTAAAGCATTTTGCATCGACCACAATTAATTAAAAAAAAGATTAGACTCAGACCTAAGGACAGTGAGCTCAATAGGAAAAGGACTAGGGTAGGCATCAGCCGTTTATCCTAACCGACATTGCGGTGTCTAGGCTAGTGGTTATTAATTAGGCCCACTGTAGTGGTGGTTCCTTCCCACTTACCTGGCCGTACTTGTCCGTGAAGAGGCGGTTTGAGATCCTATCTCTAGCCCTAGTTAGGAGCTGTCTAGCAGACCTAGGCGACCCTAGATCTAGGCCTGATTATGCATGTGTGGTTGATACTTTTGTGTCACGAGTCTGTTTTCAAAAACCTCTTTGCAAAACTTTCACATAAAAAAATAATAAAGAAAAATCTTTTCAAAACTTGCAACTTGCCGCTAAGAAAACTTGCACCTCACTTCCACCAATTTTCCTTCATTGACGTTATCTTACCCCCACATTCTCTTTTTCTATTTTTTCTGACTGCACTACCCTATAGTGTATGTCATTTTGGACTAGGGATACTAACGCCCGATTAGTCCGTGTTTCGTTGGTACCGACCAACGAACCCTTCGACGAACCTTTCGTCGACATTCCGTCCATTTCCTTACCTCCACCTTTAAATTCTTCTTTCGAAGGTATGTCGGGATTTAACCCCAACGATACCTTACCGACGGGAATGATTCCACCTCCTCCAGGTGCGAATAACCCAAATCTTCTGCCTGTTGTAGCGCCCGCACGAGTTGCGCTCCAGGATCTCTTCTACCCCGTCCGCGCTTCTTTACCTACATGTCTTTCACCCCCACCGGCGAATGGGGATAATTTTGAAATAAAACCACACTTCATCAATATGCTGCCTAAGTTTCATGGTTTGGAATCCGAAGATGCATATATTTTCATTAATAAATTCCAAAACGTTTGCGCCATGATGAAGACAACCCAATTAAGTGATGACGCAATAAGGCTAAGGGTCATTCCTTTTACCTTATGTGACCTAGCCGAGAAGTGGCTATACAGCACCGCATCACATTCCATTAGAAATTGGGATGAGTTTGTGAGAGCTTTTCTGAAAAAGTTCTATCCTCATCACAAAACTGCTAGAATCCGAAACGAGATTATACAATTTTCACAGCTTCCGTCCGAACCATTCTGGAAGTGCTTCGAGAGATTTAAAGACCTACTTGTTCAATGCCCTCATCATGGGATAGAAAATTGGCAACTTTGCCAAACATTATACGAGGGATTGAACGCAGCAACGAAGCAGTTGCTAGAAACAATATGTCAAGGTCATTTTCTCTCCAAGTCTAGCGACGAAGCTTGGCAGTTTCTTGAGGACCTAAGTGAGCAAACAATTCAGTGGGAGAGTACCAAGACCACATCATCTTCTTCAGTTGGTCAATCTAGGGCAGGCATACATCAAATAGATATGTCGATAGCTATGAAGGCCGAGATGGCCTCACTTATGAAAAAGCTAGAAGCCATTGAGACAAAAATCTCATTGACTTCTCCTGCCCCTACTCTACCCACACGAACTGTTTGTGCTTGTTGTTCGAACCCATCGCATTTAACCGAAGAGTGTCCTTATAATGCACCTATTCAAGGACAGGATCAAGTCAATGCTGCATTTCAGCAACGACAAAGAAATGATCCGTACTCTTCGGCATACAATCAGGGGTGGAGGAGTCACCCAAATCAACAGTTCCAAGGGAATAACAATTTTCAAAGAGCTCCTCCACCACAACAACAAGCACCTTCACAAACTCAAAACCAGCAACCTTTCCAACAACAACTTTATACAAATCAAACGAACAATTTGGTTCAACCAAATGATGATAAGGTTATCTCGCTCGAAAAAATTCTAGATGCATTTCTTAAGCAATCTACAGAATCCGCAGCAAGATTTGAAAGTTATGTTCAATCTTTAATGAATAACAATGCCTCACACGATCAAAGTATCAAATCTATTGAGGCACAAATTGCACAATTAACTGCTGCGTTGAGCGAGAGAGAAAAGTAAAAGCTTCCATCTCAACCATTGCCCAATCCCGGTCACGCACAAAACGCATATCACAATCACAATGTAAATGCGGTGACCACGTTGAGATCCGGAAGAGAGTTGCAAAATAATGTGGGAACTAGTGATGACATCCCCGCCGGTGGTTCTTCTTTCCCTTCTTCATTTTCTTCACTTCCTTCTTCACCTTTTTCTTTAGAGCCTATTCTCCACCCTTCACACGGCTCTACTTCTTCTGACTCAAACGGACCCATTTCTCACAACACGAACACATCCACACTGGGATCCGTTCCTACTCCACATTCTACTCCACAGACTTTTGACTCAACAAATTTTCAGAATGCTCCATTCCCAAATAGGTTGAGTCCTAATAAACCAAATACACAAGTGGAAAAGATTGTGGAGATATTTAAGCAGGTTAGCATAAATATACCTCTCTTGGATGCTATCCAACAAGTCCCTTCATATGCGAAAATCTTAAAGGGCTTGTGCACCTCGAAGAGAAAGGCATCCCAAGTACCCAAGAAAGTGCTAGTGGCTAGTGCAGTGAGCAATGCTATTAACCACCATTAAACCTTACCCCAAAAACGAAAGGACCCCGGCTGTCCTACTATTTCAATAACAATTGGGGATAAGAAAATTAATCGAGCACTTTTAGATCTCGGGTCTAGTGTTAACCTGATTCCTTACTCCGTGTACGAACAATTAGGGGTTGGAGAGTTGAAACCCACTCGTTGCACTCTCCAAATGGCTGATTGATCAATCACCTATCTAAGGGGTCAACTAGAGGATGTGTTGATCAAAGTCGGGGAATTCATATTCCCCGTTGATTTTATCGTTATGGATACACAACCTGTTGCTAACCCAAGAAACCAAATTCCGGTGATTCTTGGTCGACCATTTTTGGCCACTTCCAATGCCGTAATAAATTGTCGTAATGGCTCCATGACTCTATCCTTCGGAAAGAGGTCTAGTGAGTTCAATATTTATAAGATGGGAAGTCTGCCCCCCCGTGCCTAAAACTAGTACACGAGAAGTTTGCTCTATTCACGAAATCACGCAGGAGGACTGCGAGCTTGAAAGATTTCTATTTGATGAAAACAGTTTTGACGCCACTAGTGCGTCCCTCCTTGAGCCTACTACTGTTGACACAACCGATGTTGATTATGAATGTTTCACTTTTTTGGATGATGACGACTCACAGCCCGAATATGAGTCGTTTGAATTTTTGGATGAGTCAGTCGAACCATCCGAATCGGTTGTTTGCAGTGATTTCGAACATGTGTTAGAGTCCTTTGAGTTCGAAGTTGATTCCGCAATGATTCTTTCGCCTCAGAAATTCGAACTCACGCCCTTGCCGTCTCACCTTAGATATGCCTACATAGGTGAGAATGAGACTTTTCCCATTATCATATCAGCCTCTCTAGCCTTCGAGCAAGAGAACGCTATTTTAAAAGTCTTACAAGATAGGCGGCAAGTTTTCAGTTGTACTATGGCGGACATCGAGGAGATCAGTTCCCTCATAATTAAATATCATACACAATTGATGGATGATGCCATATCAATAGAGGACCCACAGGAACATCTTGGGGGTATTGTGGTGAGCCAACTTCCTCCCTTAGAAGTTGAAATACCCCCATTTCTTTTAATAAGGTACGAGAATGCCAACACTCCACTGATTGCTGATCATTTACATTCTCGTTTCGATGCATCACCATCACCTGTATATTTACCTCCACACCTCCCATACCATTACTTCTATCTTCCCCAATTCTTTGCGGACCACCACAACTTATTTTTCCACCAACCAATATTCTTTACTGATAAATTTTTCAAGTGGTTGGTGTTGACTTTTGGCCGATGCAAAGTTTGGCAGTAATGTCTAATATAGTTTAAATGAAGATTGGGGGAGGGTCTTTTTGTATATATTTTTGTTTTTCTTAACAATAAAAAAAAAACTATAAATAAATAAACAGGGGAGTGCCGGTATTTTGACTCTCTTGGTTTAGCATGACAGTGAGGACACTGTCAAGTTCAAGTTTGAGGGCATGCTCGGTACGTCTTCTTCCTTCGCATTCATTTGTACATATTTTTGCATTTGCATATTTATTTGAAAACCCATAAAAATTTGAAAAAAATTCAAAAATTATAAAAATTATTGTTTTCAATTTTGGCTTATTTGACTAGAGTTTGACAAATAGGTTAACTGGTTAGGAACAACTAGATCTTAGACTTAGTAAATTAAAAACCCTAAAAATAATATTCCTTAAAGTTTAACGGTAGAAAGTATATGCCTTGTAGTTTATTTAGAAATAGGCAAATTTTGGGTTCACTTCGTGGGCTAAGTCGAAACAAGGGAAGAGTATTGATGTTCTTATTAGAGTATAACTTTGAAAAATAGTTCCTAGCTTAAGTCTAGATTCTGAAAACGCATACCCCTACAATTTGCACAATCACACACCTTGAAACTTGGAATAGTAGAAGAGACCTTAAAATGTTCTTGTCTAAAGTCCTTAGTACGAAGAAAATAAAAGAAAAAGTGTGAATAAAGAATAAAAAAATGGACACTGGTTTTTGTGATTACTTAAGGCTGCAAAAATAGAAAAATATTTAGCGAGGGTGCTTCATCACATAGTGCCTTAGACCAACTGGTTTGGGAGTCACTGCTAAAGCCTTGGGTGTTGCAAGGACTAGGAAGTACGCTTTAAAGTGCAAACGCATTTTGTAATCGGTCGTTGGTACCTCAAGAAGTATTAACGGTCGCATGAAGGATGTGTAAGCAAATTTCATTTAAATTCACCAACTAATTAGTACTTTGGACAATGGACAAGGGCATGATTGCTTGAATTGAATTTCCAAGTGTAGGGGTGATCTATACACACACGTAGGGGTATGTGATTGGAATTTAGATAAGAGAGAGGAATGAAAGATAAAATTTGTATCTTTAATGGAGTTGATAGAAAATTCCTAAGTAGAGATGGAACCCTAGAAGGAAAACTTAGGAAATGCCGAAAGCTAAGTAAGTCTATAAGATATATATAATCTTAAGTTAAATGATGAGGAAGTGTGAAGAATGTGGATGGATCATTTACAAGTATAAGATAATAGAATTCCTTGTTAGAAAACCTAATTGGAGAACAAAAGTCATGGGCAGAGTTGATAGGATTTTGTGGGTGTAATCCGCTGAAAACCCTCAGGAGACAACACTCCTCTTATTAGGGACACCTAGAGGTTTAACGGCTTGTTGCACGTGTTCAGTGCAATCGCGTTTCCCTGCGAAAGTGCGGTTAGGATTTTAGTGAATAAAAAAAAAATAAGTTTGCTCGAGGACGAGCAAAAGGTAAGTTTGGGGGTATTTGTTCAGACCATAATATTGCATTTATCATTCCCCTATTCTTATCCTTTTTATAAATAAACAGGTACTCTTGACGCACGTTTATTGCATATTACAGGATACAGGTTTCTGGAGCAAATACAGTGAAAAAGACACAAAACAACAGAAAAAGGGACTTTTGACCAACAATTAGACGGATCTCAGTCAAGCCCAGTTCATATAGGTGCAAGACAACGCAAGTCAAGGTGAAATGGTTAAAAGACCAATACAAATCTTCACTGAAAATCTGGAGAAGACTCAGAAGTCCAACAGAGGAAAGAAATATAAAAAGACAAAGCCCAAGAAGCCAAGAAAATAACCCCAAACTTTGACAACCCAAATCCACAGTTTGGCCGCGGAACCGCGGCCAAACCTAGCCTGGTGCCGCGGTTCCGCGGCCTTACAGAGAGCTTGTCGGTGGAATTTTGGTGCGTCGGTGCAGATGTTAGGATTTTTAGGGGGCAAATCAGTAATTGCGCATGTGCGAGACTCTGAAACCCTAATTCTCCTGTTTACATATAAATTGTAATCTCAAAATTGTAAAACCCTATGCCTCTTTTCAATCAATAAAATTCAGAATTTCTGAAAGCAAAATTCAGATCTGTTCTTCTTGTTTGGAGGGAGCTGTCAACCTAGTAAGTATTTTATTTATGTTTCTTTTAATTATAATGTCTTCTCATCCCCTAATGAGCAAGTAGTCTCCTCGCTTGTTAGGGTTAGCCTTAGGGAAAGGGTTGAGAGATGAGATCTCTCACCCCTTTCAATGCCACTTTAACCTAATGAATTAGAACTCCACGCATACGAGCACCACCGCTCCCTGCGGCATCCTACCCATCGAGGTAACGATGAACCGTAGTATAAAGGGCCGGTTGCGCGCGTTTTCCGTGGGGGTTAGGGTAATTATCAACAAAGGAAGGATACAAATCTAGAGGAAGAAACATCTTTCCAAAAGATTTGGATTCACTTTATTAATAATTACCTTAACACCTAATAGATCTAAAAAAAGATGGCATTGAAAGCGGTGATGAAAAACATTAATCTCCAAAACTTCCCCTAAGCCTAACCCTAGCAAGATTTTAATTAGATTAATTAAATCAGTTTTAATTAGATTGTTATAAACCAACCAAAACGACAAATTGAATCAACTCGTTAAAACACATAAAAAGAATTTACCCGTCTCTGTGGATCGACCCGTACTCACCGGCTAGCTGCAAAACGACGCCGTTTCTGATTGCGGTAATTATATTTTTGATCGTAAAATCTCTATAATCACCAAGGCAGGAGATTTGCTGGTAGGTATTCCAGTAGTATCTTAGGGTGTTCTGGACTATACTCCGACACGACTTGTACCGCTTTTGGGGGTCTGACTTTTACCAACCCCCTAGGCCCGCCATGCGATGCTCATAGACAAACGGACCGGACTGTACAGATATTGTCACTGACGGGCTCAGTAGGGTGTCAGGATGAGTTCGCTCATCGACCTCCCTTTTGGTCAATAGCTGGTAGCCCGTCACGTATGGCTAATACCTCTGACGTGCTAGTGGTTAAATCCACAGCCATAGTATCGACGAGTCTTTAGAGTCCCCCACATTCAGTTGCTCAAGTTTTCGGGCGAAACGCTGTAGAGGCCGTATGGAGATATGGCAGGGTTCGATCAGATACGTGCGGTATTGCACGGATCAGGATCGGACGGTTAATACTAGCGGGCTTTGGTTTAAGCCGGATCCTAATATTGTACAGTGTAGATTTTGTCTCATTGCATTTGTATTTCGGTCGGAATACAAATGCGGGTATGTATATACAGTAGCGGGGTTTTCCTGTAATTTATTACGGGATCAGTTTTTTGGAGTTGCCAGTTTATTTTCCGTTTCAGCCATTTTTCTTTGTATCTTTCATTGGCTGAAGATTGGTGGAGGAGGGTTTATTTGCATTTGTGCAAATTAGCATTTGTGGAGGGTGTTCTTTGCATCTTGTTGTCTCATGATGATTCCCTTGACTTTCCTTTGTTCATGATAGCTTGACTTTGTGATGAGATGATGAGGTTGGTGGAGTGTTGGTTTTGTCTTGTGATTATTTCTTTACATCATCACCTTTTCTCTCTCTTGGATTATGAAAGACTCTCATTCTTTGGTTACTCACTCCCTCATTCTCTTACTCTCTTCTCTTCACCTTGGCATGGCCGGCCACATAGAGGGAGGTGGCTGCCCATATTTTTGGTGGGGATTTTTAGTTCTGTCATGCTTGCAAAAATCCCCAAATTCATCACAAAGTTCCACAAGTTCATTTCCTCCACCAAAGGCAACTTCCAATACCCCAAATGAGACATAGCTTCTACACTATATTCTATAGCAAATCTTGGGCACGTCGGCTCGCCAACTTCATGCCCGAATTGCCTCGGTCCAGAGGTGGGAGCCCGTAAAAGAAGCCGGCGACGTGGTGCCCTTCCAGCGATGAGGTGGAGACCGGAGATTCCGCGGGGAGATCGGGACGACGACGAGAAGACCGAAGGACACGGATTGCTCGGTATATCTCTCTATCCCCTTCTCTAGATAGCTAGGACTAGTTTAATGGCCCGATCCGGGTTTATAGTGCGCGGTGGTGCCGGTTTGAAAAGTTAAAGTAAATCATCGCTTCCGCATTCCGGCGTCGGATTGACGGCCGGGGCGCCGCCGTGCACTTACAACTAATATAAGTGCTTACATAACCGTCCCATTCCAGTTATAGTTACACTTATATATGTCCCATATACGTCGACAATGCAATAAATTAATTGGGCCCGCTGATTGTGTACAAGTACGTGTCGCTTCACTTATTCATTTACGCTTTAACACTAACGTACTTGTCACAATCCAATCACTAATATCTATCACTGGGTAATATATCACGGTCACTAGATTATCGATGTTTATGAACACTATTCAAATGAGGGTATAACCGCTACATGATATGATGAGAATGCAATTAATTACGATATGAATAAAAATATCAGCAGCCAGTGTCCTACCACTTGCATAATTTACTATAAATCACACGCGCAGAATTTAGCAAAATAATATCAAAGGGGTAAGCAGTATGTTTAATTATCCATCCATCAAAATTGGTTTCGCGTCAATCGGGTTTCAGGTTCGTTAGTTATGGTCATTTTATTTTAAGTGTTTACTGCTGGAAATCCAATTTCTGAACTGGAAGTCCGTTTCGTAACACATTTTACTCCCAGTTGGGAGCATAACTAGGTGATTCTACTGTTCAATTAATTGTAGGGTTATGAGTTAACTTTACATAACAGGAGACGGATCAACAATATTCATTTTGGTTTAGGGGTTATGGTCATATTACTGATGAAGGGTGCAAGCTAAAATGACAGAAATCTGCCGTACAAGTTATCCGTTTAAAATGTGATTTAAATACCAAATAATACTGTAATTTAGTGAAACTGATACCATTGGAAAGCTAATTCAATTCTCTACGCTTCTATATATGGTTCCGCACACTTGTACATTTAAAAGGTGAGGTATATGCGTTCTAAAACAAGCAAAGGCATAGATTCTTGCCCCGGACTGCAGTTCAGGGTCACAAATCGCCTTAGTATTCATTGTTATAACTTATCAAAATGCAAAGATAAACTATGGATTGTTGTAGGTTTATCTATTGGCTTCGATACGAGCCATAGAACTCTAGGATCCGATATATAAATAATTTATCATGATTTTAACCGTTCAGCTTGTTCGAGAAAACCAGTTTTCACAAGGGTTATTGGGTTGTCGTTTTAGGGGGGGTAACCAACTTTATTTTACGACCAAATTTATATACGGTGTTCATTAACAACGCAGGGTTCCATCAATCATGAGTTCCGCCATATTAAGATAGGTTTTGATCTAGGGTTTCATATTGATCGAACTTGATTGTGCCTATCGGTGTATATAGTCTAATAAAGCATTCATTTTGATTTGTAACGTAGTAGTAGCATGTAAGCAAGTGAGGAGTTCACTTGCCTGTGGTCGCTGATTTGGAAGCGACACGGACGCGGAGGTCACCGCGGCACACGAGACGGCTACGAACGTTACGGAATCGGCCACGGTACGATGTGAAGCTCGAGCGCGAAACGGCTATGACGGATGTGTACGGTGTTGCGATGGTGACTACGTTGACGACCGTGACGGCTACAGAGACTGAGGCCATGGCTTGGACGGCAACGACGGCGACAGGAACAGCGGCGATTGCGACTAAAATAGGTGTTTGATGAAATGACGGGGATTGTTTGGCTTGAGTTTGAGGCTCGACAGTGGTTAAGGATCGGATGGCGACGACAACTGGAACTTGAACGATGGTTTGAGCAGCTGAGGCGTTGCAGGTGGTGGTGTGCTGTTAAGCCAGGTAACTGTGGTTTTTTTTCTGCGACGAAAATGAGGTCGGCGAAGATGCCTGGGGTTGATCAATGACGATGGAGTCGACGGTTGGTGAAGATGAGGGAACTCGGGTGGAGGGGGATCGTCGTCGATAGAGAATGCCGACGAGGTAGTTCAGGTGATGGTGACTGTCGGGGAGGCGAGGGAACGTTGAAGGGAGTGGTCAGTGCAGTAGAGGTGGCGAGGTTGGTGGCTCCAGTTGTTGCAGAGGTCGCCGGCGGGCCAGGGCAGTGGAGTGCAGTAGTGACGAGGGTCTTGTCATTGGGTTGTGTGGGAGGGGAGGCTGTCGGTGGAGATGGCAGCTCTTCGGCGTCGAGAGGACGTGTCGGCGGCGGTCGGTCAGTGGCGCGAGGCGGTGTTTATGGCGACAGGTGGTAGCAGCCGGTGATGTGGCTGCGGTGGGTTTGTCAGCGAGGTGGTGCAGTATGGAAGAGGCGCCTGGGTTTCTTGGCTCATGCTCGGGTTAACGGGGTTGGACAAGCCGGCGAAGGAGCTATCGTCGGAGGTGGTGCTGGCGGCAACGTGGAGATCGACGGCGACGAGGAAGGAGGTATTGGGCTTGTGGGTCCTTGGGTTGGTTGTTGCCGGGAGCTCGGGTGATGGGTCGCTCGGGTTTTGGAGAAGAAGAGAGGAGAGAGGAGAGTGACGGAATGAGAACGAGAGAGGGGGTCAGTGGGTTGAGGCGCGGTTGTGGAAAGTTCGTTGGCGAGGGAGGAGGGGTCGTGGGGGAGTGGGCACGGCTGTAGGGGAAATGGGCGCGGGTCTCATGGCATGAGCGCGAGGAGCGGGGGAAGCAGGGGAAAATCGAGCGGGAAAGAGACGAAGGGGAGAAGAAGAAGGAGGATGGGGAGTCGGGTCGGGTTTGGGTGTCGGGTCGGGTTTGGGTTTTGTGGGCCGGGCTCATGGGCAAAGGAAAGAAAAGGAGAGTTAGGGTTTGGGCTGTGGACTGGGGCAGATAAGGTGATAATTAGGAAACTTTTCGATTAAGTAAAAGTTTAGTAAATTAATATAAGGAAATGTAGGAAATTATTTATAGGAAATATTCTAATGATAAAAATTTTGGGAAACTTTTATTTATAAGTACGGAAAATATATTCAAGAGAAACTGGGTATTACAATATATATATATAACACCAAAATTTTTGAAATCCGTTTATAGCTTATGTTTTCTTTATATTCCGAAATTTCAAACAGAATACATGCTCCCTCCGCCTTGTCAATTGATCCATTCGCACGATCAATATATCTTGGCCAATTGCAACTACTTTTCTTCTCATTCGTCTTTTTTTTAGGTGCAGACAGATGAAAGAAAACCGAAGCATCTATAATTTATTAACTTCCAAAGCTTATTTTATATAATTCAAGAATGTTAAATTGTCAATAACCTAATTTCCCTTAAAATATCATGAACTTCCGCTGCTGTATGGATTCTTACCGTAATTTTTTTAATTTCAAGAAGACACCATGACTATGACTAAATATCTACATCCCCTCTTGTAAAATCAATTCAGGGAATTTTTTTTTTGAGCACATTGCATGTTGTTGGCGAGATATGCCATATTCTGGTTGTGCTTTGTTTAGTTAAACTATAGCCATGTAAGATAAATTGTATCAATAACTCGAATAGGTGTCCGGGTCAATGTTGGTTTTTTTTGGTAAGCAACCCTTTCAAGAATCAAATAGATGACCTTTCGTTTTGAAAAGCAATCTATAGAATGATAATTTACGAGATGTGAATAAAAATTAAGAAATAGAAAATGGGCCTTACAGGAGAAATTTATTTAAAGATTTAAAATGAGGCCTAAACTTATATGCCATTGATATGATATTATTTTAATTGCTTCTTAAGACTCGAAAAATGTGGAAAAAAGGCACAAGGAGAGACTGAGGAATAGAGATCTTCAAGCCGTGGCTCCCAAAAGAAAAGATGGAATTTCCGAAACACCGTTCGATGCCATTTGATCAAACCTCTCCCAATACCTATATTAAATGGGCACCAGTGAAAACACAGTTTGATTCTTAGGACAGCAATGACAAGTGAGATCGTCAAAATTTTGAAAAAAAAAGGAATAAATTTAACAGTTTCTTTTTAAAATTTCAATACTTTCACCTCGTGAGTCTTAAATCCTTAAAAATGCTTACTATTTAAAACACCACGATTAGGAATGAATTGAAAAGTTTTACAATTTCTTTTTGCTAATTGTTCGAATCTCTTCTCAAACCATTAAAAGTATTATCAATCCAAGGAATAACAGTGTGAATTTTTTTGAGCGGCCTAGGCTTGTAACTCGGCTTTTAACTTTAATGACCGTCTCTTTTCTCAATTTCAAAAACAATAAAATTTGTTTGTGTAAAAACCCTTATGCCTTTTGCTCTTTTTAAAAAACCTATGGGCTCAATTAAAACCGTCTTTATACCCGTTGCATGTAATATCTAATCAATCGGAGGGAAGAAAGGCCTTAATGAAATGCGGCTCATGGGTTTTCTCACAAAGGTTTCGAACAATAGGCCCTTCCCAGCAATTTTGAAAATATCATGGGTTTTTAGACAACTCTCAAGCGGGTTGGGGGCTTTTTGACAATTTACCATAAAAAAGTTGTGTTATTTGGGTCATTTACAAATATTCAAAAAAACACACATTGATTTTGTGTTGCTCACATAAATTAAAAACAATCGTTTTCTATTTCTTTAAATTACCATTCAGTTGGAATTTACTATAAATTTAAATTTATACGTTAGTAAATGATAAAAAAATAATGTACATTTCTACAGTAAGAGTGTCATTGATAAAGCCCGAAAGGTTTACATATAAAACACTTTAGCTATTATTGGGCCGATATATGTTGAAAACTAAAGCAACCTACCCCCAAAAAAGCCATAGTCATTATTCATCTAGCCCCAAAAAAAGAATATACCATAGTAATACATATTTACCCCGCTTGCCTATTTTTATTTCATATACAAATTTCTTGGATCCAAAGCCCAGCAGAGCTGCACATAAAGCTTTTAAGCCCATACAAATCAGGCATTGCACATAACCTATTTGTTTCTTTTTTCTTTTTCCTTCCTTTTCTTTTCCTTTACCTCAAACTTTTTCAGTTGAGGCATGTAATTGTCTTGGTGATGCAAGTCACTTGGGAACGTCTCTAATACCAAGAAGCAACAGCGAGGCCAGTGTATTTTCTTCTCTCATGCATCAAGACCGAACTCTATTTAGTATGAATATGACCGGTTGGAATGTCAACTCGGAAAGAATCCAGATCCATCTAGATATATAAATCACCACTTTATCTTATATTATCTATAACTTACGGTTTAGAAAGGTATGTAATGGATACTTCGGCATTGTTGCTCTGTATATACAAGTATTTCCAATGCAGGATGAAACAAATGTTAATGTATATGATGGATGGTGGTGGCCATGATGATGCATGCAGACGAAAAAATGCCAAAAGCATGCATCGAGTAACGACATGGATGAAATGGACAGCATCAAGCACGCGTAGAGAGCATACAATGACTTACATGTGTGTTTATTATATGTTGTGAATTGATGAGGTGGCATGTTGGATGAGCCCTGCAAATGGCCATTCCTCATACGTCATCACCACATGCATTCAAACTTCTACCATACGAATGAGAGAGAGAGAGAGAGAGAGTCGGTTACTGTGGGCTCAAACCCAAAACCATGGTCGACCGTGGCTCATATCTATGAGAATAACGTAGAAAAGAAGCCAATGGACGAATTTCCTTCTATATCGTCGAAAAAATACATTCTCCATCATTTTTCCGACAATCGGCACCGATCATCATCATCATCTTTATCATCTAAGACGTTGATACACCAAATTTCATATTGTTTTATCACTTTTCACCGTTGAATTCGCAATGTAAAAAGTTTTATTGTCGGTAAACCGTTAAATTTGCACCTACTAAATCAACGGTGAAAATAGTAGAATCAAATGAAATTCGGTGTATCTACATCTTAGATGATAAATATGAAGATGATTGGTGCCGATCGGCAGAAAAAATGACGGAGCATGTATTTTTTTCAACGTCATAGAAAGAAATTTTCTCCTATGGCATCTTTCCTCCATTATCCCCCCGCTCTCTATAAAATAACCGGTTTTCTTATATACGTATTTTTCCGTATATTAATAAACTTTGTTTTCCAAATTTTGTCAATAAGTTTTTTCTATATTTCTTCCTATTTTCCATTTCCTAATATTAATAAATATTTTTTTCCAAATAAAAATTTCATATATTTTCCTGCTATTTTTCTAAAGCTCAAAATTCCATTTTCTATTTCCTCACATTCGCTGATTTGGTTGTGCTTTATTGATTGGTATTAATTCCTATTAATGAGTTAATTAGTATTAATTTTATTAAATATGTTTTAATTGGATAAATCGGTATTAATTAATTAATTAATTATCTTTCCTATCTCTTTTCTCCCAAATTTCCGAATTATATTCCTATAATCTAATTAAAATTATAACCCAACCGTCAGCATCTTGTCTCCTGCACCTCGTCACCAACCTTTTCCACCAACTCACTACAACTGGGCTCCCTACTTCTCTCCTCCACCCTTCCCAACCAAGTTCAACCACTTCCATCGTCGGCCACCGCTTCCATCGTCGCCATCTCCAGCCACCGCGAGTTCCTTCTCCACCACTACATCACTCCTTCATCAACACCGACCCCTACACTCCATAACCGACCCCTACACCCCAAGCCAACCCCTTTGCCTCGCCCTCAAGCCGCAACCCCACTACCATCTCGCCGTACCCTGCCTCGTCATCGCTGACGACTACCACCGCCTTGCCGTCGTCCGCAGTAGCCCCGTCTCCATCTTTGAGCCAAGCTCCACAATGCTAAGCTCGAGCTGAGGCCAAACCCTTGCAGTTGCTACTGCTTGTGTTTGCGCCGTGCCATGCCATTGCCATAGAACGCCGTCTCTTCGCCACCGTGCCGTTGTCGTTATCAAGCAAGTGAAACTCCGTTCACTTGCTTATACATGTTAGACATCGAAATTAGTTTTAGAAATTTGTTTATAACTACTTATAAATATATATATATTTGAATCATAAAGCGATCTCTATAGCGAACACTCGTGTGATCATGCTGAATGGAGCCCGACTAGGGTTTACTACCACGTTGGTATCACGTAGAATTTATATGGATAATATTTAGTTTCTATTAGTTAAAGAAAACGTGTGTTTCGATCGATAATCGAATGATTACTCTAGGTGTTCGATGCGAACCATAAACGAAAAATTATTTAAAAATTGCGAAACTTGTGATTCATAAACTCCTTTACTGATTATGAATATCGTATAGAAATTTGGAATTAAAATATCGTATTTTCACACTGGAATTTATTACTTATATCGCCGTATTAAATTTATAGTAAATCGTACAAAAATCGTATCGTAGCATGCTTAGCCTCGTTACGAAGCAGACTGAATAATCTATGAGTTTATGGAGATGGTTACTGAAAATTGTTATGTTTAGATAATGCAAACTGAAGAGAATTATGGCTCTGGACTGCAGTCTAGAGCATGAATCTCTACTAATACCTGTTTGTAAATACCTGTAGATCTCTGTTAAAATATGAAAATATACGGAGTCCTATATCGACGCGTACAAAATTTAGTTAACTTTCATACTCTACCGGTTTCACTAAATTCCATCAGAGTTTGATATTTTTAAAACAATTTATATTGTCGACGTGTTTGATTGATTACTGCAGTAACGGTTTATAAGTAATGACACTAAACAAATCGTAACCCCTACATACGATGGATATTACTGATCCATCTGCTGCGTTAGAGTCTTAACCAATAAACCTAGATTTCATTGAACAACAATGATGCCTAATTCTGTACATAACTGATGGTAAATTACATTCAAAGTTGGACTTCCGGTTCTGAAACTAGGATTCAAGCAGTGAACACCCATTTTAAAATGATCATAACTCACAAATCAGTACCCCAATTGAGCTGAAACTAATTTTTATGCTCGGATAAATGAGTCTAATTCTTATGTCTTTTATATTGCTTTGCCTGATTACGCACGTATGAATTACTGTGAATTTTCCAACCTAAATGACACCGACCACCCATATTTTATTTGACGTGTATTTTACTGCATTCTTACCATATCGTTTGATGGTTAGACCTCAGTTATTAGTGACCAATTACATTGACACCCTAATGACTGTATTGCATTATCGAGTGATAAGTATTGTTGATTGGATTGTGACAAGAACTTCAGTAAAAGTGATTGAAACCGAGATGGATATAAGTGAAAGCGTGACTGAGTAGTGAAAGTGATACGTACTTGTACACGACTAATCTGATACTTAAACATATACTTTAACCTGAGGAAAATGGGGAAATCGAAGGTGGAATCGAACCTATATTTAGTAAGATTTACTGATTTAGAAGATGAACATTCGATATTAGAGATATATACTGATTAGGAAGTTGTGCCTAACGGTACGGTTGACAGGGTTATGTCCCGGCTACAGTTTTAACCGTAGTCTCGGGTATGCACGAGACCTTTGCTAAACATGAGAACACATTCTACCGACCGATTTCAACTGACATAAATACTGTTAGATTAGTGATACATATTACCTTAGAGTAGGGCTAAAGTTCACGTGCTACTATTTATTGTTCATGACCTATACCTTTTTGTTTTACTGTTTTGTAGTTCTAGTTCGTATTTATTGTCCTTACCATATTGAGATATATTATTATATATTTTTATATTGTGTCATCCTGATGACCTGAGTATGCATGTTCAGAGTGAGAAGTGGATTTAGCCCAGATCAGGGCCTACCCTACTTCGAGAATATTGTGGAGATCTAGACCAGCGAAGTAGGTTTTATCGTTCCCTTGTCATCATTTTGGTTAGTTGTTTCATTTACTGTTAAAAACTTATATCTACTAAACTCCTTTGTTTAAAAGTAGTGACTGCTATATTTCGTTATCTGTGTTTGATTACTGCTTACCATGTACTGCTAGAAACCGAAGTGTGACTACGGCGGGATTATTTCTTGATCGTAGAAGCATGGCTGATCTGGTCATCCCTCGTATTCCGTATTTTAGGAAGCGGGGCTTGACAATATATATATATATATATATATATATATAATGTAGAGAGTAATGTAGAAATCTCTCTCATAGGAAAGAATTTACTCTTATAGCGTCGAAAAAATACACTCTCCATGATTTTTTTCGACGATCAATACCCATCATCTTCATCTTTATCATCTAAGATATGGATACACTAAATATCATATCATTCTACCACCTTTTCACCATTGATTCAATGGGTGCAAAATTAACGGTTTACTGACAATAGAACTTTTTATATTGCTAATTCAACGGTAAAAAGGGGTAGAATCACATAAAATTTGGTGTATCCATATCTTAGATAATAAATGTCAGGTATATATGCCCTAAAGGCCATTATTGTATAGTACATGATTGTATATTCATTTTGGATGCTTGTGATATATACATGTATTCGACAGTTTTGCTCGATATGATAGTATGCTATCTGGTTTATATCTGTCTTAACATGTGTATATATATTTTTTTACATATCGTTAATACATATTGATAGAGTCCATATGATTTTTGCTTGACTACCAGCGCTGTGATGGCAATCATACTAGTGGGCGCTGGGTAATCTATAAGCACATCCTTAAAATTGTCCCCAGTTATAGGATTATCGAGATCTAGACTAGTGTATACGTTTCTTATTCTCGTCTGAGAAGATGGCCGGTCCCACAGCCATTGGTTTACGACACCAAGGATAGTATACATATGCTCATAGGTTATGAGTTACGCTGGACGGACTTGCCGGGAGTTGCTAGATGGTATTATACCTAATGTTAGATAGCAGCTCTCAGGTGACATGAATACATATTAGTCTGTTGACTTGAGATCGTCATTTGTCTTGTGTGAGTTCCTACTGTACTTTGATTACTACTCTACCATGGCTCAAATGAGTTATGAAAACAGGTTTTAGTTGGGTACAGTCTCGAGCCATGTGGAGGCAGTGAGCAATTGTCGGGGATTAGTCTCTCCCGGTATAGGGAGTCGATGACGCGATGTGTACGGTTGGCCGAAACTATAAGACCCTGGCCAGGGAAGCTGATATTTACTGATAGTTAGATCAGTAGTTTCTCGGATGGTATTGAGCCACATCAACATGACTTATCAAAGTATTAGGGGTCTGACGTTTTCTACCCCTTTAGACTTGATATGTGATACTCTCAGATGAACAGACTAGACTGTATAGAGATTGTCACAGATAGACTCAGTAGGGATACAGATGAGTTTGCTTATCGGCCTTACTTTCGACAGATACATGAGTAGTCGTTACGTACAGCTAGTGCCACTGACGTGCTTGTGGTTAAACCCACTGCCAGCGTATTGTCGAGTCTTTAGAGTCCCACACAGAGTGTTTCCCGGTTCAGGCGAAACGGTGTAGTATGCGTATTTTGATACGCTCGGGTGTTCGATAAAACACATGTATTTTATACACGTGCTTTAATCGGACATTTTGGTAATACTAGTAGATTTGAAAGATAGCCAGATATGGAACTAGTATTATATTGTTCTCCTTTGGGCATTTATATTTTAACACGAATACGGTATTTATACGAATATGTATATTTGTATGAATACGGGTATTTGTGTATTGATACAAATACATGTATTTCTTTCTTAATATGAATACACGTATTTTGTATTTTCGATATAAATACGGTATTCATATTTTGGTAGAAATACGGGTATACGTATTTATTATAAATACAGGGTATTTTGGTATACTTGATTATATATATATACATATATATTTATATGTGTGTATATGTGTACCATGTGAGGTGGCATCTCTCTTTCTCTCATCTCTTCTAGGTTCTTGTGGATGCGTGTAGGCTTATGAATCACACTAGTATCACGACCCAAATATGGAACATGATCAGTACTTAAATCACGCAACGTCTAAAGGCGTAATATAATTCAAGTAAGCCGAAAACCCATAATCTAAGCCATAATTAAAGATAGAGTGGTAAAATCTTTATTTAAAAAGTTAATTTAAGGTGTAAAAGAATTATATCAAAATCCTTTTGAAGATCAATTTATTGTTAAAATTTTCGGCAGTATCTCCTTTGTAAAACTGATCCAAACCGATACATAAGCATAATATATAATTGCATCCCTACTTGAGAGCAATCTCAACGCTATCCGGTGGAACGCGATCATAAAACAAGATATATGACGTCATAGTGCGAAGAAATAAGAAAATAAGAAAAGAAAACAATATCCACAATAAAATCATAAAAGTCGGTTCACACGAGTACGACACTTAGAGTCAAATATAATACAAATCTCTCAGTCTTGTTTCTAAGTCAAATATACATGTGGTAGATAGAGTATACTAGATACAGTGAAAAAGTGTACAAGATAGAAAACAAAAGAATACTCGCAACCCACCTACAAAATATCACATCCAAAAAGTTGTAGCAAAAGTAGCAGCAGTAGTGTGCCTAGCCGTGACTACACTGACGGATCGGCCCTGCAAGTGTCACGACCCGAATTTGGCATGTGACTGGCACTTAGATTGTGTGACGTCTAAAGATACCGACACAATCCAAGTAAGCCAGAAACCATGATCTAAACCCTGTTTGCGGAAATAAGGAGGTACAGTTTTAAAAGTAATGAAAATGAGTCCCCATTTTAAATTCAAAGATTGTTTAGTTTAAAACATATGCCGAATGGTTTTTAAAATGAGCTTAAAACAAATGGTTATAATATTGGAAATTTTGACAGCACCTCCTTTGTAATTTTTGAGAAAAACAAGTACATAAACATAATAATAGCGGCATCCCCTACTTGGGAGCAAAATCAACGCCAATCGGCGGAAACAACCCACACAAATAATATACGACGCTCAAAAGCAAAAAATCACATGCATATAAGTAAAAGAAAGCGCAATCAAACAAAACTAGTCGATTCTACTCAAATCGATCCAAAATACATACATAAGTATACTCTCGTTCTAAGTCAAATAATATATACGATCTGATGGAGTGACACTAGATACAAACTACAAAATACCCAAAAGAGGCGGTTACTAAACATGCAACTCACCTAGCAAGATAAGCGACGAAAGCCGTGATATATGTGTTCGCAACGCCGCTATGCGTCCACGCTTCTCCTACAAAAAACTAAGGCACAACGGGGATGGGTTGCCAATTTAGCGAATAAACTAATATTAAACAGTTGAAATTGTATGCATAAACGAAATAGCAACTAAACCTATGTATCAGGTAGTTTGATATGTAATAGCACGTGAAACATGAACGCATCGCTATAGTGCTTATATAGAAGAAAACAAAAATCTCATCAAGTATTCCAAAATCTTAGTCATATTCATAAACGATTCACAAATCCAGTGTCAAATATCGACACAAATCTTCTGTTCTAGCAAGTATCATTCCCCGAGATCCTGACAACCAACAACATCGGTCGATATCCTCTGGATGTCTGCCATGTTTCTCAAACTATCTCCGGTATCGAGTGTCCTCGCTAGGCTCCCCGCCTCTAATGCGGCTTTCCTGCCCCTCGGTCTCGACTGGGTCCACCATGTATCCGACTGTATACCCCCCACCCAATCCAGATAACATAAAAATTCGCAACCGTATAGCTCCCCCACTCGGTTCGGAATAAAATCAAATCAGAAAATATCAACTCATGGTGGATGTATCCTATAAATCACGAAGACCCATAAAATTATAACTAATTTAGATCATACCAACTATAACATGTAGTGAATAAAAACTCAAAACAAGGGAAATCTCATAATTCAATATTTCATGATACAAGTAATAATAATGACAATGAGATATGATATGTGTCAAAACAATAACAATGATGCATGACAACAATTATTAATGATATTAGCAGTGCGCAATAGATTATAGGTGACATGGTAAGTTTTAGATGTGTACGTGACATGTTAATTACCGATGGGGTGCGGTGTAGAATGTAAGCACGTGCAAGTGCAACATAACTCATCGGTAATAGTGCAAGCATCCTAGAAAGTATTAAGCAATAGTGTTTAATATGTATGAATGCATACAATGCAATTCTAGGACTAATTATGCAACCAACATGAATGGAAAACAATTATAACAAGTTTTTTGGTTTCGGACGTTGTACGCCATCCATATAATTTCCCCGGTAGATATTTAGTCTACTCACCGGAACAAGTCGTGATCTACTCGGATCCCATCACTCCTTTTCCTTTCCTTGCTGCTTTCGAAGTCCCCGCGGTCAAACCTAACATCGAAATACAACTTTCATATATAAGCGGCTAATTTCCGATACGGCGAATACATAAATTCTAAGTGAACTAACTTACGTAACGTGATACGTTTGAATATCGTGTGCTATATAGATCCAAAGCTAACTAGAGCTACCTCGAATTGTCGTATTTTGAGAAAACACAAAAACGTAATACGAAATGTCTGTATCATACGTTAAAATATAGCAAAAAGTAAGGCAATTAGCTTCCAGATTTTGTTAACAGACCATCTAGGAAAATCAAAGTACACCAAAGACCTTATATAACCTACAAAGAGATACCCACAAAAATTCAAAACCCAATTCCTCAGGAAAACCGGCGGTAGCAGGAATTTCATTGATTCCGATGGTCGAACTGTAGGGGAATGGGTCCGGGTTTCTAGGGGGCACTCTAGGATCTAATAAAATTCTACTGTACTGTTAGATTTACATATAGACTAATATAACTATAGCAGATACCAATAGAGGCTAAAACTCTAAACTAAATCACATTTTTCCGATATCGTAAACACTAATTGATACAGAACTCTTAATAAAAACTGAAAAGTTGGGTGATATACCTATTTGAAGAATTCCACAGAACTCAAGCATCAAGATATGCACAAAGAGTTGATGAGTCCTAACTTGAGTGATTTGAACCGAAATCCAAGGAAACTCTAGTTTTTTTCTCTTGGTGAGGGTGGAGAGCTACACTATTTTTGTGCTATAGTATTGTGAAAACTTATTTTCAGTTTGTTAAACTGAACAAAATAGAAAGAGTTTTGTGTTGAAAAGGGGAGGAGGAGGTGTCACCATGGAGGGATGGGGTGCATGTGTGTAAGGGTGAGGTGTTGGCTTGTGGTGCACCTCATGGTGTGTTGTGGGTGAGGTTCATGCTAACCTTAACATCATGATCCTCACAAATGCACTTAAACGCTCACACAATCTTATAATTTATTTGCAATTAAACTTTTCACTATAACACTTTCTTTACAAACTACAAGCCACATAAACTAATTACCATAATACTTAAATACCATAATCATTTATAAAAGTCTTTTTATCAAAAATTTAAAATTTAAAATAACATTAAAAAAAATTTAATTATCTAAAATTTTTCTGAAATGTTACAATATCCTTCCCCTAAGAAAATTCGGTCCCCGAATTTAAAATCTAAACACACATACCTTCAAAAAGATATGGAAATTTCTTCCGTATCACATCCTCGACTTCCTAAATGACCTCTTCATTATTTGGTCCACGCTATAGAACCTTTACAGATGGAAGTACCCTTGATCGCAGCCTTTTCACCTACCGGTCGAGAATAGCTACCGTCTGCTCAGTGTAAAATAAATCACGCTCAAGCTGTATAGTCTGATGCTGAATAGTGTGAGAAGGATCATGAAGGTATTTGCGAAGCATGGACACGTGGAACACAGGATGCAAATCGGGAAAACTTGGCGGAATTTCTAAACGATACACTACAGTACCCAACCTCTTAAGAATCTCATAGGGTCCAACATATCTGCGACCGAGCTTCTCCTTTTTCCCGAATCGCATCATACCCTTTATCTGAGAGACATGGAAAAATACATGGTCTCCCACATCGAACTCAAGTCTACGGCGACGACGATCAGTATAAGACTTCTGCATGCTCTGAGCTGCTCTCATCCTATCCTGGATCATCTGGATTTTTTCAGTAGTCTCCTGGACCAACCGAGGCCTTAGGAGGCTGCTCTCGCTAAGCTCGGTCCAACAGACTAGCGACTGACACTTCCTCCCATATAATGCCTCAAATGGTGCCATCCGATCGTCTCTTGAAAGCTATTATTATATGAGAACTCAATCAAAGGCAAGTGACGATCCCAACTGCCACCCAAATCCATCGTACATGTTTGGAGCATATCTTTAAGAGTCTGAATCGTACTCTTGGACTGGACATCAGTCTGTGGGTAGAAGGCAGTACTGAAACTCAAGCGAGTGCCCAAAGCATCCTGAAGTTTCTGCCAGAGACGACTGGTAAACTGTGTGCCTCTATAAAAAACAATATAGGTCGAAACTTCGTGCAACCGCACAATCTAATTCAAAACATTAAGGTGGTTCAAAACATTAAGGTGGTTTAGTGAAAACTTGATGGTTAAACTAGGATATATTGCACTAAAATACTCTTAACTAACTTATTTAGGTTACGCTTTATCTAAAACTTATCATAACCCCAAACTTAGCTCCAAACCTC
The DNA here is from genome assembly GCA_030015575.1 of Agapanthus africanus. Taxonomy (NCBI): domain Eukaryota; kingdom Viridiplantae; phylum Streptophyta; class Magnoliopsida; order Asparagales; family Amaryllidaceae; genus Agapanthus; species Agapanthus africanus. Next base: position 695,249,320 of record JASDDO010000022.1, on the reverse strand, counting down.
ACTTTAAATTCTAAAACTACTCAAAACACAAACTTTAATCTAAATTAGGAATGATTAAGGCAAAAAGTTAGTGAAACATGTTCAAGAGTTTGGTCATACCTCAAGATGATATGAAGAAGACCCTAACTTGAAAGATGACCTCTAGATGAAGACTTGGTTTAAGAAAACTCTTGAAGAGATAAAAATTGGATTTTTGAGATAATTTGTGAAGGATTTTGTATGGGATTTGTGTAGGATTTAGAAGGTAAAGAAAGGTTTAAGTGAAGGAGGAGTTGAAGAAGAAAGAAGAGAGAATGAGGGAGAGAAGGATCTAGAGAGATTATGGCAATTTGTAGCCATGGCACAAACACAACCCCTCATTTATTGCACCATACCTTCATGTTTCCCATTTTCATTTTTCTTCTTTTTCTTTTCTTTTTTAGAACCATCCTAGTATTTAAAATATTTTTAAACAATTATAAATTGTGGTTTAATTTGTCATGGTTGCAAAAACATGTTTGACCCTAAACTAATATGGTGTTAACACTAGATTAGTGTATATATATGTGTGTGTAGATTTAAAATAATTTAAGAAATAAACAAACAAACAAACAAATATATATGTGTGTGTGTGTGTGTGTGTGTGTGAAATAATTATTAACCAAGTTTTATCGAAAACGCATGTTATATCACTAATTAAATTATAATTAACTCTAACAATTTTTAACACGTTACAACTAGTGACTGACAAACCCACTCACAATATTGTTTTAAAAATATATGAAGAGATAAGTTTGGAAAGGATGAGAGAATTATCACATTATCTCCTTTGCAGCCATTTTCTTGGATCGTTCATCTTCTTCCTCATTTTCTCTCTAGAGTTTTTAAAGAAAAAAAAGAGAGCTTCTTTACACTAATACCACACCTCTAAATATCAAGACCTAGCAAACCTTGATTTTTAATTGATTATTTGCTTATTACTAGAAACTAGAGCTTGAATCGGCATCCTTAGGTGAATCATCTTTGACGTAGGGAGACTATCTTACAAGCTCGATCCAACAACACTAGGAGCTTAAGAAGATGACTACAAAAGATCTGAAAGATACGTCTTCAAAGGTTGTACTTCTCATCCTAGTAGATAACTTCTTTTAGTTTAGTTAGTTTAGTGTTTGGATTCAATTTTTGTAGTGCTCCAGTAAAATTTAAAGTTTTAGATTCAGCAACTGCCGTAGTTGACACGGCACGAGTACTATTGACTTACACTGGTATCAGAGCCAACTCAAACACTAAAACTAATTTTAGACGATATTAGGCCATCGAAACCGAAATGACTTCGTATTTGATAAATCCTATATCCAAGTTTCTGTTGAAATTTTTCGAGCATCTAAATTTTTTAAACAATTACAGAATGCTCTTTGTAATGTTATACGAACACGAGGCCCTAACTCAAAATTTCGACCGCCGGTTTTCCTTGAATCCCCGCTATGGGCGGTTTTTTGGTGGAGTTAAGTCTCGTGTTTCTCGTGGTGTTTTGTACACTTGGATTTAGGGATTCTGATATTATTTGTTTATGTCCAAATTTCATGTAATGTTATCTTTGTATATGAGCATTACGGAATGTTTCTAAATCGAAATTTTAACATCGTTGCTTTTATTTTCGATCATATATGTGTTTCTAAACGTTGACTAATTGCTATACATCGATTAGTAGGGGTTGCACATATCTTGTATCTGTTGTGGTTATGATATGTAAATAGATGTGATCATCGTGATGGACTAGCCATGGGTTTTTACATGTGAGAGAGTGTTTTCTTTTTCATTAATGTAATTATTCAAGTGTTGTAATATTCTTTTGTGGGCACATCCGGGTTGGGATTGTAGCCACTGTTGTATTGTTAGGGGTTGCACATATCTTATATCTGTTGTGGTTATGATATGGAAATAGATGTGATCGTCGTGATGGAATAGCCGGGTTTTTTTTACATGTGAGAGAGTGTTTTCTTTTTCATTCATGTAATTATTCAAGTGTTGTAATATTCTTTTGCAGGGCACATCCGGGTTGAGCTTGTAGCCACCGTTATATTATTATTTACTTTTCTGTATCTAGGATAGACCCAATGCGGGGTGCACAAGTAACCGTGTTTTAGAGTCCAAAGGATGACCATCTCGGGCAGTGAGAACGGGTCACCTAACTTTAGGATTGATAGGGTTCCTTGCCGCACTCGTAGGGGTCTAGGGGGTTGGGTTTTGGCTATTCATCACGACCGTGGAATTCGTATTTTCGTAGATGGCTTAAATGAAAACACTAAAATCCTAATATATTCTCTATTTTCAGTTGTGTTGCTTCTACTGTGATCTATGATGGATATTATTACGTGAGACGAATGTGATATATATATTATATATATATAAATAAACGTTGCTTATGTTTTGCATCCATGCTAGTCATGTCCCCGCCATCCGTGACCCTGTGGTGAGTGCGGATAGCATAAGCGTACATTTTATTTTCGTTTCTTCTGCAATGATAAGGTTAATTGATGGGACCGCATTAATCTTAATTAATGCAAATAAACAAATCTATATTTGACATCGTTGAAACAATTATAAAATCACTCGGTTTTCTTTTAAAAATAACTTTTAAATGCGGAGCTTAAACCACCCTTTTTAAAAGCTATCCAGTTCCATCGATGATATCAAGTTCATCACGTTCACGGTTTTTTCCAAAACCAGCCGTAGCATTTCGTCATTTCAGATAGGTATTCACTAGTATTCATGCTATGTGTTTTGACCTTCGCCAAAGCATAGTGTTTGGTAGCTAATGGGTACTTATCTGTAACATAGATAGATGCGTTAATCTAGAACACGCGTATAGCTGTTTTGACCTTTGCCAAGGGCTTGTATGACTGGGTCTAGATTAATCAGGACAATGATGGGTTGAACTTGACCTGTGACTTATGATGTTTTGACCTTCATCAAGGTTATAAGCGCTTGGGGAAAAAATTATATCGGGAGTTTCAAACATACAAGAAACTTGCCAGTGTTGCATACATTCTGGAATGTTGTAGTTTTGGTTAGCTTCCTTCAAAATTATTACACGATGATAGTTAGGTCCTGATCCTACTGTAAGTATCAGCTACTCTTCGGGAAAGTTTTTCATTTTATAATTATCTTATTAAGTAGGTATCTAGAAAGGTGTTTACGGGGTTATACCTCTAGGAAAACGGGGTTATTTAATTGGGTCTGTGCGAAAGCACGGGAGGCCTACCTCTGAAGTACCAACACCGACTTGGCTGAAATATAAGCGAACTTATAGGGTGCAATTAGTCCTAACTTATTCTTCTTTTAGGGTTTGAAGGAGAATTCGAGGAAACGGTGGGAACCATCCTGTTTAGATAAACTAATAACCAATCTAAATTTGCAAGAGTATTTGCTTAGCGTTTTTTCTCTCTCTCCTAATTGCAGCGATCATCATGACTGGACTTAAGTTGCTACTAGATAAAAACATACTAATAGAGCCGAATTATAAAGATTGACTACGGAATGTCCTAATGGCCCTTACTTATGACAAGGTGGCATATGTCCTTACGGCTAAAGCCCTCGCTGTCCCAGGTCTTGATTCCACAGTCGCAGATATTGAGGTCCGGAATACTTAGGATCTTGATTGCGCAAAAGCCAAGTGCCTCATGTTAGTCTCCATAGATAATGAATATCTGAGGCAGCACGAGAAGATAGACCTAGCTTTCATCATCCTCTATACCAAGGATTTATATGGAGAGCAATCTTGTATCGCAAGATAAAAGACCTCAAGAAAATTCTTTCAGGAGAGGTTGGCTATCTGTTCATCTATCGGGGACCACATCATGAAGATGATCAGTTTCATTAAGGAGCTTGTAGACCTCAGGACCACATTGGAGAACGAGTTATATATTGACTTAGTTTTACAGTCTTTGCCTTCCACCTATGCCCAATTCATATTGAATTTCAATATGCAACGAAAGGAAGTTACACTTTCAGAACTCCTCAATATGTCGAGGATTGCAGAGGGCACCCTAAAGAAATCCAGGGAGACACCCGCTCTACTTGTTAGGAAACCTTCTTCCTCTAGATCTAAGGCTAAGGCTAAGGTGAAGAAGAATGCCTCCACCAAACTGAAAAGTGGTGTCAATAAGGTGCAGGGGAAGGGAAAGGATAGGACCAGGGGAACACAAGAAACAAAGGATGGGTGCTTTTACTGTCACAGGAAGGGACACTGGAAGAAAGATTGCCGGGCTTTGAAAGCCAAGAATCAGGACACGAAGTAAGTTGTGGCTTCTGCTTCAGGTGTGTTCGTGATTGAAAATTGTTTCTTTATTAAGTCTACTTCCTGGGTATTAGATACCGGGTCAGGATCTTACATCTATAATTCTTTGCAGGCGCTGAGAAACCGTACAGTTTTTGAGAAAGGTGATACGACCTTACGCGTTGGCAACGACACAAGTGTGGATGTTCTTACAGTGAGAGAATATCACCTCGGGATGATGAGTTGACATATTTTGGTTTTGCGTAACTGCATTTGTGTACCCAGTATGATGTGTAATATTATATTTGTATCTTTGTTATCTAATGAAAGATATACTTTTGCACTTGAAAGCAATGTTATAAATATTCACCTAAATTATGAAATGGTTGGGTTGGGTACACTAGATAACGGAATATACATACTCAATCAGCATCTAGTTTTCAATGTCCAAAACACACTAAAAAGAAAGACCCTAGAATCAAATCGAGCTTTCTTATGGTATTGTAGATTATGTCATATCAATGAAACACGATTAACTAAGTTACATAAAAATGGATATTTAGATTCGTTTGAATATTTATCATATACAACTTGTCAATCATGTATCAAAGGAAAGATGACCAAAACTCCGTTCACCGGACACAGAGAAAGAGCCACTGAGCTCCTGGGATTTATACACAGCGATGTGTGTGGTCTAATGTCCACACATGCAAGAAGTGGTTATTCCTTTTTCATTACTTTTACCGATGATTTCTCAAGGTATGGACACGTATTCTTGATGAAACATAAATCCGAGACTTTTGAGAAATTCAAGAAGTATAAAAATGAAGTGGAAAAACAAACGGAAAAAAGTATCAAGATGTTTCGATCGGATCGGGGTAGTGAATACTTAAGTACCGAGTTCCTGGAATATTTAAAAGAGAATGAAATTCTCTCTCAACTTACTCCTCCATACACACCACAATACAACGGTGTATCAGAAAGACAAAATTGCTCCCTCCTTGATATGGTACGTTCTATGATGAGCAATGTTGCCTTGCCGCTATCCTTTGGGGGTTTTGCACTAGAATCTGCTGCATACTTATTGAACAAAGTTCCAACTAAGTCAGTGTCTACTACTCCATATGAAATGTGGAGTGGGAAGAAACCCTGTCTAAAGTATCTTAAGATATGAGGGTGTCTAGTTTTTGTCAAAAAGAATCATCTGGATAAGATCGAGGCACGCTCAGTATTGTGTAAGTTTGTGGGATACCCAAAAAATTCTTGGGGGTATTTTTTCTATTATGCTGAGAAAAAAAAAGGTTTTTGTTTCTCAGCATGCCCGCTTTATGGAAACTCTATTTCTTGAAAAAGAATTAGTGGGAGCGCAATAGAACTGGAAGAAATTCCAGAATTACAAACTATTATTGAAAGCTTATTAGAACCCGAAACTTCAATAAAACTAGACGTACCTACACCACTCCGCAGATCTACTAGACAGTCTCATCCGCCCGAGAGATACTATGGTTTTCTCGTAGACGGGAATTGAGAGGATTGCATCATCGATGAAGATGAGCCTTCTATTTTTCAGCATGCCATCATGAGCAAAGACTCGGTGAAGTGGCTGGATGCTATAAGATCCGAGATGGAATCCATGTACATCAACAAAGTTTAGACTTTGGACGTTGCACCTCTAGGGGTAAAACCCGTAGGCTGCAAATTGATCTTCAAAAGGAAGATTGCTGCAGATGGAAAGGTTGAAACTTATAAAGCTAGACTTGTAGCAAAAGGCTTTCGTCAAAGATCAGGATTCGACTATGAAAAAACCTTTTCTCCAGTGGCTATGCTTATACCCATTCGGATCCTACTTGCTATTGCTGCCTTTCATGATTATGAGATCTAGTAAATGGACGTAAAGACCGCTATTCTGAATGGAAGTTTAGAAGAGTGTGTTTATATAGACCAATCGGAGGGCGTCATAGAGAGTGGGAGCAGCGAAAGATTGTGCAAGTTGTTTAAATCCATTTATGGATTAAAACAGGTATCGCGGAGTTGGAACATTTGCTTTGATGAGACGGTTAAGAAATTTGACTTTATCAAAAATGTAGATGAGCCATGCATTTATAAGAAAATTGTAGAGAGAAATGTGGATTCTTCGTTTTGTACGTGGATGATATTCTTTTGATAGGAAATGACATTCCTATATTACAATCGGTCAAAATCTTCTTATCACCGAAATTCTCCATGAAAGACCTCGTTGATGCTTCGTACATTCTGGGGATTAAGATTTATCATGATAGATCTAAGAGAATGTTGGGACTTTTACAGTCCAAGTATATTGACACCATACTAAAAAGATTTAGTATGGAAGATTCCAAGCGCGGTAATTTACCCGCTTGTCACGGGATCACTCTCTCCAAATAGATGCCTCCCAAGACCGATGAAGAGAGGGCTCACATGGGCATTATACTCTACGCTTTGGCGGTAGGATTTATAATGTATGCGATATTATGTATTAGACTAGATGTAGTTTACGCACTCAGCGTGGTAAGCCGGTATTATTCAAACCTAGGGGAGAAGTACTAGATAGCCGTAAAGAACATTCTTAAGTACTTGAGAAGGACTAAGGAATTATTCTTAGTATACGACAATGGAGACCTCTAGGTTGAGACCTTCACAGACTTTAGCTTTCAGAATGAAAAGGATGACTCTAAATCCATATCGAGTTATGCGTTTACTCTCAACGTAGGGGTGGTATGTTGGAAGAGTTCCAAACAGGATACCATAGCAGACTCGATGAAGGAGGCTGAGTACTGTTGCGCCACGGCAGCGCCCCGGCCTCGTACTCGAGGCCAAAATGCGGAATCAAAAATTTCCATACTCGGAAAATGGCGCTACCGCGGACAATGAAAACCCGGATCGTTAACCATTAACCTAATCTAGCTAACTAGAGATGGGGTGAGAGATATACCAAGCGATCCGTGTCCTTCGGTCTTCGTCCCCACTCCGATCTCCCGCGGAATCTCCGTCGCCTCCTCGCTCGTCGGAAAGGGCACCACGTAGCCGGAATCTTTTACGGGCTCCCGCCTCAATACCGAGGCAACTCGCGCATGAAGCCGGCAACTCGACATGCTCAAGATATGCTGTAGAATAGTGTAGAGGCTTGTCTCTTTTGGGGTTCTTGAAGTTGCCATGGATGTTTGGAGGAAACAAGGATTAGAAAAATGGTGCTTGCATTTTTCTAGCAAGTAAAATGAGATCAAGAAAGAAACTATGAAGCTCTCTTTCTTTTTCTTCTCTCTTTCTTTTTCTTCTCTCTTTTTCTTTTTCTATCAAGTGAGAAGAATGAATCATGGTGGAGGAATGAGAATAGCAACCATAAGAAGGGAGGTGAGTGTAGGAGCAAAAGAAAGGTGACCATATCCAAACCTCACATCCCTCTCATCACAAATCCACTCAAAAGATAAGAAATGGAAATGACCAAATTAGAATATCATCATGAAGCAAGTCTCATCATAATGCAACATATGCAAGAAAGCCCTCCACTAGATGTTAATTGCAAACTTGCAATTAACACCCTCCATCAAGAAAGTCCGACCGAGAAGGAATGAAGGAAAAACGGCCGGAACGGAATGCGAACTGGCAACTTCAGAAAAACTGATCCCGTAATAAAATACGGGAAAACCCCACTACTGCAAATACATGCCCGCATTTGTATTCCCACTGAACACAAATGCAAAGAGACAAAAACTACACTATCAAATACTAGGATCCGGCTTAAGCCAAAGCCGGCTAGTAAAAAACCGTCCGATCATGATCCGTGCAATACCGCACGTATCTGATCGAACCCTGCCATATCTCCATACGGCCTCTACAGCGTTTCGCCCGAAACTTGAGTAGCTGAATAACTGAGTGTGGTGGACTCTAAAGACTCGTCAATACCTTGGCTGTGGATTTAACCACTAGCACGTCAGAGGTATAAGCCAATACGTGACGGGCCACCAGGTATTGACCAAAAGGGACGTCGATGAGGAAGCTCACCCCGACACCCTACTGAGCCTGTCAGTGACAATATCCGTACAGTCCGGTCCGTTCGTCTATGAGTATCGCATGGCGGGCCTAGGGGGTTGGTGAAAGTCAGACCCCCAAAAGCGGTACAAGTCGTGTCGGAGTGTAGCCCAGAACACCCTGAGATACTACTGGAATACCTACCAGTAAATCTCCTTGCCTCGGCCGAGGGCTTCGTGTAATGGCTCTCCTAGACACAGCGCGACCTCACCCCCAATACCGGGAGAGACGAACCCCTGAAGATCCGCTCACTGCCTCCATGTGGCTCGGGACTGTACCCAACTAAAACCTGTTTGCACGACTCCTTTGAGCCGTGGTAGGGTAGTAATCAAAGCACAGTGGGAACTCACACGAGACAAATGACGATCTCAGGTCGATGAACTAACCTGTACACATGTCACCAGGGAACTGCTATCTGACATCTGGTATATGACCAACTAGCAGGTTCCCGGCGAGTCCTGTCCGGTGTACTCATAACCCAATGAGCACCTGTATACATCTTAGGTGAACCAACTGACACCAGTGGCTTGTGAGACCGGCCACCGCCCCTCGTCGGGGTCTCGACTGTATACACTAGTCTACTAATGGAGTATCGATGCCCTGTCTCGAAACTCCTACGACTAGGGACCTTTTAAGGATGTGCTTATAGACTACCAGCTCCCACGTATATGATCGCCATCATACTGCTGGCAGTCAAGCAAGAATCCTAGGGGCTCTATCAACGTGTAATAGTGACATGTCAGGTCACCTAAAGCAGTACACGATGATAAAGATAAACCAGATAGCATACTATCATCTCGAGTAAGACTGTCCTACCGGGATAGGTCCTCCCTCAATCATTGCAATCACGTGCCTGTGATCCAATAATTGACTCTGAGGGCACTAACTCCAACAATCTCCCACTTGCACTCAAGGCTAATTATTGCGATGCCGCATACTCACAGCCCGTGTGATACCGAACACCCAACTCCTCTACTAGTCAGTCTCACAAACCTCGTTTGCGAAACTATTGCGTTCGAGGAATAGCCTCAGTGAGTGGATCCGCTGTGATGTTTCTTTCTATGTCTCTCTATATCTCAAGTTCGCGGAGAAAGCCATCTCCCGAAATGAGCAATACCTGTCTTAGAACGTCTGGATGTCTGATGGGACCTAGCTCATAAAAGAACTTCAAATCCAAACTTCTTAGACTGTATCGAAAACTGAACTTAATTAGTATCCTGCGCCAGGCCACCCTCAGTATTGCCTTGGACCACCTGTCCAAAATACTGCCCCTCGTCAGAAGGAAAACTATAACTCTGACAACCTCCTTGTCATCCATGTCACCTTGGAAGCCTGGAATGATAACTGTCTCCCAAATGAGGCTGTCGTTATCATATCCCTAGAACATCCACTTATGTTCTAAAACTGCTTCCGACTGTTTCTCCAGGATTGGATCAATATCAACTTATTGCATCTAGTGCAAGAACAACATCTGGTGTGGTACTTGACATCTCATGATTGACTCAATTGCCTAAGCAAGTGATCTGCCAATCATGAGTATCCCTCTCCCCTTTAGTCTATAAGACACCTTTAGAGAGGGTGACTCCATTAACTGCAGGTGCACTACCGTGCCAGGAGTCGTCCATTCTAAATACTCATAGAATGCTGTCAAGGTACCCAGATTGGGAAACCACCCAAATCTAGATCTAAAACCATAGATCTAGTAACCAGAATGTCTGATATAATATCCAAGTCCTGTGTGGAGAAACCACTGTGTGACGACCAAAGTACAACCGATCGTAGTATAGGAGTATCTTTTCCTATTCTGTGTATGTCATCCAAATACCAGGACATCATACTCTACTACCTTCTCAACAGATCCATCCCCTATTCTGATGAAGTCAAACCTATGACTGTCAGGTCAGAAATAGATGATCTATCTCCGCTACATCTGCTTTAGTCTATAAGTAGACATAAGCCTGATGTCTACCAATGTTTCCGCTGCTCCCACTGACTACGACAACCCTCTGGCAGAGTCATATAGACGTGCACTTCCAAAGCTAGTTTAGAACGACGCTATACTCATCCTCCTGCCGGGTCTCGCAGCCTGGAACAACAGCAATGGCAAGTGTGGGTAAACAAGAACTTCCCTGTCACCGTCCTTGAGGCTACCGGAGTACCTCTCGGGTGCCTGAAGTTACCCACCGTATCTGCGGAGTGGCCAATGGAATGTCAAATCAGATTGAATCTTTAGGTTCCTTATCAAATCTTCAGTAATCGTTTGCGGTTCTGGAATCACTTCCAGTTCTACCATACTCCCACTACTGTTTTTGAAAAATCCATTTCTTTTGAAATGTGGCGAGTCTAGAACAATATTGCTATTGTTCATCCAGATGGTAGAAAATCAACCCTCGTCATAGCCTGGGTCAACCCACAAACAGCCATTACAGAAACGTGCCTTGAGTTGTCCAGTGTCTGGTTTTAATCATAAGCCGGACAACTCCCCGTACCTTAACAATGTCAAGATATGAACTGTTCTATATCCAATATAGAACCAGAGGCACTGATTCAATTGAACCAGATTCAAATCATGCAACTATCTCCAGTGCATGTCAACTCAATGGAGAGAGGCCGATCAGCGTTACTCAACTCAGGAATGCTTCCAATTATGAGTAACCTGAAAGAGAAGCAAGTTCTCTTAACCATTACTATCAACTGAATACCATACACAAGTATCTACATCTTCGATCACTTTGAAGAATCCCGATACTTGCTATACCTGGTTCTCTACTCTATTCAAATACCTATAACTTCTCAAAATTCGGACCCTGTGTTTCTACGAAACACTTGTCTAAAAACTAGAGAAGTCATAAGTAAACCGAATATAGTACGAGGACCTACCCCTCTGTCCCATTGGACACTGGACAACATACAATACTCTGTATAAGTCCGGTGAGTCTAACAACTCATTCACTGTGCGTCGTAGGCTGAAAACTGTACTTATGGTTAAGAAGAATTACACCGCTGTTTAATGCTCCTTACCTAACCATCCACTGATATAGGTAAATGTCATCGACATAACTTCAAAAGGTATATCTCACTCTATGAAAATAGACGTACAGATATATCAATTTGAAATTGGTGCATAACCGCGGATATTCAAAACCAAATAATTGCCGTCCGGCAAACAACCCAGGTGACTTCCTCAAATAATGAGGATGATCACCTAATTCCCAATAACTTACTCCCACTCATCATCTGTAAAGCCATACAGATGTGAGAATCATACCTGGTAAATACATACCCTGGAGTAAATGCCTAATCGGGAAATCAGTTTTCCATTAACAGTAAACAGTGAAACTGAAACATTGAAATGTTTCGTTGGGGTATCCTGGTATTCCTAGTAATGCCTCTTCCATTATCCAGATTCACAACTATAACCGTATAATTCATTGCCACCTCTCCAAATCCCTTTCTATGTCTTTAGTCATTACCTTCTGTACACCCCTTCAGGCCAAATGGTTTTCTTCCTTCCCTACCGTTCGGCACCAGCCTATGGTTTGGAAGAAGACTATCCAATAAGCATAATGGGTGTACTGTCCCAATCCTAGGAACACTCGCAACGCGAGAGAAGGTGAAGATAAAAGACACCTGAATGTACTTTATTCCTATTTCTCCTGAACCAGAATCCATCCCCGAACTGGAACAAGTTCCTTTCGAGTTCGTATATAACCATACGATGGATTATCCAATAAACTGGGATCTTCGTAGCAATACGGAGTGTCCAGGAGAAATACAAAGGTGATTTAGGATTGGCGAAGAAATACTTGGTTTGGTCGTGAATATCAGTCGCAATTTACTTTGCCCTCTTACTAATCCCTTGCTTTGTCTTAATCTTAATACCTTCTGTACACCGTTTAGGCTAACTGGTTTTCTTCATTCCCCACCGTTCGGCACCAGCCTAAGGTTTGGAAGAAGACTGTCCAATTTGCGTAATAGGTGTACTACTCCTAAACCAAGGAGTACTCGCAACCTGAGAGAAGGTGAAAAGAAAAGACAACTGAATAGTCCTATCCGTTTTCTCCAGAACCGGAAACCATCCTCGAATTCCTTCGAGTTCGTATCTAACCATACGATGGTTTTGTCCAATGGAAGTGGACGTTCGCAGTAATGCGGGGTGTCCTAGAGAAAAGGGTAAAAGTAGGAGTGGCAATGAGGTCTGCAACTCTGACAATCCAAAAGCCTGTGTTAAGAAGGTTCGGTCAACTGGGTCACTGAGTCATAGTCCAGGGTCGGGTCAATGGTCGCTGCCAAGAGAGAGAGAAAAGAAACACTCAGCGTGCACTCTAACCTAGATCAGAATGGTTATCCCTTTGTCTAATCTGGAAACCTCCCACTGTACCTCAAATTCTCCTCCAAACCTAAAAGAAGAATTAGTCGGGGTCACCCGAGGAGTAAACTAACTCATCAGTGGGAATCGGGATCCAACTATCATCGCATGATAACTTGACGGAATCCACTCAAGTCACCACACTCCAGAAGGTATGCGCATGCCTGGCAAGTTTCAGTTCTTTTGAAACTCCCGATGTGATTTTTACCCCTAGGACCCAAGTGACCTTGACACAGTCAACAAATCAAAGAGTCCTAGTCAAGTTCAACCCGTCATTATCCTGGATTGCATTAAACCCACCCGTACGAGCCCTTGACACAGTCAACAAGGCCGCACGACTGTCCTAACCAATCCCATTAATATGCTACAAACAAACACTACTTAGCTACCGCACACTACGCCTTGACACAGTCAACAAACGCAGCACGAATACTAAGTAATACTTGTAAGAGATGACAGAGGGCTACGGCTGGTTTTTGGCGAAAAACCTTTAACGTAATGAACTTGATATCGTTGAAGGAACTGCATAGCTTTTTATAAAAATATAGCGACGAAAGCCTTTGCTAAAGAGGTCACTCCCGGTAAAGGGATCTCGGCTCTTTCCCCGTAGAATGAGGTGCAGGATATTCCAACTGAATATCACGATGCAAAGCAAAAGTAATCGGCTATAGTGAAGTTAATGCCCTGACGCAAATTTCTGTCCAAGGGGTCACTCCCGGTGAAGGGATCTCGGCCCTTGCCTCGTCGACTGAGGAGCAGGATATTCCAAATGAATACCACGATGCAAAACAAAAGTGAACGTCCTTGCAATAACAGCTTTTTGAAAAAAATGTTCCAACAACATCAGAATAGGTTTGTTTATCTTGCATTGATCCGAATCAACGCAGTCCCATCATAAGATCACACCAATAAAGAACGAAAATATACTGATGTACGTATATGCCATCCGCATTCGCCACTGGGTCCCGTCATCACTCGTTAGGTTAGCTTACTAACGACAGAGCGGGGACTGGACTAGCGCGGATGAAAAACATATACAACATCTACTAATATATATACCAATATATTATTTTCGCTCAAGGCGTGATAAAAAGCAACATCACAGAAATATACATCATCACAGAACAATACAGATATCTGGAAACCCCGGGTTTCACAGAGCCGCTGCTGAAACCCGACGTTCCCCTGGTCGTGTGGATAGCCTGTGCAATGAAATCCTAGACCCCTACGGGCGCGGCAAGTCACCCGCCAAAACCTGAAGCGAGGCAGCCCCCTTCAGCACCGTGAATGGACCACCCAGCACTTCACGGAATCCGGTAACTTGGGCACCCCTCCTGGGTCAACCTGTACCCCCTACGAGTGCGGCGAATAGCCCGCCAATCCTAGAGTGAGGCCCCCTCCGTCTCAATGCCATGAGATGCGGGCCCGTTGCCCTCTAGAACCCGGCTATCCGTGCACCCCTCCGCGGGGTAATCCTAGTACAGAAAGTAAAATATACATATACCGGGTACATCGACCGCAACCAGGTCGTGCCCCAAAAGAATAATACAAACAGGCAGCGACGGCAGTCCACATGTCGGACGCTCGCCCCGCAATATCAAAAGTACATAATACAACAATACAGTACTAGCATTGCATCCAGGCTATCCCCCACGACCGATCCGCAACATCACAGCATAAACATAGAACATCAACGTGAAAGTCACGTTCGCAAATCCGTCTAACCGGGCTATAGCAGTTAGACCGGATTTACCGATCGAGTGACATTCACGGTCGCAGATATAATGTAAATACTGTGAAAAATGTGTTTAAAATATCCGATCGATCAAAAATTAACAAGTGGGCCCCCAAACAAAAACTGTAGCACTCACAGAAATAATTGGCCCAATTTTAATATTCCAGAAACCACATTTTCAACACAGGAACACACTGGAAAAATTTGGGGGGGTGAACAGTAAATTCCGCGGCGGAAGGGCCGCACGAGGTGGGGTTTCGCGGCGCTTACGCGGCGGAATAGTGAGATCATGGTGCCAAATTTTTACAGTATGCTTCTATTTCCCTGCACATCACTCTGAGACAACCAGAAAAATTTTTGGACTTCAAAAAATTTCGACAGAAACTGATGTGCTAGAAAAATACGGTTTTTGGAAATTTCGGTCGATCGGAAACGCAAAACACATTAGAACAAGCTAGGTAAGGTTAATGGCGTGGCTCTGATACCATGTTGCGCCACGGCAGCGCCCCGGCCTCGTACTCGAGGCCAAAATGCGGAATCAAAAATTTCCATACTCGGAAAATGGCGCTACCGCGGACAATGAAAACCCGGATCGTTAACCATTAACCTAATCTAGCTAACTAGAGATGGGGTGAGAGATATACCAAGCGATCCGTGTCCTTCGGTCTTCGTCTCCACTCCGATCTCCCGCGGAATCTCCGTCGCCTCCTCGCTCGTCGGAAAGGGCACCACGTAGCCGGAATCTTTTACGGGCTCCCGCCTCAATACCGAGGCAACTCGCGCATGAAGCCGGCAACTCGACATGCTCAAGATATGCTGTAGAATAGTGTAGAGGCTTGTCTCTTTTGGGGTTCTTGAAGTTGCCATGGATGTTTGGAGGAAACAAGGATTAGAAAAATGGTGCTTGCATTTTTCTAGCAAGTAAAATGAGATCAAGAAAGAAACTATGAAGCTCTCTTTCTTTTTCTTCTCTCTTTCTTTTTCTTCTCTCTTTTTCTTTTTCTATCAAGTGAGAAGAATGAATCATGGTGGAGGAATGAGAATAGCAACCATAAGAAGGGAGGTGAGTGTAGGAGCAAAAGAAAGGTGACCATATCCAAACCTCACATCCCTCTCATCACAAATCCACTCAAAAGATAAGAAATGGAAATGACCAAATTAGAATATCATCATGAAGCAAGTCTCATCATAATGCAACATATGCAAGAAAGCCCTCCACTAGATGTTAATTGCAAACTTGCAATTAACACCCTCCATCAAGAAAGTCCGACCGAGAAGGAATGAAGGAAAAACGGCCGGAACGGAATGCGGACTGGCAACTTCAGAAAAACTGATCCCGTAATAAAATACGGGAAAACCCCACTACTGCAAATACATGCCCGCATTTGTATTCCCACTGAACACAAATGCAAAGAGACAAAAACTACACTATCAAATACTAGGATCCGGCTTAAGCCAAAGCCGGCTAGTAAAAAACCGTCCGATCATGATCCGTGCAATACCGCACGTATCTGATCGAACCCTGCCATATCTCCATACGGCCTCTACAGCGTTTCGCCCGAAACTTGAGTAGCTGAATAACTGAGTGTGGTGGACTCTAAAGACTCGTCAATACCTTGGCTGTGGATTTAACCACTAGCACGTCAGAGGTATAAGCCAATACGTGACGGGCCACCAGGTATTGACCAAAAGGGACGTCGATGAGGAAGCTCACCCCGACACCCTACTGAGCCTGTCAGTGACAATATCCGTACAGTCCGGTCCGTTCGTCTATGAGTATCGCATGGCGGGCCTAGGGGTTGGTGAAAGTCAGACCCCCAAAAGCGGTACAAGTCGTGTCGGAGTGTAGCCCAGAACACCCTGAGATACTACTGGAATACCTACCAGTAAATCTCCTTGCCTCGGCCGAGGGCTTCGTGTAATGGCTCTCCTAGACACAGCGCGACCTCACCCCCAATACCGGGAGAGACGAACCCCTGAAGATCCGCTCACTGCCTCCATGTGGCTCGGGACTGTACCCAACTAAAACCTGTTTGCACGACTCCTTTGAGCCGTGGTAGGGTAGTAATCAAAGCACAGTGGGAACTCACACGAGACAAATGACGATCTCAGGTCGATGAACTAACCTGTACACATGTCACCAGGGAACTGCTATCTGACATCTGGTATATGACCAACTAGCAGGTTCCCGGCGAGTCCTGTCCGGTGTACTCATAACCCAATGAGCACCTGTATACATCTTAGGTGAACCAACTGACACCAGTGGCTTGTGAGACCGGCCACCGCCCCTCGTCGGGGTCTCGACTGTATACACTAGTCTACTAATGGAGTATCGATGCCCTGTCTCGAAACTCCTACGACTAGGGACCTTTTAAGGATGTGCTTATAGACTACCAGCTCCCACGTATATGATCGCCATCATACTGCTGGCAGTCAAGCAAGAATCCTAGGGGCTCTATCAACGTGTAATAGTGACATGTCAGGTCACCTAAAGCAGTACACGATGATAAAGATAAACCAGATAGCATACTATCATCTCGAGTAAGACTGTCCTACCGGGATAGGTCCTCCCTCAATCATTGCAATCACGTAACTGTGATCCAATAATTGACTCTGAGGGCACTAACTCCAACAAGTACATCGCTGCTAATAATGCCGCAAAAGAGGCGGTCTGGACGACGAAGTTCATTTCTGAACTTCAGGTGGTTCCGTCCATTATTGGTCCAATACCTTTGTATTGTGACAACAACGAAGCTATTGTTTTAGTGAAGGAACCACGGCCCCATCAGAAATCTAGACATATTTTAAGAAGGTATCATCTGATCAGGGAGATCGTGGATTGCCAGGAGATTGAGATGCGGAGAGTAGATACGGAGAACAACACTGCAGATCCATTCACCAAGGCCATCCCTTAAATACAGTTCGAGAGGCTATTTGAGATGATAGGTCTACGATACGCCAATATACGACCTTAGTGCAAGTGGGAGATTGTTAGGTATATATGCCCTAGAGGTCATTATTGTATAGTACATGATTGTATATTACATTTTGGATACTTGGGATATATACATGTATTCGACAGTCTTGCTCGATATGATAGTATACTATCTGGTTTGTATCTATCTTAACATGTATATATGTTCTTTTTTACGTATTGCCAATACATGTTGATAGAGTCCGTAGGATCTTTATTTGACTACCAGCGTTGTGATGGTAATCATACTAGCGGGGGCTGCGTAGTTTATAAATACATCCTTAAAATTGTTTTTAGTCGTAGGATTATCGAGACCGGATATCGATACTTCAGAGTAGACTAGTGTATACGTTTCTTATTCCCATCTGGGAAGATGGCCGGTCCCACAGCCATTAGTGTACGACACCAAAAATAGTATACAAGTGCTCATTAGGTTATGAGTTACACTGGACGGACTTGCCGGGAGTTACTAGATGGTACTATACCTAATGTCAGATAGCAACTCTTGGGTGACATGAGTACATGTTAGTCTGTTGTCACGCCCCGCTTCCCAGAGTACGCTAGATTGGGCACGCGACATAGCCAACCATGCTACCTGTGGGTAGGAAGCATCCATCCACAGTCACATTACGGCTGTAGAGATATCAAGAACAAGATAAAATTTTCTAAAACATGTCCATAAACCAGAATAACAGGAGTCAATAATAAATAAATGCGGAAGCAAATGATCCAATACAAATAACTGAAAAGTATGTCCCATAATGCGGGCTCACATCAGGAAATAAATGCAGGAAATAAAAACTAACTAATACTAACACCTCACAGCTCAGCCTGTTGGCTGAAGTACTCCTGCTCGGACTGCGACAGCGGTACAGAATCTGGGCCATGCAAAACCCAGACGTCAGCGCGTCATGTCATCAAGTAATATAATATGAACAGTGTAACAGGCAATACAAAATAAACATGAATAAAACGAGAGTAGCAATAATGTGAATCAAGCAGTGCAGGGTAGTGTGCAGTGGGTAACTAAACTGTTCTATCAGGTTTTCTATTCTAAAGTCTTTGAAATCAATTTGAGTAATCCTCCATGTAACTCAAAGGATATGTCCCGTTACCCCCCGGGACCACGGATCAGGAATATGTGAACCAATAGTGGTTCTGTCCCGTTACCCCCCGGGACCACGGATCAGGAAAATGTAAGAGTCACGAATGGCTTTGTCCCGTTACCCCCCGGGACCACGGATCAAGTAATACCCTTTTAAGTTACACTTTAGTTTACACTTTTGATTTTCCCATACCCCCAAGCTATGTATGTCGAGTCAGGTATTCAGTAATCAAGAACTAATGCCAACACAGGATCAGGTAACAGCAGGTTTGTCTGGATAGACAACAGGAACGGTCCATGAGAACTACATGTTAGGTTTGTTGGCATTAGGCACGAGATCAGGTAACAGGTCGGGTCATGGTACATCAGGTTAAGTCAACAGTAAACGGTACCATGTCAAGTGTATCAATATACCATATGTAACAAAGTCAAGTCAAGATGTAACGATATCGTGGGTGTGCTCACAACAGACATATAATCGAACAGGGTATTGAATAACATGGAATGAGTAACGAGCTAAATAACAATAAGCAGTTTCATTCAATCACAAGAGTGCAGTAATACAGTGCAGCCGTTTTATTATACTAACTAGTTTTGAGCACCCTTAGCGGTGCAATAGTTAAATGACGATGCAATACAGTTATATCAAGCCTTTAAATACGAATGTCCGAATATAATAGAACTACATGTGTAAGGGCTATCATCTATTAAACAGTAAGATGTGATTAACAGGTAAACTTAGTTATTAGTGTTAAATTGGCAGACTGTAATTGTTATGTTAACAGTAAAATGATATATGTCATATTGCAACCAAATGAGAAACGACTATACCAAGTTAAGTTCTGCAGGTTTAATGAGTCAAAACATATATAAATGTATAGTATAGCATGTAGCAAGTGATACTTGCCTCGACGGGTCGCGAACCGGGAAAAACGTAACGTAACGTCGGCGGGGAAACTCGCGTCGGACGCACGGTTCACGGATTGAACCCAAACAACGAACCAAGGAACCACACGGGTCAGAGTACTCTGCTGGATCGTCGGGACACGTCACCGGCACGGCCGGATTCCGGCGAACAACGACAATAACAACCGGAAAAGTTAATGCACGGCCAAGGGATAAACCGGAGGGAAAAAGGAAGGAGGAAGGGGAGAGAAGGCTTACTGGTGTTGCAGAGGGCGTGACAGCGATGGGGTCGACGGTGGTGGGGCGCCGACGAGGAGGTTGCAGGTGATGGGCTAGGGCTCGGGTATGGGAAATGGGAAAGAATGTGGAGAGGGAGAGGAGGTGGTCGGGTCTCGAGTGCGCAAGTGATGAGGGGGTGCTGAAGGTGGCGCGGGTGACGACGACGAAGGTCGCCGGCGACGTCTCCGGCCGTACAGAGAAAGCACGGGGGTTGTCCGGGGTTGCAGGGGCACCGTGCATACGGGGAGAAGGAGGGGATGTCGAGGTTGGTACGAGGAGGCGGAGGCAAGGGCAACGGTGGCGCCTGCGCCGGCCTCGGAGCTGCGGCGGCGACGGTGGAGGCGGCTAGGGCTAGGTCGCGATGAGTTTCTCTCGTGGGGCTACAGTTCCTGAAGGAAGAAAAGATGCATGGGAAAAAGTCATATATAAGGAAGAGAGAGAGATAGGGAAAGCCAGAGAGAGAGGGATAGATATGAGAGATGGAGAGAGAGAGAGAGATTGGAGGGGGCCCACGGAGGTTAAGAGCCCCGTGATTGGCCAGAAAGATTTAAAAGAAATCTTAAAAAGATTTCAAAGATTATTAACGTAACAGTGAAAAAGATTATGAATATACATATATATATATAGTTTCGAATATTTTATTAATTTGAGATTTTGGCGCTAAATGAAACATTTCTAAATCGCGCCCGGATTGGGTCCAAAAATTTGAAATTTAAATAATAGGATTTTAAGCGGGTTCCAAATTTTGAAATGAAATGTTTTATGATTAAAAAGCATACCCCCAAGTCGGCCACCTATACGCGCTCGTAGTCGTCCAAACTCGCCCGTTTCATCGAACGGGACGAGAACTCGATGCACGGACGCTACCACGTGGCTAGGGGTGACGAGTAGGCCAAGATAGATATTTTTAATTTTACTTTGGGTGCTAAAATTTGTTATATGCAGAAATGACTTAGCCAGATAAAATTTTAACGCTCAACCAGTAACAGAAAATAGTAGTATTGGGCTCGGGTGTTACATCTGTCGTCCTGAGATCGTCATTTTTCTTGTGTGAGTTCTCACCGTGCTTTGATTACTACCCTAACACAGCTCAAATGAGTCGTGTAAACGGGTTTTAGTTGGGTATAGCCCGAGTCACATGGTGGCAGTGAGCAATTGTCGGGAATTCGTCTCTCCCGGTATAGGGAGTCGATGTCGTGACGTGTACGGTTGGCTGAAACCATAAGATCCTGACCAGGGCAGTTGAGATTTACTGATAATTAGATCAGAAGTTTCTCGGATGGTCTTGAGCCATTTCGACATGACTTATCAAATTATTAAGGGTCTGACGTTTTCCACCCCTTTAGACTTGATATGTGATACTCTTAGACGAACAGATCAGACTGTATGGAGATTGTCACAGATAGATTTAGTAGGGATACATACGAGTTTCATTGTTAGCCTTCCTTTCGACAGATACCTGGATAGCCGTTATATACAGCTAGTGCCACTGACATACTTGTGGTTAAACCCACTGCCAGTGTATTGTCGAGTCTTTAAAGTCCCACACAGAGAGTTTTCCGGTTCAGGTGAAACGGTGTAGTATGCGTATTTTGATACGCTCGGGTGTTCGATAAAACACGTGTATTTTACATATGTGCTTTAATCGGATAATTTAATAATACTAGTATGTTTGAAAGATAGTCAAATATGGAACCAGTATTATATTGCTCTCTTTTGGATATTTGTATTTTAACACGAATACGTGTATTTGTGTCTTGATACAATTACATGTATTTTTTTTCTTATTATGAATATGCGTATCTTATATTTTCGATACAAATACGGTATTCGTATTTTAATAAAAATACGGGTATACGTATTTATTATAAATACGGAGTATTTTGGTATACTTGATTTTATATGCATACATATATATTTATATATATACATATGTGTGTATATGTGTACCATGTGAGGTGGCATCTCTCTTTCTCTCATCTCTTTTAGGTTCTTGTGGATGTGTGTGGGCTTGTGACTCACACTAGTGAGTCACAAACCCGCTCACAATATTGTTTTAAAAATATATGAAGAGATAAGTTTGGAGAGTATGAGAGAATTATCACATTATCTCTTTTGTAGCCATTTTATTATGTTGTTCATCTTCTTTCGCATTTTCTCTCTAGAGTTTTTAAGCAAAAAGAAAGAGAGCTTCTTTACACTAATACTACACCTCTAAGTATCAAGATTTAGCAAATCTTGATCTTTAGTTGCTTCTTTGCTTATTACCGGAAGTTAGAGCTTGAACCGATATTCTCGGATGGATCATCTTTGACATAGAGAGACTATCCTGTATGCTCGATCCAACAACCCTAAGAGCTTAAGAAGAGGACCACAAAAGATCTGAAGGACACGTCTTCAAAGGTTGTACTCCTTATCCTAATAGACAATTTCTTTTAGTCTAGTTAGTTTAGTGTTTGGATTCGATTTCTAGGGTTATAGTTTATAGTAATCCAGTAAAATTTAAAGTTTTTGGTTCTGCAACCGCCGTAGTTGACACGGCAAGAGCATTATGAACTTACGATGAAGATGATGAATGTTGATCGTTGGAATAAATCATAGAGGGTGTATTTTTCGACGTCATAGAAGGAAATTCCCTTACACACACACACACACTATTACACTGCATAAATATGGGTTCTTTTTATTTTGAAATTGATTTCCGACATGGCTTTTCCATTCTCCATGAAAAATCAATAAAAAACATAAAAAAGCCAACAAAGATTAATAACCGCGACCAACCATATCACTCCTTAAAAAAAACCCATCACTTAAAACTATCTGAGCTATAATATAGGTTTTAATGAAAAAATACACAAATAAAACCATTGAAATGTGACATATACGTGAATTGCTCGTGCAAATTACTAGTGTATATTGCGGGTGAGGCTAGGGGCTTAACTACAGATATAATAGAAGTAAGAAAAAAATGCTTTAACCTACCAGGCTTGAAATCTTACCACAATCTACCGTAGAGACAAACACCATGGACCCACTTGTTTGACACTAGAATTTAGGTGTTGTGGGTCCTACCATTTTGTCTCTCGATAGATTGTGGTGGGAATTCAATCTGGTAGGTAAAGTATTGCTTTAGAAGTAAGTGTAATGCTAGTTTCTTGGAGAAAAAGAAAGATATAAACGAAGGGGTGTTAAGTGCTTTCATGCCGCATGCTAACAGAAACAAGACGGTATAAATCAATTATAAGGAAATATTTATATGTGAATCAATCATAATGCATTAATTGGTTTGTTACTGCCCCTTTTGTTTTATTTTAATTATCAAAATAAAAAAAAGAATTGAGATAAGACTTACACACCCAAGCATTAGCAATTTGGTTGAGACATTGTATTGTTACTTTTGTTGCAAAGCAGCCAAAACTTTGCAACAAGATAATTAATTAGGTGGGAAAAAGTTTTGTTAGCGGCTTTGGTTGAAGATATAAGCGGCAGCTCGAAGCATAAACGAACGAGCTATAGGATGAGCTCGAGCTAGGATGAGCTTGAGTTTGTCTCATTAACTAAATGAGCTGAAATTCTAGCTCAAGCTTGGTTGTTTATTAATGAACTGGAATTGAATGAGCTCTTATATAGCCAGACCCAAGCCAACTTGGTTTAGTTAGCAACCCTACTAAACTCCAAGAAACTCATCATGAAAAAATCCGAGCTGCTGAAATAAATGTGTTATCCAAGAGTTATATCAGTTAACATGTTCATAAAAAGCCAGGGTCATCTATTTCAAAGAATTGTGATTCTTGCAACTGACTAAACTAATCTCCACCCGTGTTTATTAAGGCATTTTGTAGATGATCTTGAAAAGAAGATGGTGATTTAAGAGCCTATTTTGGTGATCGGAAGCTACTCTTGAAGTTATTTTTAAAACATTGTCGTGGAAATATACTTAGAAATTATTTATAGAGTTTGTTTGCGAATTTTTGGAAGAATAAGAAAATTATGAAAGCAACTTCTTGTACCTTTTCATGAGCAAAAGAAATAAACAAAACTATTTACTAATAGTAATAAATCATTATCCTTTGAAAGCAAGTAACAAGAATGGTTAACCATTATTTCTTTCTCTTTTCCCTCATTCTCATTCTTTCCTCCACTCTAAATAGAAGGGAAGTAAAATTTGAAAGTAGATAAGAGCCGCATAGGATCCATATCATTTCTTAGAAGTAACTCCTAAATCTTTTTTCCATCAACCCAAACATTTTAACTATGGGAAATGGACTCACTTCTAGTGCTTTCATGATATTTTATGTCAAATAAATAAGCCCTGAGTTGAACGCCATTTCAATTTGTGTCAGTGATTAGAGCATGCCACATCTAAACTCTTGCATTAGGGTTTGCCGTGTTGGGTATAGGTGCTAGGATGGCTACGATAGCGGACCGCGGCGGAAACATCGAACAAAAATTTAAACAATTATAGCACCAATTTCCATCCAAGGTCATTCAAATGCTGGTAGTTGCATAAAACAAGTAAACAACAAAGATCAAGAGAGGAGTTTAGGGTGCTATAACCTTTGTAGCGTGTCCTTCTAATCGTGGAAGACTCATGCTAAACTCCGTCGCCATCCGAATCGAGGTAGCAAGTCAATCTCCTTACCGAAGATGATCCACATCGAGAAAACCCCAAATCAAGTTTCATCTCTACTAATGCATTGCAACTTGTGAATAAACCTAATCTAATGGTTTGCTAATCCACTAGATTAGGAGATGTAGTTGGCTCACATTAATTTTCTCTCATGGTTTTTTCTATACTCATTTCAAAAGGAAGAAGAAGAGGAGGGAGAGAGGGAGGGAGTAGGTATAATGGAAAGAGAAAGAGAGAGGAGAGAATGGTTGGAATTCTTTTGTTAAAATATTTTCCTTTAAAAAAATTGGCAACCATGCTCCTTTCTATCCTTTCATGTCACCTATTTTCTTTTCCCGAAAATAGAAATGAGGTGTATCATTTTAGACGTTTAAACATAAATAACATAACATCTAAAATATACAAATATGTATCATATATATATACACCTGTATTTGCATCGAATACAAAATACGAATGAGAGAAATATAATATGAACATAATACAAGAATTATATATATATATATATATATATATATATATATATATATATATATATATATATATATATCATCACTTGATTTAATAATCTGGTTTAAACCTAAACCGGCTAGTATTATCAAATGTACAATTAACATATGTAATTGAATTCCCGCAGCATCGCCATATGCACACACTAAATTGTTTCGCCTGAGCGGAAAAAACCTCTACGTGGGACTCTAAAGACTTAATCAATACACTGGCAGTAGATTATGATCTCATTCGGCAACCCACACGTACGTCAGCGGCACTAGTTGTATGCAACGACTATCTATGTATTAATCAAAAGAAAGGTCAACAAGCAAACTCATCCGAATGTAATCAGAGCCTATAAGTGACAGTCGCCGTACAGTCCAATTTTTTCGTCAAAGAGTATGCATACTGGATCTGGGGCGTGGAATCTGTCATACCCCCATTAACCCGATAAATCATGCTGACAGAGGACTCATAACCCCAGAGATACAACTGATACCACTTATCAGTTTATCTCAATTGCCGCAGCCGCGGGCTTCTGGTTATAGTCGTGTCTATGCACAACACGACATTGAATTCCTATACCGGGAGTGATGAATCCCCTCGACAGCTCATTGCCTCCATCTACTTCGGGATTATAACCAACTAAAATCTGTTTGCACGACTCTTTAAAACCGTGATAGGTGTTTGATTTATATGCCCTAGAGACCATTATTGTATAGTACAGGATTGTATATTACATATGAATGCTTGGGATATATATGTATAGGACAGTCTTGCTCGATATGATAGTATACTATCTGGTTTGTATTTACCTCAACATATGTATATATTCTATTTATATTACGTATCTTGAATACATGTTGGTAAAGTTCGTAGGATCTTTGCTTGACAACTAGAGTTGATGACGATCATACTCGTGAGGTCTAGGTAGTCTATAAGCACATCCTTAAATTGTCCCTAGTCATTGGAGTTTCGAGATAGGGCATCTGTTCAGTCGAAAATATTGGATATTTGATGGAACATTTTTCTTCCTTTTGTTAAGTACTTAAAGGTGTTTATTGTAATTATGAAACATATGTGGGTTTATCTGCAAAATACTCTTTATCATATATTTATATATTATAATTAACATTATGAAGGAAAATATATACATATAATATTTATATGATATTTTGATAATTTAAATATGCATATCATATCAAATATCTCTAATTAATATTCTTAAAATATCATATCATACTAATGGTTAGGATAATATCTCAAAATAAATAACAAATATTACTAATACTATGAATTGAGATATTGTGCAGATATGAGCTCATGTCTGGAGATCAAGATATCCGAGATGTCGGGAATAAAATCTGCCAATAAAGTTGAATCAAATCGTAAATCATAAAACGACAGAGACTCAGAGGAAGATATAAAGAATCCAGACATCACAACAATCTCCACATGTCAACATGAGGCAGCATCAGAATTTTGAAAACCCGATTCCACTCTGTCGCCGCCCAATCGCGGCCAAACCACCATATCTGCGGCGGATCCACGGCCTTCTGATGGCCGTTGGATTTGGGATTTTGTGGCTGCGATCTTAATAATAAATCATAACACAAGGCAACTAGGAATTCTGTTTCTGCAACTATTTAAAGGACCGAGAGTTTCATATGAAAAATTATCACCTTTTACATCACCAAAATCACCGACAAGATCAAGAGATCCAAGACAGGTCCACGAATCGACGTGATAATTTGACGTGATCAATCGGCTGAACATCTACTTCCTATGAGATAAATATCGAGAACAACATGAGAGTTCTTTGTATTCTAATTTCAAAGGATTTGTACATGTTAAAATTGATTAATAAAGGTAGATCATTAGTTTAGTTCTTGTTAGTTATATGTATGCCCTAGAGGCCATTACTGTACATACGATGTATATTGTAGTAGATGCTAGGACATATATAGGGAGGACTTTCTTGCTCGACATGATAGTATGCTATCTGGTTGTACTTTATCTTAACATGTACTCTGATTGTCTCTATATTACATGTTGATAAAGCCCTTAGGATATGTACTCGACTACTGGGACTATGATGAGATCATACTAGTGGGGCCACGGTAGTCGACGAGTACATCCTATAATTGTTCCTAGTCGAGGGTGTATCGAGACAGGGCATCGATACACCAGAGTAGACTAGCGTATACGCATCTTAACCCATATGATGGGCGATGGATGATCCCATATCCATCGGTGTTTGACATCAAGGATGGTGTACGGGTGCTCAGTGGAGACTGGGTATACTGGACGGACTCGCCGAGAACTCCCAGATGGTATTATACCATACGTCAGATGGCAGTTCTCCGGTGACACTGGTACAGAGTAGTCTGTTGACCCGAGATCGTCATAGAGTCTTGTGTGGTTCCCACTGTGCTTTGATTTCCATCATACCACGTCCAAGAGGGCGTGCAAAAAGGTGGCTTTTGGGTACAGTCCCGAATCACATGGAGGCAATGAGCGATAGGAGGGGATTCGTCTCTCCCGGTATAGGGAGTTGATGTTGTGCTGTGTTCGATTGGCTATAACCGGAAATCCCTGGCCAGGGTTGCTGAGATTTACTGGTAAGTGTTATCAGTAGTTTCTCGAACTGTTATAGACCTCAAATCGACACGACTTATCAAGCTACTGGGGTCTGACGTTTACCACCCCTAGGCGAGATATGCAACATATCAGACGACGAGACCGGACTGTACGGGAGTGTTACTGTTTGGATTCACAGGAGAATGTACAGGCTTGCTTGTTGATCTTCTGAGCGCTTAATACCTGGGTAGCTGTTACGTTTAGCTGACCGCTTGCAGCTTGTGGGTGTTTGATATGATCATCACCTACTGCCGGCGTATTGACGATTCTTTAGAGTCCTACACAGAGGTTTCTTGACTCAGGTAAAACGGAGTAGGAGCACATATGTGATATGTGCGGGACCGAGGATAATGCGATATGTGATACCGTATTATATTTTCGCGATATTTGATATCAGCCGGGTCATCGGATCAAGTGTTGATTCGATGAATCGGTACGGATTAATATTAGTCGGTTATATGCGATATAGCCGGATTGTCGGATCAAGTGTTGATTCGATAATTTAATGTATAATAATATATATGATATATTAAAAGACATTAACTAATATTTGCTCACTAAAAGATTCTTTTTCTCACTCGGGTAATACATTGATATATATGCGATATATGTTAAATGTATTATTTTATTTGGTTACAATAAATATTATATATGTGATATATAATATTGTAACATGATATGATAAATAATGCAACTTGTTTAGTAGAGATTAAACATGGTTAGGGTTTGATTAGGGTTAAGGCTTTCTAGAAGTTTCTAGAAGTTTTCTTTCTTTGTCTTTGTTAAGATATTATGCTAGATATTTCCTTAACCCTAACCAAACCTTTAACCTTAGTTAATTCTCTACAATGGTTCACTTGACCATGGTTGAATAATTCTATCAAATTATTCTTTTCCTATTCATCACAAAAGAATTCTATTATTGTTCATCATCTTCTTCCTTCTTCTTCTTTGCTTGAAATGGTTTCTTGCTTTGATTTTTGTGATGGATAAATATGAGAAAAAGATAAATAAAGAGAGCAAAAATCCTACTTCATCATCCTCATCTTCCCTTACCATTTAGATGAGGGTGTTCACATCATTTCATGAGTGTTAGCTTGTGTTAAAGAAACTTCAAGGTAGATCATCTTAGTATCGAAGATCGGAAGCAAAGGTTGCGTCTTTCTCTTCATGGAACCTCTCGAGAGTCCGGATCCCGATGATCGCAGCGAAGGGACCATAACACGAAGCATATAAAGTGAAGG
Source organism: Agapanthus africanus (assembly GCA_030015575.1). NCBI lineage: Eukaryota > Viridiplantae > Streptophyta > Magnoliopsida > Asparagales > Amaryllidaceae > Agapanthus > Agapanthus africanus. Next base: position 695,220,641 of record JASDDO010000022.1, on the reverse strand, counting down.
ACCGGATCTACAAAGGTTGTAATCCCTCTCACTTAGTGTTAAAATGTTTAGCATGCTTGTTTTCGCCTAATCTCTAGTTTAAAGTTCCGTATTCGGGTTGTTCGGCACGACTAAATTTTAAATCGGGCATGGTTGATGCCTCGTAGACCCTTGTGCGCGTGCCTAGCAACCTTACAGTGGTATCAGAGCCAAGCTAGAGCTTTAGGCGAAGTCTAGACGAAGTTTAAAGTCCGATCGAACCCGAAACCCCGACTCCAAAATGCTCTCTGGAAATTTTCTGAAAATTTGGATTTTTGTCAATTAAAAATTTCTAAAAAATTCAGCAGGGTTTTATTAGAATTACTGTGAAATTCGAGAGGCTAATTCGTCAAAAGTGCGGCGGAACCGCGGCAGAAGCCTGGCTTCTGCGGCGGTTCCGTGGCCATTTGATGACGTCACCCCTCCTATTTTGCACAGTAATTCCTACTACACAGTGCTGAGTTCTCTGGGAATTTTTAATTTTTATTCTACAGTTGAGTTTTCTGGGGTTGTTTTGGGGATTCAATGTTTCGATCGAAGTATTAGATTTTGTCTATGTGGCTTTCCGGATAAATTTTAGAAACTGTTAAAAAGTTCGAACGGATATCAATAACTCACTTTTTCCCCTGTCTGAAATTTTTTCAAAAGTTGGATTTTTTCTCTTGTTTAAGAATGTTCTAACGCGGCGGACCCTCTAGAAGACAACAAACCTTAACTCGATTATGTGACCGTCTTGAACTGCTCTTTGAACCTTAGGGTTTGGGGCAGTACGGCGTGCTACATGTGAGGCGTTGGCTTGACCCTTCTACGGCTGGACCATTGGTACTGTGGCATGTGATGGACGTTTTTAAACTAATTTCAAGTGTTGAGATATATTGGGGAAATCTTGGGTGCTTGATGATTCGATCGGAAAGTTTAACTTTTTCTATTTATTTGGAATGTGATACAATAATTGGAATCCACAGATAGTTATGAGATAACTAATTTGAATATTATAAACATAGCAGTTTAGTCTCAGATGATCGGTTGCCACGGAATTTTGATGTGATCAAAAGTCCGTCGCAATCACGTAGCGTACGCGGATACTCGCCGGGTAAACTTAATAGACAGCTACACCTCTTAGCCCCGACCAAGTGACTGTAGGAGAACCCCGTCGCCGAAAGCATCCGTTCGGGTGCTCGCGGCAGCGGTGTTCCGCCTTGGTGCACTTCGTCGACGGTATCGGGGGTGCGGCCATCTACTAAAGTTTGCGACGAGCATTCGATCAGGACGTCGGGAATCTTGTTGAATTGCCCGACTTGATATTGAAAAGAGTTTTCGATAATGAGACTAAAATGCGGAGTTTATAATTGTTAGGCATGCGATGTCTAAGGAATTCATTTGGTCAGGCATGCGATGTCTAAGAAGGTTGCGGATTCCAACTGTTGTAGTTTTACACTTTCTTTTATATGACCGTAAGCGTAGTATGTGGTGTATCGCCGGCTTCGTTGCTATACATCAACGACAATCGGGATACGCATACTTGCTTACGTTGATGATATGTGATATTATGTGTTGCTGTGATATGTTATATTGGATCGTCGCCTTTTGAATAGCCGGGGGTTTTATGTGAGATGAGAGTTTTTCTTTTTCATTCATGTAAAATTCATTTGTATGTAATATTCTTTTATTGGGGCACTTCCAGGCAGCGGAAGATGTCACCGTTGTATATTATTTACTTTTCCGCATTAGGTAGACCCAAGGCGGGGAGCACAAGTAACCGGGTTTTAGGGTCCAGTGGGAGACCATCTCGAGGAGTCGAGACCGGGTCTCCTAACCCTAGAATTGGCAGTGTTACTTGCCGCTCTCGTAGGGGTCTAGGGATGTGGGTTTGGCTATTCATCGCGACCGTGGAATCCGTGTTTTATACTGGCTCGTATTGAAAACACGGACGTCCTAGTATATCCAATATTTCATATATATTCTTCTGCTGCAATGTTCTGTGATGAGATCATATTACTGCCTGAGACGAATGTTTATATTATATATATGAAATATATGTTATATTGCAGATTTCGTTTTCAAAAGAGATGCTTACGAAGCATAATTAAAATGGGATTTCATTAATGAGATTAATGAAATAAAAGAAACCTAAGATGTTGTAGAAACTTGTTTATAAAAACTGGTAGCTCTAGTTCTTGCTTTGCATAGCGGTGTTCCTTGTAGAACATCCAACACCTTATTCGATAAGGAAAGGACCGAGATCCCTTCACCGGGAGTGACTCCTTTAGCAATAACTGGCAGATGCTACAAACTCGGTTTGTCTTTTGATTGCTTCTATAGTTCCTGCTTTGCACAACGGTATATATGATATATCCTGCACCTTATTCGATGAGGAAAGGGCCGACGATCCCTTCACCGGGAGTGACCCCTTTAGCAAAACTAGAAAAGCCTCAAAAACACTCCATTTAAAATCACTCGATTCTACGACGATATCAAGTTCATTACCCAATAGGTTTTCTTAAAAACCTGTCGTAGCCCTCCGTCATTTCAGATAAGTACTGGTTAGTATTCGTGCTGCGGTAGTTTGGCATGCGTCAAGGCGTAGTGTACGGTAGCTAACTAGTGCTTATCTGCTAGCATACGATGCGATTGGATTAGGGTATTCGTACGGCGTTGTTTGGCATGCGTCAAGGGTCGTGCGGGTGGGTTTAATTCAATCAAGAAATGTACGGGTTGAACTTGACTAGCGGACTATGGGTTGTTTGGCATGCGTCAAGGTCATAGCACGCTAGGGGTAAAATATTATTGGGAATTTCAAGTGTTGAAATTTGCAATGAGATTGCATACCTTCTATGAGATAGTTGGATCCCAATACCCGCTGTGAGTAAGAGTTACTCCTGGGAGAGTTTTACACATTACAATTAGCCGATCAAGTAGGTGTCTAGAAAGGTGTTAACGGGGTTACGCCTCTGGGAAAATGAGGTTTACATTAATTAGGTTCGTGCGAAAGCACGGGGGACGTCCCTCAAAGTACCGACACTGGCCTGGCTGAAAGATTGACGTACTTGTAGCGTGTAATTAATCCCGGCTAGTCTTTCCTTTTAGGGTTTGAAGGAAGATTTGATTAAAACAGTGGGAGACATCCTGATTAGATATATTAGATAACCAATCTAATCTTACAAGAGCATACGCTGAGTGTCTTCTTCTCTCTCTCTCCAGGTAGCGACCAAATCACGCCTTAATCAAGATAATAATACGGATGAATTGACCGAACCCGCTTGTTATACTGAGCTGGGGAACGTTGGTTCCACTCCAACTTATAATTATTATAAGACATAGCAGGAAATTGGGGAATACCAGATTTCCCGTGCCGCCCAAACAAAGAAAGTGCATGTTGATGCATCATCTTTGGGTGTGTTCATTACAGAGAACTGTTTCTCAGTATCCTTTACGTCCTGGGTATGTGATACCGGATCAGGATCCCGCATATGTAATCTGTTACATAGGCTACAGATAGGTAGAGAACTGAGAACGGGTGATAAGTTTCATGAGACAGAAAACGGTGCAAGTGTTGCAGCCAAGTCTGTTGGTCACTATCACCCTGTATTACCAGAATACATTGATTCTGAACAAATGTTATTAGATACCGGACCTGATATACAAAATCATATCAGTCTCTTTATTAGTAAAGAAAGGATATAATTTTGTATTGTTGGATAATGTTTTGAACATTTCCTATATCAATAGTTGATCGGTTCAGGCACGTTATCTAAAAGCATTGATGTTCTAAATCAAACCACAGTTCTTAACGTATAGAACACACACAAGAGGAAGAGTTCAGAAATGAATAAATCCTTCTTGAGGTATTGTAGACTAGGTCATATCAATGCGACCCGACTGGCTGAAGTTGCATATAGATGCATATTTAAATTAGTTTGAATTTACATCTTGTGAAACTTGCCGGTCATGTCACAAAGATAAGATGACCATAGCTCTGTTTATTGGAAATAGAGAAAGAGTTAGTGAACTCTTGGGATTGATACATGCTAATGTATGAAAGTCTCCTGTCTACACATGCCAAGACTGGTTCTTTGTACTTCATTACATTCTCTGATAATCTCTCAAGATTCAGACATATGTTCCTGCTGAAACACAAGTCCGAAGCTTTTGAGATATTCACAGAATATAAGTTAGAAGTAGGGAACCAAAATACGGGTATAAGTATTATGTCCTTTGATGAGATCAAGAAGGAGAATACTTGAGCATGGGATTCCTGGACTATTCTAAAGGAGAATGAGATTCTCTCTCAGCATTACTCCTCCGTATACACCATAGCACGATAGTATATCGGGGCGGAGCAATAGCACCCTATGTGATATGGTGTGCTCTATGATGAGTACTACTGAGTTGCCTATTTCCTTTAGGGAGTTATGCACTTGTGAAGTTGCATACCTATTGAATAGGGTTCAAATCAAATCAGAAGCCTACCACTTCATATGTGATATGGAAAGGGAAGAGCCAATATCTTAAGCTTGTTAAGATTTGGGGTTGTCCGGCCTATGTCTAAAAGCAAAATCCGGACAAGCTCGAGGCAAGGTCTGTTATGTAGAATTGGAAGGGTTCCAGCTATACAAACTGCAGCTGATGATTTGGTAGAACCAAAGGATTCAATAGTTTCCAACGAACCTCAGCCTCTCTGCCGATCTAGTAGGGTTCCTCACCCACCTGAGAGATACTTCGGTTTCTCTATGACAGTGGGAGCGAGGATTGCATCATGAGATGATGACCCAGCTAGTTTCGAGCTGGCCATCAGGAGTAGGACTCTGTAAGAATGGCTGGATGCTTATCGATCTGAGATGGAATCCTTATACACCAACAAAGTATGGACTTTGGTTGCTTTATCTGAAGGGTTAAATCCCCATCAGGAGCAAGTATATCTTGAGAAGATTACTTGGTGTACATGGAAAAGTTGAGACTTTCAAAGCTAGACTTGTTAAAGGTTTGCATCATAAGACCAGGTATGGATTATGTTGAAACCTTTTCTAAGGATCTATGCTTAAGTCCATCCAGATCTTACTTGCCACGGCTATATACCATGACTACGATATCTGGTGGTTGGGTGTCATGACTGCTTTTCTAAATGATGTTTTAGAAAAGAGCATCTATAAGTACACAGCCAGAGGGCTTCGTAGACAGTGGGAGCAGCGGAAACGTGTGCAAGATGTTTTATATGATAAAACAGGCATCGCGGAGTTGGAACATCTGTTTTGATGTGGTAGTCAAAGAGTTTGACTTCATCAAAATGGTAGATGAACCTTGTATATACGAAAAGGTAGTAGAGAGTATGGTGGTGATCCTCATAGAGTACGTGGATGACATACTCTTGATAGGGAAGGAGTTTCCTATGCTACGCTCGGTCAATCTCCGCTTATCACAAGGATTCTCCATATAGGATCAAAGTGATACCTCCTAAATCCTGGGTTTTTGGATCTATGAGATAGATCTAATTGGATGTTAGGATTCTCACTAGTTGTAGTGAGATGGTATCAATCGATCCTGGGGAAAATCACTGGAAAGGTTCCAGGGTGATAAGGACGATTGAATGTCAGTCGCAGGCATTGTCTTTACCCTCAGTGGAGGGACGGTATGTTGGAAGAGTTCCAAGCTAGATACCGTGACATACTAGACGATTAAAGGCAAGATACATCGTTACCAAGGATGCTACCAAAGAGGCAGTCTGGATATATATAAGTTCATAAGATGAACTTCGTTCCTACCATTGTGTGACAATGGGGTTGTGGCTTTAGCCAAGGAACTACCGTCCCATCAGAAATCCAGATATAATTCTTAGGCAGTATCACCTGATCATGGAGATGGTTGATCTCCAGGGAGATCGAGGTTAGGAGAGTAGACACAGAGGACGCAGCGCGGATCCACTCACAAAGGCCTTTTTCCCAGTAGAGACTTTTACGGGATGGTTGAGTATGAGATACTTCAACCGCAGCTAATTGTTGGGTATGTGATACCATAACAGATGGCCCTAGTGCAAGTAGGAGATTGTTAGTTATATGTATGCCCTAGAGGCCATTACTGTACATACGATGTATATTGTAGTGGATGCTAGGACATATATAGGGAGGACTTTCTTGCTCGACATGATAGTATGCTATCTGGTTGTACTTTATCTTAACATGTACTCTGATTGTCTCTATATTACATGTTGATAAAGCCCTTAGGATATGTACTCGACTACTGGGACTATGATGAGATCATACTAGTGGGGCCACGGTAGTCGACGAGTACATCCTATAATTGTTCCTAGTCGAGGGTGTATCGAGACAGGGCATCGATACACCAGAGTAGACTAGCGTATACGCATCTTGACCCATATGATGGGCGATGGATGATCCCATATCCATCGGTGTTTGACATCAAGGATGGTGTACGGGTGCTCAGTGGAGACTGGGTACACTGGACGGACTCGCCGAGAACTCCCAGATGGTATTATACCATACGTCAGATGGCAGTTCTCCGGTGACACTGGTACAGAGTAGTCTGTTGACCCGAGATCGTCATAGAGTCTTGTATGGTTCCCACTGTGCTTTGATTTCCATCATACCACGTCCAAGAGGGCGTGCAAAAAGGTGGCTTTTGGGTACAGTCCCGAATCACATGGAGGCAATGAGCGATAGGAGGGGATTCGTCTCTCCCGGTATAGGGAGTTGATGTTGTGCTGTGTTCGATTGGTTATAACCGGAAATCCCTGGCCAGGGTTGCTGAGATTTACTGGTAAGTGTTATCAGTAGTTTCTCGAACTGTTATAGACCTCAAATCGACACGACTTATCAAGCTACTGGGGTCTGACGTTTACCACCCCTAGGCGAGATATGCAACATATCAGACGACGAGACCGGACTGTACGGGAGTGTTACTGTTTGGATTCACAGGAGAATGTACAGGCTTGCTTGTTGATCTTCTGAGCGCTCAATACCTGGGTAGCTGTTACGTTTAGCTGACCGCTTGCAGCTTGTGGGTGTTTGATATGATCATCACCTACTGCCGGCGTATTGACGATTCTTTAGAGTCCTACACAGAGGTTTCTTGACTCAGGCAAAACGGGGTAGGAGCACATATGTGATATGTGCGGGACCGAGGATAATGCGATATGTGATACCGTATTATATTCTCGCGATATTTGATATCAGTCGGGTCATCGGATCAAGTGTTGATTCGATGAATCGGTACGGATTAATATTAGTCGGTTATATGCGATATAGCCGGATTGTCGGATCAAGTGTTGATTCGATAATTTAATGTATAATAATATATATGATATATTAAAAGACATTAACTAATATTTGCTCACTAAAAGATTCTTTTTCTCACTCGGGTAATACATTGATATATATGCGATATATGTTAAATGTATTATTTTATTTGGTTACAATAAATATTATATATGTGATATATAATATTGTAACATGATATGATAAATAATGCAACTTGTTTAGTAGAGATTAAACATGGTTAGGGTTTGATTAGGGTTAAGGCTTTCTAGAAGTTTCTAGAAGTTTTCTTTCTTTGTCTTTGTTAAGATATTATGCTAGATATTTTCTTAACCCTAACCAAACCTTTAACCTTAGTTAATTCTCTACAAAGGTTCACTTGACCATGGTTGCATAATTCTATCATATTATTCTTTTCCTATTCATCACAAAAGAATTCTATTATTGTTCATCATCTTCTTCCTTCTTCTTCTTTGCTTGAAATGGTTTCTTGCTTTGATTTTTGTGATGGATAAATATGAGAAAAAGATAAATAAAGAGAGCAAAAATCCTATTTCATCATCCTCATCTTCCCTTGCCATTTAGATGAGGGTGTTCACATCATTTCATGAGTGTTAGCTTGTGTTAAAGAAACTTCAAGGTAGATCATCTTAGTATCGAAGATCGGAAGCAAAGGATGCGTCTTTCTCTTTGTGGAACCTCTCGAGAGTCCGGATCCCGATGATCGCAGTGAAGGGACCACAACACGGAGCATATGAAGTGAAGGACCGGATCTACAAAGGTTGTAATCCCTCTCACTTAGTGTTAAAATGTTTAGCATGCTTGTTTTCGCCTAATCTCTAGTTTAAAGTTCCGTATTCGGGTTGTTCTGCATGGCTAAATTTTAAATCGGGCATGGTTGATGCCTCGTAGACCCTTGTGCGCGTGCCTAGCAACCTTACAGTTCTTTGCATTTTACTTTCTGCATTTACATTATGATCTCCTTCCCTATCCTTTCTTCTTCTTCTCAAAACATGCGTGAGTAATTCTACCCTTGCTAGGGTTCATAGGATTAAGGTAGATCAATAGATGATAAAATCTCTTAACTTCTTTTATATCTTTTAAAGTTTATAAAGTTTAGCAAAACAATTGTTAACATCCTTATCGGGCGCACTACCAATTTATTGATAGTCTCGACCGCGATTTGAGATTAGATGAACAATTATTTTGGTAAAGGCTAGACATGAATAGAGCTCAATGAAAAAATAAGGTTAAGAGTGGGAACCATATTCTCTCCAAACACCCTAATTTTCATTCACCACTATCGATCTAGTTTTAAATCTCTTAAAAGATAAAAGGAGTCATCTTTAATTAATCATTCATTACTACCAAATTCTATGAACCCTACAAGGCTCTTCTTCATAAAATCTACATCTGTATATCGTAGATCTAGAATAAACCATCCATATTTCAATCAACTCGTCTAAAGCAAGAAAAATGTTCACGTTTTCCTGCGGACGACCCGTACTCATCTCGGATAGCTACGAGCGACACCATTATTGATTGTGGTTACTTTACGTACTACGAAAACACTTTTCAAAACAGAACCAATCAAATGGCTCTGTTGCCGGGGAGACGGCTGTAATTTATTTCTTGTTATTCGGGTTGATTTCTTATAAAATCCGACAACCATAAAAGAGAACCAAAACCGCATATTGTGTATTTAACGATTATTGTGCGAATTTTGCGAGAGAATCTGGAGTCACTGGAGCGATGAAAAAGCGATTTAGAGACTTTCAACATAGTCCAGAGGACCATAGGGGAGCACTGTGGAAAAAGTGTCAAGAGAACTCTCTACCCTACAGCGGAACCGTGGAAATAGTAAGCACGTAGCCATGGAACCGCGTAGGCATTGGGGATATGTGCCCCCAAAATCTTCAGGTATCTTTTTCTGATTCTTCTCTCTCCTCTACAATCCAATAATTTGATATTTTCTGCAGGATTCTTTGCAAAAAGCGCCGCTCAAAAAATCTTTTTGCGTGTTTTGGTATTGGTTTGTTTACGTATATTTAACCGGACTTTAAGGGGCAATAAACCAAATTCAGATTAGGTGGGGATTTCATCACCCTTCCTAGGCCACACAAATCACAAAACGAGCATACTTTCACCCTACATTAATTAAAAAATATCTAGACAAAGTTTCTAAGGACCGTCGCGCTCTATTAGGACAGAAGAGGGTCGTGGATAATCTATCGCTTATCCACATCTCTCTTGTGGTGTCTAGGCAAGCGTGACTAAGGAAAGTGGTTACTTAATTAGGCCCGCTATTTTCTGTGATTCATATAGCGGATACCTCCCACTTACCTGACACTTACCTGACCACAAGAGTGATAAAGAGGTGGTAGAGGATTGATCCCGTGGCTTGTCCTTTGGAAGTCTAGGAGCGGTCTAGTGCTTGACCTAGGTGACCTTAGTTCTAGGGTTGATTGTGCATGTTGTGATTTGTTGAGTCAAGCCTCATGTCCGACACTTTTTCAAAACAAACCTTTTCTAAAAATCGTTCTCACACACGCTGCCACATGCGCTAAACCCGCTTAGTGTATGATCGGCTGACACGAGATTCGAGTGCCCGTCTTGTCCATGTTTCTGCTATCAACTCCGAAGTCGGTACTTCTTCATTTTCTATTTCCCTTCCACCCACCACACCGACCGAGATGGACGGTTCTTTATCAGATTTTCATAACACTACCCTGCCACCACCCGTAGGTGCACAGAATCCACCGTGTATCTCTCTCCAAGAAATATGCTACCCGATACGCGGTCCCCTTCCTACTTTTCTATCTATTCCACCAGTCAATGTGGATAATTTCGAAATTAAACCCCACTTCATCAACCTGTTGCCTAAATTTCATGGGCTTGAATTTGAAGACGCATATGTTTTTATAACTAAATTCGAAAACATATGCGCAATGATGGGCACTACAAAACTTTTTGTGGATGCTCTGAGATTACGTCTTCTCTCTTTTACCTTGTGCGATCTTGCAGAAAAATGGCTTTATAACACTGCCGCACACTCTATTGCCAAATGAGATGAATTCGTTATAGCATTCTTTAAGAAATTTTATCCAAATCATAAGACCGCCTGTGTTCGAAGCGAGATTAACCACTTTACCCAACTTTCCAACGAACCATTTTGGAAATGCTTTGAACGGTTTAAAGATCTTCTTGTCCAATGCCCTCATCATGGAATCAATAGATGGGATCTTTGCCGAATTATATATGAGGGTGTTAATCCAGCGACAAAACAGATGCTTGAAACTCAATACCATTTCATGTCTAAAAACGATGGTGAAGCTTGGCAATTTCATGAAGATCTCGTCAACAAACTTGCAGTGGGAAAGCATTAGAACAACATCGTCTAGGGGAGGTATCCATCAGCTTGATGTTTCCATCGGAGTAAAAGCCAAAATGATCGCAATATAAAGGAAACTCGAAGCTATAGAAACCAAAGACTTTTCAGCCTCCCTAAACCAAGTTACGCTTCCCAAAAACGTGTGTGGTTACTGTTCTGACCCATCACATTTAACGGAAGAATGTCCTTTGAATCCTCCGTTTCAAGGTCATGAACAAACTAATGCTGCTTTTCAGCAACGACCTAGAAACGATCCTTATTCTTCCACATACAATCAGGGATGGAGGAATCATCCTAATTTTGCTTGGAACCAAAACCAAACTCAAACTCAAAATACGTTCCCAAAACAAAAAAACTATCAAAGACCTCCTCCACAGCAACAACTACCACAACAGAGTCAGCACCCCTTTCAACTGCAAACTTTTTAAAATTCGGCCAACAACTCTGCATCTTATAATAATTTTTTCACAACGGCCGGTACCGAAAAATCCTCTGCACTCGAACGAAGCTTGGAAACGTTTATTAAACATTCCACGCAAATGACGGTTAATTTAATATCTTCTATCCAAACGTTAGTGCAGCACACCACTTCCCACGGTGAAAGCATAAAATCGATAGAAGCACAACTTGCACAGTTAAATGCCACGATGAGTGAGAGGGAGAAAGGGAAACTCCCATCTCAAACTCTATCGAATCCTGGCCACTCACAAAGTCATAATGTAAGTGCCATAACAACATTGAGATCGGAAAGAGTGCTGAACAATCAACTCAGTGAACAGGTTGATGATGTTGAATCAGATAAAACCCCGGCTTCTTCTTCTAACCCTAATTCGTCTAGCCCACCATCTTCTTCTGAGCCTATTCTCCATTTTCCACTAGGATCAAACCCTCCGCCAACTCCCTTGAGTCAACCTAAAACTATTCCAACTCCATTTCTGGGATCGATTCCATCCCCACAAACTTCTCCTCTAATGTTGGACCCAACCCTTATTGATAAAACTCCTTTTCCTAACAGGTTGAGGGCCAACAAACCTAATGCACAAATGGAGAAGATTGTGGAAATATTTAAGCAAGTTAACATAAATATTCCTCTTCTATATGCTATTCAACAAGTTCCGTCTTAAGCGAAAATCCTTAAGGACTTGTGCACTCGGAAGAGGAAAACTCAAGTGCCGAAAAAAGTGTTCTTAACGAGCAATGTGAACACGACTTTTACCCAACAGTTGCCTAAAAAACGTAAGGACCCCGGTTGTCCTACAATATCTATAACTATTGGAGGTAAAAGCATCAATCGTGCTCTACTTGACCTAGGCGCTAGTGTTAATTTGCTCCCGTATTCTGTCTATGAGCAGTTAGGTATTGGAGAGTTAAAACCTGCACACTGCACTCTCCAGATGGCCGATCGATCTATCACCCAACCTAGGGGTGAGCTAGAGGAAGTGTTAATCAAAGTCGAGGAATTTATATTCCCTGTGGACTTTATTATTTTAGATACACAGTCCGTGGTGAACCCACGAAACCAAATTCCGGTGATTCTCGGTCGGCCTTTTCTAGCAACTTCCAATGCTGTAATTAATTGTCGCAACGGTTCTATGAACTTATCCTTCGAGAATATGACAATTGAGATTAATATTTACAAGCTAGGAAGTCAACCATCTGAACCTTTTGCTCATCTAATCGATATCTGTTCTGTTAACGAGATAGCTTCCGACAGCTGTGAAATTGAGGGACTTTGCGAAAATGATCTCGACGACACTAGTGCATCATTATTTGATCTAGCAAATTAATATACTAGTGAAGACACCTTTGATGAGTCCACCTTCGAGCTCGAATCCTTTGACTCGTTGCAAAAGTCAGTTGAGCTTTCCGATTCAATATCCTACGCTAGTTATGAACCTTTTAGGGACCCTACCTTCTATCGCCTCTCCACCGACACTAGATCTCAAGCCGCTACCTTCTCATCTTAAATATGCATATTTAGGTGAGAATGGGCCTTAACCGTGATCATATCAGCTTCTCTATCACTAGAGCAAGAGCGCTCTTTTGTCGGTCTTGAGATCAAATCGGCAAGCTTTTGGTTGGACAATGGCGGACATCAAAGGGATTAGTCCTTTAATTGTTGAACATTATATACATTTGATGGATGGAGCCAAACCAACCCGAGACCCACATAAGCGGTTGAATCCTGTCATGAAAGAGGCGGTAAAGAAAGAAATCGTCAAATGCCTAGATAATGGCATAATTTACCCAATATCTGATAGCCAATGGGTAAGTCCTATTCATGTGGTCCCTAAAAAGTCTGGCATCACGGTCATAACTAATAAGGCTAATGAGTTTATCCAAACACGCATCTAAACTGGGTAGCGGGTATATATTGATTATAGGAAACTCAATGCCGCAACGAGAAAAGATTACTTCCCTCTACCTTTCATTGACCAGATGTTGGAACGATTAGCTGGGCATGAATACTACTGTTTCTTGGATGGATACTCCGGTTATAACCAGATTCCCATCGCCGAAAAGGATCAAGATAAGACAACATTTATTTGTCCTTTCGGTACTTTTGCTTATAGACGCATGCCTTTCGGGTTATGCAATGCTCCCGCTATATTTCAGCGGTGCATGATGGGGATATTCTCGGACATGGTTGAGATATTTATGGAGATATTTATAGACGATTGTTCCATATTTGGGGACTCCTTTTTGGAATGCCTTTGTCATCTTGACGTTGTTTTTACCCGTTGTAATGATAAGAATTTAATTTTGAATTGGAAAAAATGTCATTTCATGGTTCAAGAAGGTATAGTGCTTGGACATATCATTTCACGGAAAGGCATGGAGGTAGACAGAGCTAAAATAGATGTCATTCATAACCTTCCTCCTCCTAAATGCCTCAAAGATGTACGATCCTTCCTTGGTCATGCAGGATTTTATAGGAGATTCATTAAGGACTTTAGCAAAATTGCTAGACCCTTAACTTTTCTCTCGGCCAAGGATACAACATTTCACTTTGATTTGTATTGCGAGGCTGCTTTTGAATCACTTAAAAGCTCCCTCACTACAACCTCCGTTTTGTCATCTCCAGACCGGAATCACCCGTTTGAGCTTATGTGTGATGCATCCATTTTGCTATTGGTGCAGTCTTAGGACATCACATTGATAAGATGCCACATATAATTTACTATGCAAGTTGGACCTTGAACGATGCCCAAATGAATTATACAACTACCGAGAAAGAACTCTTGCCAGTTGTATTTGCATTAGAAAAATTTAGGACCTACTTGATTGGCTCTCCAGTTGTAGTTTACACCGATCACTCCACCAGTCCACCCTAAGACATCTTTTATCAAATAAGGATGCTAAAGCCAGGCTAATACGTTGGATCCTGTTGTTATAAGAATTTGATCTTGTCATACGAGACAAGAGTGGATGTGAAAAAGTAGTAGCCGCTCATCTTTCACGCCTTTCTTCTTCGCCAACTTGACCGTACCAATAAACGAGTCATTTCCTGACGAATAGCTCTTGACCATATCCTGCAAACCTTGGTTCATGGATATTGTGAATTGTTTTGCTATGGGACTTATACCCAGCGAATAGTCGAAACAAGACAATCACCGATTTCTATCCCAAATAAAACACTTTTACTGGGATGAACCTTATTTGTTTAAGTATTGTCCCGATCAAATCATTCGCCGATGTGTCCATAATGATGAATTCAAGAGTGTTTTGTCTTTCTGCCATGATCAAGCATGTGGCGGTCACTTTGGTCCACGTAAAACGGCGGAGAAAGTTTTGCAATGTGGTTATTATTGGCCTATATTATTTAAATATGCATATGATCATTGCAAAACTTATTCATGGTGTCAACACATAGGTCGGATTTCACGGAGAAATGAGATGCCACTCCAACCTATCTTGGTTATAGAGATATTTGACGTTTGGAGAATTGATTTTATGGGCCCATTTCCTAACTCTTTTGGGAATTTATACATCTTACTTGCGGTTGATTATGTCTCTAAATGGGTGGAAGCAGTACCGTGTGGCACTAATGACAACAAGATTGTTATTAAATTCATTAAAGAAAACATCTTTTCGCGATTCAGACACCCTCGTGCTATAATTAGCGACAACGGGACACATTTCTGTAATCAGTCTTTCGAACCTTTGATGCGGAAATATTCAATCAACCACAAACTTTCTACGCCCTATCATCCCCAAACGAGCGGGCAAGCTGAGATCTCCAATAGACAGATCAAACAAATTTTGGAGAAAACGGTTTCTAAGAACCGTAAAGATTGGTCCACCAAATTGTCGGATGCTCTTTGGGCATTTCGTACCGCTGATAAGACCGATCTTGGTATGTCTCCATACTGACTAGTGTTTGGGAAGGCTTGCTATCTTCCTGTCGAGATCAAACATAAAACTATGTGGGCTATTAAAGAGCTTAACTTTGATTTTGATCAAGCCAGCAGCTATCAGAAGCTGCAATTAAATGAGCTTAGCGAACTTCGCGATGAAGCCTATGATAATGCGGTTATAGTAAAGAACCAGATTAAAGTGTTCCACGACAAAAACCTTTTTAGAAAAACTTTTACCTCGGGACAACAAGTCCTTCTTTACGATTCCCGCCTCCACCTTCATCCGGGTAAGCTTAAATCTCGTTGGAAAGGACCTTTTGTGGTGCGGTATGTGTACCCGCACGGCGCAGTGGATATAGAAAATGCTAAAAACGGTTCTATTTTTAAAGCCAATGGGTATAGATTAAAACCGTTCTTTTCTGCTGATCCAGCGGAGGAGCTCCTGTTTTTACAGGAGCCGCTTTATCATAACTAACTTTCCTCCGCCTCACCTCCATGTTTCGGTAACACCATTTCATATAAAAATGGAGGTGAATGAACTAAGATATAACTGAATATCTGTGCGTGCCATAGAACAAGTTTGGGGGTAGTATTTCATTATTATTTTACCTCTATTATTCTCCTCCCAAGTCTTCAGGTCTATGCACTCAAAGAACAAAATTAGCGAGGACACTGCTGAAAAAATGTTTGGGAGGAAGGAAGGTTTGTATTTACTGAAATATCATTTGGCACTAGGTACTATATAATATATTTTTTTATAACTGAATTTTTTTTTGATAATGAAAGATTAGAAAGCGAAAAATTACATATGAAAGATAGGAAAAGTTTGCAGGGTTGCCTAGGACGGTAGCAAGGTTTCGGGAGGAATCGTCCATGCCAAATTTAAATTTTGCCGTTCTAGCTAACCCTAACCCTAGAATCGTATACTAGAAATCGACGGAAACTTATGCAAACAACTTCGCATATGAAAAGTGAGCAAGGAATATAACCTTTGTAGACCGGTCCTTCACTTCATTAGCTCTGTGTAGTAGTCCTTTCACTGCGATCAAGAAGTCCCGGACTCTAGAGAGGCTCCGATGAAGAAACGAACATGCTTGCTTCGAAGACTTCGAGGCCGAAGATGATCTACGTCGAGGAGACACTAACCCAAGCTATCTCTTCACTAACTATGGAATTAGTGAAGCAAACTCCCTATACTAAATGGAAAGTAGTATAGGATGATGAAGTAAGAATTTTGCTTACTTTAGATTTCATTTTATCACACTTTTTCCATCAACTCAATTGAAGCTAGAAAGCTTTGAGGAAGAAGAAGAAGAAGAATGAACTCATCATCTGAATTTTTTTGTGAGGTTAAAAATGCAACCAAGGGTTAAGCATGTCATGCTTAACCCTTGTAGAGAGTTAACCATGAGCTATGGTTAAAGGTTAGGTCAAGAAATATCTTAAGCAAGACAAAGAGAGTGGACAAAATCAAAAATGCCTTGAAGCTTCTACAAGCTTTCAACAAATATCATCCATGAAAAATATCCACAATATTTGAATTACTTAATGATAAATTATAAACCCTAATCTTAACCCTAGCATGGTTTAACCCTCATTAACCCTAGTTGCATTTGTAACCTAGCTTGATACATTTAACATATATTACATATACATCAATGTAACCAACGTAAGAAAAGAAATCATAAGTGAGCTAATACTAGTTAATGTAATATAATATATCAAATATATAATTATACATTAGATTATCAAATCAACCCTTGATTTAATAATCCGGCTATATTACCTATAACCGACTAATATCATATGAATCAACTTATCGAATCAACACTTGATCCGATAACCCGGCTATATTATATATAACCGACCAATATCTCATATCGTGAGAATAGAATACGGTATCTCATATCGTATCAATCTTGGTCCCGCACATATCACATATGTGCTCCTACTCCGTTTCTTTTGAGCTAGGAAACCCCTGTGTAGGACTATAAAGACTCGTCAATACGCCGGCAGTAGGAGATGATCATATCAAACACCCACAAGCCGCAAGCGGTTTGCTAAACGTAACGGCCACCCGGGTATTGAGCGATCAGAAGATCAACAAGCAAGCCTGCTCACACTCCTGCGAATCCAATCAGTAACACTACCGTACAGTCCGGTCTCTTCGTCTGATATGTCGCATATCTCGTCTAGGGGTGGAAAACGTCAGACCCCAGTAACTCGACAAGTCGAGTCTATATAAGGCTCATAACGGGTCGAGAAACTACTGGTAACACTTACCAGTATATCTCTGAAGCAGCCTTAGTCAAGGACTTCCTGTTATAGCTAATCGAGCACAGCGCAACATCAACTCCCAATACTGGGAGAGACGAAACCCCTCCTATCGCTCATTGCCTCCATGTGACTCGGGACTGTACCCAAAAGCCACCGTTTTGCACGTTCTCTTGAACGTGGTAAGGTGGAAATCAAAGCACAATGGGAATCATACAAGACTCTATGACGATCTCGGGTCTACAGACTAACCTGTACCAGTGTCACCAGAGAACTGCCATCGGACGTTAGGTATAATACTATTTGGGAGTTCTCGGCGAGTCCGTTCATTGTACCCAGTCTCCACTGAGCACCCGTATACTGTCTCTGATGTCAAACACCAATGGATATGGGATCATCCATCGCCCATCTACATAGGTCGAGAAGCTATACGCTAGTCTACTCTGGTATATCGATGCCCTGTCTCGATACATCTACGACTAGGAACATTTGAAGGATGTACTTAGCAACAACTCTGTCCCCACTAGTATGATCTGCATCATAGTCCTGGTAGTCAAGTTCTCATCCTAAGGGCTTTATCAACATGTAACATAGAGACAGTCAGTGTACATTTTAAGATAAAGAGCAACCAGATAGCATACTATCCTATCGAGCAAGAAAGTCTTCCATATATATGTCCAAGCATCCACTACAATATACATCGTATGTACAGTAATGACCTCTAGGGCATACATATAACTAACAAAGTTTAAGAAAAGTAAGAAAATTAGATGTTTTACAATGAAGCTAGTAATAAGTAGTCATGAGCTGTTGTCCCAAGGGTCAGTAAGGTGAAGGAAATCACTAATCTAAGGATAGAATTAAGTCTGAAAAATAGTCCCTATTCTCGAGTCCAAACATTTGAACGTTGATACTCTACTATACACACTTGCACACATCTTGAAACTTAGGATAGTAGAGCATACCTTGAAATGCTCTTATCTAAAAGTCTTAGTATGAAGGAAATAGAAAATATAAATGGTGAAGAAAAAAAAATGAACACTGGTTTTGTAATTACTTAAGGCAGTATAAAAAATATAGCAATGATGCTTTATCACCTAGTGCCTTAGACCAACTGGTTTGGGAGTCACTGCTAAGCCTTAGGTGTTGCAGGACGAAGATAATTACGCCTTAACGAGTGAGCACATTTAGTAATCGGTTGGTTAGTACCTCAAGAAGTATTAACGGTTGCATGAAGAATGTATGAGCAATTCCATATGAAAATATTCACCGACTAAAAAATATTAAGGAAGATGGACAAGAGTATGATAGCTTGAATTGAATTCTCTAAGTGCAGGGATATCTTTTACACATATGTAAGGGTATATGATCGATGTTTGGAAGAAAGGTAGTGAGGAAGACTTAAGGAGACATTTTATTGAGAGATGATGTGATTTCTGACATCTTTTCATGACTATTAAGATAGGGCTCATGGCAACTGAAAAGCTGGTATTGTTTGGAATGCTTCTTTTCAAGTTCTTTCTTTTATATGTTCTTTATCTTTGCATGTAACCTTCATTTTTTTTCTTTTATTATAGGATTTTGTGGGTGCAATCCGCTGAAAACCCTCAGGAGACATTACTCCTCCTACTTGGGACACTTAGAGGTTTAAAGGCTTGTTGCACGTGCTAAGTGCAATCGTGTTGCCTATGAAAGTGAGCTAGGTTTTTCTTTTCCTTTTTTCTCCCTTTCTTGAATAACTAGTTTGCTCGGGATGATCAAAGTTAAGTTTGGGGGTATTTGCTCAGTCGAAAATATTGCACATTTGATGGAACATTTTCTTTACTTTTGTTAAGTACTTAAAAGTGTTTATTGTAATTATGGAACATATGTGGGTTTATCTGCAAAATACTCTTTATCATATGTTTATATATTATAATTAACATTATGAAGGAAAATATATGCATACAATATTTATATGATATTTTGATAATTTAAATATGCATATTATATCAAATATCTCTAATCAATATTCTTAAAATATCATATCATATTAAGGGTTAGGATAATATCTCAAAATAAATAGCAAATATTACCAATACTATGAATTGAAATATTGTGCAGATATGAGCTCAGGTCTGGAGATCGAGATATCCGAGATGTCGGGAATAAAATTTGCCGATAAAGTTGAATCAAATCGTAAATCATAAAACGGTAGAGACTCAGAGGAAAATATAAAGAATCCAGACATCACAACAATCTCCACGTGTCAACATGAGGCAGCACCAGAATTTTGAAAACCTGATTCCACTCTGCCGCTGCCCAACCGCGGCCAAACCCCCATATCCGCGGCGGATCCGCGGTTTTCTGATGGTCGTTGGATTTGTGATTTTGTGGCTGTGATCTTAACAATAAATCATAACACAAGACAATTAGGAATATTACTTCTACAACTATTTAAAGGACCGAGAGCTTCATATGAAAAATCATCATCTTTTAATCACCAAAATCACTGACAAGATCAAGAGATCCAAGACAGGTCCACGAATCGACGTGATAAATTGACATGATCAATCGACTGAACATCTACTTCCTACGAGATAAAGATCGAGAGCAACACGAAAGTTCTTTGTATTCTAATTTCAAAGGATTTGTACATGTTAAATTTGATTAATAAAGGCAGATCATTAGTTTAGTTCTTTGCATTTTACTTCTACATTTAATTTCTGCATTACTTTCTGCATTTACATTATGATCTCCTTCTCTATCATTTCTTCTTCTTCTCAAAACATGCGTGAGTAATTCTACGCTTGCTAGGGTTTGTAGGATTAGGGTAGATCAATGGATAATAAAATCTCTTAAGGCTCATGCTTTTGCGGCAGATCTTTCCTCCAATTATCGGATAACATAAACCTGCCTTGTCGATATTGGTCATCCACCTAGTTCTTGAACGTCAAACAGTCTTCAAGGGGGTGACCTATTGCTCGGTGATAGGAGCAATAATCCGGATGATGGACTTCATTTAACTGTTCGGGGTGTCGAGACTCCGGAAGTGTCATCATTTGATGCTTCATTGTAACACCCTAGTGTATTTATACGATATTTATTTGGGGTTTTCCTAATCTTGCGACAACTTCCTGATTATTATTGTTTTTGGACGCGAATAGTGCATTTGGTGACTGCGGTTAGTATTCGACCCGACCCGCATGCTTGAAACCCATCATGGTTCAAGATTACATCATATGTTTACTAGTACAAAGGATCCGTGCACATCTAAGTTCTATATACATGTATAAATTATTTTGTATATGCATAACTTTTAAATAATACAAATAATAACCAGATAATATATTTTAATATCTAACATGGCTTGTTATCATACCCCATATCATACGTTTGCATCCATACATCGTGTTCATATCCAGATTGATAAAACAGACTCGTTTAGATTGCTACGTGATTTTAAGTATATCCGTTCTTAGGGGTATGCATTTTTATTAACCGGACATCGCATTATGGTTTTGGCTTGTACGCATATTATCCATATTTTAAAACTAGATTTTTAGAAAAGACCCGGGTATTTTTCGGAGTATATTTGAATTAGCTGTTTAAACCCAGAAAATATATTATAATATTTTTAAACCTAAACTAATACTAACCGTTTATATAATCAAATATATATATATATATATTAATATTTAAACTAAATATATTTATCTATCTCTCTATCTCCTCTCGTATCCTCTCTCTCTCTCTCTCTTCTCGCTCCGTCTCTCTCTCTCTTCTATATATATACATATATATATAATTATATTATATTATAACCTATTAAAAAAACATCAGCACCTCGCTCTCTCCTTCTTCTCTATTCCATTCCTTCTCCCTCTCGCGGCGAAACCCTAGCCGCTCCCTCATCTCGCCGCCGATCATCTCACCATCTCGACCTCATCACCCTCACCCCCCTTGTCTCCTCTCCCTCTATATCCCCGAGCCCTACAACTCCAGACCCCGACCCTGACCCTAGCCACACAACGACGCCAACCCAAGAATCCTCATCGCCGGTGAATCACCGTCGCTATCACCCTAACCCTCACCTTGTCCTCACCACCTCAACCACCTCCTCTCTACTACCGAGAACCCAAAACTCCTGATCACCCATCCCTGTAAACCCCTGACAACCCCCGGCGACCACTGCAGAAACCCAACCTCATCGTCGAAGACCTCGTCGTCGTCACCTCCTCTTCTCCTCACCTCTCTCCAACTCCCGACACCCATAACCACCACCCACGACAAACTCTATGACCCCCAACAGCAACTCAGAAATCTCTCTGCCCTCGTCGTCAACGGCTACCCACCATCGTTGTCGTTGCCCCGTCCCACCTCTGTTTTTACCACTGGAGCCGACACTAGCAGCCATAACACCCATTCCTTTTCTTCCTTTCTTCTTTCTTTCTTTCTTTTCTTTTCTTTCTTCTTGGTTTTTCCGGCCGTCTCTCCGGAGTCACACGCATCGCTGAAGATCCGGACGACCCAGTCATCGTTGTGGTCCAGCATAGTCACGTCTTTGATCAGCCAGTTCAGTCCTGCACACGCGTAGTTGTATTGCGACGTTTATCCGATGTCAAACGTGACATACGTACTCCGTCATGAGATCCGATCAGGCAAGTTTAACTTGCAACATGCTATGTTACTATATCGATATCCATATGAATAAAAATAGTAAATGTGTTTCATTATGCAGCAAATATTATAGTTTTACCGTTTTATAGTATCCGTTCGTATCCGTACTGATAATCGCATATCAATTGCATGCCGGAACATCATGATATCACTATACTACTATATTAGTACAACATGTTGTCTAGTTTACATCATACTTGGCAATGGATATATAATGATTATTGCAGATAGATACATGTGCATCCGTGCATTAACCATGTTCCGATATTCAATACAGTTTCACATTTGGGTATCTATTGATACATATGCATCACATGACATGTCCATGGCATACTACTTGACTTATTACTTGGATCTTGTTACTAATGCCAACAATCCTAACGTGTTGTCCTGACGGACATGACTTGTTGTCTATATTGACGAGAACTGTACCTGCTTGATCCAGTATTGGCATGAGATCTATATTGGCAATACCTAACTTGAACACAAACCTGGGGAAAAGGGGGAAATCAAGAATGTAATCGAAACGTAACTCAAGAGAATATTATTACACGTTTTCCATTTTTCCGGGCGTTACGGAATAATTACCTATTTGTCGTTTTTCCCGGCGTTACGGAATAATTACATGTTTGTCGTTTTTCCGGGTGTTATGGAATAATTACCTACTTGCCGTTTTTCCAGGCATTACTGAATAATTACTTGTTTGTCGTTTTTCCGGACGTTACGGAATAAATATTGTTACCATGATCCCATGGGGAATGAATGGGATATATTCTGTTGGGTTACGATGAGAATTACATTAATTGATTTCAAAGACTTTTAGAATAGATAACCTAGAAGCACAGTTTTAGGTTACACATCACACATCACATGCATACACATGCCTTACATTTTCATATTTGTGTTTACTATTTATATTCATATTTACTTACATCGTGATATTCTGGTTATTACTGTTCTTTGATATTATGGCGCACTGACGTCTAGGTTTTGCATGGCCCAGTTTTTCTATCTTTATCGCAGAATGAACAGGAGTACTTTAGCCATTAAGCTGAGCATTGAGGAATTGAACATGTGTAATTTAGAGATGTTTAGTTTAGTTATTTTCTTCCGTAGTTTTATTTCTTAATGTCAGCCCATATTGGGACATGTTTCAGTTGTTGTTTATGGGTTCTTGATTCGTTTCCGCTTATGCATTTTCTTGACTCTATTTATTGCGGCAATTGGACATGTACTAGATAGTTTTATATATTTTCTTTTCTTGATATCCTATAGACAGCCGTAATGTGACTGTGGAGGGATATTTCCTAACCACAGGTAGCATGGTTGGCTCTTTCACGTGCCGAAGTTTGCGCACTCTGGGAAGCGGGGCGTGACATTCATGACAAGATTGAAGATCTTCCCTGTCTTATCTTGATAAAATGAATATTTCTGACCCATCTTCTTTATTAGGGACGGGCTAAGAGCGAACTTTCCTCGCTTAGAAGGCATCCTGAACTTACTTTGTTGTCCTTAAACGTTGCTCGCGATCACTGCCCTATTCTTGTCTCCGCTTCGGGATTTTCATTTTCACGGGAGTACACAGCGGGCTGTGGATGGAGAGTATCATGATCTATTTCTTTAACTGATTGTTTACTGAGATATAACGTCTTGACCTTTTCATAAATGGCCATTTCGCGATTGTGGTTGTCTTGGCTGGCTTGACAAGTTTCTTTTATTATATTGTCAATTTGATCTTCGAGCGACAGACTTAAGTTTCTTCAAGCGAGACTTTTCTCTTGTCCGGCGATAGGGCTACTTGAAGAAACATTTTCTTCTCCATTCGAGCTATTTATAGCGTGGCAGGTGTAAATTTGCTCCCGCTTTTTGTAGTGAAATTATCCCAGCCCAGTTATTTCCATCTTCCCGTTGAGCTACTTTTGTAGAGTCCTGGGGATATCCTAAATCTTTTTGTAGAATTAGGCTTGCCGAACCATTTCTTCAAAAGGTTCCCTTCGCATAATATCATACGTATGGGCTGGAATTTGTTAAGAGTGGAGTTGGCACCATACCGGGCTTCTTTTTTCACCTTAGTCTCCATAAATTTGTTGAAGAGAATCGCCTTTTCACCTCTTCGTCTTGGTGGCACGTAGAAATTTTCCAGTTCCTGCACGTTGTATGTATTGAGCGCACCAAGTTTCCTATAGTGTCGAAGCGAAGTCATCATAATATGTAGACTCTGATCCACTTCGGCAAGACTCTGTGTTGATGGGCGAATGGAGAACACCGCGTTTGTCTGAGCTTCAGAGTCGCTGCTAAAAACCAGGATAGGGGTCAATGGTCCAGACTTATTATTCTCCGTCTGAGGCTGTCCTAAGTAGACTATATGTTCATCTTCTTCAGTATTGCTTCCGAAGACCGGCATGGTGGCTACGGATTTTTGCTTACTTTCCGGCCTGTGGCACCTTTCAGTATCCTCAAAGTCCGGTTTAAAGTATTTTGCATTTTCATACTTTCGCACCTCGTTCACCAAGAAAGGATTGAGTTATCCCATGACAGTGTACTCCGAACCATCTCTGAAATAATTCATACACTAATATTGTGTAGAACGAATGACGTTGTACTTGTATAGCTAAAGCCTACCGAGTAGAACGTTATAACAGGTGTTTACCACTGAACTCTGGACCGAGACGTTGGGACGTCTAGCCTGAATTTGTGGGCAAATACTATTTAGCATATCCATCCACCTCTCCGAAGATACCAAGTTGATTTATGGTACCGTATATCGGAGGTTTGGATAGATGCGACCGTTGTAGCGGACTTCATCAGATTCCCCCTCAATTGTGAGGGGTTTTTGATTGAAAGGAAGCTCTTCCCTGCAGGCGCAAGCCCTTGCAGTTAATTACGTTATCGCGTTGCGATAACAACTTTCTCCTGCTCCGGTAGGTCACTTCGTGTCGTGTGTTATTTTGTTTATTATGGTTGCCCGTGGAGTGTATACGGAGACTAATTTATGTCATCGCCTGTAGGGCACGGATTAGTCTAAATCCGTACATTTTATATTTAGGTCAAGCATTTCCTTGACGTGGTCCACGTTGGTAGCTTGATTTGCCAACGGAAATGAACTTACGACGCATTTATCACATTTATAAGGTCCATCTATTCATGGGATATTTGGGTTTGATCTAAAGATCGTTAGTCATATTTAAGACTAAGATCGACTTATGAACAGTGAGCATATGGGCTCAACTGATCATTGGATCATATATGAAAAGCCCATAGATAGTATACGGTAGTCAGTATATAGACAGTCCGCAGGGCAAAACAAATTAGTTTAAGGACATCACGGTCCATTATCCTCATGTTTGAGACGAATATTAGTTTAAGGACATTTCGGTCCATCATTCCCATATTTGGGGACGAAGTTTAGTTTAAGGACATTTTGTTCCAACGTTCATCTTGCGCGCACATGTATTTGTTACGTGGTGAAGTGAACGATGGTGATGTAGGATGTGCCCAATTTAGGGTGCAATCCAATTTGAAAGAATTTATGTTTCCTTCAAGGATATACATATATGTATATGTATATAGCCGAGGCTCAATTTGAGACTTTCATCTATATGGGATGCATATCAATATGAGGTGTAGACATCAATAAGGAAGTGCACAAATGTGGGATGTACCATTTTCTGTCTTGATCAAATTTTATATCTTTCATCAAGTTGGGACGAGAAGTTGCTGTTGGTTGTCGGGACCTACCACCTCTTTGGAGACGTTGATGAATTACAACGACATATATCAAAGGTGTGAAAAGATGTACCCTTGAACCGTATTTGAGAGAAAATATCATGGAGAATCTAAGAATCGTTAGTCTTATATGAGACTAAGATTAACTTAGAAGATATGAGATGAATATTATTTTAGAAATCATGAGTATATGGGCTTGGTTGATTCAAAAGCAAGCACAAGCTTCATAGATTTTAGCCAATTTGGGGCTAAAATTGGGTTTTTACATTACCCAGCAGTGCTAAGCACTCGGTTATATATAGCGCTCATGTGTGCATCACGTGAGGCGCTATAATAGTGCTAAGCACTAATTTTTCTCAGGCACTCACGTGTGTTTCATGTAAGACGCTGAGCTTTGGCTTCTTTTGAGCGCTCACCTGTGTTTCGTATGAGGTGCAATGTTTTGGCGCTCGCGTGTGTTTCACGTGAGGCGCTATATTTTCAAAGATTTAATCTCTGTTGATATTTTCTGAAGAAGTTTTAATTTCCGTTAATGGCATTTTGACCATTAATGATCACCAAGATCAGCATTTTGAGGATCTAGGATCAGGTTCTTTAAGAACTAAGTTCTTGATTTGAGAGAGAACTAAGTTCCTGGAGTATTATGGACTCCAACTTCTTCATGTTCTTTTCTTCCATATTCTTTTCGACATTGTTCTTCCCTGAGTTTTCGATTCTCAAGAATAAGATCTTCCCGATAAGAATTAAATTCTCAACTTGTGGGAAACTTATCTTGTGGATCTCAGATCCATAGAAAGAACTAAGTTCTTTTAAAGAGTTCAACCCTTTTATATTATATGATAGGTAAATGAGATATTTTGATCTCTTCTTTTTTCTTTACCTAGGGTTTTGAGGGGGGGGAGGATCTTCTTCTTGGATGAGAATTAAATTCTCTATTTTACAGAAGCTTATGGGGGTTCCCTCCTCCCTGGATTTAATCTCTTTGCTCCTACTTATAAGAGATGAGAAAAAATTAATCTGTTGGAGGAAATATCTTATTGAGAGATCATGATTGATTTCAGGATCAATCAAATTGATCTTAAAGATCAACCGATGAATTTTATTCACCGTTGGATTTTTGATCCAAGGGCTTCTTGTTTTACAGAGAAGGTCATTCTTGTTTATGTAACAAGAATAGGAAAATATTTTACTAAGATAGAATTTAATTTTATCAGATGATCGATTGGTGATTTTGTAATCACCGTTGGATCTTTGATCAAAGGGTCCTATATTTAACAGAGAGGATTTTTCTAATTTGAGAATCAGGGAAATATTTCCCCCGTAAAATTTAATTTTATCAAAGAGAACACTCATGTGCATTGCACGTGGGGTGCTGACCTATAGCGCTCATGTGGATATCACGTGAGGCACTGTCAAAAAACTGGTAAGTGCGCTTACGTGGATATCCCATGAGGTGCTGCCAAGATGCTAGCAATAGCGCTTACGCGGATATCATGTGAGACGCTCACGTGTTTAACACGTAGGAACAAATATAGGATTCGATCCTATTTGAAGCGGAAATCACATGCTTTGCATGTGGGTGCGGATGTATTTAACACATGGGGGCTTCCCTTTATTTTATAAGGGAACAGGAAGCTCCGAGCCAAAATTTTTGGCAGGAACAAATTGCCCCCACTACTTTACCCACGTAAGTATGTACGTGGGTTAATTAGTCCAAAGTTATGCATCGCCATAGAATTGATGGCTCAGGAGACAGGTTTAGGTCTCTGCCACCTAAGGGTTTGTCCATCTTCATGAGCCGTAAGGGTCTCAAGAAAGTTTTTCTCCTTATGAGTCGTGAGGATCTCATAGGTATATATTCTCCCTAGAAATCATGAGGATTCCAAATTTTCCATCGCCTCCGTGAGTTGTAAGGATCTCACACGGGTATTTTTTCCTTATGAGTCGTGAGGACCCGTAAATAGCTTCTTCATTTCATTAGAATTAAGTTGATACCCCCGTTGCCTAAGGCTTTCACCTTTATGAGTCTCGAGGGTTTTATAAAGATGTTTCTCCCTACGAGTCGAGACGAGTCGAGAGGATTTCGCAGGTGTATCCTAACGTGAAATATAGATAACCCCATTTTTTGATAGGAGTCCGTTAAGTTTATGATACTAGGTTTATGTCTATCGTACCGTCGCATTGGCCAATGTATTTCTCGATATGTAATGCTTTAGGTTGCTGCTCGAGTAGTCCCGTGACTGTCGTGTCTCTGATCCCTTCTGAGGCTAGACAAGACGTTTTCAAGTAATCTTCTTAGGTTGGAATATCCGTATTACCGTTGGAAAATCAAGCATTAGGTATTTTTCGTGGCCCTTTTTACTTAAGGTAGGCTTAATTTGAAGCCCCAATATATCATAACCGCACCCTTCTGGGATGGGATGATCTCCAATGGTCTTTAGGCATTGTATGCATTATCGTCAAGACCCGAAATTAGGAATATGTCATCACTTCACGTTTTTTTATGATGTCGCCCCACTTCTTTGCTGAAGTAGGGTAGACATCCGAATGACCTCTATATTGTATGTATTACAATTGAGATCTTGAGCAAGGATTTTGCCGTAACTCCACTTTTATTTGGCTCTTTAGAGCTTTGTTGATGTCACGTCTGCACTCTGCTGGATTAAGAGGGACGTCAAATTGGACTTTACACCGTATAAATTGCCATCAAGACTTGGAGTTAGAAATATACCATCACACCACTTTTGTTTGACCCTTGGGTCGTTGTGACGTTGCATTTGCACCTTGCTGGAATGAGAAGTACGTCGAGTTGATCTCTAGACTATATATGTTGCCATTGAGATTTGGAGCTAGGATTTTGCCATTGCTCCACCTTAATTCGGTGATGTCGTGCCAATTGTTCGCTGAAGTGGAGTAGACATCCATAAGACCTCTATACTGTATGTATTGCAATCGAGGTCTGGAGCTAGGATTTTTCCGTCATACCACTTTGATTGACCCTTGGGTCTTTCTTAAGGCTGCATCTGCATCGAGAACGGACGTCGAGGTTATATCTAGGTTGTATATATTGCCATCGAGATTTGGAGCTAGGATTTTTCCATTGCTTCACTTTTGTTCGGCCCTTGGGTCCTTATTGATGTTACGTCTGCACCCTGTCGGAATGAGAAGAACGTTAGGATAGTCATTAGGTTCTAAATATACCGTCAAGACATGGCTCTCCCTTTGACGGAGCCTGGTGGGAAGATATGGTTCCCTTTATTTCGTTTAAGCCCATAGATTGTATATAGGGGTCAGTATAGACCTACCTGTAGGGCAATTTTTTTTTACTTTATTCATTTTTTTATATTTCCATGATGCTCTATCTTTTCAGCTTTTTTATATCGCAAAAGTCGCGATTGCCCAATCATTTCGGTTATTTTTTAGCTGCCCCATCATTTCGGCTATTTCATATGCATTTTTTTGCTCGCTGATTTTTATTGCGAGTTTCTCCATCATTTTGGCTATTTATATGCATTTTTTTGCTCGTTGATTTTGTTGTGAGTCGAGGACTTGGGTCTGAAACCAATTTTCGCATCAGTATCGCTACAACTGGAATGTTATTAGGAGTGAATCATCATTTGCCATAAGAGAACATGGAGTTTGACACCTGTTTAGGCATCAAAATCGCTACAACTGTGCGAATCATCATTTTCCTTTGTCTATTTGGACAAAGATGGCTTAGTAAATAAGGATAAGATCGTGTCGACTAAGGCTTTTGATTTTATGAGCTGTAAGGGTCTCATAAAGGTATTTCTTCCTGCAAGTCGAGAGGATCTCGTAAGTGTACTTTCTCCTTAGGAATCGTGGGGATTCCTAAGTGTGTTTTCTCTTATAAGTCGTAAGGATCTTATAAGAGTATTTTCTCCTCATAAGGTAGAGAGGACCTTGCAAGTGCACATAATTTTACTTATTTTACGAGATTGCGTCCTTTCAGGTTTTCACAAACTCGCTAGTAGCCCTGCTGTTTTTACTCACGGCGACTTTCGGGTTTTCATCCGTGCTCATTTCGCTTGTGGACATACCATTTTTTTTACGAGATTGTGCCCTTTCGGGTTTTCAAAAATTCGCTGGCAGTCTTGCTATTTTTACTCACGGCGCCCTTTCGGGTTTTCATCTGTACCCATTTCTCTTGTGGACGTACTCCTTTTTTGGGAACGGTGAAACTATCGAAAGTAGGTTCGCGCAGGTGAACTGTCTGTTTGCCGGTTGGATTTGGGGTAGCTTCATCGTTGGAGTAGCTGTGTAGCCAATAGGAATTGAGTTGCAATTTGCGACGTTGGGACTCCAATTGCAATGTAGATCTCAAGGCGCGTATTAATTTTAGGGACATTGTGCTCCAACATCGCCGTTTTTTTAGCGACGCACTAGTTTAGGGACGTTCCGATCCATCATCGCCGTATTTGGGGCGAAATGCTAGTTTAGGGACGTTTCAGTCCATTATCGCCGTGTTTAAGGCGATGCTATAGTTTAAGGACGTTTCGGTCCACTATCGCCGTGTTTGGGGTGATGCACTGGTTTAGGGATGTTTCGGTCCACGATCGCCGTATTTGGGGCGATGTACAAGTTTAGGAATATTTCGGTCCATTAAAGCCGTGTTTGGGATGATGCGCCGGTTTAGGAACGTTTCGGTCCACTAGTTTAAGGCGATGCTATAGTTTAGGAACGTTTCGGTCCACTATAGCCGTGTTTGGGGCGATACAATGGTTTAGGTATGTTTCGGTCCACTATCGCCGTATTTGGGGCAATGTACTAGTTTAGGAATATTTCAGTCCATTAATGCCGTGTTTGGGGCGATGCACCAGTTTAGGGATGTTTCGGTCCAGTATCGCCGTGTTTGGGGCGATGCACCAGTTTATGGACGTTTCGGTCTAGTATCGCCGTATTTGGGGCGATGCACCAGTTTTGGAACGTTTCGGTCCATTATTTATCATTTGGATGGGGGAGTTGCGTAACTCATTCCTTGCAATGCTTGCTTACTGAGGCGCTGCTACCTGTCCTTTGTATGCATAGACATTTCATGCCTTAAGTTATCTCCACCCTCTTGGACTGTTTCTTTTATCATCGTACTAATCGGGTTGTTTGCGAGACATTCCGGGTATTTTACACGGCACCTGTCCCCTGCTCATCAATGTTGTTTTCTGACGCTGACAGAACATATTCTTCATATACGAAGGAACGAGATATCACGTCACTCCATCTGCTGCATCTTCTTCTTCCTTGGAAGAATGAACTTGACTTGGGGGCTTTTCCCTTCATCATCCATCTTAAGAATGGGACATGGCCTCTATGTCCTTTTCATGATTTTTTGTTCAAGTGGGCTATTCCATTTGATTGTAGGACCCTCCTATAGGTCCCTTAATATCTTTTCTGTTATTTAAAGAAAAGGACTATCTCACATAGATATTCCTAAGCCGGGGAGCAAGATGCCCCCTGCGTATATTTCAGGGGAGCAAATATCCGCGTTCCAATCCTTTCCCAAGGGTGGGACCCGCGCTGCCGCTATTTTGGCGACTTGTTGCCTCAAAGCCGCTCATTTTTTTAGCGTTAGCGACAAACGCCATCTTGCCTCTGCTTTTCATATATCTTCATTGGAAGAGAATGCCTCTTGACCCATCTGATCCAACTGAGCCATTTTATCTATGAGCTCTTGGAAGGTCGTCGGCTTGAATAGGGCCATGTATGGGAACACCATTGAATTTAGGTTAAGAGTGGCTATAAACATTACCACGGCTACAGCTTCATTAATGCACTGCTCATATTTTGACCAGAGATTTCGCCATCAGGTAACATATTAAACCCAGGTCTCATTCGGTCGAACCCTTTCGTTGACCAACGCCGTCAGGGTAGTGCGTGTATTCACACTAGCAAATCTCTGACAGAAGAGCATCTCCATTTGTTTGAAGGTGTTCACGGAGCCATTTAGGACTTTCGCATACCATTCGAAGGCAATGTCCGCCAGACTGCTGACGAACTGTTGGAGGAGCAGTATATCATTTTCTCCAGTGTTGCCACACATGGATTTAAACCGCACGATGTGCTGGCGAGGATTCCCGGTTCCTTTGTATATGTGGAACATCGGGAGTATATATTCTGGCGGATACTGTATTTGATCGTAGCATGCCGGATACAACCGAACAGTCTTGATTGACCAATTTGTGGCTTCACTGGCATAGTGAGCTTTGATTTACTGAGCGATATATGCATCCAGCTTTGCTTTTTTGATCATTTCCTCCTCAGCCGTTGATGAAGCTCGCAGAGGATTTGAAATGCCACCTTTGTCTTTAAGAGTGACTACCGGTGGTTCATCTACCAGTGGTTCCGAATGGACAATCATTCCAGCCATATTCTAGATCAAAAGGGATATCTGGTTCATTTTTGCGGATATTGTTGACGCTTCTTCATCTCACTTCTTGAGAGCGCGCTTTAGAAAATCAATATCCGACTCTTGCCCTACCCTTTCTTCGAATGCGTCTGGATTTTCCTTAGGCAATGGATTAGCGAGTGCTGCCGCCTGAGCAAGCATCTCCTGCAGCTTTTCATATTGCTGTTGATCCTTCGTCAAAGACCAAATATGCGGTCCGTGACTAGTAGAAGCATGACCTCCATCTTTGGATCTCACCATGTGGATTGTGTGAACTACCATGCCCCTAGGCTTGGGGCATCTGGAGTTCTGGCCTTTGGAGTTTACCTCGGGCGCTTGAGCTTTATCTGGCCTCTCTATTTTGTGAGAAGTTGTTGTGGGAGGAACCATCGTATCAGGAACCGTCTTGGGATAAGTCCCCTTGTATTTGGAAGGGGGTTGTCAGAGTTAAGTTGCCGCTTAGAGGAAAGGCCGCAGATAATGACTGAGTCCATCACTTGCTTCCACACCTTATATATAAGTAAAAAGTTGCTTCCACACTATTTACGGAGCGAACTGGCTTCTGCTCTCCTTGGATCTCCATGGTCTGCGAAAACATTTTCAATACCGCGATAGGGGAATTTTGCCTGACCCTTCGCAGCAGTTCAAAGCTGCACCCGGTTGTAACAACAGCATTCACCATCAGAGTTGGAATCAGCCCGGATGGAGAACTGCCCCCAGCTCATCTTTTTTGACCCCTATTTCGACGTCGATGATGTCTTGCGACCGTAGATTTATCAGCCTCAAGAGTTTGCTGAGCTTTCCCCCTGCTTTCTTTGAGAGCATGAGTATTATGCCCCCTGCGTCGACCTTGGACTTTGGCAGGTGCCAGATGTTTGAGGATAGATTCTGTGGGCAAAGCTGCAGCTTAAGAAGCCGGCCTATGGAAGACATACTTCTTTTAGGCTTCATCCTTCGACGTTGAGACACCGAGGGTAGGAGGTGGGAGCATAGACCTAAAGAGAAGCCCCTTCATTTCTTGAAGAGCCAGATTGTAGAGATTTGAGGCTGCAAGTGGCCCATACTTGACCCCACCAGATATGACAGAGCCTAAGTTGCGGTGGGTGGAAGCAAAAACCATTCTATATAATGACGAAATGCTAGCTTTGGTATCCCATCACCGAAAGGAAACTTCAAATATATATACCGTGATTATTTAATAGCGAAAAAGACGACACACGAAGTGTGGAGTGGAAAGAGGAAGAAATCCCATCGAGCGTTCCAGAATCTGTTTACCGCCGAAAACTGGACTAAGACATTGGGACGTCTAGCCTGAATTTGAGGGCAGATACTATTTGGATATATCCATCCACCTCTTCGAAGATACCAAGTTGATTTTTGGCATCGTATATCGTAGGTTTGGATAGATGCGACCGTTGTAGCAGACTTCATCAGATTCCCCCTCATTTGCGAGGGATTTTGGATTACGGGGACGCACTTCCATACAAGCGCAAGCCCCTGCAGTTAATTACATTATCGCGTTGCGATAATAACATTCCCCTGCTTCGGTAGGTCACTTCGTGTCGTATGTTATTTTATTTATTGTGGTTACCCATGGATTGTATACGGAGACTAATCTATGTCGTCTCCCGTAGGGCGCAGATTAGTCTAAATCTGTATATTGTAGATATGGGTCAAGCATTTGCTTTACGTGGTCCACGTTGGTAGCTTGGTTTGCCAACGGGAATGAACTTAGGATGCATTCTCACATTTGTGAGGTCCATTTCTTCACAGGATATTTGGATTTGATCTAAGGATCGTTAGTCATATTTGAGACTAAGATCGACTTATGAACATAGAGCATATTGGCTCAACTGATCTTTGGATTATATATGAATAACCTATGCATAGTATACGGTAGTCAGTATGGAGACAGTCCGCAGGGCAAAACACATTAGTTTAAGGACATCGCGGTCTATTATTGCCTTGTTTGAGATGAATATTAGTTAAAGGACATTTCAGTCCATCATTCCCGTATTTAGGGACAAAGTTTAGTTTAAGGACATTTCGGTCCATCTTTCCTGTATTTGGAGACGAAGTTTAGTTTAAGGACATTTCGGTCCAACGTTCATCTTGCGCGCACATGTATTTTTTACGTGGCGAAGTGAACGATGGTGATATAGGATGCGCCCAATTTGGGGTGCTATCCAATTCGACGGCATTTATATTTCCTTCAAGGATATACATATATGTATATGCATATAGCCGAGACTCAATATGACACTTGCATCTATATGGGATGCGTATCAATATGAGGTATACACAACAATATGGAAGCGTAAAAATGCGGGATGTATCATTCCCTGTCATGATCAGATTTCATATCTTTAATCAAGTTAGGACGAGAAGTTGTTATTGGTTGTCGTGGCCTGCCACCTCTCTGAAGACGTTGAGAAATTACAATGGCATATATCAGAGATATGAAGAGATGTGCCTTTGAACCAAATCCCGTATTTGAGGGAACGATCATGGTGGACCTAAGAATTGATAATCTTATATGAGACTAAGATTAACTTAGAAGATAAGAGAAGAATATCATTTTGGATATCATCGATGAGAGAACACTAGTCGTATATGGAACTAAGATCATGGAAATCATGAACATATGGGCTCGGTTGATTCAAAAGCAAAAGGAAGCACAAACTTCACATGTTTTAGCCAATTTGGGGTTAAAATTAGGTTTTTACACTACCTAGTAGTGCTAAGTACTCGGATACATATAGCGCACACGTGTGCATCATGTGAGGTGCTATAATAGTGCTAAGCACTAATTTTTCTCTGGTGCTCACGTGTGTTTCACGTGAGGCGCTGGGCTTTGGCTTGTTTTGAGCGCTCACGTGTGTTTTGTGTGAGGCGCTATATTTTGACGCTCACGTATGTTTCACGTGAGACGCTATATTTGTAACACCCTAGTACGTTTATACAATATTAATGGGTATTTTAAAACTTGCTTTAGAATTTTTTATTTTATTCTTTTGGATTGTGAGTAGTTAGAATAGTGGTGGTGGTTATTTGACCCGACCCGCATGTATGGAACCTAGTATGGTGCTAGATTGTGTCTGTTATTTATTGGTAAATTATATCTATGATAATCTAGTGTACTAGATATTACAACGTATATTTAAATCATTGTATATCTATTTATAGCCACAAGGTATGGATAAATTATATTTTACTAACTGACATCGCATTGCTAATCACCCCATATCTTAATTTGCTTTTATCTATTATGATTAAATCTTGAGATATCTTATGACCAAATATTTATTAAATCTTTATATATTTATTTATTTTACTTTTTAAATCTTATTAGAGGTAAATATATTTAATATTATATTACTGCATTATGGCTTAAATCTTTACGTATATTTGTTATTCTCTGAGAGATATTTTCGACAAGATTCTGGTAAAATTTAGTAGCAATTTAATATTATCTCTAAACTCTAATACTATAATATATATATATATATATATATATATATATATATATATATATAATATAAACGGTTTTATATTGTATTTATTTTTTGTAATTACTCTCTCTCTCTTTATCTCTCCCTGTCTCTAATCTTTCTCTTTCTCTCTTTGCGTTCTTTCTCCCTCTCCCGCCTCATCCCCATGCCCTAAACCACCGTCTCCTCCCTCGTTCTCACCTCCGCCTCCTTCCTCCTCATCTCGTCGCCCTCACAATCATCTCATCGTCGTCGCCTCCCTTTTCAATCCCCGCGACCCATCACCACACCTCCTCCCTCGAGAACCCCGAGCCCTAACCCACACCTTCGTCTTCCTCGTCGACCAAGCCTAAACCCCGACGATCCACCACCATTTCCCTCATC
The DNA here is from genome assembly GCA_030015575.1 of Agapanthus africanus. Lineage (NCBI taxonomy): Eukaryota > Viridiplantae > Streptophyta > Magnoliopsida > Asparagales > Amaryllidaceae > Agapanthus > Agapanthus africanus. The sequence continues at coordinate 695,184,672 of JASDDO010000022.1, read as the reverse complement.
AACTCCCTTCTATCGTCGTCGCCATCACCCCGAACACCACCCCCGGTATCTTCTTCATCATCATCTTCTTCTTCTCCTTTCCTTCTTCCCACCGAGCCTAACCCATCACCGCACCACGTCACATCGTCGTCGACCTTGCCTCCCTCATCTCCTCATCGCCGGCCTAACCTCCTCTTACTCATTGTCTCCGCTGAACCCCAGAGCATCCCATCACCATCATCTCTTTCTTTTTCTTCCTCGCCTCCTTCTCTCTTCTCTCGGGTCCCTTCGCCAGAGCCGACCATCGCCTCTACCCTACTCCCGTCGCTTTCAACCATGATCCCAGACCCCATCTTTACTCACCACCTCCTTACAACCCGACCTCCATGTGCCACCACGACCCGTCGCCGTCGCTTTGACTCAAACACCGGCACAGGTGACTTCTACAGAGCACCAGCAAGCACGAGAAGGCCATCCCAGAGCAGTACACGGTCGTTTTTAGCCAAGGTCGTGAGTACGTCAGGTTTTCGAAAGTTGTCGTAATTTTATAAATCGAGGAAAGTTTCTAAACTTGCAACATGTTATATTACATACACCAATATATATATATATATATTATATACACATATCTATTGTTTAGAAAATTCTTAGCAATATATATTTTTATAGTATTAATCCGTATTTGGTAACAATTGCAAGATTATCTTACTACTTGCTAGTTCATTATAGTTTCAATATAATTCCACTGTAGTTCTATTATATTTTACCTAGACTAAAATATATCTAGTAGCAAACGTAAAATGTTTATTATAAATAGGTTTAATATATGTTATAAATAAATTTATCAGACCTTACAATTTAAATAAAATGCATTAGTTAATTGTACAGTGGATTAAATAAACTTATTATCGTTATTTCTTTGAATATTTAACTGTTTAATACACAATACCTGACATGTGCACGATATGTTCCTTGTTATTTCCATTACTATATTATTTACACTTGTTTCCTGAATAACTACTAATGCCGACAATATTGACTAGTTATCCTGATTGACCTGACTTGTTTTCTGTTAGACAAGATTTGTGCATGACTGTTCCTGTGTTGGCATTTGGTAGACTTTATATTGATACCTGACTTGAACACGAAAGCCCGGGGGAAAAGGGGGAAATCAAGAATGTAACCAAAACGTAATTCAAGAAGATATTATTATTGTTTGCCATGATTCTGGACGTGAACGGAATAACTATTGTTTATTATACCATGGTCCCATGGGGAATGAACGGAATATATTATGCCGTGGTCCCGTGAGGAATGAACGGGATATTTACTTTTGAGTTACGATGAGAATTACATTAATTTGTTTCAAATACCTTTAGGCTAGAAACACAGATTTTAGGATACACGTGAGATACCTATAGCCTGCGGATATGTCACTTGTGATTGTTTATTTATAATTATATATCATTTTGCACATAAAACCTTATAGCACATTGCTCAATTTATTATTATAATATTTATGACGCACTGACAACTGGGTTTTGCATGGCCCAGTTCTTTTAACCTTGTCGCAGGAAGATCGAGAAAATTTTGGTAAGCAAGCTGAGCAGTGAGGAGCTTTGTCGATTAGTTTTGAGATGTTTAGTTTTTATTATTTTCTAATTAAAGTTTTAACGTTGTGATCCCATAAGAGACCCGATTAAGGTATTATTTACTTGTTGGATCTTTATTCTTTTCCGCTACTTTCTCGTTATTATTTTATTGTGGCAGTTGGACATGTGTTAGTTAGATTTTATTTATTGTTCTTGATATCTGATTGATAGCTGTAATGTGACTATGAAAGGATATTTTCTCTCCATAGGTAGCATGGTTGGTTTTTTCACGTACCGTATTTACTTATTTTGGGAAGGGGGCGTGACAAGGTTTTGTTAGTATCAGAGACATTGGTTTTACGATTAGCCGGGTTTGGTTCAATTTGTACTTTGGCATTAGACCCGATACATTGACCAGAAAACCCGGAATTAAGAATATGTCCTGCTACATTACTATCTTACCAGTTTTGAATCTATAGTTCATCGACTTCTTGTTTATTGAATCATGTTTATCATTGCTAATCATTTTTAGTGTTCTTGGCTTCAGAATCATGGAAAATAGAGATTTGTGTGCATACCAGAGGCATGTAGAAGACGCTGCATTACTTGTGTTAGTTATATGTATGCCTTAGAGGCCATTATTATACATATGATATATATTATAGTGGATGCTTGGACATACATAGGGAGGACTTTCTTGCTCGACATGATAGTATGCTATCTGGTTACTCTTTATCTTAACATGTACACTGATTGTCTCTCTGTTACATGTTGATAAAGCCATTAGGATGTTTACTTCACTACCTGGATTATGATGCGGATCATACTAGTGGGACAAAAGTAGTCCGTGAGTATATCTTTTAATGTCCCTAGTTGTGGGTGTATGGAGACGGTGCATCGATATACCAGAGTAGACTAGCGTATACCTTCTCGACCCATGTAGATGGGCGATGGATGATATTATATCCATTGGTGTTTGACATCAGAGATGATATACGGATGCTCAATGGAGACTGGGTATACTGGACGGACTCACCGAGAACTCCTAGATGATGTTATACCTTACGTCAGATGGCAGTTCTCTGGCGACACTGGTACAGGTTAGTCTGTCGACCCGAGATCGTCAGAGAGTCTTGTATGATTCCCACTGTGCTTTGATTTCCACCTTACCACATTCAAGAGAACATGCAAAACAGTGGTTTTTGGGTACAGTCCTGAGTCACATGGAGGCAGCGAGCGATAGCAGGGGATTTCATTTCTCCCAGTATTGGGGGTTGATGTTGCGCTGTGCTCGATTGGCTATAACAGGAAGTCCCTGGCCAGGGCTGTTTCTGAGATTTACTGGTAAATGTTATCAGTAGTTTCTCGACCCGTTATGAGCCTCACATTTGCATGACTTATCAAGCTATTGGAGTCTGACGTTTACCACCCCCAGGCGAGATATGCGACATATCAGACGAAGAGACCGGACTGTACGGTAGTGTTACTGATTGGATTCGCAGGAGTATGAGCAGGCTTGCTTATTGATCTTCTGATCGCTCAATACCCAGGTGGCCGTTACGTTTCGCAGACCGCTTGCGGCTTATGGGAGTTTGATATGATCATCACCTACTGCCGGCGTATTGACGAGTCTTTAGAGTCCTACAAAAAGGTTTCTTGGTTCATGCGAAACGAAATAGGAGCACATATGTGATATGTGCGGGACCGAGATTAATGCGCGTATGTGATACCGCATTCTATTCTCGTGATATGTGATATCGGTCGGTTATATGTGATATAGGCGGGTTATCGGATCAAATGTTGATTCGATATATTGTTACATTTGATATTAGTCGGTTGTATGTGATATAGACAGATTATTAAATCAAGTGTTGATTTAATAATTTAATGTATAATTATATATTTGATATATTAACTTAGATTAACTAATATTTGCTCACTTAATATTTCTTTTTCTCACTGATGTACACTTAGTATGTATGTGATATATATTAATGTACATTTTATTATGTCATACTTGATGCCACATGCAACATGGGTGTATGAGACTCACACCATACTTAATATAATGTAAGGTTTTTATTTATTTAAAGTAAACCAAATTAGATGGAAATTAGTCACATGGTTGAAGCTTGTAGAAACTTGTGGAACCATTGACCAAGTCCATTAATTTTTTTTACTTGTAGATATTTATTAACCTAACCATTATTGATCACCTATGGTTTAATCTCTACATGAGTTAGTGTATGACACGAACTCACCCATGGTTGCTATTCTCACCTCAAGAGTTCATTTCTCATCTTCACTTGATCTTTTTCTTCCTCTTGAAAAAGCTTTCTAGCTTTTGAAAAAGTGAGAAAATATTGTGAGAAAATTAAATCTAAAGTGAGCCCATTTCCTACTTCATCATCCTCTATTATATTAGCCATTTAGTTTAGGGTGTTTACTTCACTAATCTACCATTAGTGAAGAGGTAGCATGAGCTTGAGTCTCCTCGACATAGATCATCTTCGGCCTCGAAGACTTCGAGCAAGCTTGTTCATTTCTTCAAGTGAAACCTTTCTAGAGTTCGGATGTTCATTACTTGCAGCGAAGGGACTACTACACGGAGCACTAGAAGTGAAGGACTGATCTACAAAGGTCGTATTCCTCATTCACTTAGATGTAAAGTTGTTTACATGTTGTTTCGTCGGATTTTCTAGTTAAGATTCTAGGGTTAGGGTTCTTTAGAACGACAAAAATTTGAAATTTGCATGGACGATACCTCGTAAAACCTTGTTGCCATCCTAGGGAATCCTGCAACTTGGGGTCATACGTGGTATGTTGGAAAACCAGAAGTTTCAAACTGAGCTGAACCAACGACAGGCCGATACTTTCCAAGAAGGCCTGAGGATGGCCTAACAGACTGCTATCATAGCAACTGAGAGGGAAGCGGCTCCCAGACCAACACAACATGAGGGCACCGTAGCAAACTTCAGGAAGCTCGGTCCATCCACATTTAAAGGACTGAAGGAGCTATTGCCAGCGGAGCAGTAGCTAGTAGATATAGAGAACGTTCTTGTTGCTGCATAGATTCCAGATGAGAAAAGGGTGGATATAGTACGTATCCAATTGATTGATTATGCTCGCGAGTGGTAGATTATTGAGGAGACCCTTCTGACCAAGCCGATCAGCTGGGTGCTTTTTCACGAAGTTTCTTGGAAAAGTTCTTTCCACAATATGCCAGGGAGGAAATGGAAGAGAAGTTCATTAGCTTGAAGCAGAATGACGGATCCGTTGATACTCATGCAGCTGAATGGACCCGACTTAGTCGATTTGCGGGGCCCTTGGTTGCCAACGAGGCAGATAGGGTAAGGCACTTTATGCGTAGTTTGGATATGGAGATTCAGAGACACATCATAGCGTTGGGATTGACCACCTTCTCCCATGTTCTAAACGCGGCTAGGAAACAATAGAGTTTATCAGTAAGAGTAAAGAGTACTCAACAGCAAGCAGTTGCAGTGCGAAAGACTCTGTATGCACCAACCAGAGTTCCTGTACGTAGAGGCATTCCGGTAAATAAACAAAGGACAGTACCTATGAAAAGGACCTTTGTTTCAATGCAGAAAAAGGATGTGATTTGTGATTACTGCCAACGACCGAGTCATTTCAGGAGGGAGTGCCGGATGAGGCTTGGGCAGTGTCTGATTTGCGGAGCTGCTGATCATCGAATTAATACTTGTCCATCGAGAGTTCAGTTGAAGGATGATGCTCCGAGAGCACACAAAAGCAGATTACTCAGAGGCTCAATCAGGGGCGAGCCTTAATCTTGACGGCCGAGGAAGCCAAGGCTTCAGACGATGTTGTTTCAGGTATCCTACCGTTTATAATTTTCTCGCACTGGCATTATTCGATTCTGGTGCATCCCATTGCTTTATATCGTCCAAGTTTATTAGTGCACACTCTATCCCACACACGGCCCTATCTGGATGTTACGATATACACACTGGGAATGGAAGAATTATATCCAGTAGTGAGTGCAAGGGTTGCTCAATTTTTATATGTGGATGGGAGTTATTCACGGATTTCTTGGTGATTGATAGTGGTAGTTATGATGTTGTATTGGGAATAAATTTTCTTGGCATTTTCTACGCTCACATTGATTGTAGGGCGAAAAAGTGATTTTTCAGATTCCTGGACATCCGGAGTTCGTATTCTTGGGAGGTAACAAATATGTCATACCAGTCGAATTTAGGGCTAGGTCGACAAGTGCCGCTTTTTCGTCAGTGGAAGCAATCAAGGAGGAAGCACCAGTAGTGGTTCGGGACTTCATGGACGTGTTCAAGGAAATCTCGAATTTACCGCCAAAACGAGATGTGGAGTTCACGATTGTTCTTATTTGTGGAGTAGCGCCGATTTCAAAGGCTTATTATCCAATGGCACCGGTGGAACTGGAAGAAGTAAAGAGACAAATTACTGAATTACTAGAGAAGGGTTGGATTCGCAGCAGCGATTCACCATGGGGAGCTTCAGTTCTTCTAGTCAAGAAGAAAGATGGTACGCGGAGAATGTGTATCAATTATCGAGAGTTAAATCGGGTGACTATTAAGAATAAGTACCCAATCCCTCGCATAGGCGAGTTATTCGATCAACTCAGTGATGCGAGAGTTTTCTTGAAATTGGATCTGCAATCAGGGTATCATCAAGTTTGGGTGAAAGCTGAAGACATTTGCAAAACGGCGTTCCGAACTCGATATGGTTATTACGAGTATTTAATGATGCCATTTGGAGTTACTAACGCATCGACGATATTTATGGACTTGATGAACTGAATCTTTTCACCATTTCTAGATCAGTTCATGGTGGTATTCATTGACGATATTTTGGTCTATTCGAGGAGCAAAGAAGAGCATGAATAACACTTGAGAATCGCACTGCAGACGTTGAGGCAAGAAAAGTTATATGCTAAGATGAGCAAGTGCGAGTTTTGGCTCGAAGAAGTGAAGTTCTTGGGCCACGTTGTATCTGGAGATGGAATTGCAGTTAACCCCGAAAAGTTTGCAGCTGTTCATGATTGGCCAACTCCAAAGAATGTAGGGGAGATCAGAAGTTTCCTTGGGCTTGCTGAATACTATAGAAGGTTTGTAGAGAACTTCACTCGAGTAGCAGAACTATTACCTAAGCTAACACGAAAAGAGGTACCGTTCGTATGGACTAAGAAGTGTGTGTCAGCTTTTGAAGCGTTGAAGAAAAGATTGGCAACCGCTCCTATTTTAAAAGTGACAGATGGTTTCAGAGGACTAGTTATTCACAGCGACGCATCTGGAAAGGGCTTGGGATGTGTTCTGATGCAGCGTGGCAAGGTTATAGCTTATGCGTCAAGGCAATTGAAGACACATGAGAAGAAATACCCAACTCATGACTTGGAGCTAGCAGCAGTGATATTTGCGCTAAAGATTTGGATACACTATTTATTGGGCGAAAGAGTAGAAGTGTTTACTGATCACAAGAGCCTAAAGTACGTGTTCATGCAGAATGAGCTCAACATGAGGCAGTGTAGATGGTTGGAGTTGATGGCTGACTATGATCTTAATCTAAAGTACCATCAAGGGAAAGTTAATATAGTACTGGATGCTTTAAGTCGGTTCCTAGCAATACGAATGTTGACTGCATAGAAGGAGATTATAACAGATTTTCAGAGATTCGAGTTGGAGATCGTACTACCAGATTCTTCGGGACGATTGATGCAGTTGCAAGTATAGTCATCCTTGATTGATAACACTAAGGCAACACAGTCGTACGATCCTAGATTGCAGAAATATCAAGGACAAGTGGAAGTGGGACTTCAAACAAATTTTTTATTTATGAAGATGGTTCATTAAGATATGGAAGTCGTTTATGTGTACCTAAAGGAGATGTTCGTGAAGAATTCATGAAGGAGGCTCATAGTTCCGCATATTCAGTACATCCAGGAGGCACTAATATGTATAGAGGTCTGCGATATCACTTTTGGTGGGAAGGTATGAAAAGGGAGATTGCTTGCTACGTATCGAAGTGCTTGTTGTGTTAGCAAGTCAAGGCTCAATATCAAAGGGTAGCTGGTTTGCTGCAACCACTTCCGATTCCTCAATGGAAGTGGGAACAAATAACCATGGATTTCATGACAGCCTTACCACGGAGTCCAAAGGTCAACAACGCGGTTTTGGTGATTGTCAATCGACTGACTAAGGCAGCTCATTTCATACTATTTCAAGTTGGTCAGTCGACGGAGGATTTAGCAGAGCGGTACATGCAGGAGATTGTGAGATTGCATGGAATACCCATGAGTATCGTTTCTGATCGTGATACTCGGTTCCTATCACACTTTTGAAGGAGTCTACAGGAAATTTTGGGAACTCACTTGAAATTTAGTACATCTTATCATCCTCAGATAGATGAACAGTCCGAGAGAACGATCCAAACTCTTAAAGATGTGTTAAGAGCTTGTATGTTGGACTTCAAGGGTTCATGGGAGGAACATTTGCATTTAGTGGAGTTTTCATACAATAACAGTATCCTGGTGGCTATACAGATGGCTCCATAGCAGTATATGGTCGTAAGTGTCTGATCAGTCGAAAATACTGCATCTTTAAACCGGCAATTTCCCTATCATTTGCACTCATCTAGAAGTGTTCGGTATTCATATAGCACATATTAGCAAAACAGTCGTAAAATATCAGATTGCATGTGTTAGACTTTAAAACCGGCACTTTAAGGGAAATTGGCTATATTTCATAGCATGGCATCATTCCTATATTGCGCAACTTGTGTTTCGAAGTCTGTGCAGGAAATTACAAGAGAATGGCCAAATTTGTGAAACAAAGACTGCTAAAAAGACGCCAACTCAAGGATTTAAAATCTGAAAATGATCTAAAAGGAATTCTGGAATTCAACATATTATACATTACACCAAAGGACAGAAGAAGACACACTATGAAGTATGAAGCCCTAAGGCAGCCAAGTGGCCGCGGAACCGCGGCCGGAGCCGCCTTGCGCCGCGGTTCCGCGGCGGCCTTGCCACGTCAGCCCCCCTGCTTGACTCCATAACTCCTCCATCAGTGTGTACACTTCATCAAGCTACTGCAATCTCTAGATTACTCCAGAACTTTCTGCCAGATCAGCAAGCCTTGGGTTCTAAACTAAACATGCCTAGCTTCCAAAGCAAGCTTTACCCTAACTCCATTAAGAACCTAGAACCTTCTCCCTAACCTCCTAGCTTAAGGTAGAAGCTAAGCTCCTAACTAACTACTTCTAGAAGCCTCTCCCTATAACAAACTTTTGAAGGGAAATTCAAAATCCTAGACCAAGGGTTTAGGAAACCTATAAAAAGACCCTAGGCCTCTCTTGAAATGGCTAATCTTTGGTTGTTGAAAGCTAATCACTCTTTAGTTCTTCAACCCAACACCTACCACCTCCAAACCCTAACCCTAATCCAAATTAAGAAACTCCAAATTCAAGATCCTTTGAGTGCAAGCAAAGCAAGTCTTCAACGATCCTTTAGAAGCGAAGCCGGACTTCAACGGAGCACGAGATCAAAGCCGATCCACGACTCAAGGAGCCGAGCAACGCTAGATTCGACGATCAAAGTTCCTTCCTCTTGTAGTTCTTGAGAGTTGTAACTAATTGTTGATATAATAAAGGTGAAGATTCTTTAAACTTGCTTATATTTCAATCCGAGCATTATGATTCATCTTCAATTCTTGAATGTATTCTTTGTGATGATGCTTGAATAAAACTCCGCTCGTGGAGGAATCGAAACGATTGTAGAATGATGATGTTGACGAATCTTTAAACGTTTTCTTAAGTCCTATAACAATTGTAAATTCTTGAAAATTGAATGATCGATGATCTAGATCGATGCGAAATGCATTCTTGATTCTTTTCGCACGATCTAGAGATCAACGATCGATCATTCGATTTCCTAGAAACTATCTAGTGAATGTAATTCATCGAAAGGACAAAGGATAGGATGAGGAACCCTAATTCTTCGCAAGATCCTTGATCCTCGATGAATCTACATCGATTTAGCATCAATTTGTTAATGGATAAGAAATCGTAATTTCGAATCTTCTTCACATCTACGATCTAATCGATTCCTACGAGTTTTACTTCAAATCTTGAAACTTAAATCGATTGGAATTCTATCAATACTTGATTCTTGATGTTTATCGCTTTCTTGATTCTTGATTAGACTAGTTGATTCTTGAAATTCATCGATATAAATCTTGAATCATTTTTGCTTTTCTTTTTTATTAAATTTTTGATTCAAACAAAACAAAATACGAACGAATCGCACAATCCCTGTGGACGATCCGCACTCACTAATGCGCTACAAACCGACACCGTTATTGATTGCGGTCAAATATTTTTGGTTGTGATTTCTTACAAGTTTCTAAATACTGACACATCCTAAAAAGAATCAATCAGTGTCGCTCGCCAGTATGTTGGGACGATATTGGAGAAAGAAGATTGTTAGGACTGGAACTGATTGTGCAAACTATGGAGAAAGTTAACTTGATTCGTGATCATATGAAGGGGGCACAAGTTCGACAGAAAAGTTGGGTTGATACTGAAAAAAGACTTTTAGAGTTTGTTGTTGGCGATCTTGTGTTCTTGAAGATATCACTGACTAGGGGAGTAATCCGGTTTGGTAATCAAGGCAAGCTTAGTGCTCGATTCGTGGGGCCTTTCGATATCATTGAGCGTGTTGGAGAGGTAGCTTATCGATTGGCCTTTCCACCATCCCTAGCGGGTGTTCATGACGTATTTCATGTATCTCAACTCTGGAAGTGTGTTCGAGATGAGACACACGTCCTTGATCACTCAGAATTGATAGTGAGAGAAGATTTGACTTACGAAGAACAATCGATGGCTATTGTGGATCGACGAGAAAAGGTTCTCAAAAATAAAGTAATCCCTTTAGTACATGTTTCATAGGGAAATTGTTCGCATGGAGAATCTATTTGGGAACGTGAAGAAGATATTCGACAAAAGTTTCCACATCTCTTTCCTTAGATCCGTATCTTCTTGTCTTTTCCTGTTTTATGAATTTCGAGAACGAAGAACGAAATTCTTTTGTAGTTGGGTATAATGTAACACCCTTGTACGTTTATGCAATATTAATGAGTATTTTAAGTCTTTCTTTATAATTCTTTTATTTTATTCTTTTGGATTGCGAGTAGTTCGAATAGTAATGGTGGATATCTAACCCGACCCGCATGTATGGAACCTAGTATAGTGCTAGATTGTGTCTGTTATTTATCGGTAAATTATATCTATGAGAATCTAGTGTATCAGATATACAACGAATATTTAAATCATTATATATTTATTTATAGCCATAATCTATGGATAAATTATATTTTACTAACCGATACGCATGGCTAATCACCCCATATCTTAATTTGCTTTTATCTATTACGATTAAATCTTGAGATATCCTATAACCAAATATTTATTAAATCTTTATATTTATTTGTTTTCCTTTTTAAATCTTATTAGGGGTATATGTATTTAATATTATATTATCGCATTATGGCTTAAATCTTTACGTATATGTGTTATTCTCTCAAAGATATTTTTGACAAGATTCTGGTAAAATTTGGTAGCAATTTGATAGTATCTCTAAACTCTAATACTATAATATATATATATAATATAATATAATATATAAACGGATTTATATTGTATTTATTTTTTTTATAATTACTCCCCCCCATCACAATCTCTCTCCCCCTCTATGCGTTCTCTCTCTCTCTCTCTCTCTCTCATCCCCGTTCCCTAAACAACTGTCGCCTCCATTGTTCTCACCTCCGCCTCATTCCTCCTCATCTCATCGCCCTCGTAATCATCTTGTCATCAACACCTCCCTCTTCAATCCCCGCAACCCATTACCACACCTCCACCCACGAGAAACCCGAACCCTAACCCACACCTTCGTCTTCCTTGTCGACCTCGCCTGAACCCTGACCACCCACCACCATCACTCTCATCAACTCCCCTCTCTCGTTGTCTCCATCACCCCGAACACCACCGTCGACAACTTCTACTTCTTTTCCTTTCCTTCTTCCTACCGAGCCTAACCCGTCACCGTACCACGTCACCTCGCTGTTGATGTTGCCTCCCTCATCTTCCCGTCGCAGACCCAATCTCCTCTTACTCCTCGTCTCCGCTGAACCTAGAGCTTCCCATCACCATCATCTCGTTCTTTTTCTTCTTCACCTCCTTCTCTCTTCTCTCGGGTGCCTTCGCCGGAGCTGACCGTCGCCTCTACCCTGCTCCCGTCACTTTCAACCATGATCCCAGACCCCATCTCCACTCACCACCTCCAACAACCTAACTTCATCACCTCTCCCTCTCTTCTTTCCCTCACCAAGTCTTCACCCCCGACCTCCACGTCACCACCCCAACCCATTGCCGTCTCCTTCGACTCAAACACCGGCACCTGTGACTTCTACAGAGGACCAGCGAGCACGAGCAGGCCATCCTAGAGCAGTACATAGTCGCTTTTAGCCAAGGTCGTGAGTACGTTGTGTTTTTGAAAGTTACCGTCGTGCGGATATCCATGTTTTGTCGTGATTTTATCGATCGGGGTAAGTTTCTAAACTTGCAACATGATATGTTACATACACCAATATATATATATATATATATATATATTATACACATATCTATTGTTTAGCAAATTATTAGCAATATACAATTTTTATAGTATTAATCCGTATTTGGTAACAATTGCAAAATTATCTTCCTACATGCTAGTTCATTATAGTTTCAATATAATTCCACTGTAGTTCCATTATCTTTTACCTAGACTAAAGTATATCTAAGAGTAAACGTAAAATGTTTATTATAAATAGGTTTAATATATATTATAAATAAATTTATCAGACCTTACAATTTAAATAAATGCATGAGTTAATTATACAGTGGATTAAATAAACTGATTATCGTTATTTCATTGAATATTTCTACTGTTTAATACACAATACCTGACATGGGCACGATACATTCCTTGCTATTGCCATTACTATATTGTTTACACTTGTTACCTGAATAACAACTAATGCCGACAATATTGACTAGTTATTCTTATTGACCTGACTTGTTGTTTGATAGACAAGACTTGTACACGACTGTTCCTATGTTTGTATTAAGTAAACTTTCTATTGATACATGACTTGAACATGAAAGCCTGAGGGAAAAGGGGAAATCAAGAATGTAACCAAAACGTAACCCAAGAGAATATTATTATTGTTTACCATGATTCCGAGCGTGAACGGAATAACTATTGTTTATTGTACCGTGGTCCCGTGAGGAATGAACGGGATATATTGTGTCGTGGTCCCGTGGGGAATGAACAAGATATATACTATTGAGTTACGATGAAGGTTACATTAATTGGTTTCAAATACTTTTAACATAGATAATCTAGAAACACAGACTTTAGGATACACGTGAAATACCTATAGCCTGATGATATATCACTTGTGATTGATTATTTATAATTATATATCATCTTGCATATAAAACCTTATAATATATTGCTCGGTTTATTATTATGATATTTATAACGCACTGACGTCTGGGTTTTACATGGCCCAGTTCTTTTAACCTTGTCGTAGGAAGATCAAGAATATTTTGGTAGGCAAGCAGAGCAGTATGGAGTTTTGCATATTAGTTTTGAGATGTTTAGTTTTTTAATTTTCTAGTTAAAGTTTTAACGTGTGATCCCATAAGGGACGTAATTAGGATATTATTTACCTGTTGGATCTTTATTCTTTTTCGCTACTTTCTCATTATTATTTTATTATGGCAGTTGGACATGTGTTAGTTAGATTTTATTTACTGTTCTTAATATCTGATTGACAGCCGTAATATGACTATAGAAGGATATTTCCTCGTTATAGGTAGCATGGTTGGTTTTGTCACGTACCGTATTTACTTATTTTGAGAAGCAGGGCGTAACAAGGTTTTCAAAGATTTAATCTCTGTTGATATTTTATGAAGAAGTTTTAACTTTTGTTAATGGAATTTTGACCATTAACGATCACCAAGATCACCATTTTGAGGATCTGGGATCAGATTCCTTAAGAACTAAGTTCTTGATTTGTGAGGGAACTAAGTGTTGAGGTAAAAATTTACACCCCTGTTGACTGAGTCAAAGTCAAGGTCAACCCCCAAGCTAGGTGGGCCCAAGCCCAGGTCAAGCGGGCCCATACCCAAGTCGAGCCTGCGGCCAGCCTCCCCATGCCAACAACAAAATCATGTAATAAATAATTTTTATGTAATTGTTTATGCATGAATGTAAACAAAATGGGCATAAAGCCAATATTTTGTAAGCCCATGGCTTATGTGCAAAATGAAATGGCACATGAGCCATGGGATGGCTAAAATGTCATTTTTGTAAAGCCCAAGGGGCTATATGTAAATATGTAAGCCTATAAAAGGTAACATGATGAATAAAAAAGAAACACTTTTCATTCTCTCCACAAAAATTAGATCTGAGATCTTTTCTCCTTCCTCAAGGTTCCAAAACCTTCTCCTTTCTCTTGAATTAAATCAAGAGTTTTACTCTTCCTTTTCAAAAACAAAATAGTTTTCACCACGAAACCCACAAAGGGGAACTTGGATCTGTCATCAGATCTCAAAAAGGAGAGATTTTGAGATCTCACATCTCTTGATCTTCAAGATCCAGCTAACAGAGGAGGAAGAAGAAGAACCCTTTCCATTAACTCCATAAACACACTTAGGAGTCCGACTCCTCTCTGATTTCTCTTTCGAGAGTTTTTGGGGCTAAAAGCCCTCTTTTCCTCTCCAGCGCACTGCGCCCGAGCGCAAAGCGCCCACGTGCCGACACGTGGCGCGCGCTTGCGCTCCAGCGCGCAACACTTATGCGCAAAGCGCCCACGTGCCGACACGTGGCGCGCGCGCTTGCGCTCCAGCGCGCTTGCGCTCCAGCGCTCAGCGTTCATGCGCAAAGCGACCACGTGCCGACACATGGCGCGCGCGCTTGCGCTCCAGTACGCATGCGCTCCAGCGCGCAGCGTTCATGCGCAAAGCGCCCATGTGCCGACACGTGGCGCAGGCGCTTGCGCACCAGCGCGCAGCGCTCATGCGCAAAGTGCCCACGTGCCGACACGTGGCGCTTGCGCTTGCGCGCAGCGCTCATGCGCAAAGCGCCCACGTGCCGACACGTGGCGCGCGCGCGCCTGAGCGCACAGCACCTAAGCGCACAGCGTCCAAGGTGCTGCCCCACGCATCCTTTGGATGCCTTTTCCCCTTTATTTATATATATATGTATATATATATATATACATTTGTATACAAATGTACACATACACATACTCCGTGACACTGTCCCTGTTAGAAAAAATTTCTAACGGGGCGCTGCCCCGCACCCCGTAAAGGGGCTGCTAGCCCCCTTGACCCCCGGCCCGCTATCCGGGTAGCGGGACCCCCGTAAAAACTCTGCGTGGCTCCCGATATATCCAAAACCCCCTTTTCAAAACACAACACACGCACACCGCACATTGAGTTCGCATGACCAGTTTAACCCATTAATCGGAGGTTCCCTCGCCCCAAAGGCGAGGGGTAATTAACGGCAGCTTAGTCCGCGGCTGCCGGAGATTCGGATCCCCACAATCATTAAACCCCGGCCTACCCTAGGCAGGGGGAATCTGTAGTACGCCTGACAAGCGCGCGCGTATTCCCATCTCAATGGGGTGACGAAAAACACCCTACAGATTCTGGCACGCCCGGTGGGACCAGTCTCTCCTCCCATATTTCGGGTTAAACGTTCATGCGAACTCAATCAATATACATACCTATATTTATACTAAAATAATGCTCTTTCATACAGGTTTTCAAGCAATCACTCTCCAACAATGTCTCCAAGGACGATCTTAGCTCTCAGCACGACTCCCGTCTCCTATATATTGAAGATAGACTCCAGGACGGTCCTCCCGGCAAGTCTCGGGCGACAATGGGAGGAGGAGCCGCTACCATTTGGCTCAATCATGTTCGTGTCAGCTAACGCCGTCCCATCTCCTCAAGCCCCAGTGGCAGACAAACCGGTCTCGAAAGGCAGGAGACCAAATGTGGTGATCTCAAGGGCGCCCCAACCCAAACGCAAATCGGTGTCTGGACGGCTTTCCATGGCCCCAACTGGGGGCAAAGCCATCGGAACAAAAGGAGTTGCCAGACGTTGTGGGCAAGCCCAGGCGATACCTTCGACGGACACGCGGGCAGATGTCTTCTCAACCATCCCCATCACTCAGCCTATGGCGGCTTCCCGAAGAGTAGAAGCCTGCCAAGTGCTTAAGGCAGAGAAGCTGAGGCAGAAGCGGCTCAGATATAGAGCCAACAAAAGGGCTAGGGCTCTGGCCATGTTAAAATTTATGAATTTCCAAAGCCCGGACCGCTCCGCGAAACCAGCTGCCAGTGGTGAAAGAATGGCTGAATGTGTTATCCACACTGTCTACATGGCCGGACATGAAGAAACGAACCCTCTTCTTCTTCACAGCCATGGTGATGATACGGTTGACGCTACCCAGCATTGGCTCGATCTAAATGATGAAGAGCCCGCTCAGGCCGATAAGCCAGAGGAGCCCGTGGTTCCTATGGAATGGAGCTCAGGCAATAAAGATTACCCGGTTGTCATAGCCGGAACTACAGAACAAGCATTATTCCAATGGCTTCAAAGGCAATTTCAGGACAGGGATGAGAAGATGGCCGAGGTCTATTCCAAAGTCGACGAGCTGGCAAACGTCGTGGCAGATCTCGCGACCCAAGTCGCTCGATTGCAATTACAGCAGAATCAAATTTTGGCTCATGAGCCAGGGATTGGTACCCGGGAGCAGCCAACTGATATCCCTAAAAGCAGAGCGCCTTCACGAAAAATGGCCGCAATCAGCCTCCAGTCCCTCCGATACATACACCGGGGGGGAATCGCCTCTGAAAGACAAGCTGGAAAAGGTCTATTCCTTCAAGAGGGAAAAGGTCCACAAGATATTCAGGGACGCCCTACGAAAAGGTTTACAACTGCCAGAATCAAAGAGACCGCAAGAAGAGAATATGACCGACGACCCAAAATATTGCCCCTATCACAGGGTGATAGGTCATTCCATTGAGGACTGCTTCGTCTTCAAAGATTGGGTCGAAAGGCAATACAAGACGGGAGAGATAGAACTGTCTAAAGGTGTGTTAGCAAACAGTCAAGCTACGACCGCCGATTTCATGCAAATGGAGACCGAAGCCTTTCGGGAACCTAACCCTCCCAGACATGCGCAGGACGAACCAAAGATTGATCGGCCTCAGGGACCGGCGTCAGTGAGGGCACCTACTCTGATGGAGAGAAGGAAGAAGGTGTACTCCTTTAGGAGGGATGAGGTCCGCGATATATTCGAGGAAGCCCTGAACAATGGCCTGCAACTGCCTATTCCGAAGAGGCCACATGAAATGAATATGACTGGCAATCCCATATACTGCCCATACCATAGAGTGCTGAGTCATAACATTGAAGACTGTTGTGTTTTCAAAGATTGGGCAGAGGACCAATATAAGCTTGGAAAAACCTCTCAATCCTCGGATGTATCGGCAAGCCACAGAGCTAGGTCATCAACACAGCTCCGCCAAGATCAATGTTCAAGGAGCTGGGATAAGCAAAGAGGACCACCACGTCGTTAAACTGGGAACAGTCGACCTCTAAGTCGTTAAACTGGGAATGTAAAAAAAAATTGTTGTAAAAATGTAAATAAAAAAAATGTGCAAATAAATAAAAAATAAATAAAAAGCCGAAAGGATGGGGCAACTCGCAATAAAAATCAGCGAGTAAAATAAAGATGAAAATAAAGCCGAAATGATTGGGCAACCGCGAATAAAAGCCGAAATGATTGGGCAATCGCGACCTTCGCGATAAGAAAAGCTGAAATGATAGAGCAGCCGCGGTAAAAAAAAAAAAAAAACAACGGCGAATGATGAGTTGTTCCCGGTACCATATTCCAGTGTAGCGATGCAGACGCCAACCAAAATCCAATTTTTCAAAATTCTTTTGGCCCTACGGCCAGTCCCCAAATTGACTGCCGTATACAATCCACGGGCTCAAATAATTCTCATTATACCCATGCCCCACCGTAATCACCAATTACGCGGCTAGTCTTCGCCTTTGGAATTATGCTCCATTGAGAAGGCCCACTCATGTGTCCTCACGATACATGAGGAGAACAAACCTTTGTGGGATCATTACGACTCATAAAGGAAAAACACACTTAGGAGTCCTCACGACTCCTAAGGAGAAAATACACCTGCGGGATCCTTACGACTCGCAGGGAGAAAATGCTTTTATGGGACCCTCACGGCCCATAAAATTGAAAAGCCTTAGGCGATAGGGACCTAAACCTGTCTCCTAAGCCACCGCTCCCCCAACAGGAATAGGCAAATGATGAATTGTCCTGGCACCTCTGCTTCAGTGTCAGAAACGCTGATGCCGGCCCCTACCCCAAAATTCTAAGCTCGCCATCAATAGACCCCTAAGTCTTTAAACTGGAAACAGATGATCTCCAAGTCGTTAAACTGGAAACAGACGACCACCAAGTCGTTAAACTGGAAACAGACGACCTCCAAGTCGTTAAACTGGAAACAGATGACCACCAAGTCGTTAAACTGGAAACAGATGACCACCAAGTCGTTAAGCTGGAAACAGATGACCTCCAAGTCGTTAAACTGGAAACAGTCGACCTCTAAGTCGTTAAACTGGGAACGAGGGAAATCCACTCATGTGTCCTCACGATACATGAGGAGAACAGACCTTTGTGGGATCCTTACGACTCAAAAAAAAAAAAACCCTTAGGAATCCTCGCGACTCCTAAGGAGAAAATACACCTGCGGGATCCTTACGACTCGCAGGGATAAAATGTTTTTATGGGATCCTCACGGCTCATAAAATTGAAAAGTCTTAGGTGACAGGGATCTAAACCTGTCTCCTAAGCCATCGCTCCCCAACCCCAAAGTGGCGAATGATGAGTCGCTCCTGTTACCATGTTCCAGTGCAGCGATGCAGACGCTAACCAAATTCCAAATTCAAATCCCAATGGCGAATGATGAGTCGCTCCTGGTACCATGTTCCGGTGCAGCGATGCAGACGCCAACCAAATTCCAAATCCCATACCCCAACGGCGAATGATGAGCCGCTCCTGGTACCATATTCCAGTGCAGCGATGCAGACGCCAACAAAGTCCCGAAATGTTTTTGGCCCTACGGTCTGGATCATACATCCTGCAAAACCGTATACAATCCACGGGCGTAAAACAATCCCGATCTCTCCAAAAAAAAAACGGTATGTCCATAAGCAAAATGGGCACGGATGAAAACCCGAAAGGGCTCCGTGAGTAAAAACAGCAGGACTGCCGGCGAGTTTGTGAAAACCCGAAAGGGCTCAAACTCGTAAAAAGAAAAAAGAAGTGAAATGCACTCGCAAAGTCCTCTCGACTTTGTGAGGAGAAAACTCCCGCGTGAGATCCTTACGACTCACAAAGGAGCAACACATTTAGGGGTCCCCACGACTCCTAAGGAGAAAATACACCTACGGGATCCTTACGACCCGTAGGGAGAAAATGCTTTTGTGAGACCCTTACGGCTCACAAAATGGAAAAACCTTAGGTGACAGGGATCTAAACCTGTCTCCTAAGCCACCAAATCAAAATCCTCTCGGGGCACATGATGATTTGCTCCTGGCATTATTCCAGTGCAGCAATGCAGATGCCAAACGAAAAAAAAACCAAATCCAAATCCTCCCGGGGCCAATGATGAGTTGCTCCTGGCATTATTCCAGTGCAGCAATGCAGATGCCAAACGAAAAAAAAAACCAAATCCAAATCCTCCCGGGGCAAATGATGAGTTGCTCCTGGCATTATTCCAGTGCAGCAATGCAGATGCCAAACGAAAAAAAAACCAAATCCAAATCCTCCCGGGGAAAATGATGAGTTGCTCCTGGCATTATTTCAGTGCAGTAATGCAGATGCCGACAAAAAAAAACGATTCCCGAATCCTCTCAAAGACAGATGATGATTCGCTCCTGGTACCATATTCCAGTATAGCGATGCTGATGTCAACCCAAATCGCTTCGTAACAGAGCATCGACCATCCATGTCGTAAAAAGGGCAGTGCATCCCAAAAAGTGGGAACCAAAGCAAGTCGCCTCCACGTGAAAGAAGATCCATCAATTTCATGCACACGACTCACATATGCTGTGTGCATTTATTGATGGGGGGCAATTTGTTGAGGTAAAAATTTACACCCCTGTTGACTGAGTCAAAGTCAAGGTCAACCCCCAAACTAGGTGGGCCCAAGCCCAGGTCAAGCGGGCCTATACCCAAGTCGAGCCCGCGGCCAGCCTCCCCATGCCAACAACAAAATCATGTAATAAATAATTTTTATGTAATTGTTTATGCATGAATGTAAACAAAATGGGTATAAAGCCAATATTTTGTAAGCCCATGGCTTATGTGCAAAAATGAAATGGCACATGAGCCATAGGATGGATAAAATGCCATTTTTGTAAAGCCCAAGGGGCTATATGTAAATATATAAGCCTATAAAAGGCAACATGATGAATAAAAAAGAAACACTTTTCATTCTCTCCACAAAAATTAGATCTGAGATCTTTTCTCCTTCCTCAAGATTCCAAAACCTTCTCCTTTCTCTTGAATTAAATCAAGAGTTTTACTTTTCCTTTTCAAAAACAAAAAAGTTTTCACCACGAAACCCACAAAGGGGAACTTGGATCTGTCATCAGATCTCAAAAAGGAGAGATTTTGAGATCTCACTTCTCTTGATCTTCAAGATCCAGCTAACAGAGGAGGAAGAAGAAGAACCCCTTCCATTAACCCCAAAAACACACTCAGGAGTCCAACTCCTCTCTGATTTTTCTTTCGAGAGTTTTTGGGGCTAAAAGCCCTCTTTTCCTCTCCAGCGCACTGCGCCCGAGCGTAAAGCGCCCACGTGCCGACACGTGGCGCGCGCGTTTACGCTCCAGCGCGCAACACTCATGCGCAAAGCGCCCACGTGCCGACACGTGGCGCGCGCGCTTGCGCTCCAGTGCGCTTGCGCTCCAGCGCGCAGCGTTCATGCGCAAAGCGACCACGTGCCGACACGTGGCGCGCGCGCTTGCGCTCCAGTGCGCTTGCGCTCCAGCGCGCAGCGTTCATGCGCAAAGTGCCCATGTGCCGACACGTGGCGCACGCGCTTGCACACCAGCGCGCAGCGCGCAGCGCCCACATGCCGACACGTGGCGCGCTTGCGCCTGAGCGCACAGCACCTAAGCGCACAGCGCCCAAGGTGCTGCCCCACGCATCCTTTGGATGCCTTTTCCCCTTTATTTATATATATATGTATATATATATATATACATTTGTATACAAATGTACACATACACATACTCCGCGACACTGTCCCTGTTAGAAAAAATTTCTAACGGGGCGCTGCCCCGTACCCCGCAAGGGGGCTGCTAGCCCCCTTGACCCCCGGCCCGCTATCCGGGTAGCGGGACCCCCGTAAAAACTCTGCGTGGCTCCCGATATATCCAAAACCCCCTTTTCAAAACACAACACACGCACACCGCACATTGAGTTCGCATGACCAGTTTAACCCGTTAATCGGAGGTTCCCTCGCCCCAAAGGCGAGGGGTAATTAACGGCTGCTTAGTCCGTGGCTGCCGGAGATTTGGATCCCCACAATCATTAAACCCCGGCCTACCCTAGGCAGGGGGAATCTGTAGTACGCCTGACAAGCGTGCGCGTATTCCCATCTCAATGGGGTGACGAAAAACACCCTACACTAAGTTTCTAAAGTATTATGGACTCCATCTTCTTCCTGTTCTTTTCTTCCATGTTCTTTTCTTCCATGTTCTTTTCGACATTGTTCTTCCCTGATTCTTCGATTCTCAAGAATAAGATCTTCCCGATGATAATTAAATTCTCAACTTTTGGGAGACTTATCTTGTGGATCTCAGATCCAGAGAAAGCACTAAGTTTTTTTAAAAGGTTAAACCCTTATATACGATATGATAGGTAAATGAGATATTTTGATCTCTTCTTTTTTTCTTTACCTAGGGTTTTGAGGAGAGGAGTATCTTCTTCTTGGACAAGAATTAAATTCTCTGTTTTTTCTGGAGACTTTTTGAAGAGCCTTCTGTGCTTTTATAGAAGCTTATGGAGGGTTTCCACCTCCCTGAATTTAATCTCTTTGCTTCTATTTATAGGAGAAGAGAAAAATCAATCTGTTAGAGGAAATATCTCATTGAGAGATCATGATTGATTTCCGGACAAATTGATCTTAAAGCTCAACCGGTGAATTTTGTTCACCGTTGGATTTTTAATCCAAAGTCTCTCTATTTTACGGAGAAGATCATTCTTGTTTGTTTAACATGATTAGGAAAATATTTTCCTAAAATAGAATTTAATTTTTTCAGATGATCGATTGGTGATTTTATATCACCGTTGGATTTTTGATCCAAGAGTTCTCTGTTTAACAGAGAGGATCTTTCTAGTTTGAGAAAGATCAGGGAAATATTTCCCCCATAGAATTTAATTATGCATAGAATTTAATTCTATTAAAGAGAACGCTCATGTGCATTGCACGTGGGGAGCTGGCCTATAACACTCACATGGATATCACGTGAGGCGCTGCCAAGAGACTTGAAAGGGTGCTCACATGGATATCCTGTGAGGCGTTGCCAAGATGCTAGCACAAGCGCTCACGCGGATATCACGTGAGATGCTCACGTGTTTAATCCGTGTGAAACAATATAGGATTCGATCCTATTTGAAGCGGCAATCACATGATTTTCATGTGGGTGCACACGTGTTTAACACGTGGGGGCTTCCCTTTATTTTATAAGGGAACAAGAAGATCTAAGCCAAAAAATTTGGCAGGAACAACATTTCTTGGCGTCAATGACATAGAATTTGATATCGGTGATGAGCAGCCCGAAGTGAAGCATCAATATTACGGACCCAAGCGTCCATGGCGACTGCAAGTTGAACCCCGAGATGGTAATTTTGTCAAGAGCAAGATGCTGAACATTCATACATGTTTCTTTCAGCACTCTCACGTTGAGAAAATTGACGAAAGATCCGTTGTCGATAAATATTTTCTCTATTTTGATGTCATGGCACTACCTAATGATATACAATGGTCGATTATGCTCGCATGTAACGAGGAGTAGATCTTCATCGCTGAATGTGATATTAGCCGTGTGGACCTCTGCCAGTTCATTTTTCATCTTCTTTTTTGCAAGAAAGGCTTAAAACTGATCAGGTTCTTATAAGGACTTAATCAAGGAGTCTCGTGCCTCTTTGGATAAGAGCAAAGCATCCAGAATGCTCAGTTGTGAGGGTATCTTCCTCAAAAGCGCAAAGACAATATAATCTACATAAGTCTTTAGGTGGGTCCTTTGCGGCGAGCTCTTTAGCTACCTCTTCATCAAGAGCGATCTCGTTAGGTATTTTCCCTTTCTCTTTATCCTTTTTATTCGAACCCTTATTTGCGAGCCTGAGGTTCTATTCAGGCAGTATGCGGTTGCGCAACTGGATGTTCTCGTAATTCTTTTTCTCCTTTTCTTTCTTCAAGGTGGATCTATCAAAAAGAGGCTTAAGGGGCATTTCATCTTCCAAATCGCTCCCGAACGTGAGAACCCAAGGTTTTTCCCCTTCTGAACTGATACCAGCCATATGACAGCTACCAGTTTCTTCTTTGTGCACTGTCGTCTCGCCATTCTCACATCGATGAGCATGAACTTCGTGCTTCTCCTTCTTGAAGTGTTTTCTGTGGGCAACATATATTTGCCATCTTCTAAAGGCATTGTATTCCTCAATGTGATGAGTGATATTTCGGTGGTACGTGCAGTAATTTGGATGTCCCTCTCCACCATCGAAATATAGGACCCCAGGAGTGTACATCATGAGAGTTGGTAGCTTCATTCCCATTGATATGGCCTTGGAAAACCGCTTCTCATTTTTAGCCTTGCTCTTACTTGTTGCAGGTGCCCTTTGGCTTAGTCGGAGAGTTTTATGACTCGTCCTTACCACAGATTCTTTGTTCAGACGCTGAAGTTTATCCTTTTCAAATATGGTTGTCCCGTGTTCCTGATTATCTTTGCTCTTTTGGAAAGCTTCTTTCAGCAGCATTTCAATTGGGTCTTCTTCCGGCAATTTTGGGATTTTTGATGCCAAATCTGCCCCCAGTTCATCAATGTCACTGTCCAACATTGGCGGAGTTTCTTCATCATATAGTGATGAATGAGAGACTATGTGAAAACTTGCTACACGTTCTTTCGCTTCGTCTGATGAGTCATTTTTCTCATCATCGTCACTGTCCTCGTCCTCAAGAATATGCTTAAGTAATTCTTCGAGTGTGACTGGTGTTCGCGCATTCTGATTGTATTCTTCCAGTTGTTGGGTGTTTTTCATAACCCCATTGAGATAGGATTACGCATCGCTTGTCAGGCACATACAGATTCCCCCTGCCAACAGTAGGCAGGAGTTTATTGATTATGGGGATTCAAATCTCCGGCAGTCGCGGACTAAACTGTCGTTAATTACTCCTCGCTTTTGGAGCGAGAGAACCTCCTATTGATGGGTAAAACTAGTCATGCGAACTCAATGTGCAGTATGCATGTGTTGTGTTTTGAAAGGTTTAGTTAGATCGGGGGCCTCGCAGAGTTTACGGAGGTCCCGCTACCTGGATAGTAGGCTGGGGGTCAAAGGGCTAGCAGCCCCTTTGTGTGGTGCAGGACAGCGCCCTGTTAGAATTTTTTTCTAACAGGAGATGTATTTTGAGTGTGGAGTGTGTAGGAGAAAGAGGGGTGAGGAGCGTCCTAAGGACGCATGAGATGGCACGCGGGCACTGAGCGCCAGCGGGCTATGCGCGCGGGAGCCAATGGTTCACGCGCATAGCGCACGGACGCCAGTAGTACACACGCCCTGCATGTGGGCGCTGGGCGCCTGCGGAAAAAATGGGCTTAACCTTTCGACTGGGAGTTGAACTCCCGAGTGATTTTTGGAGTTAAACTCCTAAAAAAGGTATCTTTTGTAGAGTTAAACTCCTAAAAGATCTGGATTTTGGGGTTCAACTTCTTAGAGAATTTGGATCTTGGAGTTGAGCTTCTCAGAGATTGGTTTGGAGTTAAACTCCTAAAGAAGAAACTCTTGTTCGGAGTAAATCTCCCAAGAAATTTTCAGAGATGATGAAAGGGGACCCCTTTCTTCTCCCTTGAGCCTTGGATTTTCTCTTGAGCTTTGGATCTTCCCAAAGTGGGATTTTTGGAGATGTGTATTCTTCTTCCTCCTCCCTGTTGGATGGATCTTGAAGAAAAGGGTGTGAGACTTAAAAATCTTCCCTTTTAGAGATTTGATAGGAGATCCGAGCACCCCTTCAAGAGTTTTATGGTGAAAAACTATTTTTTTTTGGAAAAGGAAGAGTTAAACTCTCGATTTAATTCAAAAAAAATAAAAAGGTTTAAAATCTTAAGGAATGAGGAGGCACAGAATCCTAATTTTCGAAAGGAATGAATTATTATTCGTATTTCATCATAATGTTGCCTTATATAGACTTACAAGTTTACATATAGTCCCTTAGGCTTTACAAAGTGGCATTTTGCCCATTTTATGCCTCGTGTGCTTTTTTTTGCACATGAGCCACGGGCTTTACAAAAATTTGGCTTTTTGCCCATTTATTTTACATTCATGCATGAAAATTATATCAAATATGATTATTACATAATTTTCTTCTTAGCATGGGGGAGGCTGGCCGCTTCATGTTCGGGCTCGACCTGGGCTTGGGCCCACTTGGCTTGGGGTTGACTTTGACTTTGACTTGGTCAACCGGGGTGTAATTTTTGACCCCAACAAAGTTCCCCCCATCAATAAATGCACACCGCGTGTACCTGTTATGTGAATGAAATTGATGGATCTTGTTCATGGGAAGTTTGACTTTGAAGTGGAACATCATTCTAGGGGCGGAGTATAATTCCAGGAATTGGAGCATCATTCCGAGGTGCGGAGCATAATTCCAAGAGTGGAGCATCATTCCGAGGAGCGGGGCATAATTCCGGGATCAGAGCATAATTCCGAAGAGCAGAGCATAATTCCAAGGGGAGGATATATTTTGAGACGAAGCATAGTTTCGACGTAGGGTTCCGCGGCGAAACATGATTTCTACATGGGACAAGTGTATCCTGGGACGAATCTTAATTCTGGTGTAGGGCAGACATTCTGAACGAGGCAGACATTCTGAACGAAACATGGCTCTGATGCAGAGGTTTATTCCCAGGTGAAGCATAATTCTGATAGGGAAGGAAGGTACTCCAAGGCGAAGCATAATTCCGACACGGGGCATAATCTGAGATGTAGCATGGTTTCAATGCAGAGGTAGACATTCTGAACAAAATATAGTTCCGATGCAGGGGTTGATTCCTAGGCGAAGTATAATTCCAATCGGGAAGGCATGTACTCCGAGGCGAAGCATAATTCCTACATGGAGCATAATCTGAGACGAAGCATGGTTTCAAAATAGAGGTAGACATTCTGAACGAAATATAGACCCGATGCAGAGGTTGATTCCAAGTCAAAGCATAATTCCTGCAGGGAAGGTAGATACTCCGAGGCGAAGTATGATTCCGACGCGGGGCATATTTTGAGATGAAGCATGATTCCGACTCAGAGGTTGTTGGTTGACTTGATTCGAAGGCGGATCATAATTCCGACAGGGAGGCCATTGATTGACTTGATTCCGAGGAGGAGCATAATTCCGATAGGGAAGGCAAATACTCCGAGACGAAGCATGATTTCGACACGGGGTACATTCTGAGACAAAACATGATTCCGACGCAGAGCTTGTTGGTTGACTTGATTTCGAGATGGAGTATAATTCCGACAGGGAGGTCGTTGGTTGACTTGATTATTTGATTTGATTTGATTTGTGAGTTTCTTATCTGTCCAGTAGAGATTTTGAGTCTGGGACTTGGAATTTGGTTTTTGTTTGGCGTCATCGCTACAATGGAATATGGTACCAGGAGAGAATCATTTACCGTGGAGAACTTAGGATTTGGGTTGACATCAGCATCGCTACACTGGAATATAGTACCAGGAGTGAATCATCATTTTGTATGAGAGGATTTAGGAATTTTGGTTTTGGTTTGGCATCAGCACCGCTACACTGGAATATGGTGCCAGGAGCGAATCATCATTTGCCGTGAGAGGATTTCTCTTGTTCCTAGTTTAACGACTTAGGGGTCATTTGTTCCCAGTTTAACGACTTAGAGGTCATCTTTTCCCAGTTTAACGACTTAGGGGTCATCTGGATCGAAAGTTTAGAATTTTGAGGTTGGGGCCGACATCAGCATTGTTAACACTGGAGCACAAGTGCCAGGAGCAATTCATCATTTTCTTTTTCCTGTTGGGGAGCGATGGCTTAGGAAACAGGTTTAGATCCTTATCTCCTAAGGCTTTTCAATTTTATGAGCCGTAAGGGTCCCATAAAAGCATTTTCTCCTTATGAGTTAAAAGGATCTCATAGGTGTATTTTCTCCTTAGGAGTCGTGGGGACCCCCAAGTGTGTTTTTTCTTTATAAGTCTTAAGGATCCCACGAAGGTGTTTTCTTACGAGTCGAGAGGATCTCATAAGATTTGTTTTCCTTATGTATCGTGAGGACACATGGGGGGTCTTCCCAAATGAAGCATAATTCCAAGGGCGGAGACCGGTCGCGGGACTGGTGATAGCGGTGGGGCATGTGTGTGATTTAGCTTGTTTTATGCCCATGGATTGTATACGACGGCCAATTTAGGGACTGGCCATAGGACTGGGAGAATTTAGGGGATTTGGAATTTTGTTGGCGTCTGCATCGCTAACACAAGAATGGTAACAGGAGCGAATCATCATTCGCCGTTGGGGTATTTGGATATTTGGATTGACGTTTGCAACGCTGCACTAGAATATGGCACTAGGAGCGACTCATCATTCGGCGTTTAGGAATTTGGGGTACTTATTTGTATGCAATTTTTTTTACCGTGATTGCTCTACTATTTCAGATTTTCTTATTACGAAGGTTGCGATTGCCCTATCATTTCGGCTATTTATTTGCGGTTGCCCCATCATTTCAGCTTTTTATTTTTACTTTTACTTGCATATTTTTTTGTGAGTTTCCCCTCATTTCGGCTATTTATTTATTTATTTACACATTTTTTACACTCTCAGTTTAACGGCTTAGGGGTCGACTGTTCCCAGTTTAACGACGTGGTGGTCAGTACTATTCCTAGTTTAATGATATGGTGGTCAATTGTTCCCAGTTTAACGATGTGGAGGTCATATGTGTTTGCTTATACTAGCTCCTCGAACATTGATCTTGGTGGAGCTGTGTTGCTAACCGTAACTTTGTGGCTTTTCGGTACATCCGAGAACTGTGAGGTTTTCCTAACCTTGTATTGGTTCTCCACCCAATCTTTTAAAACATAGCAGTCATCGATGGTATGACGCACCATTCTATGATATGGGCAGTATATGGGATTGCCGATCATGTTCATGTCATGTAGCTTCTTTGGAATAGGCAGTTTGAAACCGTTGTTCAAGGCGTCCTTGAATATTTTGCGGGCTTCGTCCCTCCTGAAGGAGTATACTTTCTTCTTTCTCTCCATTAGAGTAGGTGCCTTTCCTGATGCTGGTCCTCGAGACCGATCGGTCTTTCGTTCGCCTGCTGTCCGCTTACCCCGTTCAATATATGTATCGAAGGGACTGGAGGATGATCGCGGCCGTTTTTCGCAAATGTGTTCCGCTTTTGGGCTGGAGGGGGTATCGATTGGCTGTTTCAGGATATCAATCCCTGGGTCATGAACCAAGTTTTGATTTTGCTGTAATTGTGTAACACCCGAGCCCAATACTACTAATTTCTGTTACTGTTTGAGCATTAGGTGGTACTCATTTCATTTATCTTGCTTATTTGTGGCTTACTGTAAAATTTTATCCGGAAAAGTCATTTCTGCACATAACAAATTTTACCATCTAAAATGAAATTAAAAATATTCATCTTGGCCTACTCGACACCCCTAGCCTTGTGGTAGCGTCCGTGTATCGTGTTCTCGTCCCGTTCGGTGAAACGGGCGAGTTTGGACGGCTACACGCGCGTACAGGTGTCCGTCTTGGGGGTATGCTTTTTAATCATAAAACACTTAATTTTAAAATGTGGAATCTGCTTAAAATCCTATTATTTAAATTTCGAATTTTTGGACCCGACCCGGGCGCGATTTGGAAATGTTTTATTTAGCGCCAAAATCCCAAATTTTAATAATTTAAAACCATAGAATATATTTCTTAAACCGTAAGATTTTCACTGTTAAGTAAATCTTTAAATATTTTTAAAACCTCTCAATCTTGTGCCCCAGCAAATCGAGAGGCTGTATAGCTTCCGTGGGCCCCACCTCCTCAACCTTTCTCTCTCTCTCTCTATCTCGCATATATTTCTCTCTCTCCTTTTAAATTCTTTCCCTCCTCTAGTTTCTTTTTCCATCACGAGAACAGCCGAAACCCATTGCAACCCTAACCCTAGCCACCTCCATCCTTGCCGCCGCAGCCACCTGTGCTCCCCACCACAGTCACCCGTGACCACCTGCGCCGCCCTGGTCGTCGCCGACGATCACCAGACCCCCCAGTGATCACCTTTCTCTCGCGTTCATCCAACTCCAACCCTCGACCAAGACTCTCACCGATCAACCTTCTTGACGTCGATTAGACCACAACGCAACAGCCATCGTCGTCATCTTTCTTTTCTTCTCTACATCGGTTGTAACCAACTTTGAACCGAGCAGCCACCCATCAGGCCGGGAACCCATCTCGCCAAGTCAACATCGCCTACCCCTTGCAGTCGCCATCGTTGATCCTCTGCACTGACCGAGCATCATCTATAGTTAAGACATTACGTCGGCTTCAAGTTATTGTCCCCGTTGTTGTTTCCGTGATTGCATGATCGTTCATTGCTGATGTAAGTATCCCAATACTTACTCCAACATGCTAGTTACTGCAAGGGCCAATCTTGCCATAAAAATTATTGTTATATTTATTTGGTCATAATAAATTATGTATATGATATTATATTATTGACAATGAAATAGTTATAACGATATACCCTGCTATAAATATTAATTTAATAATCTTAATATTGCATGCTAGTGTGAATACCACATATGAAAATATATACTATATACACTTGTTGCATTGATAGGAATATTATGGATATATAATTGAAAATCTTTAAGGGTTTAATGTGCAATATAAAAGTATAGTAATGCTTAATTGTTTGCATTCACCAAGTTAATTAAATATATATCAGTTTAGTATAGTGCACGGACAAGTATTTTTATGTGGATAAATAAATACAGTTATAATATGTTGGTTTAGTTAAATTTATTTCATATGTCTATTTGATAGTCATAACCCATATCATACAATAAATATTTTATCAAACCTGCTTATTATTTAATTCATTGCTTATTTCATGTTGTTAATACCCACGTGTGATTATATATCTGATTGGGAGCACACCCACGATATTATTTACATCTTGACCTGACATTGCTACACTTATATATATATTGATACACCAGACATGGTACCGTATACTGTTGACTTGACCTGATGTACCATTACCTGACCCGTTATCTGATCTTGTGTCTAATGCCAACAAACCTGACATGCAGTCCTTATGGACCGTTCCTGTTGTCTATCCAGACAAACCTGCTTGTACTTGATCCTGTGTTGGCATTAGTTCTTAATTACTGAATACCTGACTTGACATACGTAACTTGGGGGTATGGGGAAATCAAAGGTGAAACCGACTTGTAACTCAACAGTTCGATATCTGTTCTGATCAGTCTTACGGGCTCGGCCAGCCCCGGAGTGATGATGCTGACATCACTCGCCCATCCTGCTACCTGTTACTGCCTAGCGGCACGTCTCGGATTCAGCTCCGAGGATCTTGACCGTGGTCCCGGGCATGCACGGGATACTATTGAGTTACATCGACGATTCATCAATTGATTTCAAAGACTTTAGAATAGAAAACCTGATAGAACAGTTTAGTTACCCACTGCACACTACCCTGCATTGCTTGTTTCACAGTATTGCTTTATTCATGTTTATTTTGCATTGCCTGTTACATTGTTCATATTATATTACTTGTTGACGTGACGCGCTGACGTCTGGGTTTTGCATGGCCCAGATTCTGTACCGCTGTCGCAGACCAAGCACGAGTACTTCAGCCAGCAGGCTGAGTTGTGAATTCAGTAGTAGTTAGTTCTATATCTTGCATTTATTTCCTGATGTGAGCCCGCATTATGAGACATACTTTTCAGTTATTTGTATTGGATCATTTGCTTCCGCATTTATTTAGTATTGACTCCTGTTATTCTGGATTATGGACATGTTTTTAGATAGTTTTATCTTGTTCTTGATATCTCTACAGCTGTAATGTGACTGTGGATGGATACTTCCTACCCACAGGTAGCATGGTTGGCTATGTCACGTGCCCAATCTAGCGTACTCTGGGAAGCGGGGCGTGACCTGGTTCTTTTGGTATCAGAGCCATAAGTTAGTTGGGTTGATTCTTTTGTAGTTGGGTATTGTACCTAATACACGAATCAGAATACCCGTGTTAGGAAACATGTCCTGCCACTTTGCCGTTTACCATTCTTGAATCACATTCTTCTTGATTATATCTTTTACGATGTGCAAACTTCCTTTGCATGTCGACTCGAAAACATGATTTCTTGTTATCTCTAGGACTTAGGCGACTTGGGTGGAGTTAAGTAATTGTGGCTATGATACCGCGGCATAGTTACAATGCGGTACTCTATTTAAGTATCTTGGAGTTCTAGCCTTGATCTATATATTGAATCTATCATCATGCTAATGTTGGGTGTTTGTGATTTCAGGAATATGGCAGATAAGAATTTCAAGACGTACCAGAGGCATGTGGACGAAACCGCCATGCTTGGAGTGATAAGAGGAATGCTGGAGAATCAGAAGAGACAGACCGAGCTGATCCAGCAGCAGGCAGACTCGTTCCAGGAAGGTTTGCAGATCGTTCAGCAGTCTGTAAACAACGTTGGAGCTAAACCAGTTGACCGAGTAGGGACTGTGGCAGATTTCAGACGTTTGGGTCCGTCTACATTTACTGGTTTGGAGGAGCCGTTGCCAGCCGAGAAGCGGCTAGTTGACACGGAGAATTTGCTGATTGCGGCACAGATTCCGACAAAAGAGTGGATGTGGTACGCATTCAGTTAGTGGACTACGCCCGAGAATGGTGGCTTGTGGAGGAGACCCGCTTGCCCAAGCCGATCAAGTGGGCGGATTTTTCTAAGAGTTTCCTGGAGAAGTTCTTCCCGCGGACTGCACGGGAGGAAATGGAAGAGAAGTTTATTGGACTGAGGCAGAATGGAGCACCCGTGGATGTGCATGCAGCAGAATTGACGAGACTCAGCAGATTCGCTAGACCTTTAGTCGCCAACGATGCAGACAGGGCACGAAGGTTCATGCGCAGCTTGGATGTGGACATCCAGAGGCAAATTGTCTCCCTGGGTTTGACCACTTTCTCACAGGTTCTTACGGCAGCTCGGGAACAGCAGAGTTTATCTGGGATGAAAGGGAGCTTGCAGCAGACAGCAGTTGCGGCCAGGAAGCCCGCATTTGTACCTAACCGAGCTCATGCACGCAGAGGTATTCCAGTGGACCATCGTGGTGTAGCACCCAAGAAGAAGCCTATGATTGTTGATCGAAGAAAGAGCGTGATTTGTGACTACTGCCGTTTACCTGGGCACGTGCAGAAGGATTGTCGAAGAAGGCTGGGACTTTGTTTGGTTTGTGGAGCGGCTGATCACGCAGTAGGTGCTTGTCCGTCGAAGCTTCGTACGAGAGATGATATTCAGAAGCCTCCGCAGAAGCCGTTCCAAGGGCAGAAATAGCTGACTCAAGGACCTAATCAGGCTCGAGCTTTTACCTTGACAGCTGAGGAAGCTAAGGCATCAGGAGAAGTGGTTTCAAGTATTCTACTCGTTCATGGTTTTCCTGCAGTGGCATTATTTGATTTTGGTGCATCCCATTGTTTTATGTCATCCAAGTTTATAACTACACACTCGATTGCCTGCACGACCCTGTCTAGTTTCTGGGACATACACACTGGGAATGGGAAAATTATATCTAGTAGGGAATGTAAAGATTGTACAGTTGTTGTGTGCGGACGGGAGCTTTTTGCAGATTTCTTGGTGATTGATATGGGCAGCTATGAGGTCGTCTTGGGAATGGATTTTCTTGGCACTTTCCACGCTCACATTGACTGTAGGGCAAAGAAAGTAATTTTCCAGATTCCCGGGCATCCCGAGTTTACCTTCACTGGAGGAAGCAGTTCTGTCAGGCCAGTCGAGTTTAGGGCTAGGCCGACAAACAATATTCTTGCAGCAATGGAAGTTGATAATGGTGAAGAGCCGGCGGTTGTTCGCGATTTTATGGACGTGTTTGAAGATATATCGTGTTTGCCGCCGAAGCGAGATGTGGAGTTCGCAATTGATCTTATTTCTGGTGCAGCGCCAGTATCTAAAGCGTATTATCCAATGGCACCAGTAGAATTGGAAGAAGTTAAAAAACAGGTTGCTGAATTGCTTGAGAAGGGTTAACTCGCCTTGGGGAGCTCCAGTTCTTCTAGTAAAGAAGAAGGATGGCACAAGAAGAATGTGCATCGACTATCGAGAATTAAACCGGGTGACTATCAAGAACAAGTACCCGATCCCTCGCATTGGAGAACTTTTTGAGCAGCTTAGTGGCGCGAGGGTATTCTCGAAGCTGAATTTGCGATCCGGATATCATCAGGTTCGAGTGAAAGCAGAAAATATTTGCAAGACGGCGTTTTGAACTCGGTACAGACATTACGAGTACTTAGTGATGCCCTTCGGAGTAACGAATTCGCCGGCAGTATTCATGGACTTGATGAACCGAATCTTTTCACCGTTCTTGGACCAGTTTATCGTGGTCTTCATTGACGACATTCTGGTTTACTCGAAGAGCTTTGAGGAGCATGCTGAGCATTTAAAAATCGCACTGCAGACATTGAGACAAGAGAAATTGTATGCGAAGATGAGTAAGTGCGAGTTTTGGCTGGAGGAAGTGAAGTTTTTGGGGCATGTTGTGTCGGGCGATGGAATCGCCGTCGATCCAGAAAAGATTGCAGCAGTTCGAGATTGGCCGATTCCAAAGAATGTTGCGGAGATAAGAAGTTTCCTTGGATTAGCCGGATATTACAGGAGATTTGTAGAGAACTTTGCTCGTCTGGCAGAGCCGTTGACTAAGCTTACACGCAAGGAGGTACCTTTTGTATGGACGGATAAATGTGCGTTAGCTTTTGAGGCGTTGAAGCAGAAGTTGATAACCGCCCCTATTCTGACCGTGCCAGACAATTCCGGAGGATTGGTGATTCACAGCGACGCATCTGGAAAAGGATTGGGATGTGTTTTGATGCTGTATGGAAAGGTTGTAGCGTACGCATCGAGACAATTGAAGACCCATGAGAAGAATTATCCGACTCATGACTTGGAGCTTGCGGCTGTGATTTTCGCCTTGAAGATTTGGAGACACTACCTTTTGGGCGAAAGAGTCGAAGTTTTTACCGATCATAAGAGCTTGAAGTATGTGTTCACGCAGAAGGGGCTTAATATGAGGCAGCGTAGATGGTTGGAGCTGATGGCTGACTACGACCTTGATCTTAAGTACCATCCGGGGAAAGTTAATGTTGTGCCGGATGCGCTTAGTCGATTACCAGCAATTCAGGTGTTAACTACGCAGAAGGAGATCGTTGCAGATTTTCTAAGATTTGACTTGGAGGTTGTGCTACCGCATTCTACGGGACAGTTGATGCAGCTACAAGTGCAGTCGTCTTTGATTGAGAAAATTAAAGCAGCACAATCGCAGGATCCTAGACTGCAAAAGTTTCGAGAGCAAGTTGAGGCCGGACTAAGAACAGATTTACTGATCCACGAAGATGGTTCGTTGAGGTATGGGAGCCGTTTGTGTGCGCCAAAGGGAGATGTTCGTGAAGAGCTTATGAAGGAGGCACACAGTTCGGCTTATTCTGTATATCCAGGAGGCACGAAGATGTACCGAGATATTCGACAGCATTTCTGGTGGGAAGGCATGAAACGGGAGATTGCTCGCTTTGTGGCTAAGTGCTTGGTGTGTCAGTAAGTTAAGGCTGAACATCAAAGGATTGCTGGTTTATTGCAACCACTACCGATTCCTCAGTGGAAGTGGGAACATATAACCATGGATTTCGTGACGGCTTTACCGCGGAGTCCAAAGAGCAACAATGCAGTATGGATGATTGTTGATCGGTTGACCAAGGCAGCTCACTTTATTCCTTTCCGGGTTGGTCAATCAACGGAGACTTTGGCAGAGCGGTACATGCTAGAGATTGTAAGATTGCATGGAGTACCGGTGAGCATCGTGTCCGATCGGGACACTCGGTTCTTATCACACTTCTGGAGGAGTTTACAGGAAAGTTTGGGGACTCGATTGAAGTTTAGCACAGCTTATCATCCTCAAACTGATGGTCAGTCGGAGAGAACGATCCAAACTCTTGAAGATATGTTGAGAGCATGCATGTTGGACTTCAAGGGTTCTTGGGAGGATCATCTACACTTGGTGGAGTTTTCTTATAACAACAGTTTTCAGGCAACTATCCAGATGGCTCCGTTTGAAGCTTTGTATGGTCGTAAGTGCCGTTCACCTGTTTGTTGGGATGATGTCGGTGAACGAAGATTATTGGGACCAGATTTGGTTGTACAGACAATTGAGAAGGTTAACACTATCAGGAATCATATAAAGGCAGCTCAAGACAGACAAAAGAGTTGGGCTGACACATCAAGAAGACCTCTAGAGTTCGCCGTGGGTGATTTGGTATTCTTGAAGATATCACCGACTAGAGGGGTGATTCGTTTCGGGAGTCGAGGAAAGCTTAGTCCTCGATTCGTTGGACCCTTTGAGATCTTGGAGTGTGTTGGTGAGGTAACGTACTGTTTGGCGTTACCGCAGACCTTGGCAAGTGTGCACGATGTGGTCACGTATCTCAACTATGAAGGTATGTTCGAGATGAAACACACGTTTTGGATCATTCGGAGCTAACAATACGAGAAGACTTGAATTTTGAGGAGCGACCGGTTGAAATCGTGGATCGAAGGGAAAAGGTTCTCAAGAACAAGGTTATTCCCCTTGTGCTTGTTTCTTGAGGAAATCGATCACATTGAGAGTCCACTTGGGAACGAGAAGATGAGATCCAGCAGAAGTTTCCTCACCTTTTTCTGTAGTTTTCTATCTTGTATTCTTGGAATTTCGAGGACGATATTCTTTTTGTAGTTGGGTATAATGTAACACCCGAGCCCAATACTACTAATTTCTGTTACTGTTTGAGCATTAGGTGGTACTCATTTCATTTATCTTGCTTATTTGTGGCTTACTGTAAAATTTTATCCGGAAAAGTCATTTCTGCACATAACAAATTTTAGCATCTAAAATGAAATTAAAAATATTCATCTTGGCCTACTCGACACACCTAGCCTTGTGGTAGCGTCCGTGTATCGTGTTCTCGTCCCGTTCGGTGAAACGGGCGAGTTTGGACGGCTACGCGCGCGTACAGGTGTCCGTCTTGGGGGTATGCTTTTTAATCATAAAACACTTAATTTTAAAATGTGGAACCCGCTTAAAATCCTATTATTTAAATTTCGAATTTTTGGACCCGACCCGGGCGCGATTTGGAAATGTTTTATTTAGCGCCAAAATCCTAAATTTTAATAATTTAAAACCATAGAATATATTTCTTAAACCGTAAGATTTACACTGTTAAGTAAATCTTTAAATATTTTTAAAACCTCTCAATCTTGTGCCCCAGCCAATCGCGAGGCTGTATAGCTTCCGTGGGCCCCACCTCCTCAACCTCTCTCTCTATCTCGCATATCTTTCTCTCTCTCCTTTTAAATTCTTTCCCTCCTCTCGTTTCTTTTTCCATCACGAGAACAGCCGAAACCCATTGCAACCCTAACCCTAGCCACCTCCATCCTTGCCGCCGCAGCTACCTGTGCTCCCCACCGCAGTCACCCGTGACCACCTACGCCGCCCTGGTCGTCGCCGACGATCACCAGACCCCCCAATGATCACCTCTCTCTCGCGTTCATCCAACTCCAACCCTCGACCAAGACTCTCACCGATCAACCTCCTTGACGTCGATTAGAACACAACACAACAGCCATCGTCGTCATCTTTCTTTTCTTCTCTACATCGGTTGTAACCAACTTTGAACCGAGCAGCCACCCATCAGGCCGGGAACCCATCTCGCCAAGTCAACATCGCCTACCCCTTGCAGTCGCCATCGTTGATCCTCTGCACTGACCGAGCATCATCTATAGTTAAGACATTACGTCGGCTTCAAGTTATTGTCCCCGTTGTTGTTTCCGTGATTGCATGATCGTTCATTGCTGATGTAAGTATCCCAATACTTACTCCAACATGCTAGTTACTGCAAGGGCCAATCTTGCCATAAAAATTATTGTTATATTTATTTGGTCATAATAAATTATGTATATGATATTACATTATTGACAATGAAATAGTTATAACGATATACCCTGCTATAAATATTAATTTAATAATCTTAATATTGCATGCTAGTGTGAATACCACATATGAAAATATATACTATATACACTTGTTGCATTGATAGGAATATTATGGATATATAATTGAAAATCTTTAAGGGTTTAATGTGCAATATAAAAGTATAGTAATGCTTAATTGTTTGCATTCACCAAGTTAATTAAATATATATCAGTTTAGTATAGTGCACAGACAAGTATTTTTATGTGGATAAATAAATACAGTTATAATATATTGGTTTAGTTAAATTTATTTCATATGTCTATTTGATAGTCATATCCATATCATACAATAAATATTTTATCAAACCTGCTTATTATTTAATTCATTGCTTATTTCATGTTGTTAATACCCACGTGTGATTATATATCTGATTGGGAGCACACCCACGATATTATTTACATCTTGACCTGACATTGCTACACTTATATATATATTGATACACCTGACATGGTACCGTATACTGTTGACTTGACCTGATGTACCATTACCTGACCCGTTACCTGATCTTGTGTCTAATGCCAACAAACCTGACATGCAGTCCTTATGGACCGTTCCTGTTGTCTATCCAAACAAACCTGCTTGTACCTGATCCTGTGTTGACATTAGTTCTTGATTACTGAATACCTGACTTGACATACGACTTGGGGGTATGGGGAAATCAAAGGTGAAATCGACTTGTAACTCAACAGTTGGATATCTGTTCTGATCAGTCTTACGGGCTCGGCCAGCCCCGGAGTGATGATGCTGACATCACTCGCCCATCCTGCTACCTGTTACTGCCTAGCGGCACGTCTCGGATTCAGCCCCGAGGATCTTGACCGTGGTCCCGGGCATGCACGGGATACTATTGAGTTACATCGACGATTCATCAATTGATTTCAAAGACTTTAGAATAGAAAACCTGATAGAACAGTTTAGTTACCCACTCACACTACCCTACATTGCTTGTTTCACAGTATTGCTTTATTCATGTTTATTTTGTATTGCCTGTTACATTGTTCATATTATATTACTTGTTGACGTGACGCGCTGACGTCTGGGTTTTGCATGGCCCAGATTCTGTACCGCTGTCGCAGACCAAGCAGGAGTACTTCAGCCAGCAGGCTGAGTTGTGAGTTTAGTAGTAGTTAGTTCTATTTCCTGCATTTTTTTCCTGATATGAGCCCGCATTATGGGACATACTTTTCAGTTATTTGTATTGGATCATTTGCTTCCTCATTTATTTATTATTGACTCCTGTTATTCTGGATTATGGACATGTTTTTAGATAGTTTTATCTTGTTCTTGATATCTCTACAGCCGTAATGTGACTGTGGATGGATACTTTCTACCCACAGGTAGCATGGTTGGCTATGTCACGTACCCAATCTAGCGTACTCTGGGAAGCGGGGCGTGTCAAATTGCAATCGGACAACTTGGGTCGTAAGATCTACCACAACGTTTTCTAGCTCGTCGACTTTAGAACGGACCTCGGCCAACTTCTCATCCCTGTCCTGAAGCTTCTTTTTGAATAATGCTTGTTCTATAGTTCCGAGTATGACAATGGGGTCATCCTTACCGCCTGAGCTTGATTCTGCAGGAACCACGGGCATCTTTGGCTTAATGGCCTGAGCGAGCTCTTCATCATTTAGACCGAGCCGATACTAAATACCAACAGCCACGTCATTGTCATGGGTATGAGGCATAGGAGGACTTGTTCTTTTGGACTCCACCATGTAGATCGTATGGACTGTGTACCCGTCTACTGACTCTTCATTGGTAATTTTGCTCGTTGGGCTTTTGGCTTATTACCTTGGCCCGCTCCTTTCCAAAAAGGGAAGACAATTGAGAGCAGCAGATTTTCGAAGGGCTTCGGTCTCCGTTTGTATAAAATTGCCGGTCGCGGCTTGATTGTTTGCTAACACGTCTTTAGACAGTTCTATCTCTCTTGCCTTGTATTGCTTTTCGACCCAATCTTTGAAGACGAAGCAGACCTCAATGGTATGACCTATCACTCCGTGATAGAGGAAGTATTTGGGGACGCCGGTCATATTCGCTTCTTACGGTCTCTTTGATTCTGGCAATTGTAGACCGTTCCTTAGGGCGTCCTTCAATATTTTACGGATTTTGTCCCTTCTGAAGAAATAGACCTTATCCAGCTTCTCTTTCAGTGGAGATTCTCCTCTCTCACCCAACAATGGCTTCTAAGGCTGGTTGGCATTAGTCCCGCTTGTCCCTCGCCTACTTCGGTCAGTCAAAGTGTTAAAAGATTCAGCATCGTCAAAAATTCCACCTTTGCGATCATCGTCCTTTCGGTTTTTCCAGGATTTATTGATATTTCGGGAATCCGAGAAAGATTCCTGGTTTTAGCGCTCCAACATTTAAACTTTCTTGGTCAGTTCTTGGAACGTCTTGAGACTTGTGGTGCATAGAAAAGGATTCATTCAGGTACCGAGATTCCCGATGAGGAGATTGACGCATTGGTCTTGTTCAAACTGTAGCTCACATTTGACGGAGAGATTGTGCAGTCGGGTTATAAAATCCGTGCTGCTTTTGTTGTTCTTTGGCTTGGTCCTTACGAGGTCAGCAATGGTGATCTTATCGCTGATACTCATGAACCTTTGTCGAAACAGAGATTCCATTTGGACAAAAGTAGTAACGGAGCCATCCGGCATGCTTGCGTACCATTCGAAAGCAACATCGGTTAGGCTATTAACGAAAGATGGAGGAGAAGCACATCATTACCTACAGTATTCCTACATGAGGATTTAAAGTGGGCGATGTGCTGATTAGCATTTCCCGTCCCATCAAATCTTCCGAATTTGGGGATGACATAGCCACTAGGAACTCAAACAGATCATACCGAGCAAAATATGGTCTCCCACTACTGAAGAAATCTTTTTACGCATTGGCTTCAGCTACCAATGTTTTGACTTTGTTGGCGACCAAATCCATGATTTGATCTTGCGTTAGCGGGTTGCTATCATCGGTAGCCAAGACTTTTCCCGATATAGGCTGTGGCCAGCTTTCATGCGACTCATCCACCTTTGGATTTGAGGGAACAGGTGTTGGCTGCCTCAGGACACCGTTTCCCGGTTCATAAGCAGATCCTTGCGCTTGATTGGGCGGCTGAGTGGCAACTTGGGCCATGAGCTGTAAGACGACGTTTGTCAAGTCGTAAATCTTTGAGTAGAGCTTGGCCATCTCCTTGTCTTTGTTTCCGAGATGCTTTTGGAGCTGTTGGAGAAGTCGCTGCTTTGTAGTCTTGGGATGGAAGATTGTCTCCCCTTCGCTTTCCAAGCCTAACTCCTCATGAACCGAGAGATCTCTCTACTTATCAGCTTCATTCGGAGGGTTTTTATTATCTTCCAGAGGAGGCTGGTCTTGGAAAGTGGCAGCCACATTCACACCAGATTGGATTTGAGAAGTGGTGGCCCCATCCTTGCTCTTGTTGCGTGTGCCCGCCATGTAGACAGTGTGGACCACATATCCAGCCATCTCTTTATGTTTAGCGGCTAATTTTTCGGATCGTCGTCGTGACCCTTTCTCTTCTGGAAAGGACAGGCGACTGAAGACGGTTCCAGACTGGGTCCTTTGGTGGCACTATCTGGATCACAGTTTTCCTAACTCTTGCGGTCATGGCATTCTTCTAAACCAATTTCAGCGGTTCAAAAGAGTTAGCGAGGTTTACAGTTGATTCAGTTGTTGTTGCAGGGTAACCCTAATATTAGAACCTCATGAAATTCAGCCTAGCAGGAGCTCTAGTCCTTTTGTTGGCTCTGTATCTAAGCCTTTTTGTCTTAGCTTCTCGATTTTGAGAGCTTGGTGGGCATCCGTTATCCAGGAAGCCATCGTTAGTCGATTGACCGGGAGCACAGAGAAGATACCCGATCGAGCAGTTGTCAGGAGCACCGCTGGAGCTTGCCCGAGATGACTTATTGCTTTGTTGGTGTTGATGGCTTTGTCTCCAGCAGGAGCAACGGAGAGTCGTTCAGAAACGGATTTGTGCTTGGGCTGAGATGCCTTCGCGACCATGACATTTGGTTATTTCCCTTTTGAGGCCGGTTTATCTATCGCCTGGGCTTGAGGAGTAGGGATGGCATTAGCTGGCACGAACAAAATAGATCCAAATAGTAGCAGCGGCTCCTCCCACTATCATCCAAGACTAGCCGGGAGGACCGTCCTGGCGTCCATCTTCACCGTGTAGGAGATGGAAGCTGTGTTGAGAGCTGAGCTTGTCCTTGGAGATATTTTTGCTACGTCCGAAGATTGCAATTGGAAACTGTTAACCTGCACAAAGAAGCATGATTTCGGTACATGCAATCGATGTATATATTGATTGAGTTCGCAAGAACGTTTAACTTGAAATATTGGAGGAGAGAAAATGTCCCACCGGGCATGCCAGAATCTGTAGAGTGTTTTTCGTCACCTCATTGAGATGGGAATACGTGTCACTTGTCAGGTGTATACAGATTCCCCCTGCCTAGAGTAGGTCAGGGTTTATTAATTGTGGGGATCCAAATCTCCTGCCGTTAATTACACCTCGCTTTTGGAGCAAGAGAACTTCCAATTGACGGATAAAACTGGTCAGGCGAACTCAATGTGCAGTGTGCATGTGCTGTGTATTGAAGGGTTTTGGGTATATCAAGGGCCTGGCAGAGTTTATGGGGGTCCTACTGCTTAGGTAACGGGCTGGAGGTCAAGTGGGCTAGCAGCCTCCTTGCGAGGTGCACGGCAGCGCCCCGTTAAAAAAAATTTCTAACAGGAGATGTATTTTGAGTGTGGAGTGTATGGGAGAAAGAGAGGTGAGGAGCGTCCTAAGGTCGCGTGAGATGGCACGTGGGCGCTGGGCGCTAGCGAGCCACGTGCATGGCGTGTGGGCGCTGGGTGCCAGCGAACCACGTGCCCTGCATGCGGGCGCTGGGCGCCAGCGGGCCCTGTGCCCTGCACGCGGGCGCTGGGCGCCAGCGGGCCACATGCTTGGCGTGTGGATACTGGGCGCCAGCGAGTCACGCACCCTGCATGCAGGCATGGAGCGCTAGCAGTTCATGTGCATGCCGCCTAGGTGTTGGGCGTCTGTGGATCAGATGCCTTGCACGTGGGTGTTAGGCGCCTGCAGAAAAAAAGGGGCTTAGCCCCTAGACTGGGATTCGAACTCCCGAATGATTTTTGGAGTTAAACTCCTAAAAAAGGATCTTTTGTGGAGTTAAACTCCTAAAAGATCTGGATTTTTGGGGTTTAACTCTTTCGAAAATTTGGATCTTGGAGTTAGGCTTCTCAGAGATTGGTTTTGAATTAAACTCTTAAAGAAAAGATTCTTATTCGGATTTAAACTCCCAAGAAATTTCCAGAGACGATGAAAGGGGACCCCTTTCTTGTTCCTTGAGCCCTGGATCTTCACTTGAGCCTTGGATCTTCCCAAAGTGGGATTTTTGGAGATAGGTATCTTTCTTCCTCCTCTCCGTTGGCTGGATCTTGGAGAAAAGGAGGTAAGACTTAAAAATCTCCCATTTTAAAGATTTGATGGAAGATCCGACCTCCCCTTCAAAGGTTTTATGGTGAAAAAATATTTCTTTTTCGAAAAGGAAGAGTTAAACTATCAATTTAATTCAAAAAAAAGAAGTAGGTTTAAAAGCTTGAGGAAGGAGAAGGAGGCACAGAACCCTAATTTTTGAAGGGAATGAATTATTATTCTCATTTCATTATAATGTTGCCTTATATAGGCTTACAAGTTTATATATAGCCCCTTGGGCTTTACAAAGTGGCATTTTGCCCATCTCATGCCTCATGTGCTTGTTTCTTTTTGCACATGAGCCATGGGTTTTACAAAAATTTGGCTTTTTGCCCATTTAATTTACATTCATGCATGAAAATTACATCAAACTTATTTATTATATAATTTTCTTCTTGGCATGGGGGAGGCCGGTCACTTCATGTTCGGGCTCGACTTGGGTATGGGTCCACTTAACCTGGGCTTGGGCCCACGTGGCTTGAGATTGACTTTGACTTGGTCAACCGGGGTGTAATTTTTGACCCCAACACAAGCGTGTCTATATATTTTTTGAGGTCTATGCGCTTGTCAGCATTCCCATCAGGCTGCACAGGCTTCTTAGTCTTCTTCTTTTTCTTAGAAGACTTCGAAGGCTTGACTTGGGGGCTTTTCCCTTTGTCGGTAATTTTTGGCGTGGGACACAGTTTCAGCATCCCTTCTATAATCTTAGGTTAAAGTGGGATTTTCCACTTGATCGCCGGGCATGGTTGTAAATCATTCAGCATTCTTTTGGTTTTTTCCAAAAGAAATACTTCCCATGGAGCTTCTTCCACGAGCGAGCAGGATGCCCCCTGCGTATCCACATTCTTGGGAGGGTGCTTCTGGGGCAGATCTATCTTCCAATTATTCAACAATTCAAATTTTCCCTGTTGATACTGGTCTTCGACCCAGTTTTTGAAGACGTAACAGTCTTTAATTGGGTGGCTTACAACCAGAGATAGGGGCAGAAGTTGGGGTTATTGACGTCACCGGCTTGTGCGGGTCGCCGCGGGTCTGGCAATGTGATCAAATTATTTCGCATTGCCAGCTCAAACAATCTCCTCGTCTTATCGTGAGGGTACGAATATGCACGCCCCAGCCTATCTTCCAAGGACGAG
Source organism: Agapanthus africanus (assembly GCA_030015575.1). Taxonomy (NCBI): domain Eukaryota; kingdom Viridiplantae; phylum Streptophyta; class Magnoliopsida; order Asparagales; family Amaryllidaceae; genus Agapanthus; species Agapanthus africanus. The sequence continues at coordinate 695,140,720 of JASDDO010000022.1, read as the reverse complement.
TGCATACAGCTGTTGTTTTAGCGGACAGCTTCTTTCGGGCCGCCCGGTTGTTTCTGCGCATTGGCGACAAACGCTGCTTTTCCTTTGCCCTTATTATTTCAAGGTTCTTTGCCCGAAAAGGAAGGACCATGACCTATCTGGTCCATCTGTGCTAGCTTATCAATCAGCGCCTGGAACGTGGTGGGCTTGAAGCAGGTCATGAATTAGGACATGTTTGACTGAGGATCAATAGTCCCAATGAACATCCCCACAGCTGGAGACTCCTCAATGCGCTGCTCGCATTTGGACCATAGGTTCCGTCATCGGATCGCGTATTGGACCCACGTTTTCCCTGGCTTGACCATGGAATTGATCGGCGCTGTGATTGGAGTGCGTTCTCTCGCACTGCCGAACCTTTACATGAAGAGTAGCTCCATCTCAGAGAAGGTTTTTACGGAGTCATTTGGGAGCTCCGAGTTTCATTCGAAAGCTGTCTCTAATAAGCTTCCGATGAATTGGCGAAGCAGCAGTTTGTCGTCGTCTCCAGTATTGCCATACACAGCTCTGAACTGTGCGACATGCTAATAGGAATTACCCGTTCCTTTATATACATGGAATTTCGGGATCGTATATCCCGGTGGGTACTTCATCTGGTCGTACCATACCGGATATGGTCACCCAGTTTGACGAGTTGATAGGCAGCTTCATTGGCCTATTGAGCTCTAATTTGCTGAGCGATATAATCATCCAATGCTACCTTGGAGATCGTCTCCTCCTTAGCCTTTGATAGGGCCTGGGAGGATTCGTTGTTTTCCCTCTATCATCCTCGATAATCATCAGAATATCTTTAGCCGATGGTTCGGGTTGGATCAGCATCCTAACCTTATCTTGAAAGAGAATAGTCATCTGCTTTATATTAGCAGCCTGCTCTACAGCTTCCTTATCTTTCTTTTCGAGCACCCATCGCAAGAACTCTGTATCGATTTCTTGCTCCAGGCGCTGTTTTGTTTCTTTGTCCGAACTTTCTTTAGGTCCGGTAAGCGCTGCCATCTTGGTAAGCATTTCTTAGAGCTTTTACTGTTGCTTCTGGGCTTTTGTCAACGACTGAGTTTGCAGTCTGTGACTAATGGAAGCCTGGCTCTCCTCTTTGCCACCAGTCATATAAACCGTGTGTATAGTTATACCCCCAGACTTAAGGTGTTTAGTGCTCTCGCCTTTGGGTTTTACCTCTGGCGATAAAATTTTCTCCGGCCTTACTCTTTCATGAAAGGTCATAGCAGGAGAAGCCGTTATGATAGGTACCTCTTTTCGAGAAGTCCCCCATTGTATGACATAGGAATAATCATTTTCTTGTCAGACCTTAGATTTCTTTGGTCGACGAGAATAGCTTTCATCAAGCACCGAGTCCTGGACTTTCCGCCAGACTCTGTGGATTTGAAAGGAGAGTCATCGATAGGACCGCTCCGACTATGGTTGCCTTGGAGCCTCTGTGAGAGGAGGTTATCTCTTCGGTACCGCCGTTGGGGAATTCTTGTGAACCCACTTAAGCGGATCGAATCTGTTCCCTGTTGGAACAGCAGTATCAATGGCCACCATAGGAGCTGGTGGGGTAATTCCGGAAAGGAAGTTGCCCCCAGCCTGTCTCACTCGATGCCAATGACAACATCGAGCATGTCGTACAGTAGGAACTGCATTAGTATTAGAGTCGTCTTCATCCTTCCCCCGGCGTTGTTGGGGAGCTTCGCCTGGTGTCAGCTTATGAAATACTGACATTCTTGATGGAACTGGAGCAGAATTGGTCAGCTTATCGAAGACTGACCGTCTTGGTGGCGAAGCGCTCTTGTTGGCTTCACACGTGGTAAGAGTGGGGAGAGCTAGCCGTTTTGGGGCAACCCCCTCAGGAATCACAGACTTCTTTGCGGGCCCCTTTGAGCTTTTTTTTCAGTCTATTGAAGACTGAAACTCCGAAGTTAGATGGCTTGATAGTAGGGGCCGTCACGATAGCTATTTAATCGAAGACCTACTTTTGGGGAGCTTCTTCCTTGGGCGTTGAGGCGCAGAAGCTCAAGGGTGGGAGCATGGTCCTAAAGAATAGCCCAGTGGTTGCCTGGATGACCTGCCCCACTGGCATAGAGAATATGGAGGCCGCGTTGGGCCTATAAGTCACTCCTCCGGATGAGATAGAGTGAGAGTTGATGTTGCATGAGATGCAGTTGGAGGCCATTGATTCTGCACAAAAGTGAAATACCAAGTTTTGGTATTTCGAACCCAAGGGCAACTATAAACATAGCGAACCACGATTTTGTTCGGGAAATACAACACACAAAGTGTGGAGTGGAAAGAGAAAGAGGTCCTACCGGCCATACCAGAATCTGTTTACCGCCGAAAACAGAGACGAACTGGGATAGGACGTCTTGCCTGAATTTAGGGGCAGATGCAATTTGGAACATATCCATCCACCTTTCCAAAAATGTCATGTTGATTTGTGGCACCGTATAACGGAGGTTTGGACAGATGCGACCGATGTAGCGTGACTTTATCAAATTCCCCCTCATTTCTGAGGGGGGTTTTAATTGTGGGGACGCTCTTCCCTGCATGCGCAAGCCCCTGCAGTTAATTACGTTATCGCGTTGCGATAACAACTTTCACCCACTCCAGTAGGTCACGTCGTGTCGTGTTATATATATATATATATATATATATATATTGTTTATTATGATTGCCCGTGGATTGTATTCGGAGACTAGTTTATATTGTCGCCCGTAGGGTGCGGATTAGTCCAAATCTATAAGTTAGATTTGGGTTTGAACCTAGGTCATATATTCCATTGGTTCAGGGGATATTTTATTTTATTTAAAGACTGTTCATCTGGTTTTAGATTAAGATAGACTTAAATATATGAGCATATGGGCTCAATTTATTTTAACTAAGAATAGGTTAGTCTTATATAAAACTAAGTTTGGCTTAGAAATATATTTAAGGATCATTAATTTTATTAAGGTTCATTGACAGCTATGAACATACGGGCTCGGTTATGATGAGCAATATGGACTCAAGGAGTATGAAATTTCATGGGCTTAGCCTATATTGGGGCTCAGTTTTGGGCTTTTTTATCATTCAACAGTGCTAAGCACTTAGTCTTTTGACTATAGATATAATATCCAAATTCCGCTATGGCGCTCATATGGGTATCACGTGAGGCGCTCAGGCTTGGGATTTTTTAAATGTTCACGTGAATATAACGTGAGGTGCTGGGCGTCCCGTGTATGGCACGTGAGACAATGTCTTCATAGGGCTTCTGTGCGCTCACGTGAGTTCATAGAATATTTTGAGCGCTCACGTGGATATCACATGAGACGCTGCGTCCGTAGAGATTAAATCTCAGCTTATTTTTTTGAGAGAAGTTAAACTTTTGTTAATGGTATTTTGACCATTAATGATCTCTAAGATCACTGTTTTGAAGATCTGGGATCGAATTTTTGAGAACTAAGTTTTTTTGTTCCCTTTTTTTGTGAGAACCAAATTCTTTGAAGGGTTAAACCCTATTTTTAGAAAAATTAAATTCCTAGAATGTAAACTCCATTTCTTTCTTTCATTTTTCTATTCTCACGTTTAGTTTTTCCCTAGATCTTGAGTCTGAAGAACAAGATCTTCCCGATGAGAATTAAATTCTCAACTTATGCGAGATTTGCCTTACGGATCTTAGATCCAGAGAAAGAGCTAAGTTCTTTAAAAATAGTTAAACCCTTTGTTTCCCCCAATCAGAGCAAGGCTCTACTTAAATTTTGAAAATTCAAAATTCGAAGCAACGCTTCGGTTTCCGTGCGCAGCGCGCAATTTGCCACATGGCAGAAGCTGATTCGGCAGCGTAACGCCCGAGACAGCGCGTCCCATCAGAGCAAGGCTCTTCAGAAAACATAATTAAGACTCAACTGCGCAAGCGCATGGCAGCACGACACGTGTCTGCGCAGTTGCGCAATCGCAACTGCGCAAGCGCACGGATGCGCGACACGTGTCTGCGCAGTTGCGCAATCGCAACTGCGCAAGCGCACGACCGCGAGACACGTGTCTGCACAGTTGCGCAATCCCAACTGCGCAAGCGCACGGATGGGGATGCGCGACACGTGTCACGCGCTGGTGAGTTGCGCAGCAACAGAATGAAAATTTAAGTAAATCTTTTCTGTTCTTCTGTAAAACAGGGACCCTTGGATCAGAGATCTAATGGTAGGAAAATTCCCAAAATTATTCAGGAAAGATTTTGTTAACAAATCCAACAAATTTGTGGGCACTATAAATAAGACCCCAATCCTCATTCAAAAGGCATCATCAATCATCAATCAATCATCATCAAGAGAAGAATCAACTTCTGAAAAAAGAAGAACTCTTGAAGATTAATCAAGAACACAGAAAAGAAAAGGTAAAATTTCTGAAGAACAAAGGATAAAAAAAAAATATAGAAATAAATAGTGCCTTGCACTTGATATGAACCCTTGGTTCTGAAAAATCAGAAAATAATAAATAGTGCCTTGCACTTGATATGAACCCTTGGTTCTGTAAAATCAGGGAAAACAAGAAGAACTTGTTTTCCTTTGATCCAAATTTAGATCAAAAGTGCTATGCACTTTTGTTCTTAAATCTGGAAAATTCTTGAGTTTCTGCAACTCATTATTTAAAGGGCCTGGCCCAAATTAAATTGCAATAATAAAAGGGCAAAGCCCTGTTTGAAAATTCTTGAGTTTCTGCAACTCATTATTTAAAAGGGCCTGGCCCAAATTAAATTGCAATAATAAAAGGGCAAAGCCCTGTTTGAAAATTTCTTGAGTTTCTGCAACTCATCATTTAAAAGGGCCTGGCCCAAATCAGATTGCAAAATAAAAGAAAAAGGGCAGAGCCCTGTTTGGACTGATTCTTTCTGTCAGACAGAGCCTAAAATAAATAAAAAATTGGACTTAACCCAATCCTGGCTGTAAGTCCTTAAATTAAATCGATTGAGCAAAATGGCTCTCTTAAACCAATTCACGACTGGTTCGAGGGTACATCTCCGAACTCCTTTGACATTTGTCGTTGTAATTCCTCAACGACGTCAAAGAGGTGACGAGTCCCAACGACCACCAAACTAATATTGGACCGAAACGTCCCTAAACTAATATCGGACCGAAACGTCCCTAAACTAATATCGGACCACCACGTCCCTAAACTGGCGATGGACCACCACGTCCCTAAAACTGGCAATGGACCGCTACGTCCCTAAACTGGCACAATAGGGCCCAAACGCTCTTCTGTTGGATCTAAACGGTCCCGTCTAAGTTGATCTTAACCCCAAATACGGTTAACGTGTCCTTAGATATTCAAATAAACGATAAAACTCCAAATCAACTTTGGTTCAAGGGTACACCTCTGAACTCCTCTGACGCCTGTCGTTGTAATCCCTCAACGACGTCAGAGAGGTGACGAGTCTCGACAACCAGATAATTAAATCAACCACTACGTCAAGTCGATCTTAGTCCAAAATAGGACTAACGTATCCTTGACGAACGTTTAAGTTGATCTTAGCCGCAACGCAGCTAATGCATCCTTAAATTAAAAACGCCAAACCCAAATCTAACTAAATACGGATTTGGACTAATCCACGTCCTACGGGTGACGACATCACTCAGTCTCCGTATACAATCCACGGGCAATCACAAACAAAACAAACACACACGACACGAAGTGAAATTCTGGAGAAGGAGAAAGTTGTTACCGCGACACGGTAGCGTAATTAACTGCAGGGGCTTGCGCCTGCAGGGAAGAGCGTCCCCACAATCAAAAACCCCTCACCCTGAGGGGGAATCTGACGAAGTCTGCTACATCGGCCGCATCCGTCTAAACCTCCGATACCAGGTGCCATAAATCAACTTGGCATCTTCGGAAAGGTGGACGGATCAAACCAAATAGCATCTGCCCCGAACCTCAGGCAACGGACGTGAAGTCCGTGCCGCCGTTCGGAGGGGAACAGATTCTGGCACGCCCGGTGGGACCTCTTCCTCTTTCTACTCCACACTTTGTGTGTCGTCTTCGCGAACCAATCGCGGTTTGTTAAATGATTGCCTTCGGATTTCAAGTTGCTAAGATTTGGTCTTTTGTTTGGTACAGAACTCAAGCATTCAATGGCCACCAACTGCACCAACTGCTCGAAATGCCACTGCAACGGACGTTCCACCTCACCGAGAGGTGTAGCATATGGGCCCCAGGCGGCTTCCTTCCTGACTCTGCCGGTAGGCCAGGTGACTCAGGCCACCACCGGCTTGTTCTTCGGGACCATGGTCCCACCTACAACCTTCTCTGCACCGATATCCGCACCAGAAGCGAACAAGAAGTCGGTATTCGACCGGCTCACTGCTACCACGACCCCTGTCAACGGGTCGCCTGCTACTGAACCAACAGCCTCCGTTTTCACCAGGCTGAGTCAGAACTATAAGGTGGCTGTCCCAAAGAGGGCAACGGCCGCTGCTTTGGAAGTCGTTAAAACGGCTTCTCCCATCAGAGAGTCGGTCTTCACAAGATTGACGGTTCCTACTCCTCCCCCAGCTGGTCAGAAGGCATCAGTCTTCGATAGGCTGACATCAGCAGTTACCCCACGCTCAAACAGGGGGCAACAAGAAACCATCTCGATTTCCGAGCCAGTCCCAGCCGCTCGTCGTGCGCGACGTCGCCTTTGGCAGCGAATAAGGAAGGCAGGGGGCAACTCCCCCTCAGGACTAACCCCACCTGCTCCAGCGGTGGAGGTCGATGCTGCTGTTCCAACTGGGAACAGCTTTGAATTGCTGAAGAAGGTGAGAAAGAACTCCCCGGTTGCTACATTGAAAAAGTCTCCTCCACCCATGGAAAAAGCTCCGGAGACGAAACAGGAACAGCCCCCTCAACGGCTGTCGTCAAAAATTTATAAAGTTTGGCGGAGGGTTCAAGACTCCGTGATTGACTCAGACCACTTCCGTCGCCAGAACAGGGCAAAGGTAGAAAAAGACAAAAACCGCCCCATTAAACAGCAGGGGGCAACAAATGCTAGGATGCCCGCCTCAACGGCGCCTTCAACCTCAAAGGTCCATAAAAGGAAGAGGCCAGAAAAAGCTCCCGTGACACTGACAAAGTCTAAGAGCGGTGAACCTAAACGCCCCAAGTCAGGGGGCATAACAGTTCATACGGTCTATATGGCTTTGGGGAAGGAAGAAAGTCGTACTTCTACGGGTCACCGACCGCTTACCCGGTCAGTGACCAAGTCTCAGGAGCAGCAAGAAAAGCTCCAGGAGATGATGACTACAATGGCTGCACTCACGGGGCCAAAAGAGAATCCTGAGACGTCTTTAGATGAACGCCAAGAGGAAGAGACCGACGCTGAGTTCCTCCGAAGAGTACTGGAAAAGAGAGACAAAGAGGCTGCTGAACAAGCAGCCAATATACAACGTATGGGCCTTCTCTTCCAGGACATGATAGGGATGATGATACAACCAGAGCCCCCGACTGAAGAACCCCCAATCGTCCTTTGGGATGATAGGGGAGAAACATCAAACCCTCAGCCCGTTCTATCGACGGCTAAAGAAGACACAATCTATAAAACAGATCTGGACGAATATATAGCCCAGCAGATAAAAGTTCATCACGCGGCCGAAGCAGCCGGCCAAGTCGTAAAAACGGGGCGGCCGTATCCGGGCTGGTATGACCAAATCAAGTACCCGCCAGGTTACACAATTCCTAAGTTTCATGTCTACAAGGGGACCGGCAATCCCCATCAACATGTTGCCCAATTCAGGGCGCTTTGTGGTAACACTGGAGGCGACGACAAGCTCTTGCTGCGCCAGTTTGTTGGAAGCTTATCAGATACGGCTTTCGAGTGGTATTCCGAGCTCCCCAACGACTCTATTAAAACCTTTGCGGAGATGGAGCTGCTCTTCACCCAACGCTTTGCAAGTGCCAGTGAGCGTACTCCGATGACGGCGCTGATTAACGCCAGGGTAAAGCCCGGCGAGACGTGGGTCCAGTACGCTATACGCTGGCGTAATCTATGGTCTAAGTGTGAACAGCGTATAGAAGAAGCCCCTGCGGTAGGAATATTTGTTGGAACCCTTGATCCACAAGCAACCATTTCGCAGTTTATGATGTTCTTCAAGCCGACTTCTTTCCAGGCTTTGATCGACAAATTGGCGCAGATGGACCAGATGGGCCATAAACCCCCTCTCCCGAAGCCGGACTCTCGAAACGATAAAGGAAAGGGAAAAGAGATCATCGTCGCTAATGCACAACAACAACCGAACGACTCGAAGCCGGTTGCTCGTCCAAATAATACGCGCCCATACGTACCCCTTGAGGACAGGATGGGACGCGCTTACTCCTTCCCCCGTGATAAAACGAGGAGGTTATTTGAGCTGGCATTGCGCAATAGGCTCATAAATCTGCCAGATCCAAAACGCCCGTCGCAACCAAGTGACGTCAATGAGCCTAATTACTGCCCTTATCATCGAGTGCTAGGACATCCGATCGAAGACTGTTACGTGTTCAAAAATTGGCTTGAAAACCAGTACCGCCAGGGCAAATTTGCGCTATCCGACAAATGGAAGGTAAATCCCCCGCAGCCCCACACCTCTAAGGGGACAAATACGCCGGGGGCAACATGCTCCGTCGTTGAAGAAACTCCCTGGGAAGTCGTATTATCGGCCAAAACAAGGAGAATGCTAAATGATCTTCAGACCTGTCCAGCGGTCAAGTGGAAGAACCCCTTGGAGCCGCAGGTTATAGAGGGGATGTTGAAGCCACGTCCGACTCCGAAGACCGATGGTGGTAGTTCAAGCGTTCATAACCAGCCGTCAAAATCTTCGAAAAAGAAGAAGAAGAAATCTAAGAAGCCCGTGAAGCCTGGCGACAAGCGCACCGACTTACAAAAGCAAATCGACGCGCTGGATGAGTACAACCAAAGGGCGCGGACTCCCATTACGCTCCAAGATTTCCTTGATCACGTCTTTCAAAAAGAAGATGAGGAGGAAAGTTCATCGGATGAATCCAAGGAATACGTGGCGAGTTGTCATATGATCTCTCATTCGACCTCGAACGATGAAGGGACTTCTGGCACCAAAACGCCGGGGGCAAATGCTGAGTCAAGGGTTCCGGAATTATCAATAGAAATGATTGACGCGTTTCTTAGTGAAGCTCTATTGAAAAGTAAAGCTGATCAAGAACGCGAGATGGCTATATTCAAAACGGCCAAGCGCCAGCGACTTGAGGGAGGAGCTGAGATGATCCCACTGGAGCAAAATGCCTCCACCGCTGACAAAAGCCAATTCAAGATAAAAAAGAAGTTCGTTAAGGCCATATCGATGGGCATGAAGCTACCACCCTCAGAAGAAAAAGTTACTAGCGTGGTAGAAATGCACCCCTCTTATTGCTTATATCATCAGAAGGTCACGCATCCCACTCAAGAGTGCAAAGCGTTCGATAGATGGTGGCAAGGATACGTCGCTAATCAACAACGCTTTAAACGGGAAAAGCGTAAGATTCGTCGGGAGCAAAGAAACACGACCAAGAGCTTGAAAGAACTGCCGGCAATTGTCACATGGTTAACACTACCGGGTCACAAGTGCCTACATTTGGGAGCGACTCTGATGAGGAGCTAGAACTTGCCCCTCTCTTTAAAGAGTCAACTTCGTGAAAAGAAGAAGAACCGAAATCTTGCGAAAATATACAACTGCGGAATCGGACACTGCCTGAAAAGAACCTCGGACCCTCGAATAGAAAAGATAAAGGGAAAGAGAAGGTCTCTGAAGACATCGCTTTGCATGACCAAGTCGCGGAAGAGTTAACCGCCAAAAATCCGCCAAAGAGGAGTAAAGTGGATTACAATGTCTTGGCGCATCTGAGGAAGCTACCCTCACAACTCAGCATTCTCGATGCCTTGCTACTATCAAAGGAGGCGAGAGACTCTTTGATTAAGGCGCTACAAGATCCAGACCAGTTCCAAGCCTTCTTAGCCGAAGAAAGAATGAAAGACGAATTAGAAGAGGTGCACCCAGCCGACGTCGCTTTTGGTGATGAGGACCTTCTTCTCGGGACGTGTGAACACAATCGCCCTCTTTATATCTCAGGATACTGCCATGACATAAAGATAGGTAAAATCTTGGTCGATAACGGATCGTCCGTCAATTTACTCAATGTACGGGTGTTAAAAGAAATTTGCATGAGCATACAACACCTCGCCCGAGACAAGATCACTATCTCCGGTTTCGACTCTCAATCCTCAAAGACTCTTGGATCTGTGATATTGACGCTACGCTTCGGGTTGCTCGTCACAGACATCAAATTCCATGTTATAGACGCCAAGACGTGCTACAATGCTCTGCTCGGCCGACCATGGCTACACGAGTACAATATCATCCCTTCTACACAGCATCAGTGCATGAAGTATTCCAGGGATGGCCTCGAGTACACTGTGGCCGGAGAGTTGAATCCGTTTTCCGTGAACGAAGTTCGCAAGTATGAAGATGCCAAATACTTCTTGCCGAGCTTCGAAGACACGGAAAGGTGTCACAAACCGGAGAACAAAACTAATGCCACCATCCCTGTCTTCGGTAGTGACACCGAGGAGGAGGATATAATTTATTCAGGTCCATCCCAATCTACCAGGCCAGGACCATCCGTTCCTTCGTTGATCTTCGGTAGTGATTCAGAGGATGAAGTTCATGCTGTATTCCCTGCTCGGCTTTCAATACGAGCTTCTGCTGATGAAGAGCAAAGTCTGCAGATAGCCATGGTACCGCTTAGACACCATAAAGAACTGGATGCACTTAATATCTACAACGTAGAAGAATTGCAGACATTCTATATCCCTCCCGGACGAAAAGGCGAGAAGGCAATCCTATTCTACCGTTCTGAAGAAAACAAAGTAGCAAAAGAAATTTGGCATGGCGCGGATCCCACGCTCGACAGGCTTCAGCCTATCCGTCTTCCCCGATATTATACCGAAGGTTTGAGGAAACTGCTAAAACGCCAGGGGATGTCCTTCACACAGACCGTTAGAAAAGCCAAATTCTATGACAAGGTCTGGAACATTCCCGGGACCCAATGCAAACTGCCTAACGGGAGAGTAGAAACCAAAGGGCTTGGGTACATCCGGCCAAAGAAGCGGGAGCTAGTAAACAGCTGTTATGCCATGTACGACTTCGATGAGGAGGCGGACGCTCAATGGGAGGATGCTAATCCTGAACCAGCAAAAGTTCCTGATACAAAACCGCCCAGTCCATCGTCCGAAGACCAGATGAGCAAACTTATAAGGGATGCGAGTCAAAAAGCCCGAGATGATCACGATCGTGAAATGGCAATCTATGAGAAAGCTAAGACACAGCGTCTCCTTCAGCAGGCAGTAAAGAACGAAGATGCCGCTCCTTGTCAACCTGCTACAAAAAAGGTTCGACGCGAGAACAAAAACAAGTCGAAAGGCAAGAGAGGCGCTCGACAACCACAAAGCAGAGCTAAGAAGCCACGCATCCGAGAATCGAGCGTTATTGACTTAGCCCTCAGGAAGAAAATGGGTCGAGCATACTCATTTCCTCGGAACAAAACAAGGAAAATATTCGATCTCGCTCTAAAACATCAAATGCTTACGTTGCCAGAGTCTAAACACCCTGAACAAGCAGGCGAAGTCTCCAACCCAAAGTATTGCTTTTACCATCGAGTAGTAGGGCATCCGCTTGAAGATTGCTTCACCTTTAAGAATTGGGTTGAGGACCAATATCAGCTTGGCAAATTCGCGTTGTCTGACAGTTGGAGGGTAGCGCCGCCGCAAAAGCACGAACCCGAAAACACAAGAATAAAACCAACTCCGCATTGGGATTGGCAAAAAATTTGCACCTGCCATGTGATAACAATATTAAAAGAAGGGTCCGAGGACATAAACAGCCTCCCTTGGTGCCTCGAAAACAGCAGTGATGAGGTAATCTCAGAATTTCCCCCAGCGCCGAAAGAGCTGGAAGATGGAATACATACCACTGCGATAATCTCAAGAAAATTGAGTTGGGGACGGAAAGTGACCCGCGACCGACATTCATCAGCGAGCTGCTATCTGAAGAAAGGGTGGCTGCGTTAAAGGATGTGCTTCTACAGCACAAAGATTACTTCGCGTGGAACTATTCCGAAATGCCGGGATTAGATCCAGAAATTGCCGTACACAAGTTGGCGATATCCCCGGACATCAAGCCAGTCAAACAAGCGCCGAGAAGAATGCGACTCGAGCTTGAGATGAGCATCAACGCCGAAGTCAAAAAGTTGATAGACTCTGGCTTCATCCAGGAAGTCCAATACCCTGAATGGATCGCTAACATCGTCCCAGTGATGAAGAAAAATGGGACAGTGCGCATATGCGTGGACTTCCGGGATCTTAATAAAGCTTGCCCGAAGGATGATTTCCCAGTGCCAGTCACTGAACTGATGATAGACAATACATCCACTCATGAGGTTTTCTCCTTCATGGACGGCTCGTCAGGGTATAATCAAATAAAAATGCATCCAGAAGACCAGAAGCATACAGCCTTCAGGACTCCTCTTGGTATATTTTGTTATAAAGTGATGCCCTTCGGTTTGAAGAACGCCGGTGCCACCTATCAAAGGGCCATGACAAAGATCTTCGACGACCTTATACACGAAATCGTTGAATGCTATATCGACGATCTCGTGGTTAAAAGCAAATCATACGAGGAACATCTAGAACATCTGAAGACTGTATTTCAACGCCTTCGGCAATACAATTTGAAGATGAATCCTCTTAAATGTGCGTTCGGGGTTTCCTCGGGCAAATTCCTAGGATTCGTTGTTCGACACCGAGGTATTGAAATAGATCCGTCAAAGATTAAAGCGATCATGGAAATGCCTCCGCCGAGGACTCTCAAACAGCTTCGGTCTCTCCAAGGGAAACTCGCATACATACGGCGATTTATAGCCAACCTTTCAGGAAAGTGCCGTCCTTATAGCCACCTGATGAAGAAGGGAACCCCATTCGTTTGGGATCAAAAATGCCAAGGCGCACTGGACGAGATCAAGCAATACCTGCAGAACCCACCGGTGTTGGCTGCTCCGGTTAAGGGGAAGCCTCTCATTCTTTATACAACCGCCCTCGAAGGTTCTTTAGGCGCATTATGGGCACAAGAGAACGATCAAGGGAAAGAAAGAGCGCTCTACTACTTAAGTCGAGTTCTGCTGGGGGCAGAAAGCAATTACTCTCCCATTGAAAAACACTGCCTGGCGTTGATCTTCGCAATAACAAAGCTTAGGCACTATGCGTTGGCGCACGAGGTCCGTCTTATTTCAAAAGTGGACCCTCTTAAATATTTAATGTCAAAGGCCATATTGACGGGAAGACTCGCTAAATGGGCCCTGCTCTTGATGGAATTCTCGATAACGTATCAACCTCTCAAGGCAGTGAAAGGCCAGGCCATCGCCGACTTCCTCGCCGAGCATCCGATACCAGCCGATTCTCCTCTGAATTGCGATCTTCCAGAAGAACATGCGTTCGATGCGATCGACGGTGATAATATCCGATGGGAGCTTTATTTCGATGGAGCATCTTCCATGAAGAAACGCAAACAAAGTACCCCTATAATTAAATCAGGGGTAGGACTCATCTTTGTAACTCCACAAGGAGGGATAATGCGCTACGCGTTCTCCCTAACGGAGCCGAGAACAAACAATGAAGCCGAATACGAAGCTCTGATAGCAGGCCTCGAGATCGCCATTGACATGGGAATTGAAGATCTCCTCATATACGGTGATTCCCAACTGGTCGTTAGTCAAGTAAACGGCGACTACCAAACGTGCAAACCGGAATTGGTAAAATACGGTGAAAAAGTCCAACAACTGCTAACCCAATTTCCCTCCTATACTCTGGAGAGCATACCGCGCGCGGAAAACAGCAAAGCGGACGCACTGGCCAAACTTGCTAAAGAATTGGCTGACGAGAACCTCGATGACGTTAGAATCGTGATACAAAGCCGTCGAGTGCTCGCCCCAACAGAAATATCTCCGAAATCGTCTGAAGAAAAAGGAGCGAAAGAGGAGACAACTCTGCAAATAAAAGACTGGGAAAATACCGGGGACTGGAGAGAAGTCTTCATAGATTACTTCAAGTTCCACCGAATACCTGAAGAGGCGTCCACAAGACATCAGCTCACGAAACGAGCTCTGTCTTTCGCCTTCGTCAATGATACTCTATACAAGAGGTCATTCGATTCTCTGTGGTTGAGATGCTTAGGACCTGACGAAGCGAGAAGGGTCGTCCAAGAAGTTCACGACGGACTCTGCGGTTCCCACCAAGCAGGCCCTAAGATGAAGTTGAAGATAAAACGGATGGGCTACTACTGGCCCACGATGATGCAAGATTGCCTGGAATACGCAAGGCAATGTCATTCATGCCAAATTCATGGGGACTTCATCCATCAACATCCCAATCCGTTGCATCCAACAGTGGCTAGTTGGCCATTCGAAATGTGGGGAACTGACATAGTCGGCCCCATCGAGCCAGTATCGTCAAAAGGACATCGTTTCATCTTGGCGACGACTGATTACTTCTCCAAATGGGCAGAGGCGGTACCACTGAGGGAAGTGAAGACGGAGAATATCCTCCATTTCTTCAAAACGCATGTCATATACCGGTTTGGAACCCCAAGAAGGATCATCTCTGATAATGGGCCAGCCTACCGAAGTCATAAAATTAGCCGCTTCGCACAGCAGCACAATATAGTCTGGAGATATTCCTCAGTTTATAATCCGCGAGCTAACGGTCTAGCTGAGGCCTTCAACAAGACCTTGACGAAGATCATGAAGAAAACAGTGTCACGAAATAAGAGAGATTGGCACGAAAGATTGCAAGAGGCTCTTTGGGCGTATCGAACTACGTTTAAAACGGCCACAAACACAACGCCATACGCGTTGGTATTTGGGATGGAAGCAGTACTCCCTCTCGAGATAGAATTACCCTCTCTACGAGTGGCAGTCCACTACGAGCTGACGGATGAAGAAAATGCTCACCTTCGGTTTGAAGAGCTTGACGCCCTTGATGAAATCCGGCTTCTAGCACAACAAAATCTGGAAGCCTATAAAGCAAAGATGACGCGCTCATATGAGAGATTGAGCCGCCTAAGGACATTCCACCAAGGCGAACTCGTGCTAGTGGTCAAAAGGCCCATGATCCCCAATCGCGCCAAGCGGGAAAAGTTCGAGCCAAATTATGAAGGACCGTACATCGTTGATAAGGTCTACCAAGGTGGGACCTATCTACTCATAGATATGCACGGTGAAAGGCCTTTCAGGCCAATAAACGGTCGCTTCCTAAAGAAATACTACGCTTAATGAGCCACAGCCTAGGTCAATGGTAGATGACGACGACTATGTCCGCTCGCTATCTTCCTAAGCTCAAGCTTTGTAAGTAGTAGCCAGCCCTCTCAACGGCGGACCGAAATGTCCTTAAACTAATAGCAGACCGAAACGTCTTTAAACTAATACTGCAGCATCCTTGGGCTGACCAAAAAAAAAAAAAAAACGGTATGTCCATAAGCAAAATGGGCACGGATGAAAACCCGAAAGGGCTCCGTGTGTAAAAACAGCAGGACTACCGGCGAATGTTTGTGAAAACCCGAAAGGGCGCAACTTCGTTAAAGAACCCTTATAGAGTCCTCTCGACCTTGTAAGGAGAAACTACCTGCGTGAGATCCTTACGACTCACAAAGGAGCAACATACTTAGGGATCCCCACGATTCCTAAGGAGAAAATACACTTGCGAGATCCTCACGACTCGTAAGGAGAACTCTCTTATGGGACCCTCACGGCTCATAGGACTTGAAAGTCTTAGGTCACAGAGACCTAAACCTGTGCTTAAGCAAACCCCCACAAACCTCCAATATTGCCCTACAAGTGGTTCAATATCGACCCTTGTATACAATCCACGGGCGCGAATAAACATTTCCCTAACTAAGTCCCATCTGAAACTAGGGATATGTTCGTATGGTAAACAACCCTTATAAATCCCCTCGATTTATGAGGAGAAAACCTTCCTGTAGGATCCTTACGACTTACAGAAGAACAAAACACTTAGGAACCCTCACGGTTCCTAAGGAGAAAATACACTTACAAGATCCCCACGACTTGTAGGGAGAAATACCTTCACGAGACCCTTACGGCTCATGAAGTCAAAAGCCTTAGCCGACGGGATCCTAACCCTGGTCGCTAAGCCTCCTTTGTTCAACAACGATAGAGGCAAATGATGATTCGCTCCTGGTAATATCCCAGTTGCAGCGGTGCTGATGCCGAAATCGGTGTCCAATTTCAGGTTGACGGCGAAAGCCAGTAGACCGCTCATGCATACGAAATAGCCGAAATGATAGGGCAACTTGCAATAAAAAGCAGCAAGTAAAATGTATGCATGCAAAATAGCCGAAATGATCGGGCAACTCGTAATAAAGAGCAACGAGTAAAAAATAAAATAATAAAAAGCCGAAATGATTGGGCACCACGAAAAATAGCCGAAATGTTTGGGTAATCGCGACCTTCGTGATATAAAAGCTGAAATGATAGAGCATCGCGGAAATAAAATAAAAAAAAAAAAAAAAAGAAATGATAAAACTTCGGCCCTACAGTTAAGATCACATCGATCCCTGTATACAATCCAAGGGCGTAAACAAAGAAGGAACCATACCTCCCCAGCGGATTCCGTCAAACGGCGAAACCAAGCCTCAACGGTTCATTTCAACTGAAGAAGCCAGTGACTTCAACGAAAACATCTCAACTCACGGATACAAACACTCCTTGACGAGAGCCTTCTGATCCGCGTCGACTCGCAGAGCCACCAGCGCCTCCGTGGGAACCATCGACTCGTTTCAAACCCCAAGGACACAAATAATCCTTGGCGCTCGGGAAACAAATAATCCCTCGCAAAACTTCTCAACTCACGGATACAAACACTCCTTGACGAGAGCCTTCTGATCCGCGTCGACTCGCAGAGCCACCAGCGCCTCCGTGGGAACCATCGACTCGTTTCAAACCCCAAGGACACAAATAATCCTTGGCGCTTGGGAAACAAATAATCCCTCGCAAAATTCCTCGACTCACGGATACAAACACTCCTTAACGAGAGCCTCCTGATCCGCGTCGACCCGCAGAGCTACCAGTGCCTCCGTAGGAACCCTCGACTCGTTTCACACCCCAAGGACACAAATAATCCTTGGCGCTCGGGAAACAAATAATCTCGGCAAATTCCTCGACTCACGGATACAAACACTCCTTGACGAGAGCCTCCTGATCCGCGTCGACCCGCAGAGCCACCAGTGCCTCCGTAGGAACCCTCGACTCGTTTCACACCCCAAGGACACAAATAATCCTTGGCGCTCGGGAAACAAATAATCCCGGCAAATTCCTCGACTCATGGATACAAACACTCCTTGACGAGAGCTCCCTGATCCGCGTCGACCCGCAGAGCCACCAGTGTCTCCGTAGGAACCCTCGACTCGTTTCAAACCCCAAGGACACAAATAATCCTTGGTGCTCGGGAAACAAATAATCCCGGCAAACTTCTCAACTCACGGATACAAACACTCCTTGACGAGAGCCTCCTGATCCGCGTCGACTCGCAGAGCCACCAGCGCCTCCGTGGGAACCATCGACTCGTTTCAAACCCCAAGGACACAAATAATCCTTGGCGCTTGGGAAACAAATAATCCCTCGCAAAACTTCTCAACTCACGGATACAAACACTCCGTGACGAGAGCTTCTTTGACTCACATCTTGGGCAGTAAGGATTCAAAAACTTGCTTCCTGAACAAATGGGACCCTGCAAGTCAATCCTAAATGGTCTCTTTCATACTATTCACGGGTCTCACTCTCTGAAGTTGATTCTCGACAAAGAGGGAAACAACCGCTTGCGAGCCCTATCGACTCGTAAGAGGGCAATGGGACCCTGCAAGTCAATCCTAAATGGTCTCTTGCATACTATTCACGGGTCTCACTCTCTGAAGTCGTTTCTCGACAAAGAGGGAAACAACCGCTTACGAGCCCTCTCGACTCGTAAGAGGAAGAAATTCTCTTATAGGATCCTTTCGACTTATGAGAGAAAACCACACTTAGGAATCCTCACGACTCCTAAGGAGAAAATCCACTTACGAGATCCTCTCGATCCGTAGGGAGAAAAGTCTCTATGAGACCCTCACGGCTTATAGGGTTGAAAAGTCTTAGGCAGCAGATCTGAACCTGCGGCCTAAGCCATCGTTATTTCTTAAGAAGGTCGGGATACTCGTCCCAATCGTCCGTCAATTATGGTTATCAAGGTGGCGTACTGATAATAAAAGAAAGGAAAGACGGAGAAATGACACAAGACATTACAAAATGTGTATCTTTTATTCATAAATATTGATTGAGTACAGGATACATTGTGCTAAAAGAATAAAAAACGTATACATATACTTTACAAAAACAAATGATACAAAGAGAATTATTGGGAAGGAAGCGTCTTGCACAGATGTAGTAATCGTTCGCATATGTCCTTCCACACCTTCTCTTGCTCGGCTACCACCGTCAACTCTGCCTCCACTTGGGCTCGTTGCCGCAAGACCGATGCAAGCTGCTCCCTCACGACTTGATAAGCAGCCTCCCGACTTGGGATATTGCGCTCAGCCACGTCAAGCTTCCGCTTTAAGTTTAGCCCATGGGAGATGCGCTCCAAGAGACCCTAAAAAATAGTCTTCACTTGGGCAGCATTTGCCTCAACCTCAGCGCGCAGATGGGCCGTTTCGTTCGAGGTCTTTTGGCATTCCCTTAGTCTTTGAGCTGCTTCTTGCTCCAAGTGGTGGGAGTGCGAAGTGCTTTGCTCGAGCCAAGTTGTGCGTTGGGTGCTCAGAGCTAAAACTTCGGGAGAAGGGCGCGTCAACTCCAGCCGGTACAGACAGGCCTCGATCTCCCTGCAGTGATTAACCCAAGATTCAACGATGCCTTCGTTGTGAAAAGTTACGAGCGCCGCTAACATTGGGTTAACATCCACAGAGAAATCTACAGCAGAAGGGAGAGCATCCATGCTGAGCTCTTCGATATACCCGCTCAGCATGCCTAGACTCATCACAGCACCCTTTGAAGACGGGCGCCTCAAGAAAAGGCCTGCCGGTATAAGGACGCGCGACTCAAAGGGGACCGGAGCCGGAACAATAGCTGCAAAACAAGACATGGTCAAACAGTGGTTCAAGAGATATTTAAGGGTTACAAAAAAAGGAGGGGTGCTTGCTATACCAGCAGCAACGGACGGCAGAGTCGGGAGGGCCGGTAGCGCGGCAGGTCTGGCATCCCCTCCTTCGATTTGTGACACTGCAATAAAGAAAGGGAAAAGTCAAGAATCATTCAATTACTAGGAAAAGGGAATGAACGAAGATACTATATTGAACGTACACTCACCAACGCCACTAGAGGGAGAAGTAAGCTCGGAGGGGAAGGAGAAGTGTGGGAGCAACACCTGATATAGATGATCAAAGAGCCCTCCTGAAAAGACACGATGGTGTGGCATTAGTCCATGAACTATACGTTTAAGAGATTAACTTGTGAGTCATAGGTCCATACCTTCCAACATCCGCGACGGCACGAAGGAAAACGGGGAAGTGACCACCGCCAAAGCAGTAGTTGACGGCGCTCCTTCAAGCAACGGAGCGTCGGCACTAGCCGCACCTGCAAAGACAAGCTTGTTAGAGGAGATTACAAGATATATATAAAAAGGGGGGGGGAAACAATAGTAACCCGAAACTTACCCGATGAACTGCCGGCCGAGACGGAGGCAATTCCTTCCTCTACTGACATCAGGCCACCACCCGTAGCCTCATCACCTGACTCGATGGGAGCCGTTGTTGTGCTCGCAAGCCCGGGAGATGGGAAGGAACCATACGCAGGGAGGGCTATGATTGGGGTATTGCCAGATTCCAGAGAAGGAGCGGCTGGCTCCTCCTCAGGAATCGTGGCCACCTCACCCACTACTCCTTCGGGTCCTACGGTCACAGTTGCCTCATCCATCGGCATCGCGACATCTCCAGCCTCAAGCGCTTCGATTTCTACTGCCTCCGGCCCGACAATCATCTCACCTGCCGCCATTTCAGATGCGGCATCGATGACCTTCTCGGCAGCGAATTCTTCAACTTCTGTTTCGGGCACCGTGGCCCCGATGACGTTGCTCATTGTCAGCTCAGGCTCGGCAGGCGCCGCTTCCTCCACTCCCCTGGGTTCGACGGTCATTTCCGCCTCCCCCTCAGTCGGACTTGGCCCTGCAAATAGGGATGCGTATGAGTCAACGATTTGCTAATTCTTACAACAAAGTTCTGAAAGAAAGGTTACCTGAAGAGGATTTATCGTTTGCATCCCGGACCGTACGCGCCGCCTGCCTATGAGCAGTAGATAGGGCGGCATGGGCCTCTTCAGAAGAAGTGTCGGCATGAAGAATAGTGCTAGGGCCCGCTCCCGCGGCCAAAGCAGCTCTGCGCGCCTTAGCTTCGCGTCTTGACCGCTTCCGCTCTTCTCGAGCCGATGAGACAGATGCCACCAGAGCCTCCTTAAGGGAGGCTTCTTCGCCCGTATACAGGGATGCCTCTAGATTCTTCAAGGCATCCTTCGTCGCTCTATCAAGCTGAGGCTCTTGTGGCAACTGCAGCGAAGCCGGGACTTCGATGACGGGCTTGGGAAGGATCCTCGCGTCGATTAATACAACCCCTGCAAAGAAACAAAAGAAGGTCAGGTTGACTATCATAAAAAGACAACAAACTTTCCTTATAAAAGAGAAAGGGGTAAAACATACCGACGCTTGCTAGGGTACGCTTCTTCTCCTCCTCCTAGAAGGTTTTCAGGGAAGCAGCGATAGCCTCTTCAGTAGAAGCGCCTGTTAAAAATGCAGCAAATGTTAGTTAAATACAATGATACGAAATGCAATGAAATAATAAATAATGCGTCTGATGATTACCGGACTCAGCGAGTTTGCTCAACATCGTTTCAAGCCTTGCCGATCGCTCTGAAGCTGCAATGGCGGCAGCTAAATTGGTGTCCTCAGGGTCCACCACAAAACCCTCATTGCTGCCGTACTCGCATATGGCCTCGGCAGGGTGAGCCGTGGGCCCTAAGTTAAGGATCGCGTCGAGGGATAAGGTGGACTTCTTCTTCTTCTGTTCGCCAGCCTTGGATCCACTCGGAGCAACTTTGCGCTTGCCAGTTTTGGCAGTCACTTTCGGGCGGCGAGTCCCGATGTCCGCTCCTGCACCCGACTCCGGCGATGCCGCTTTAACCGTCTTTGTCGGAGCACGGGGCGCCGTTGGGGCATCCGCCGTAGTAGGCAGTGGCAGTCCACGCGGAGGAGCCAACACGCGTGGTCGATCAGCTCCGGCCTCTTTCGTCGGAGGGATAACCTGAACCCTGGGCTGCAATGGAGCCTTGCGATCGCCGCCGGGAGGCGCAGCCCTACGATCAACCAGTAAGCGTTTCTCCATCAAGATGATTGGGCCCATCGCGTGCGCGTACCAGGCCACATACGAATTGAGTATCTTAGGGGTACAGCTGGGCTCACTGATAAAAAAGTAGGAGCCTGTATTGAGCCGGATGAAGTGATGCATTGCATTTCGTACCCCCTCTGGACCGACTGCAGGTGTTCCCAAGAAGGCTTCCAACGGGACCCCTTGGTTATAACTCGATTGCCGGGCAAATCGATGCGGGTTATACCTCATGAAGAGGGCCGTTTCATTCTGCCTAAATACCAAGTAGCCCGGCCGAATGGAATAAAGGTGAAGGATTTCCCGAGCCTTCAACACGGAAACACCTCCTTTAAAGTCATCACGCAGCGGCACCACCGACTTAGTGGTCTCAGAACCCATGGTGATGACCTTATCCACAAAAGAGGTCTTCGCCCCGACTAGATGCGAACGCAGAAGCAATCCCCTAGACTCCCACGGAGATGCAAACACAATGGAAGCCCCGACCAATCGCATGATTCTTGGAAGTTTGAATCTCTCAAAGAATGGAGGAGTTTTATGGGCACCAAACACTCCTCGAACATGCAGCTCCATCCAAGAAGTGAAGTAGTGCATCGGAAAGTTAGCAGGCTGTACCCCAGGCTCATTAGCGTCCGCCGCTACACTAAGTCCATTGTAGAGGTAAGCCAACCCGGCGATCTCCACTGATAACTGCAGACCGGCCACCATTCGATGCGCCGGGTAAAAGACAGAAGACCGCATGAGGCGTGGGTGCATGGGGAGCGCGAAGCTGCACAGCCACAGACCTAAGAACCCTATGAAGAAGGTCTCCTCATCCATGCCAGGAACGGCGATCTCCGAGAAAGGGACGCTAGCAGTGCCGGGAAGGTAAAAACTTCGCTGATCAATTTCTGATGAAGGTCGGCGGTCCAGGCCGAAACCAAAAGGGTCAGCAGGTTGGGCGAACTTATCACCTTGCTCTGATAAAAATTCCGGGCGGATAAAACGAGCAATGAAGTCCGCGAAACTAACGCTTCGGTCGCCCAATTCCAAATGAAGCTCCTCGTAAATCTCCAACACCCTCACCAGGCCCGGATGCTGATGCTGGATGGCATTTTCCGGAGTTAAGTCGAGTACCACCTGCTTGGTGGCAAAGACGTACTCGTCAGGAGGAAGTAGCTCCTCGTAATGCTCCCCCCTCGCCGGTAAACCTGAAAGCTCAACGAATTCCTCTAGAGAAATGGAAACTTCCCTATCCGCTGTCAGGAAAGTATGCGTGGGGATATTCCATTGTTCGATGAAAGCCTTTGTCCACCACGTCGGAGGAGTGGGATACTCGAAAAGCGAGACGTAGACAGCGGAGTACAAACTAATCTTCGTCAGGTGAGCTCTTTTCGCCGCTAAAATGTACCGGGCCCATGGCAGGTATCCAGCAAGCGGTCGCGGATTCAATCCAATGTTGTAAGCCTGTCCCCAAGGGCGTGCTTCACCCTGACAGATTCGCCTTCCCAAGATGTCTATCGCCGGCGGCGGCTGTACGGGGATGGCGCCGATCGCGGGCTGAAGGAGGTCGTCGGAATTCCAATTTTTAACCTCCACGGCATACTCCACCGGGGGTTTGTCCGCATAGGGGATCGTAACTATAGGTTCGGAGGGCGAGGCGGAACTAAAACTACGACGACCCTGGATGATTTGGCTATACCACCTTCCCCACAGGTGGAGCTGTTTGCACTCAGGATCACGATCTTTAATAAGAGCAAACACCACCCGATCCACTGGCGCATGGGGGAACCCTCCTTCCGAGCGAACGAAGGGAAAAGACAAGTCGTCAGACATCTTTTCTGTATAAAAAAAAATACATATATCATTAGTGGCCTGACGCTTAACATTTAAAAAATATATATAATAAAAAATAATGATAAATAAAAATCTTGCTCCACACTGTGATGCAGTGGGTAGGGGACCAAAGGGGGACCCACAAAATCAAGATGACGGCGCATCATTTGATAAGACAATCCCACCATTGGATGAGACTGTCAGTCAATTAAAAGACCCCCAAGTGAATATCCCCATTGGGGGGACCCCTAGAGACAAGGAGAAGATCTCCTCTTTTCAGAGCAAAGCTCTGCCACAGAGTGACATTTGTCAAACTCCTGTTTCAAAGGAATAAAACTTCTTAAAAAAGAGCCTAGCTCTGCAGTGGTGATAAAAATTTATAACTCCTAAGAATTAAAATTTTGGGATCTTAAAGATCCATGGAAACTTTTAAAAAGTTTTCTAGTTGATCTATGAAGCAGGGCTCTGTTCATGGGTTAAAACCTAAAAACAGAGTCTCTGTAAATTTTGAGAGCAAGGCTCTGTGAATAAAAACCCCAAAGGGGTTTCCTTTAGATCAAAGATCTATAAGAGCAAGGCTCTGTTGAAGAAACCCCAAAGGGGTTTCCTTTAAATCAAAGATCTATAAGAGCAAGGCTCTGATTAATTAAATTTAATTTAAATTAATTTAATTTACCTAGAATGGTACTAAGGATAGAACTTGGAAGTTCTTAAGGAATCGCAAGAGCAAGGCTCTGGAAGTTCTCAAGTAAGAGCAAGGCTCTGAAATTCAATTTCTTAAGAATGGTAAAGAATTACCAAGGACCAAGGGTCCTATTTATAGGCGCCTGCGCCTGTTCACTTGACCCCTCGATCCGACGGTCAGGATCTTGCCACCGCTGCACTCACGCGCGCGCCACGTGAGCGCAACGGTGGGGGGGCATCTGTTTCCCCCAATCAGAGCAAGGCTCTACTTAAATTTTGAAAATTCAAAATTCGAAGCAACGCTTCGGTTTCCGTGCGCAGCGCGCAATTTGCCACATGGCAGAAGCTGATTCGGCAGCGTAACGCCCGAGACAGTGCGTCCCATCAGAGCAAGGCTCTTCAGAAAACATAATTAAGACTCAACTGCGCAAGCGCATGGCAGCACGACACGTGTCTGCGCAGTTGCGCAATCGCAACTGCGCAAGCGCACGGATGCGCGACACGTGTCTGCGCAGTTGCGCAATCGCAACTGCGCAAGCGCACGACCGCGAGACACGTGTCTGCGCAGTTGCGCAATCGCCACGTGTCTGCGCAGTTGCGCAATCGTAACTACGCAAGCGCACGACCGCGAGACACGTGTCTGCGCAGTTGCGCAATCCCAACTGCGCAAGCGCACGGATGGGGATGCGCGACACGTGTCACGCGCTGGTGAGTTGCGCAGCAACAGAATGAAAATTTAAGTAAATCTTTTCTGTTCTTCTGTAAAACAGGGACCCTTGGATCAGAGATCCAATGGTGGGAAAATTCCCAAAATTATTCAGGAAAGATTTTGTTAACAAATCCAACAAATTTGTGGGCACTATAAATAAGAACCCAATCCTCATTCAAAAGGCATCATCAATCATCAATCAATCATCATCAAGAGAAGAATCAACTTCTGAAAAAAGAAGAACTCTTGAAGATTAATCAAGAACACAGAAAAGAAAAGGTAAAATTTCTGAAGAAGAAAGGATAAAAAAAAAATATATAGAAATAAATAGTGCCTTGCACTTGATATGAACCCTTGGTTCTGAAAAATCAGAAAATAATAAATAGTGCCTTGCACTTGATATGAACCCTTGGTTCTGTAAAATCAGGGAAAACAAGAAGAACTTGTTTTCCTTTGATCCAAATTTAGATCAAAAGTGCTATGCACTTTTGTTCTTAAATCTGGAAAATTCTTGAGTTTCTGCAACTCATTATTTAAAGGGCCTGGCCCAAATTAAATTGCAATAATAAAAGGGCAAAGCCCTGTTTGAAAATTCTTGAGTTTCTGCAACTCATTATTTAAAAGGGCCTGGCCCAAATTAAATTGCAATAATAAAAGGGCAAAGCCCTGTTTGAAAATTTCTTGAGTTTCTGCAACTCATCATTTAAAAGGGCCTGGCCCAAATCAGATTGCAAAATAAAAGAAAAAGGGCAGAGCCCTGTTTGGACTGATTCTTTCAGTCAGGCAGAGCCTAAAATAAATAAAAAATTGGACTTAACCCAATCCTGGCTGTAAGTCCTTAAATTAAATCGATTGAGCAAAATGGCTCTCTTAAACCAATTCACGACTGGTTCGAGGGTACATCTCCGAACTCCTTTGACATTTGTCGTTGTAATTCCTCAACGACGTCAAAGAGGTGACGAGTCCCAACGACCACCAAACTAATATCGGACAGAAACGTCCCTAAACTAATATCGGACCGAAACGTCCCTAAACTAATATCGGACCGAAACGTCCCTAAACTAATGTCGGACCGAAACGTCCCTAAACTAATGTCGGACCACCACGTCCCTAAACTGGCGATGGACCACCACGTCCCTAAAACTGGCAATGGACCGCTACGTCCCTAAACTGGCACAATAGGGCCCAAACGCTCTTCTGTTGGATCTAAACGGTCCCGTCTAAGTTGATCTTAACCCCAAATACGGTTAACGTGTCCTTAGATATTCAAATAAACGATAAAACTCCAAATCAACTTTGGTTCAAGGGTACACCTCTGAACTCCTCTGACGCCTGTCGTTGTAATCCCTCAACGACGTCAGAGAGGTGACGAGTCTCGACAACCAGATAATTAAATCAACCACTACGTCAAGTCGATCTTAGTCCAAAATAGGACTAACGTATCATTGACGAACGTTTAAGTTGATCTTAGCCGCAACGCGGCTAATGCATCCTTAAATTAAAAACGCCAAACCCAAATCTAACTAAATACGGATTTGGACTAATCCACGTCCTACGGGTGATGACATCACTCAATCTCCGTATACAATCCACGGGCAATCACAAACAAAACAAACACACACGACACGAAGTGAAATTCTGGAGAAGGAGAAAGTTGTTACCGCCACGCGGTAGCGTAATTAACTGCAGGGGCTTGCGCCTGCAGGGAAGAGCGTCCCCACAATCAAAAACCCCTCACCCTGAGGGGGAATCTGACGAAGTCTGCTACATCGGCCGCATCCGTCCAAACCTCCGATACCAGGTGCCATAAATCAACTTGGCATCTTCGGAAAGGTGGACGGATCAAACCAAATAGCATCTGCCCCGAACCTCAGGCAACGGACGCGAAGTCCGGGCCGCCGTTCGGAGGGGAACACCCTTGTATCTATATATGATGGGCAAAATAGATGTTTTGATCTCTACTTTTTCATTCTTTGCCTAGGGTTTGAGAGAAACTAGAATATTTTCTTCAGAAAAAGAATTAAATTTTCGATTGTAGCATTTTTTATCACCTTATGGGGTGGATTCTCCATCTGAGACTTGAAATCTCGGGTCCTTTAGATAGGTAAGGAAAACTGTTGATTAGTTGATAAGATCCCTTATTTAAGAGATCTCAACCTGATTTCATAACTAGGTGGTGATTTTTAATCACCGTTGGATCATAGATTCAAAGCTCGCTGTTTAATAGAATATATTTTTCTTGTTTTTAACAAGATTAGGGAAATATTTTTCCATATAGAATTTAAATCCAACTCTTGATTCGAACGGTGATTTTTAATCACCATTGGATTTTTTAATCCAAGGGTTCAGAGCATATCTTTCTTGTTTAGAAACATTAGGGAGATATTTTTTATTAATAGAATTTAATTCTATCATTGGATCTTTGATCCAACGGCTCTCTTTTTAACAAAATATATTTTTCTTTTTTTAACAAAATTAAGGAAATATTTTCCCATATAGAATTTAATTCTATCTTTTGATGATTTTTTATCACCATTGGATTTTTAATCCAAGGTTTCTTTGTTTCAACAGAGAATATTTTTCTTATTTAGAAAGATTAGAGGAATATTTTCTCATATAGAATTTAATTCTACCATTGGATCTTTTGATCCAACGGCTCTCTGTTTAACAGAGAATATCTTTCTTATTTAGGAAAATATTTTTCCATGTAGAATTTAATTCTGCCCGAAGCAAAACTGCTTCAACTTTGGGTGCTGACGCTCACGTGCTATGCACGTAGGCATAGCCATAGGATTTAATCCTTTCTGAAGCACGTGCCCACATGCTTTTCACGCGGGCACTCACGTATTTAACACGTAAGGCGATGCCATAGGATTTAATCCTATCAGAAATAGCCATTCACATGCTTCGCATGCGGGCGCTCACGTGTCTAACATGTGAGGCACTGCCTTAGGATTTAATCCTAACAGAGATACACGCCTACGTGATTTGCATGCAGAACGCTAACGTGTCTAAAACGTCAGGTTTTGCCCCATTTTTTTATGAGGGAACAACTAGTTTATTTTCAGCATGCCTCATATTTAAGACTTCTTTATTATTGTACTTTTGTTTAAGATATCTTGTATCAGTTTGAAATTCTATGAAATTTGGAATATAATATATATGTTAGTTGGATTTTTCATTATCATGTTCATTCTTATTCTTTTTTATATTGCTTATAAAACGTATCGGTATCGAAGTAATGAGTGGACGCCCATAAGTTAGAATCTAGGACCAACGTGAGTCATTCGTATGCTAACTACCAAGAATTACCCTCAGACTCGCTGTTCTGACACAAAAGACTGCCTCAAGAACTATAAATACAGATTATCAAGTTTGAAAACCTTAAAACATCGTCCAAAACTAAGTAAAACACCTCCAGATTTTTACTCGGAGAATCTGGAACAAAAGGGGTATCAAAAGAGCTAACTTAACATGCATGTGAGCTACAGGAGAAACCTCACCCCAAAATCTAAAAACTGGCCGAGATTAGGCCAATATTTTCAGCCCAAGCATGGTGGTTTTGCCTCGAATTTCGTGTACACTCCCAAAATCTTCTAATTAGCTCAAAATGACATATCTTTTATTTTATAGAAACCCATATTTATCCCAGCAGTGACTTGATCACTATAAATCAATAAAAACATTGGTTTTAAGAAATTTTGCTTCATGTAAACAAAATATCTTGCATTAAAATACCTTAAACTTGACCAAAAATGAGTTGAAATCACGAAGGAGAATTCACTAGCACACTCCAACCACAACAAATCATGAAAAGAACCTATCATTGCATGATTAGTTGCAAAAATATGATTTTTTGTAAAAGATGTAGTTTTTCATGGCATAAACTATCAAAACATAGTAAAGAAAGAATTTTATGCCTATATGAAAAAGATAGAGGAGAAGATATGTAACGATCCTAAAATTCCTATACTTCCGCGTATCATTTCTTTAATAAAATATTTCAATTATTTATTTTTGGTATATGTTGTTTTGTAGTAAATATATTATTTTATCACTTCATTTATTTTATCCATTCTATAATTTTTCAAAGCCCAAAACTCAAGCCAAGCCAATTCCATTTGATTTTTTTCATTTCATTTTCTTAGCCCACTTTCTTTTCAAGGTACAGGATATATTAAATTCTTATTAAATATGTGCATGAATAATCTTATAGCTCATTGGTTAAGTACTTACATTATTATTCCATAGGCCACATGTTCGAATTTTGGGTCTTGCAATCATTTTTATCTATTTTTTTTTTTACTCTCTCATAATATACAAATGAGATCTTTCATTTTCTTTAACTTTCAAATGAACGGGCACCCTTTCAATTTCTCTTTAACCTCCATTATGAATTCATATTAATTTGAATTAATATGATATAATTTTTAATATACCCATCTTACATTTTTATTCTTTTTTCCCTTAAAAAATAGAAAGAAAAACAACTCATCTTCTTTCTTTATTCCTCGCAAAATATTATTCATCTCCTTCTCCCTCTTTATCTAAAGTTCTTGAAGAAGAACATGAAAAATCTTTTAAAAAGTCTCGCTAGTAACGCGAGCCTATCGTCGGATAGATAAGCCCGGTGACGATACCGGCTTGTGCATGTAAGTCTCTTTCGTTTCTTCTCCTCCTTTTGTTGAACCATCCTTATCTTGTCATGTCTCCACTGATGTCCATACTTTCTCACTTCTTCTGTAAATTTCTTATTTAGAAAACACACATAAAATAAATAGATAACCTAATAGTTAATTGTTTTGTAAACTTATTTACCTTCATGAATGAGATACATTTTTAACTAGTAGCGATTATCTTGTTTCATGTTTTAGTAGTTGTGAAAATATATGAATCGTATCACCTTATATTGAATACATCACATAACGCGATCGTTTATTCAAAACAAAAGAAAAGTATTTAACAATTTTTATGTAAAATCTTTATTAATCTTTTATATCGATTTTAGTATATATATCATGACCAATTCATATGCTTGTCCATACGCCTTTCATAATTTATTGCTCGCTATTTTTATTTTATTTTATTTATATTTAGTTTTAAAAGAAAACGAGATTTCAAATAAATACCATGACCTTATCAATGTTAAATACTACCTTGAAGAAATATTTCTACCTTCAAAATAATTTTTAGAAAATCAATCTTGACTTCTGGACAACCTAGAAAAATTAGATTATATATTAGATAGAATTTCAGGACTACATTAAAAAATTTAAATCGAACCGAATAACGGTTTAGGAGTTACGTAGTTTTTTATTCACTGTTTTTAAAACCAGAAAACTGTCATTAAGTGTCTTTTTCGAGAAACTATAACTCTATAATCATTGATCCATATTAAGTGTTTTCAGATGTTTTGAATGTCTACATCGAAAGATATAGATTTTCATAGTTTTAAATTTTTACTGAAAACCGACGTAAAATTTAGAAAACTGTGTTACAATATTAAGCAACAAATCTGGACAGAATCTATCCTGATTCACACACTGTTTTTAAATAGGATATAACTCGAACTCCCGATATCCGTTCGTGACAAACATTAGATGTGTAGATGCAAAATTGATAGAACTATAATTTTCTGTATATTAGATTACATAGAAATGCATGAAACAACCTGATATAGACTTTGCAATACAATATATAGTTGCTGTCCAGAAATCTGAATTTCTGTTTTAAACGTTGATATTAAAATGATCGTAACTAGAAATTCAGGAGTCTAAATCGCGCGAACCTTAGTTGTTTGGATATGTACAACGAAAATCCTACAAGTTTCTAATAATGTTCGTAACCTGAAACCTGATGGAAATTGATCCAAACTGTATTTTAAAAATATGCGACGGTGCTTGACAGATTCTAATCTGTTCTGCGTGATAAAAAAAATGGGTATATCTCGCAAACCGGAAGTCGTATTTAGTTGTAACTGGAACTCCACATGCAAAAAACTTAGAGCTATATTTTTGTTTATATTCTTCATTCGTTTGATTTGAGTAATCAGTCGTACATAATATTTCTTTACAGCATTATTTATGTCTGTTACTTGAATATTGTACTTGCCTCATTTCATACTATTCGAACATGTAAACTTTGATTTTTCCTAATCTCTGAATTGTTGCATGTACATGAATACAAAATTAGATATTATATGTTTGAAATAAACGTATTGCATATTTGACTCGACTTGACCCGAACCATGAATACGTAATGACTTGACATGAACACTTGACATGAATACATGAACACTTGACTTGAATACTTGAACCCGACTCGATACTTGAATTGCACTCTCTTATGTATTCATGAATATAGATAAAACTCATAACATTAATCATAGACTAATATATACGGGGTGTTGGGATATTTTGAGTATGAATCCAACGGAATCTCATGTGTTTCATTACTACAAATCATGTTGCTGTGGTACCGGACTGAAACGGTAAAATCATGTTGCCATGGTACCGGGCTGAAATGGTACAAATCACAAATTTACGAATGAGAACCCGTGTTTTCAAGCCCTTAGATGATAGCCTGTTGGGTTTGGAATACTTCAATAATAATTGAAGTCCCGATTACTTCTGAACCCATGATTCCTTACCCCTGGACGATAGCCTTGGGTTTGAATACTCTTAAGATTGCTTGACATTCACACTTGAACCCACGTTAGTTACTTTTATCCTTTTAGTGATCTTTTAGGACACTTGCATTCACTTCATATTCACTATACTTACACTCCACGACCATGTTATACTTGTTTTCCATGCTGATATAATTGACATACACATTACCATGCACGCAATTATACTTGTTTACATGTTCATGATTTATATTCGTACTATACCATATATCACATTACACCTTACATTTCATTTATATACTTCGCACCATCCTTTTGGGGACTTACCGAGCGTCAGTTCGCTGACGGACATTCCACCCATTTCTTTGTTCTTTGGAATGTCCGTTAGATGATCTAGAGATTGAGGAGATCGAGTCGAGTTAGGAGGATTACTCTCAGCTTGTAGAGCAGACCGACTACTAGCTCTTTCTTTTCAACTTTTATTTAGAGTATACCACTTGTTTAGGCACTTTCTTTTATATATTTTTATTTTCAGAGATCATGTATTCAGTTTGAAACTTGTGAAAATTGTGAAGTGATTAGTCTAAAATATTGCACATTTGTATGAACATTTTTCCTACTATTATTAATAAATAAAAGGTGTTAATTATAAATAAAGAATATATGTCTGTTTATTTGTAAAATTTTATTATCATATGTTTCTTCATTTATAATTAATATAATTAGGGAAAATATATGCATATAATATTTAAATGAAATATTAGTAATTAAAATATGCATATCATATCAAATATTCCTGATCAATATTCTTAAGATATTATATCATATAAATGGTTGGAATGATATCTTAAAAATACCAAATGCTACTAACACTTTGGTTTGAGATACTTTGGTTTGAGATATTGTGTCTAAAATCTATGTAGGAGATCCAAGTCAAATCGGGATATCGAAACCGAATCTGCCAAATTTTAGAAGTAAATCGAGGAATCTAGCAACGGCAGAGACTAAGCGCAATATTTTTAGAATCTATATATAAATAAGATCTCCAAATATCGAGAGAAAAAGGCAGAAAAAAAATCCCAAGTTCCAAACTCACCAGTGGGCAGCTGATCTGCGGTCAATCATGGGTTTGGGCAGCAGTTCCGCGGTCTAATGATGGTCATTGGATCTGAGATTTTGGGGGCATGATTGTAATCATACCTAATCCAATATGGAATCTAGGGTTTATACTTTCAAGGGCTATATAAAGGCCTGAGAGCTGTGCATTCTAAAATCATCATATACTATCTAATCATCTATTCATCTATATCCATCAAAA
Source organism: Agapanthus africanus (assembly GCA_030015575.1). Lineage (NCBI taxonomy): Eukaryota > Viridiplantae > Streptophyta > Magnoliopsida > Asparagales > Amaryllidaceae > Agapanthus > Agapanthus africanus. The sequence continues at coordinate 695,108,081 of JASDDO010000022.1, read as the reverse complement.
GATAGAGATCTAGAGCAAAACTAGATTTCTTATAATCTACTTTTGAAGGAGAAAGTTATAATGCAATAGTTGATTAATTGTCACGCCCCGCTTCCCAGAGTACGCTAAGATGGGCACGTGACATAGCCAACCATGCTACCTGTGGATAGGAAATATCCTTCCACGGTCACATTACGACTGTAGAGATATCAAGAACAATAATAAACTATCTAACACATGTCCATAAGCCAGAATAAAAATGAGTCAAGAATAAAAAAAATGCGGAAGCAAAAGATCCAATACAAGAATAACTGGAATGTATGTCCCATAATGTGGGCTCACATCAGGAATGAAAATACTGAAAATAAAAGAAACTAACTACTAACGAGTCCTCACTGCTCAACCTGTTGACTGAAGCACTCCTGCTCGGACTGCAGCAAAGGTAAGGAATTTGGGCCATGCAAAACCCAAACGTCAGCGAGTCATAACATCAAGCAATAATATATAAACAGGGTAGCAAGACATGCAAGTATGATCATAAATGGTAAAGCAGGTGTAACAGCAATATAAATCAGGGCAGTGAAAGGTAGTGTGCAGTGAGTAATCTAAACTGGTCTAATGGGTTAACTACTCTCAAGTCTCTGAAATCAATTTGATGAATCATCGATGCAACTCAATAGTATCCCGTGCGTGCCCGGGATCACGGTCTATGACTCTCGGGCTGAATCCGAGACGTGCCTCAAGGCAGTAAAGGGTAGTAGGTAATGACGAGTGATGTCAGCAGCATCACCCCGGGGCTGGCCTAGCCCGTAAGTCTGATCAGAAAAGGTATAGAACTGTCGAGTTACAAGTCAGGTTTCATCATTGATTTCCCCATACCCCCAAGTTATATGTGCTCAAGTCAGGTATTAAATAATCTGGAGCTAATGCCAATACAGGATCAGGCAGGTACAGGTTTGTCTGGATAGACAACAGGAAATGTCCGTAAGGACAACAGGTCAGGTTTGTTAGCATTAGTCACAAGATCAGATAACAGGTAAAGTCATGGTACATCAGATCAAGTCAGGTAGTATATAGGTATCATGTCATGTCGAAAGGTGCACGGTACCATGTCGTGTCAAGTAGTAGGTGTAACAAGTCGTGTCAGGGGTGCACAAAATGTCATGTGGGTGCTCATAATCAACTAACATAAGCATGGGTATACAGAACAAGCATGCGGTACTAATGGAACAATAAAATAGAACATTGTAATGTGATATGCAATCAGGTACAGATTAAGGCATATAGATGCACAGTTATGATTAGGGTTAAAGTTAAAGTTCTAATACTAATTAAACTACAATTTATAAAATGTGGAATGTTAATATTTCAATGTTATACATTCAAGTGATCTATGGATGCAATAACATGTATACTAGACGAGATGGATGCAAACGGGTGTTTGAACAGTTATAAACTATTTAAAGGGTACTATGGGCTATGTAAATAATTATTATGTGATTTAAATATGGATGTGGGTCCTATGTATAGTAAACTAGAATGCAACAGGGTATGTTTCAATTTCTGAATCTAAAATGATATAATGGAACATCGAATGTTAAAATGTAACATGAGACATTAGATTAAATCTTTAGGTTTCACATGTAATCAAATAAGTATAAAATAATATGAATAGCATGTAGCAAGTTTCACTTGCCTAGACGGATCGCGATACGGGTATACGGAACGTCATACGTCGGCGGGAAAAGTCGCGACGTGCGCACGGTACACAGACGAATCCAAACAACGTACAAGGTGAATACACGGGTCAGGTATACTCGCTGGGTCGTCGGGATTGTCGACGTCGTCATGGCTCCGACGATCTACAGAGGTATTAAATAAAAAAAACAGAAAAGGAAAAAAATAAAATAAAAAGTATAGAAAGAAGAAGAAGAGAAGAATGAGGGAGAAGGGTTTCTCACTGGGGTTGGGAGAAGGGTAGGATGTGGTTGCAAAGGTGGGAGGTCATCGGCAAGGGATCGCCGGCGAGAACGACGGCAAGGCAGCAAGGGTTCTTGGTTGCAGGGAATGGCTCGGGTGCTAGGGTTTCTGTGCAGGAGGAGTTCTGGTATAGGTGTTAGGTTGGGTTGGTGTAGGGGAGTTTGGAGAGAGGAGAAGAATGAGGAGGCGACGGCGAGTGGTCGTCGGCGACGGGATGAGGTGGTGGTGAAAGGTTCTCGGGGGGTTCTTATGGGTGCAGTGGGCTCGGGAAAAGGAAGGAGGAAAAGAAAGAAGGAGGAAGGAGATGAGACGAGGCTCGGTTGAGGTTGAGGAGGTGATATAGTAGTGGAGTTTAGGGTTAGGGTTTGAGGAAGGCGATGGGTTAAAGGAGAAGGGAGATGCGGGGTTTTAAAAAAAAGGAAGAAGAAAATATAGGGATGCTGAGAAGGGAGGTGAGCGTAGCGGGGAGGCGGTGACGCGACTCGAGGAACGCACAGTAAACGCGAGATGAGAGAGAGAAGGGCTCTAGAGGAGAGAGAAAGGAAAGAGAGAGAGGGAGTTGCGCTGGGGAGAGAGAGAAAAGGAGAAAGAGAAGGATTTTGAGGGGAAAGAGAGAGACGTGTGGGGCCCGGCGTCAGAATAAAAGGATTTGATTGGATCAGAAGAAAAGAGAGAGATGGGGAAAGAGTTGGAAAAATTTAAAAAGATTTTAATTGTTAAAAATATATTTTTGTTGGCTGTAAAAGAAATCTTTAGGCTGTTAAATATATATATAAACGAATTTAAAGAAATTTAAAATAATTAGAATTTTGGCGGGATACAAAATATTTCAAAGTGCGCCCGGGTCGGGTCGAATGTAATGTAAAAGTAAACTACCATTCGTATCCATACATGATAAATCAATAAAATACCACAGACAAACAAATACGGAAACAGAAATTGGTATAACTGAACTCGGTTGTTACATTAATAAAGATAGTTTTTGTTTTAATTTTTTTTCATTTAATCTTCCGTATTTACTTTACGCATTAATTTTACTCATTACTTTTCTGCACTTTTAATTATGGTTTCATTCATCTTCAACCTTTCTTCTAAATCGCTACTAACCATGAGCGAGTAATTTCTTGCTTGTTAGGATTTGTAGGATGGGGTAGAATAATGGATGAAATATCTTTCAACTTTTTATGACTTTTTAATGTTTATAAACTTTAGAAAAATAAATGTTTACCCTCTTATCGGGCGCACTATCAATTTATTGATAGTCACGACCACGATTTGAGATTAGTTAAACACTTGTTTTGTTAAAGGCTTGAGATTAATAGAGATCAATGGAAGGACAAGGGGTAGTGGTGGGAAACCCTAGTTCCCGCCAAGAACCCCTAATCCACATTCATCGCTATCTCTCTAAATTTTACACAATTAAAAGATCAAAAAAGACATTTCTAAATATTCATCCAATAACTACTAAGTCACATAAACCCTACAAGCCCTTCTATTATAAAAATTTATATCCATATTAAAATAAAACGACAACAATCCCTCATCTCATTTATTAACTCGTCTAAAGCAAGGAAAGAAGTTCACGATTCCCCGCGGACAACCTGTACTCATCACGGCTAGCTATTTGCGACACTATCGTAATTGCAATTATTTACAAAAACACATACAAACACCTTCGCACGAACAATCAAGAATGTAAATATATAAAATTGGATTTTTATTATCATATCTTTTCTTGTCATTTTATACTGCTTACATTACGCTTAGCGTATTTGTTTTGAGAAATGACTTTCTCGAAACATTTACATCGTGGGCTTGTCATGTGTCGTTATCGCTCTTTTGGGAAGCGGGGCATGACAGGTTTTATTGGCGGCCCATGCAGGCAGTTCTGCATGAACATTGTAAGCAATATATTACAAGAAATGATGAAATTCAACAACTTTTATATTCCTTACATTTCAATTCCATTGAATCTCATCTTATTGCTTGAATCTATATTCACTTTTTACTTTCTTAAATTCAACCTCTCGACTTTTGAATTCATAACTCTAGTTCACCCTTCTAGAGGTTGTGAGGGATTTTTTTATAATGTTTTTTATTTAATATTAGTTATCAACAAAAAAATGAAATATACACACAAAAAGGTAAAGTAAAAACAATCACGACACAATACCACACACCTAATCAGTCTAGGGTTCACCTAGGCCAACTAGATCTGCTCAAGAACTTAATTGTTGAAGTAAAACTGTGTTGAGAAACGGGCTCAAGATATACTAATTACGAGGCCAGGTAAGTGCAGAGATAAAGGGAGGTTTTCCAACGCTTTCGTGAAATTCCTTAATTAGAATAACCTTTCTCTTTTGGCGGTTGTGCCGTGAACACTTTTCCTAGTCATCCCGTGAACGATATACTGTTAAGCGGTGTTCTAAACACAGTCAACTTCTCCTAATGAGCGCGAAGTCCTTAAAGGCTTAAACTCTAGTTTCTTTTAAAATTTGTGCGGGTAAACGTTATGCTCAATTTCGGGATTTATGGGCCACGGAAAAGGTGACGAAATTCTTTACCGTATATTGTGGGGTTTGCTTGCCCCTAAGTACATATTAAAGAATGTAATGCGCAATTCAATGAAGAAGTTGTTCAAAACATCAAACAATTGTTTTTTATGTTTAAACGCGGCGCTGCAACAAATATAGGTTAGTCACTTTTAGCGTTTGGCAGTGAACTTGCAAAGAATCCTGCAAAATAGAATAGTGGACGCATTGGATTTGAGAAAGAAGATGTTTAGGAAATACGTACTGATGTGTTTTGGGTTAAGAAATTCCTGTTAAATTGAATCCGATTATCTTGAAAAGTTCACTTGCACGGATCAAACTACCTGGATGTTTGGCAATGCATTTCTCTATCGCTTTGTCTTTGAATGTACACTTTTCTCCGCACGATCGCAGTTCGCAATTCCTTAAAACCTGAAAATGTCGGAAAAATGGATATTTAGTGCGAAGAAGCGATATAAGTGCACAAACTGCTGTACACACAAAATTATGAAAATCAAACAATAACAATGGAATACTAACAGAACACTGAAGCCAACACAAGAAAATTTTTTCAATCCCCACCATAAAACCGGCGGTGGCGGTAAAACTAGGAAAACCGGCGGGCGACTTGAAACATTGTGTGTTCAATTTTTGTGAAGGTTCTCTGTGTTATCCTAGTATAATATTGTTATATTTTGATTTTTCTATTTAACTACAGAGTGTTAGCATGTCAAATTTCCAGAGAACAAAAAGTTAGAAATGTCAATTTTTGTTTTGTTTTTCGAAATTTTTTGATTTTTAGTTTTGTTTTTTCAGAATAGTGTTAGTGCTATAAACAAGATATACATAAATTACCCGAAATAACAAGAACAAAAACGTTACCGTCTCCCCGGCAACGGTGCCATTTGATTGAAAGAGATTTATCGTGTCGTATCTTAAATTATAAAGTAACCGCAATCAAGATGGCGTCGCGTGTAGCTAGCCGTGATGAGTACGGGTCGTCCGCAGGGAGATAGTGCGTTCTAAGCTCTTATTCTCACGAGTTAAGCCGAAGGTCGGAACGAGTTCAATTCTAACCTATGTGTTTGTATATGCAACGAAACGCTTGTTAGCGATAGAGATAGGTTCGTGTAAGTTAGGAAAATCCGTACGCATTCCTTTGTGTCTATCTTGACTATTGAAGCTAGAGTAATCGGCAACAACATGGATTAAGGTGTTTAAGCACAGTATTAGTGAAATCCGGCTTATTAACTATAGTCCGTCTGTTCTTGTCTCTTGACATTCGCCTTCGGCCAAACCAAACGCAACCGATCATGTTTAGGGATCACCGATACCGTGGTAGGGTAGGGTGCCTAGCGGAGCACTTGCGTGAGGTTTGGGAATAGTTAAATTAGCAAGTATCGGGAAAAGGAAATGAGAAAAGATATTCTTAGCTTACACCATTCTCTTTTCCTAACAAAATCACTATTCACAGATCATCACAAAGATCAAAAGAAGATATAAAAGAGAAGAGATCAAAGGAAAACATATTGCAAGTAAATGGCAAGAAAGTAAAGTGCAAGAAAGTAAGAAGTAAGAAAATACTAAGAACCATATTGCTAAAATAAAAGCTTCATTCAAGTTCAAAATGATGATACAAAGCTATGAATTCAAATACTAAAATCTAACCTTACAAGCTCAGTTAAGAGATTGCAAGATTAGATAAAAGCAAAGAACTCAAAATTAACCAACTACTTTGTACAAAGTTTTAACAAAATTACAAAATGAAAATAGAATGAGGTGGTCAAAAGTATTGCCCAAGTATCTCCTTGAGCTTGCTCTTTATTCTGGTATTTATAGGCACTTCATCAACAAAAACAAACAATATAATTAAGATGATGTGACAACTAGGAATGACCAGAAGAAAAATGGATTCAAAATGATAAGATTGGACCGGTGGTAGCAGTTTTTTTAGGGTTTCAGCCTGTTTACTGTAGCGTGGTGGGGCCCGTTTTCTTGTGGTGACCATATATCCTCTCCATGATCTCACTGGTATTATTTGATTCTTCTATATCAACTTGTGTTGTAATCTGTAGATTTGGAGGGAAATTGTAACTTCAAATCACATCACATCTTTATTTCCACTCATCATAAGCCCACTTGCCTCATCCACTTGCACAAGTCATGATTCTTGTGTGCCCGCTTATGCTAGGCTGTCCCACCATGGTGTATGCATCAAAAGAGCTTTGTGTTCATACTTGTATTGTTGCATTCTGCTTGATAAAAAATGTGTACACTTGTTTGTTGCAAAAAGAATTGTTGCAAAAAGAAACTCTTTGAATATTGATCGGTTTTCTGTTCTGGTTGTAGTGTCGACTCACAAATGTCGAATCCGTGTGTTTGAGTGTGTTTCCAGTGTTTTGTCATGAATACCTATAATTTGTATTTATTAAGAAGACACAGGTTAATAGTACCGATATATTATAAAATTGATAATGAATGAGCGCTATTGAAATGCAGTTTTCCGTGATGAACAGGCATTCCACCCATTTCTTTGTTCCTTGGAATGTTCGTCAGATGATCTAGAGATGAGGAGATCGAGCCGAGTCAGAAAGATTATTCTCAGCTTGCGGAGCAGACCGACTACTAATTCTTTATTTTCAGCTTTTATTTCCAGTATGCCACTTGTTTAGGCACCGTCTTTTATGTATCTTTGTTTTCAGACATCATATATTCAGTTTGAAACTTGTGAAACTTGGGAATGTAAATATATAAAGTTGGATTTTTATTATCATGTCTTTTCTTGTCATTTTATACTGCTTACATTACGCTTAGAGTATTTGTTTTGATAAATGACCTTCTCGAAACAACACTACTATAATAATGGGTTGCCCCTACGGATTTAGCTATAAGGGCAAATCACTGCCTCTATGGATATCTCCGTAGGGACATAAAACTCCACCGTAGGTTCAAAGGCCACAGGTGTAAGTCTTCGCCTTGAACATGCCCCTACGAAGTAATAATTGCCCCTACGTCTTACTCTATGGGGGCATTTATCCCTATGGATTACTTCCTTGGGACATAATCTTTATTTAATTTATTGGTTTATAAAATAAAATACTTGCCCCTGCGAATTTATCCATAGGGCCTGATAGATTCCCCTATGGATTTATCTGTAGGTCCAGATAAATGCCCCTACGGATTAATCCGTAGGGGAAAGTTTTACCCCTGTTACTAAGTCCATAGGAACAAAATATCTGGTATCCTGATATTTTGTCCCTACGGCAAACTGTGTAAGGGCAAACATTGCACCTACAGATTAATCCGTAGGTGCAACAGCTGGCCCTACGGATTAATTCGTAGGTACAAAATATCAGGGTTTTTTTCTTTAAAAGGGGCTTCCTATTTTTTCCTCGCCCTATGCACAATAATATATACATCATATAACAAAATACATAAATATTCATAATCAACATCTCACGCATAATATATAAAAGAAATAAACAAACAGAATGCGATATCAATCTAAATCATCATGAACAAGAAAACAACCACCAATATCGTCCAAAATATATACAATATGTATCAGATAAGTACATACATCCTCAAAAATATAAAAAAAAAAGCTACCGTAGCTCGGTCCAGCTCCTCCACTTCTGATAATCGCCGTAATCTGGCACATCTGCTCCTTGGTGCAACCTTGAGTCATCAAAAACTCGACTAATGATGGAGTGGACTATGCGGGACTCTGAGCGGGCTGTGGAGCTGCAGGAGTGGTCTGTGGAACCACAGGTGAGGTAGTGGCTTGCGGAGCCGCAGCCGAAAGAGATGCATATGGAGCCACAGCTGAAGTAGCCTGTCAAATCTGTTAAATTTTGTGTGTAATAAACAAGTAAGAACGGTGTATTAGATTTTAGTCGAATTCGTATCATTATCTGGTTATTGTGAAACCACAATCTAAGAATACTTAGGGACTTAGGCCTAGTTTGGGTATCTAGTTTGGAAAACCGTAGTTTATTTTAATTAGATAGTTTTATGTAAGTATAATTAATCAAAACTAAGTCTACAACCAAATAAGCTCAGACTGCTAATATTGCATATGTTACTATCTATAATGTGATATGATATTTTACTATTAAGTAATATACGTACCAACATCCCCTTCAACTCCTCTACGGTGGTCCTCAAGGCGGCAACATCATGCTCCAGACGTCACTCACGGGGGGTAGGGGAAGTAACCGCCGGAGTGGAGAGCAACCTCATATGGGCTCTGCTAAGACCCAGTCCCCAGCCTCTCTCCCAACCTCCGTGGTGCCCTCCGTGTGCGGCGTCTACGACTGGGGTCAGTAGCATCGGATTGGTCTGTCCACTAAAATCGATCCCCGATGCCTCCGCCTGCTCTACTACCCGCTCATACACCCACATTAATCATTAGAATTTAAGTATATCATTTAAATTTGAACTTATCAAAAAAAATTCATTCGAATTAGAATAAATTTTAATACTTACGCAATACTCCTGGGTAGCGGTGTCGGGGAATCGAAGCTCGCCCGTGGCGAGTTCTGTCGAGGTGCCGTGGACGGTAAAATACACAGTCAGCACGCTCGGTGTACCACCCTGTTCTAGGGTCTGAACTCTCTGCAATTCGCCAAAAATTTACATATATTATAGAATAACTCTTAATATTATATTATATCAAAATAGATCTATTGTAATTTACCGATACCTCCACGGCACGAGTAATGTTCCTCGAGCCACCTGTATAAGTGTGACGACCCCTCTTCGCCGACTTCCTATTCTCCTTATTTTGATCGGCATGTTTCTGCACAACACATTCAGATTTAGTTTTCTAATTAAGCAATACAAAAAAATAAATTATATACTAAACAATGAATTACATTTAAATTACAAATCTGTTTGCACTGAGAGTCGTAATATTGGCACAAAAGAGTCCATGTATCTACGTCGACTCTTGCAAAGGCCGGAGTATGTAGGAGAGCCGCTATCTCTGCCTCGGAGGTCGCCAGCCATACCAAATAACAGTCGATCTTTAGCTCTTTCCTATTGTATCGGACCTTTGATTGCATGTTCTTCATCAGGCCCAGGTACAGAGCGTGAAGATCGAGCACTCTCTCAGGATGATCGGGACTAGGTACAGTCTGAAAGTCGTAATCCAACTGCAAATACAAAAAAATAATGTATTTCAATTGCAAGTGTTAAATAATAATAAATTTATTGGATAAGTCAAATGAAAATATATATTAATACCCGAGCCTGATCCCAGAAGAGGGCAAATGAGCACAGGTGCTGATCACCCCACTAAACATGAAGTGAATACTTTTTTTGGATGCGGCTCTCATCCCCCATATACCGGCCGAACCGCTCGACATAATCGCCAGTATAGCGATAATCGAGGGTAAAGAATAGGTGGAATGGTGCCTCCCCCTAGCTCTATCAGGCCTCAGCCCATGGGACTGATTCAGCTCTCGAGTCGCCCTCTCGGGATAGGGCTGCCCTGCATCTCAAGAAATATAAAGACAAGCAATATTAAAAAAAATGGTATTAAGAAATAAGGGATTAATGAAAATTAATCTGCGATATATACCTCTGGAGACAACAGCACGAGCCTGGGCCCGGGCAGCAGCACGAGCGGGATGATAGTTCCTCCAGTGAGGAACAGCCGAAGACCCGGACGTGGACACATCCCTTCCAACTAGAAAATAAGCATTGACGATAAAATTACATGAAGTTCATGTTTATTCTTATAGGATATGTAAAATTACTAAATATTTTATATTTATTCATACTAACATGCAGACTGAGCGGAGGGTACGAAAATGGCGGGGATGGCCTCTGCGCCAGATGTGGATGCACCACCTATAATTAGATAATTAAAAATAAATTATATAAGTAATTGCAAAATGAATGTGTATATCTATAATATAACATTATAAATTATATGCATGCAATATAGAATATATAAATATACCCGCGGGTGCGGTGGTGTCCTCTGTCCGAGATGTGGTGACACCACCTACAGCTAGACAATCAAAAAATGATTATCTAAGTAAGAGCAAAAAGAATGTGTGTATATTTATGATATAACATTCTAAATCAATATGCATGCACTATAGGATATATAAACATACATGCAGGTACAGTGATGGCCTCTGCCTCTGATGTGGACGCACCACCAACAGCTAGACAATTAAACATTAACTATATAAGTAATTTTGAAATAAATATGCATGTATATCTATAATATTACATTCAAAATGAATATGCGTGCAATATACCTGGAGGTGTGGCAAAGTCCACACGGAAGGAGTCATCCAAAGGGGATACCGATCGGGGTGCAAGACCAGCCCTCTAGAGCTCCCTACGCAGCTTCTCGGGCGGCAGAACCATTCTGCCTCTGCCGCAGCTGGTGCTCCTGCTGCCCCTCGCTGCTCCAGGCGTCGTCATCAGACTTAGATAAGAGTACAATCATTACATATGCATGCAATATAAGTATAGATCGTAGAAATATGAAGTAATAATATAACATTACTGAAAACCTTTTTCGTTTCGTAGACGCATTAGACATATCTACTTTAATTTCATCATCGATATCATTTCTAACCCACGTGACATCATGGTCAACCGAAGACAACCCGTCTATTGAAACAGACGGTCGGAGCACTCTAAGTCTTTTCTCTTCTTCATCCTCATCGTTGTCCTCCATACGATTCTCGAATTCTGGGACATCGTAAACATCCTTGGATTTCCAACGGTATACGACACTCCATCCCGGATGCTTCAAGCACTATGAGTAGTATACTTGGAACGCTTGGTTCGGAAAGATAAATGGATCGTCCTGACCATAAAATCGAAGTGTGCTCACACTAGTGAATCCATATTTATCTTTCTAAGTCCCGAGATTGTTTCTCCACTTATCCGTATCGGTTCGTGTATTGTACCAAATACACTGAAATATATAAAACTGTTCTGATCATCCGCGATATTGGATGCCAAGTATGTAATTTAAGTATCCATAATAAATCACACCATCCGATTCTACCGTCACAATCCCACTATTTTGAGTGGTTCGAGATATTTCTATGTCTTTAACTTCAAATTTGTATCCAATGACACCGAATCTTTTATAATATGTAACCTCCACACTAGGAAACTGAGCTAAACATCTTGAATCTCTCTCTAATGATGCAAGCAAGTTCAGATCGTGGACCTGACAAAACAAATTTTACAGCAAATACATAACGATATAAGTTTAGATTAAGACTGGTAGCAATAACATGTTATTCGAACAACTTACATGATCTGCAACCCAATCTCAAAAATTATCCTGATAATATTTTTCCAATCGTTCATCATTCTAATCAGGATGCCCCTCATATACCTCATTAATATGAATTCTGTTCTCAACAATAAATTATGACATTAATATTATATCATTCCATATACACACACAAACATAAATATAAAAATTAATCCAAAAAACGTACTCTCTAATTTCTTGAAGACATACGCTATTGAGGAGGATAAACCGATATATCTTGTTGATAAACATGGTGTCTACTCTCTTATAATCAGCTTTACCATATGTCCGTCTTGAATTCTCCGAGGCCGGTTATGTTTCGTCTCAATGTTCTCGTCCAGATAGCGGTAACAAAATGTGGTTACATCATCTAGAAGATAACCTTGCATGATAGAACCCTCTGATCGATTTCTATTGCGTATATACTTTTTTAGAATATAGAGCTACCTAAAGAAAAATATGTTAAATAAATAAATACGGGCATACAGGACAACAATAATTTTACAAATTGCGCGAAACGAAAAATTCCACGCACCTTTCGATGGGATACATCCATCGATATTGTACCGGTTCGGCCAACTTAGCCTCAGTTGCAAGATGAACCGTCAGGTGTATTATGATATCAAAAATTGACGGTGGGAAAATACGTTCAAACTTGCAAAGTATCAACGAAATAGAATTTTCTAGTTTCTCCAGCATCACAACATCCAGTGTTTTAGCGCATAATTCTCTAAGAAAGCAACATAGGTCATTGATTACTAGACCAACCGATTCGGGAAGGGAAGTCCTGAGGTCTAATGGGAGAAGGTGCTCCATAATAATATGGTGATCGTGACTTTTCAGCCCACCGATCTTGCCTTTCACAATTTTTATTTTCTTGCTAAATGATCCTGAGAAACATGTGGGAACTTTCAAATCATGCAACACCTGCAGGAATCTTTTCTTCTCCGGTTGTGACATATGATACACGACATTGGGAAGTACAAACTTGCCTGGTTTACCCGCTATCAGTTTAGGATGCAATTCACTTCTAATTTCCCGGTCCAGAAGATCCATCCAGGCACGGAGGTTGTCTTTTGATTTTCCGTCTTTACAAAGAAACAAGTTGAGTACATGCTCGGATACTCCCTTCTCTATATGCATGACGTCCAGACAATGACACACTAAATTTGTTGACCAATACGGAAGCTCGTAGAAAATGCTTAACTTGTTCCAGTATGGTGGTTTGACCTGTTTTGCCGGATCTATCCCGAAGGTCACATTATTGTAGCCATCCCACTGAGCAATCACGTTCTCTCCGGAAAATGAGGCTGGAGGCCCAAGAAGCTCCTGATGACCATTAAAGAGAGCGACGTCTAACCTGTAGGGATGGTCTAGTGGCAGGAAACGTCGATGACCGCAGTAACAAACCTTCCTGCTAAAATTCAACCATTTCGATGTTGTATATTGATGGCAATAAGGGCATACTTTGTGAGCATGTACGGAGCAACCTGGTAGCATTCCATACGCAGAAAAGTCATTAATTGTCCACATTAAAGCTGCACGCATAGTGAAGCATGTATCTGTGTTTGCATCGTAAGTATCTACACCATCAATGAATAAAGATTTTAACTCATCGATTAGAGGTCGGAGATAGACGTCGATATTGTTTCCCGGTGAGTTTGGTCTGTCAATAAGAACATACATCATAAAGTAGGATTGATCCAGAGCCAACCAAGGCGACATATTATAAACTATCATTACAACGGGCCATGTGTTGTAGCTTCAAGCCATATAGTTGAATGGGAAGAAGGCATCACTAGCGAGCCCGAGCCTGACATTGCGAGGATCACTACTGAATATTTCGTGCCTCCTAGCGAAATCCTTCCATGCCGGTGAATCTCTTGGATGACTCATTTTTCCATCTTCATTTGGAGCAGCACGGTGATGCCAAATCATTGTCCCGGCTATTTTCTTGCGTCTGAATAGCCTCTGCAGCCTCTGTGTTATAAGAAAATATCGTGCTATCTTGACAGGTATATCGGGATTCTTATAAGATTCTTTCGGCTTATACCTGGCCTCTTCGCATGTTGGACACTCTTTCAAATCTGAATTCTCTTTCCGATACAACACGCAATTTTTAGGACATGCATGAATCTTCTCACACTTCAGACCCAAATCAGACATCATCTTCTGGGCTTCGTACCAGCTGTCGGGCACATTATTTTCCGGGGACATAAAATCTTTCAGGAACTTTAGAAGTATCATGAATGACTTGTTGCTCTATCCATTTAGGCACTTAATCTGGAAAAGTTGGACGAACCATGATAGGGTGGAATACTTTTCATTCTCATAAATTGGTCTCCTAGTATCATTCATGAACTTTTCATACTTATCCGCACGCGGTCCTTAACCGGAAGAAATGTCATCTTCGGTAGGAATACTATCACCTAGAGCAGCCTCTACCATATCCTCCATTTCTTCTCCTGGAAAGAAGTTATCGTCTTCTTCTTCTGCCGCATTACCGTCTTCTCCTTCTTCTTCTGCCGCATTACCGCCTTCTTCTTGTCCTTCCCCGTAATATAGCCAAGTTGTATAAAGTCTAGTAAAACCATGTTTAACGATATGAAGCTCTACGATTTCTACCTTCTGACAAAACTTATTCCCACATCTTTCACACGGGCAGAGAATCTTCTTTAACACGATCTTATTATGTGCGCGTGCAAATTCAATGAAAGCAGCAACTCCTGCGACAAACTTAGATTGCATGCGTTGTTACCAATCTACGTACATCCAGTCCTTAACTATGATGTACTCATGGGCCATGTTAGACTGTATAATATATAAATTGTAGGTTATGGTGACCATATTGAGAAACTAAGAATGAGATGGTTACTGACAAAGAAGAAAATCCGTAGAGGCAAGTTTGTCATTGAAAAGAATAAATTATCGATTAACAAAGTTAGATTTGAAGATACACAAGTATGAGTTGTATTCTGTGTATGTGTGTTTCAATTTATGATTTCGCTTAACTGTAGGGATGTTAGTGTGTATTTGCTTTGTGTGTGCGTTTGTTGTGTATTCGTGTTGTATGTGTGTGTTTCAGCTGTGTGGGGGTAAGGCGTCTATCCCATTAAGAATGTATAGAACAGACACTCATTCGCTTGTGCTTTCATCCGTTTCAAGTAAATTTCGGCGGCACTTCCCCGCTGTTCTCCGAGTACACTGTAATAGAATAGATAATCATTTCAATGCTGTGAAATAACGTTGAAATGAACATCTAATCTATCTTTGTACACGGAGAACCGGCGGAAAAGTACCGACGAAATAACTCAAAACGAATGAAAACACAAGTGAATGCAGGTGTTTGCTTTATACATTCCTAACTTGTCCACACTGGACAAATCTATCGGTTATCATACGATTGAATCTTCTCGTCGCATAGACAACACGATGGTTGTTATCACCGAACTATACCGTCCGATATTTAACAACCTTCATATAGTTCTATGTCACGAAGAATATCGAGCGTATGTTAACCGATAGACGGGGACTAAGCCGCACTTTGATTTTCACATATGAATTTCGATGAGAATATGAAAGTTTCATATTATAATCGAGTATCATATATTGGTTTTAATTAGAACATTTAACTTGAATAGATTTTACGTTTACATTTCGTTTTTAAGGGTTTGAAGTTTTTAGTTTAGGGTGAGGTTTTCTTACGTTTACGTTATCTTCGAGTATCCTACAGAAGGAACTAGTGCACCCAAACTTTAACCCTAATTAACCCAAATTAACCTAATTAACCCAAATTAACCCTAATTATCACCCTAACTCAAATTAACCCTAATTAACCCAAACTTAAGCTAATTAAACCAAATTAACCCTAATCAGCACCCTAACCCAAATTAACCCTATTTTACCTAATTAACCCAAATTAACCCTAACCTTAATCATCGCCCAAACCCAAACCCAAATTAACCCTAGCCCACACCAAAATTAACCCTAATTAATCTAATTAACCCTAGCCCTAACCCTAATCATCACCAACTCTATTTTACCTAATTAACCCAAATTAACCCTAACCCTAATCATCACTCAAACCCTAACCCTATTTTACCTAATTGACCCTAACCCTAACCCTAATCATCACCCAAAGCCTAACCCTAACCCAAATTAATCCCCAATTAACCCGGCCCTATAACCTTAACCCTAACCTTAATCCTATTTTACCTAATTAACCCTAACCCTAATCATCACCTAAAGCCTAACCCTAACCCAAATTAACCCCCAATTATCCCGGCCTGGTGACCCTAACCCTAACCCTAAAATCAACAACAATAACACCAATTAAGAACAACAAAATTATAAATTAAAATCAAAATTAACTCACCTCTGCCGACAAGTAAAGTTCCTCGAGGAGGTAAAGAGCAAGGCTTGGATGAAGTGGAAGAGGACGGGACGATAGAGCTCGAAGTGGTGGAGGCGGCGGCGAAGACGATTGGCGGTGACGAGGTCGATTGGCGGCGACGAGGAACTTCATGGTGAGCTCGATCGATGGTGATGGAGGAGAACTCGACGACGAGGAAGGCGGCGACGAGAGTAGGGGGCGGCGATGTGCGAGGATGGGCGACGATGCCTGGCGTGGGTTGGTGGGAAATTTTGGGGGACAGTGGGAAAATTTTGTAACGACCCTGAATTTTCTGTACAAAATTTTTCTTCTTAAAGTACAAAAAGGAGTTTGCAAGCCTGATCACAATTTAAAAGTTGTACTTTCTTAAGAACAGCAAGAAAGCACTTGTAGCTCATTGGTAAAACCTTGCACTGCTGTGACATAGCCTCTATGTTCGAATCCCATCAACCACATATATTTTTTCTGATTTTTATTTTAAAATTTTTGGAAGCCCAAAAGTTTACACGTGCAATACACGTAAAAATGAAAAGTAACAAAAAATCAAACATGTGCAAAATGCTAATAACAGCGACTAGGACACGTGGCACCAATCCAAGCACCCAACGCTTCAAGATGGTCGGCGAGAATGCCTTTTAGGCTGGTGACGCCGGGCCCTCCGTAGGGAATGGCCCCCGTGCTTTGTACACTGACCTCTTGGACTACCCCCACTACTCTTATTTTGTTTGATTTCCCTGAAAATTAACAGAGAATTAAAAATGGAGCTTTAAATCCAATTGTAATGCAATTTTAATTCTATCTTCAATTCGTAAACCCTAATTCCATCATATAAATACAACATCATACCCTAGCCCTTCTTATTCTGAAATCTATTGTCAAAAATTCTCAAAATTTTCTAAGTCAGAGAAGAGTACAAGTGGAGTTAGCCCTAGTTCCATTTCCGGCGAGGATTCGAGACGTTTCCGGCGACTCCGCGACACCACGACGATCTCAATCCCTTCCTCCCTCTATTCTTAACCCACACAACTTGTAAATCATATCTCTTTTCCTCTCTTCCTACCTTAAAATGATCTCTTTTCAAAACATGTCGGTAAGTGGAGTTATACCGGCTTTTGTTTCTAAAACATTGAAAACTACAATTTCTTCTTAATAACCACTCATCCATATCACTATACTTTGCTTGTTAATCATTAACTAATATTTTGAAACAAGTTTCACCTTAAAACTCCATGTAAAACAATTTTATTTAAGCTTTTACAGTTAAATACCATGAAGTTTACATACGACAACTTTTAATACTTTTGCTTAGCATACCTTTAGAAAACCTCACGGGGTAATGACCTGCCTCTCACATACACACATCTTGACATAATACTCTTGAAACCAATATCTTGTGACAAAATACGGCTTTTCAATAAAATATCTCGAACTATAAAAACCTGTTTTCTTGTACATAGTATTATTTAAATTTCTTGCGATTATGCCTCTACAACCCATTTCGGAGAACCCGCTATTGGATGGTGCGGATTATCGCACATCCATGGGCTAATAGGGCGAGATGCAGACCTCCTCACGGAGTATACGATCTCAATGGAATTTTAATACAATTTTAAAGAAAAACGAGAATTTCTATTTAATAATAAAAATTAATTTTTAATAATTATATAAATATTATATCAAACCATCTATTTTTAATATATAATAAAATTCCATGTTTTCTACAATATAATGTTTCATGAAAATACTATCAAGAATCAATACAAGTCTAACTTTACACTAAAATACCTTGAACTATTCAAGCTAGGTATATATTCACTAGAATGCCTCACCTTTTAAAAGTTACATCCATGAAAACCTTAAATACGATAAATAAATACTTGAGGTTTATTTTGAAAGTATATTTAAAATATTTTTCATAAAAAAACCTCTCAAGTTATATTAAATTTACATTAAGGACTATAGTAAATATAGGTTTAAGCAGGACCAATTCTCTCGAGCCTCAGGGAGCCGGAGAAAGTGGGTGCTTGCCTATTTAAGGTAGAAAACTAAAATAGGGTTATCAATGGTAATTGTCTTGGAAAAAGACATAAATCCTGTCGTCCATGTGTAGGAGTTACCGATAACACCAGAACCTAATTCAGGATCCAAATCTGTTAGAGTCTGACTTAATATGAGTCCCGGTCTAATCTGAATACAATCCAAACATGAATCATAACTCCAATCCAACATGAATCCAATATATACTTGAACCTAAACATGTATACCGAACAATACAAACATGCAACATGACTTGACTTGACCGAACCATGGCTATATCTTGAACTTGACTACATGGCTATCCGTTTACATCCTGAACCGTTTACAATAACAACTTATACCATGATTTCAGCAAGTCATATACTACAAAACAATATATATATATATATATATATATATATATATATATATATATATATATATACGGGGTTTAACGGGGTAGACTGGCACGAAATGTATTAGAAGTAGAACGAGATGGTCACTAAAAGACACTACATGAATATCCATGCCGTTGTCCCATGATTTTGTCGACGGGGCCTTTTACTACGGGTTACCATAGTCCACGGGATAAGTTGGACTCCTCTCGTATACATTGATACCTTTTGTACCAAGCTACAAACAACTACGTTAACATAACAAACAGATAATTTACCAGCTCTATTCTCTTTACTTGTCTATTCCATTCTATCTTTTATGACTTAGCGAGCGCTAGTTCGCTGACGACATTCATTTCTCTTCTATCTTTGGAATGTTGTCAGGAGGACCCGACTCTCAGGAGATCGAGCCTAGCCAGGACGATTTGGAGCAGTTTACAGAGGAGACAGAGTTCTAGTTCTTACTTATACTTACTTTTCTTTCAGTTCATATGCTATTATTTAGGCATCGCTTTCTATCATTGTATTTTACTTTTCAATTGTATATAAAGAATGGTTATCAATAAAAAGTTATTTTTTTATTATATCTTTTGTCATTCTTGTGTTATTTATTTATATTTCTTATTTACGCTTAACGTGTTTACTTCTGAGTAAATATGCCGCGGCCCGTCACGTCTCCTTCCCCGTACACTGGGAAGCGGGGCGTGACAAATTCT
This sequence comes from Agapanthus africanus, assembly GCA_030015575.1. Classification (NCBI taxonomy): domain Eukaryota; kingdom Viridiplantae; phylum Streptophyta; class Magnoliopsida; order Asparagales; family Amaryllidaceae; genus Agapanthus; species Agapanthus africanus. Next base: position 695,088,774 of record JASDDO010000022.1, on the reverse strand, counting down.
TAGCTTTATTTTTTTTAAATAACCATTTTTGCCCCTACGGATTAATTCGTAGGGCCCTCTTTTGCGGCACCGTAGGGCCAAATAAAAACATTGCATTCTAATATTTTTTAATTTATTTATGCACCTACGGATTTAGCCATAAGGGCAAATAATGCCCCTACGGAGTAAACCGTAGGGGCAATAAAAAGTTGCCCTTACGAATTCTTCTATCCATAAGGACAATCCCTCATTATAGTAGTGCAAATACGTCGCGAGCTTATCATATGTCATTACCGCTCTTTTGGGAAGCGGGACGTAACAAGATCAAGCTTGCAGGAGTATTCTTGATGAGTTGATGAAGGCTTCTTCAAGATCAAGTTAGGGATTTTGAGAGGGTTTTGGAGTTGGGAACATGAGAGAGTATGATGGTGCTAGCCATAGAGTTGAAGGAGTTAGAGATGAGAGTGAGAGTGGGGTGAGAGAATGAGAGATAAAGGAATGAAAAGGGAATGAAGAGGAGTGGAGGAACAAGGAGGAATGGAGAAGGTATGGGGTGTGACATGCTTCATATGTCCCCTCTCTCTCATATAAATCTATATAAAATTATATGTAGCCATGATATCTTTAAAAAGGTAAAAACCCTAATTCAAATAAAATATGTAACCATGTCATGCAATAAAAGAAACATAAATCCCTACCTTCATTAAGAATAAGTTATGAAGATATTACTATAAGAAAATATTGTTGTCATGTCCAAATCAAGTGTTAACATGAAACAACCAAAATATTAATTTTGCCATTTTAATATTTATAGGTATCTATATATATACCAAATTTGAAAACCAAATTCAATAAGTGGGTATTAACATAATAAAACATGTTACATTATTATTTAAATTCTAAAATAATATTTTCCATTTTCCAAAATGTTACAATATTCCCCTTTAAATAAATTCGGTCCCCGAATTTTAATTTAAACCAAAATTAGAAAACACTTCATTAAATCAAAACAGCGGGGTTCCGAAGTCCCACACAAGCTAGAAATACTACCTAATGTGTGGTAACAGCATATAGTATATGTAAAACCAAGCGCATCCTAATAGATCGCGGCCAAAATTGAAAATCCTCGTCGATAAAACATCATCAAAATTCTGTTCCAATCATTGACACTCGAAATCCTAAAATATCATGATGTAATGTGTATGCATATGGAATCATAGTGTGAAACCCAGATAACTGGAACTCCAACACACGCTACGAGGACCACATCAGCTACGATACAACGTGTGATACATGAAAACAAAATCAAATGCAACATATGTCCACCAAAATAACATCAAGTGCATCGAGTGTTTACAAAACAACACTCAAGTGCAACTGGTGTGCATAAAAACAAGAGTGATACTCCGATCATCGAGACATCAAGGCCAAGACAAAAGGTGGTATACATATCACCAAAAACACAATCAAACAACGATCGGTTTCCAAATCTCAACGAAATAGCATCGCAGTGCTAACAAATCGGGAAAGAAGCAAAGGGAATCACGAAAAAATTTGAAATAAATCCTAAGGTTATTTAAGAGGAGTGTCGTATCGTAAATATGCCGCGAAACATACGTAAGGTACGTAACTCTACTTAAACTATCTACTCCATCATACCAATGGTAGCCTACATAACGAAAGTTAGAATCTAATACCTCCAAAGTCAAGTCTAAATTCCGTAAGGTTAAGCCTAGAATTCAAAATTTCATACCCTAAACTCTACATAGTCAAACCTAGACCCAACAATAGTAAAACGTAGTGCTATGATAGCAACTTTGTCACGACCCGAAAACGGAAGTGACCGGCACATAAATCACGCAACATCTAAAGACGATGATGCAATTCAAGTAAGTCAAAACCCAGAATCTACACCATTTTTAAAAGAAATAGTGGAGTTGAAATTTTGAAAAGTTTTGTAAAAAATGAAGCTTGTTTTGAAACATTGTTTGAAAAACAAGTAACACCTCCTTTGTAAAGTTTGAATAAAACGGGTACAAGATAATAAATATAGGGGCATCCCATATACGGGAGCAAAATCAATGCCCACTTGGTGGAATCACAACCACGCAGTAATACACAACTCTCAAAGGCGAAAGATCACAAGCAACTATAAATAACTACATAAATAAAGCTAATAGTCGATTCCACATTATATATATATATATATATATATATATATATATATATATATATATATATATATATATATAACGAGAGTGAGTTGCCAACACAGTGAATAGAATATAACATCACAAGTGATATATATATATATATATATATATTTATATATCACTTGTGATGTTATATTCTATTCACTGTGTTGGCAACTCACTCTCGTTATATATATATATATATATATATATATAACGAGAGTGAGTTGCCAACACAGTGAATAGAATATAACATCACAAGTGATATATATATATATATATATATATATATAAAAGCATGGTGAATAAAAGTGAACGCAATGAAATCAACATCATCATCATAATCATCATGAAATCCGTGTTAGTCATCGCTGACCAGAATCTCATCATATCACACCGGTGTATCCAAATCGGTATATCCCCCTTTCTCGATTACCGGATCACACCAAACATATATCATATCGGTGTATCTGAATCGGTCTCTACCCCCTTCCTCGATAACCGGATCACACCAAACATATATGACATCAGTGTATCTGAATCGGTCTCTACCCCCTTCCTCGATAACCGGATCACACCAAACATATATCGCACTGGTGTATCCAAATCGATCTCTCCCCCTTCCTCGATAACCGAATCACACCAAACATATATCACACTGGTGTATCCAAATCGATCTCTCCCCCTTCCTCGATTACCGGATCACACCAAACATATCCACATAAGAAATTTATGATATCTGTACCGGTCTCTCCCCTTTCCTCAATAACCGGATATCACCACATGTAAAAATAGCTTTATAATTAACAATAATAATGATATATCATATATATATATATATATATATATATATATATTAGTGCCACATACTACTGATATATATCATCATCAATAAAGACCGTTATCTCACAAGATCAACCATATATAATGCATAATGAAAACAGGGTAAGAGGCAATTAATACTTACTAATAGCAGGAAGATAATCTAATACTAATAACATAGCAGTTTCTAAGTGTCATGGAAGTACCAACGATCTGTAGTGTAGCATACGCGTCTGTGATTATGCAACATGGCAATCGTTGGTATTTGTGCAGTGTTCAATCAAGTGTGTACATATAATCAGGGCAATTAGAATATAAGAGTTGAAATTTAACATGAAACATGACATTTAACTAAGTATCAATAACTAAGCAAGTTTAGATATGGAACATGGTATGGTAATCATACAATACTAATAGAATGGTAATACAGACAAGTGTCACGAATGGTTTAAAATAGCAACACGAAGTTTTATAAATTTTCTAGTAGTTGGGGGTGCTATACGCCATCTGCCCGATTTTCCACTTGTAGATGATATTCCACTCACAATTTGTGATCGAGCTAGTAGTATCCTACGATCGTCTTGCCCTTCGTCACCATCTGGGAGGTCTCCGCAATTGATCCTAGGATAAAAATAATCATACAAACACACATAAGAATTCGTATCGGTATCAAAGTAATGAGTGGACGCCCATAGGTTAGGATCTAAGACCAACGTGAGTCATCTGTGTGCTAACTACCAAGAATTACCCCTGGACTCGCTATTCTAACGCAAAAGACCGCCTCAAGAACTATAAATACGAATTATCAAGTTTGAAAACGTTAAACATGGTCCAAAACTAAGTAAAACACTTCCAGATTTTTACTCAGGGAATCTGGGATAAAAAGGGATATCAAAAGGGCTAACTTAACATGTATATGAGTTTCAGTAGAAACCTCACACCCATAATCTAAAAACTGGCAGAGATTAGGCCGATATTTTCGGCCCAAGCATGGTGGTTTTGCCTCGAACTTCATGTACGCTCCCAAAATCATCTAATTAGCTCAAAACAACACATCTTTTATTTTATATAAACCCAAATTTACCCTAGCAGTGACTTGATCACCATAAATCTATAAAAACATTGGTTTTAAGAAATTTTACTTCATGTAAACAAAATATCTTGCATTAAAATACCATAAACTTAACCAAAAACGAGTTGAAATCACCAAGGAGACTTCACTAGCATACGACAACCACAACTAATCATGAAAAGAACCTATCATTGCAAGATTAGCTACAAAAATGTGATTTTTTCGTAAAAAATATAGTTTTTCATGGCATAAACTATCAAAACTTAGTAAAGAAAAGATTTTATACCTATATAAAGAAGCTGGAGGAGAAGATCAAGCTTGTAGGAGTCTTCTTGATGAGTTGATAAAGTCTTCATCATGATCAAGATATGGCTTTTGAGAAGGTTTTGGAGTTGGGAATATGAGAGAGTATGATGGTGCTAGCCATGGAGTTGAGGGAGTTAGAGATGAGAGTGAGAGTGAGGTGGGCGAATGAGAGATGAGAGTTGAGGGAGTTACAGATGAGAGTGAGAGTGGGGTGGGAGAATGAGAGATGAGGGAGTGAGAAGAGAATGAACATGAAACAAAGAGGAGTGGAGGAACAAAGAGGAATGAGGAAGGCATGGATGTGCCATACTTCATATGTCCCCTCTCTCAAATAAATCTATGTAAAATTATATGTAGCCATGCTATCTTTAAAAAAGTAAAAACCCTAATTCAAATAAAATATGTAACCATGCCATAAAATAAAAGAAACATAAATCCCTACTTTCATTTAGAATAAGTTATGAAGACTTCACCATAAGGAAATATTGTTGTCATGCCCAAATCAAGTGTTAACATGAAACACCCAAAATATTGATTTTGCCATTTTAAATATTTATAGGTATCTATCTATATATTCCAAATTTGAAAACCAAATTCAATAAATGGGTATTATCATAATAAAACATATTATATTATTATTTAAATTATAAAATAATATTTCTTATTTTCTAAATTGTTACAACCGTCTTCCTCCCTCTTTTCTTCAACCCACCACTGTCATCACCTTCTTCCTCATCCACAACACCACCACCACCTTCTTCCTCCTCCTCATCTTGTTCACACCACCACCAACATCATATCCCCAGCCGATATCCTCCCCTTCCTCCTTTCCCTCCAGCCCCTCCCCTGGCCCCAACCCCAACCACGTTCCCTCCTTCCCGTCCTCCAAAAATCATCACCGCCAAAAATCTCCACCGCCATCTTTTTCACCACCACCATCAACAACAACTTGCCCTTCCCTCCATCCCCTCCCCTACTCTGATCTCGTCCCCTCCCTCCTGCCCCTGATCTCCGATTCTCCCCCCGGCCCTAAATAAAACCTAATATGTTTAATTAATAATTATATAAAAATATTTTTAATATAGTTAATAATTAATTGCTAGTTTTATGAGAAGGGCAAAATAGTCTGTGAAATTTAATACTGCTAACTTGCACCGTTAACTCATTATAGTTTTTTGATAGTTTTAAAATCAATGATAGTTTTGTTAAAATTGCCTAACCCTAATGGGAGTTTTGTTAGGACGGGCGCGCCCCGTGCGTGTGCACAGCGGAAGCGGGAACAGTTGGAGAACAAAAATTCCGTAGGGGCGCGATCGACCATACGCCAAAATCGTCCAAACACTAGTTTCTAGCTAAACTAAAAAGAGCATAAAGAAAAGTTCAGAGGTGCTACAACCTTTGCAGCATGTCTGGCTAATCCCGGAAGATCCCGTCTAAACTCCGTGAGCTCCCGAACACGTCTGCATGCCGACTGCCTCGCCGTAGATGATCCGCGTTGAAAGCGGACTGCCCGTGCCCAACCCCATCACCGGTAGGAGGAACTTCCTCCAGAGGCTTGCTGGGCGTAGAGGAAGGCGATGAGAACAATACGTACTATCTACTTTTTGCAAAAAAACACCTTGGCAACACTTGCCATTTTTCTAGTGAGCTCAAGCTCTTAATGAGAGGAAGAAGAAGATGTTTTTCTATTTTGTGATGGCTTGAAAAAGAAAATGAATTGTGTTGCATTATCCTTTTCCACCCATGTCATGTAACATGACACATACCCTCACTCCCCACTCTCTCTCTCTCATGTATGTCAATACATAAGAGAGGGTGGGCTCCACCACCTAATTAAATATATTAAATATATAATATATATATATATATGCATTAATATATATAAAGATATATATACATTTATTTATATTTATTTATTTATTAATTTGTATATTTATTTATACATAATTCATAATGGTAGGAATTAATATATATATATATATATATATATATATATCAGATATATATATTAAATAAGTATTAGTACATGTATCCTATACACGTACACATCATGTATCACATAGACGAAATGCCATCAATATCTTCCCAGTGTCATATACTGTAGAGAGTGTGTGTATCATATACACTATACTAGAAACCGTATCATTAATACGGTTATCAAGTCAACACTTGACTTGGTATTCCGACTATGAAACCGGCTAGTATAATAGTCGTCCGATCGAACATGTATATCCAATATATATGTTTTATCGAACTCATGTATGTATCCATATACGTACGTCACATCGCGTTTTTCCCGGGCAGGCCCTTTTGTTGCGGGACTCTAATGACATGTCAATACGCTGGCAGTAGATTATACAGGATTGTAACTGTCACGCCCCGCTTCTCAGTATACGGCGAAGTGGACGCAACTGGTCCGCTACGTATTTACTGTGAAGTAAATATGCTAAGCATATCTAAGCAATATAAAATTAATCACAAGAGAAAAGAGATAAAAAAATAACAACAAAATTATTTATTAACATTGTTTTGTACAATGCATGAAAAGGAAATACAACTGAAGTAGAAACGATGCCTAAACAATGGCATAACAAGAAATTAAAGGTACTAAATGGAAATGTACAATGTCTAGAGCTCGGGGTCTTCGAGGAACCGATCCAAGTCTTCACTGGTGGGCTCGATCTCTGCTTTGTCCAGATCACCTGACGACATTCAAAGAAGAAAGAAATAGAATGTCGTCAGCGAACAGGTCGCTCGGTAAGTCCCAAAGATAAGGGAGAAATAGAAAAAACGGAATAAGGATGTATCTTTTAAAGTTGTATAATATTGTAGAATATTATGTTAACGTTGTTGTTTGTAGCTTGGTACAGAAGGATGCCAGTGTATACGAGATGGGTCTCTATATGCTAGAGACCAGGGCAAACTGAAAGTACAAGGAACCGTTATGCCACGGTACAACAGCAACAGGATTCATGTTAGGTGTCTTAATCTTACTGTCTCATGCCACTTTTAACACCTTCCGTACCAATCTACCCCTTAAACCCCGTATTGTTTTGATTGTATTGTATAAGTTATATAGTTGGATGACTGACCGAAACCATGATATCATTAACAGATGTAATGGATTTAAACTGGATTCATGTACATGGAAAGTATATCCATGGTTTGGTTCAGTCAAGTTGAATAGATTGATAACTGGATTCATGGATTCGTGTGTTCATGTTGAATTGTAATATTGTAGATTTATATAGTACTTGAATCATATTCAAGTCGGATTATGATTAGACTCAAATTAGAGTCAAACAGTAGAGATGTAAATCAAAGTCCTATATTTACTAGGGTCTTTAGGGTAATTTATAAAACTTGAGGGGGTTTTATGTAAAAATACTTTATATACTTTTCAAAATGCACCCCAAGTATTTATTATTCGTCTTAGAGTTGTAATGAGGGTGGATTTTATATTGTGACATTTCTAGTAAAAATATCCTAATTTTTATAAATAAAGGTATTTATCTTTAATATTGATTTATTTGAAGTTCATGGTATTTTAGTGTAAAGTTTATTCTTGTGATTTTTAGAAAAATGTGGAATATTTATATAATAACAAAATAGATATTTTAATGATAAATATACATATATTTATACAAAAAATAATTTAAATAAATATTTTATATTCTTAAAATCTCATTTTCTTAAGATGTCGTATTTTAAATTTTTCGAGACCGAATGCTCCTTGCGGAGGTCTGAATCTCGCACTACTAAGCCCGAGGGTGCACGATAAATCGTACTATCCCGAACGGGTTCCCCAAAGTGGGTTGTAGCGACGCTTTGCAAAGATTGTAAAATACTAATCCTTTAGAAAACGGTTTTATAAAGTAAAATGTATTTATTTGTAAAAATATCAATTTTCTGTATTTTAGATTCTAGGGTTTCCTAAGTCAACTAGCCTATTTCTAAATAGTCTAAACGACAAGTCGTTAGATGCCTCAAATCGCCTCTTCACCGCCAATTATGGCCAGGTAAGTACAAGTGAGAAAAGGAGGGATCCGCTCACGAATCACCGTGAGATGGGCCTTTTAAAATTACCTTTCTCACTTGCCTAGTCTAGACACCACAAAGTCAGGTTTAGATAAACAACCGATGTCCATAACTTATCGTATTTTCCTAATAAGAGGTATTTATTTAAAAGTGTATCAAAGCTAAAACTTTTAGGAATGGTTTTATTAAGAATATGGTATTTAAATGAAAGTATTGTTTTATCGTATTCTAAGTTTTTTGATGATATCGTTTTAGACAGTATATGCGTGTGTGTGGAGGTAGGTCATTATCTCGTGCTCTACTTTAAATGTATAGCAAAGTTAATGGGGTTAAATGTGAAATCGAAACATTATGGTATTTAAGTGAAAAATACGATAAATTGGAAAGTCTATCATTTCATGTGATGAAACTTGTTCAAATTATTTGTTAAATGTTTAATAGTCAACAATAAGATGTTTAAGCATGATTAAATTGGTGAGAAGTGAAATTTTATAGAAAACCGAATCGGAAATCGGATTTGTTCTGATTCTGTCGGGTTTGTAAATTCGTATTTTTTAGAAAAGAAAAGAGAAGCTAGAAAGGGACTTACAGGTTTGGACAACACTAGAGAGTGAGAGGGAAGTAGGGGATTCGCCGGTGCGTCGATTCATCGCCGAGAGTTCCTAGCACGATCACCGGAAGTTCGCCGTCGTTTTCGTCGGTGCGTCGCCTTTCGCTCGTTTCCAAAGTACGCAAGGTTTTCTTGAGATTTTGAGAGAGTGGGCTCAGAATTTTAGGATGAGAGGGTAGGAGGTAGGGGTGTATTTATAGAGTTAGGGTAGGTATAGGGTTTTTAATTAAAAAATGTAAAATTAATAGGAAAATGTAGTAATTAGGTGTTAATGGGTTCTCTGGAATTGATCTGCAGAATTAAAGTATGCAGTGGAGGTGGGGAGACCAAGGGGTGAATTTTTTTATTCAGGGGACTCGGCGGTCCGGCCGAGTCCGGCCATCGGGAGGGCCGCCGTTTTCCCACCATCTCACTGGTATATTTAAGTTTTAGGGTGTAGTGGGATATTTGTGAGAAATGCACGTGTAACTGTTGGTATACTAAAGGTTTTTAAAAAAATCAATATTAAAAATAATGTGGGGTATGGGATTTGAACTCTGGTGGCTTGGTTCAGCAATGCAAGGTATTACCAATGAGCTACAAGCTCCTTCTTGTAATTATAGTGTGAAATAAATACTTAAAGAGATATCAGCAACATTAAATACTCCAAGTATACTTTGAATTATAATCAATTCTTTGTACATTAAAAATGTAGTTGTTACAGTCTACCCTCCTTATAAAAATTTTGTCATCGAAATTTACAACTTTTATTTGAGGACTAGTTTACAAAGAGGTGTGGATATTTAGTACGCATTTCATCCTCCCTTTCCCAATTGGACTCTCCTGGAGTGTCTTTCCTCCACATCACTCGGACCAAGTTAACTTCCTTGTTCCGAAGTGTCTTCACTTTCCTGTCCAGGATCCCCACAGGCTGTTGCTCACAAGACAAATCGGGCTGTATAGTGAGCTCGGAATGATCGAGAATATGGTCGGGGTCACTCACATACCTTCTGAGTTGGGATATGTGGAATACGTTATGCACTCCTTCCAATGAAGGTGGAAGCGCTAAGCGGTATGCCACTTCATCGACTCGTTTTAGTATGTCGAACGGTCCAATATATCTCGGACTTAGCTTACCCCGTCTTCCAAATCGGATCACTCCGCGGTTCGGAGATATCTTCAAGAACACATGATCTCCTGGCTGGAACTCCAGCTTCTGTCGATCTTGGGCTATGCGCATCCTTTCCCCGATAGTACTAACCACATCAACAGTCGCTACTATCATCTCTGGTCCAAGAAGTTACCTATCTCCGATGTCGTCCCAACTTAATGGTGATCGACACTTCCTTCCATACAATGCTGCAAAAGGTGACATTCCTATGCTTGCTTGGTAGCTGTTGTTGTACGAAAACTCCACAAGATGTAGGTGATCTTCTCATGATCCTTTGAAGTCTAACATACATGCTTTGAGCATATCCTCCAAGATCTGAATAGTTCATTCCGACTGACCATCTATTTGTGGATGATAAGCCGTGCTGAAGTTCAGACTAGTTCCCAAGCTTGCTTGCAGACTCTGCCAAAATTGCGATCGAAACCTGGTGTCACGATCGGAGACAATGCAGACCGGTACTCCATGAAGTCTCACAATTTCCTGTATGAGTTCATGGGTATCAGAGGTAGTACATTATGGAGAGTTTAAATCTTTAAATAGATTATTACCTCCATGTACTTCTTTGCTAGTGTCTCAGTTGATTGGCCAACTCGAAATGGGATGAAGTGAGCCGACTTTGTGAGTCGATCCACAATGACCCATACGACATCGTTACCCTTTGTGCTGCGAGGAAGAGCAGTCACAAAATCCATCGTGATGTGTTGCAACTTCCATTCTGGGATTGGTAACGGTTGAAGTAATCCAGCTGTCCTGTGATGTTCAGCCTTTACATGCTGACACACCAAGCACTTTGCGACGCTTCTGGCTACTTCACGTTTCATTCCATGCCACCAATAATTTTGACGTAGATCTTTGTACATTTTGGTACCTCCAGGGTGTACTGAGTAGGGAGAGCTGTGAGCTTCTTTCCTTAACTCTTCCCGAACAGGACCTTTTGGTAACACAATCTGCTGCCGTATCTCAAAGATCTGTCTTCATGGATGATGAATTCTGTTCTGAGTCCATTCTCCACTTGTTCTCTGATCTTTTGCAACTTAGCATCACTTGCTTGGGCTGCTTTGATCTGATTGACAATGGTTGATTGAACTTGTAAATTCATCAAACTTGAAGTATTACCTGGTATGACTACTTCAATCTCCATCTGATGCAAGTCTTGTTGAAGCTTCCGCTGAGCGGTGAGATTCATTGCTAATGGTTGGCGACTAAGTGCATCAGGTACCACATTCACCTTCCCTGGGTGATATTGCAAGTTGATGTCAAAGTCCGCCATGAGTTCTAACCATCTTCTCTGCCGCATATTCAACTCCTTCTGAGTAAACACGTACTTCAGGCTCTTATGATCTGTGTAGATGTTCACTCGTTCACCAAGTAGATAATGGCGCCAAATCTTGAGAGCAAAGATGACGGCTGCCATTTCCAAATCATGCGTCGGATAATTGCGCTTATGAATCTTCAGCTGTCTTGAAGCATAAGCCACAACTTTACCGTGCTGATGTAGAACGCATCCTAATCCCTTACCGGATGCATCGCAATGCACTTCGAATCCTCCAGATTGATCCGGTATGACGAGAATAGGTGCTGATGTCAACCTTGACTTGAGTTCTACGAAAGCTTTTTCGCATGCTTCTGACCACACAAAATCTTCATCTTTACGTGTGAGCTTGGTCAGGGGTGTTGCTATCTTCGAAAATCCTTCAATGAACCTTCTGTAATGTCCAGCTAAACCTAAGAAACTCCGAATGTCCTTCACTGACTTTGGTGTAGGCCATTCGCTAACTGCCGAAACTTTTGCTGGATCCATCGAGATTCCTTCTCCTGATATGATGTGTCCAAGAAAACCAACTTGCTTTAGCCAAAACTCGCACTTGCTGTACTTGGCATAGAGCTGATGTTGTCGAAGAGTTTCTAGGACAATTCGTAGATGTTCTGCATGCTCTTTCCGATTCTTAGAATACACCGGGATGTCGTCGATGAAGATGACAACAAACCTGTCTAAGTACTCCCGGAAAACTTGATTCATTAGGTTCTTGAATATTGCGGGTGCGTTGGTCACTCCAAATGGAATCACGAGAAATTCGTAATGTCCATAGCGAGTTTTGAAAGCTGTTTTGTGAATATCAGTTTTCTTGACCTTCACCTGATGATAACCTGAATGAAGATCCAATTTAGAGAAAACACAAGATCCACTTAGCTGATCGAATAAATCGTCGATGCGCGGAAGTGGATAATTGTTCTTTATAGTGACTTCATTCAAGGCTCCGTAATCGATGCACATTCTGTATGAACCTTCCTTCTTCTTCACATGTAATACAGGTGATCCCCAACTTGAAGTGCTGGGACGAATCCATCATTTCGCCAGTAATTCGTCCAACTGTGTTCGGACTTCCTTCAAACCTTCCGGACTTAAACGATATGGTGCTTTGATCACCGGTTGTGCTCCTGGTACTAAATCAATACTGAATTCAAGAGCTCGATCGGGAGGCAAACCTGATATATCGTCAGGAAATATATCGTCGAACTCTCGAACCACATCTGGTCTTGATTCTTCCTCCGCTTGAGCTGCTGCAACTACTGCTTCTCTTGGCTTCGCTTTGTAGGTACTTGGCTCCAGTATACGGTCTCCTCTTTTGAAATAGAAGACCGGATGGTCTGTAATCTTGAATACTACCCTCCTTTGACGATAGTCGATGGTAGCATAAAAATTTCCAAGCCAATCCATTCCTAGAACCACATCAAAGTTCGGTATGTCCAGCACTTTGAAGTCGGCATAAAACTCTCAGCTGCAGACAACGACTGGACACAAACGGTATCCCATTGTTTCCTTTAGAACGCCATTTCCTGAACTGACATTCCAGCTAGATACAAGCGGTGAGACTGGAATCGCATGGGTTCGAACAAACCGTTGCGACATAAAGCAGTGAGATGCTCCAGTTTCAAACGGTGCTAGTGCAGGTAGTGAGGCTACTAAGATTGTACCTAAGGTATGTGGGGTATGTTTTAGGGAAAGCATGTAGATAAACAATACTGAAAGAAAAGTTTGAGAAGAAAAGTTTACCAGTGATGACTTGGCCAGTGGCCTCAGCTTCTTCCACTGACATAGTGAAAACCTGGCGCCTTGGTACATTCCTCCTGGCCGGAGGAGCATTCCTCGGAACGTTCCTTTGAGCTTGATGGAACTGACGAGGAGGTGGTGCAGCTTGTGGTCCTCTGGGTGGTGCAGGTAGTGCAAGTCTTGGAGCAGGTGTTTGAAGAGCTGGTCGCTGCGGATAGGTAACTGCTGGCCTGGGTGCAGCAACTGGGTTTTGCTTTTAGGGACAAGACCCAATATCATGAGCAGCTGAGCCGCAGATCAGGCAAAGATGGTTGGCTCGCCGGCAGTCTTTCATCATATGTCCAGTTCTCTTGCAGTAGGTACAAAAGGCTGATCTGGGACAGTTATTCTGTACTCCGGGTCGCCTTGGCATAAAAGATGGCCTGGACGAGGCTCCTCCTGCCATCTGGTTGGCAGGACGCTTAAATCCAGCAGATTGAGGTCTTCCCCTCGCCTTTACCACTGCCTCATAAGGGCGGGCAGCTTTCAGAGTCGATTCATGAGTCAGAAAATCTCCTGTAGCCAGTGCAGCCTGGATTTCCGAATCCAACCCTTGTTGAAAGCGACGGGCTCTGATCTCATCTGTCGGTATAAGGTGTGCCGCAAATCTGTAAAAAATATTGTGTTAGCTGTGTAATATGTGATATAAAAATTTCGAATTATTGAGACATATCTTACCGACTGAGCATGGTGAACTCAGCGTCATACTTATCTACTGACTTGATCCACATCGAACCTTGTTGTAGATGGATGAACTGATGTTCCATGTTGAACCTGGCAGTCTCAGGGAAGTACTTAGAGTCGAACATGTCGCGGAAAGTCTTCCATTCGATAGGCTGTTCAAGACGACTTTCTTCCGCCTTCCACTAGTTGCGAGCATTATCCGTGAGCTGTAGTTTCGCCACACGAACCCAAGCTATGTCTGGCACTTGTGCTGCCGCCAGATCATCCTCTATACTCTGTGCCCATTCGTCAGCTTCAAGTGGGCTTCCCTTTCTGGAGAACTATTTAGGGTGTAAAGCCCTAAATTGCTTTACTCCAGGTGCGTCTGCCTCGGGACGGTTCATTAAAAGAGCAGTTTGCTGCTGCTGTCCCTCTAGAAGGATTCGGATTGCCTCAAGCAGAACCGTATGCTCGTTGATCGGAGCAGGGACGACAGGTGTGAGTGGTAGGGCTGGAGGTGTGTTGTTGACATTGGTGCTGGTGTTGTTCGGAGAATCCATAACCTTGAAGAAAATTTTGGGTTAGGACAGATTCAGAATATTTGAAATGATAAGATTCAATGAATATGAAATTGTAAGATTCAAGGAACATGAATTATAAAGAATGTTTTAGTTGCTGGTTCTTATGTTATATTGCTTAGGTTGTTCACGCAGAACAGAACTGCATAGTATGTTTCTATACAGCTCTGAGCTGCATGGGCCATCAACAAAACCTGTCACGCCCCGCTTTTCAGTATACGGCGAAAGGGACGTGACTGGTCTGCTACGTATTTACTGTGAAGTAAATACGCTAAGCGTATCTAAGCAATATAAAAGTAATCACAAGAGACAAGAGATATAAAAATAACAGCAACTTTATTTATTAACATTCTTTTGTATAATGCATGAAAAGGAAATACAACAAAGGTAAAAACGATGCCTAAACAATGGAATAACAGGAAATTAAAGGTACTAAATGGAAATGTACAATGTCTAGAGCCCGGGGTCTTCGAGGAACTGATCCAAGTCTTCACTGGTGAGCTCGATCTCTGCTGTGTCCAGATCACCTGACGACATTCAAAGAAGAAAGAAATAGAATGTCGTCAGCGAACAGGTCGCTCGGTAAGTCCCAAAGATAAGGGAGAAATAGAAAAGACGGAATAACAATGTATCTTTTAAAGTTGTATAATATTGTAGAATATTGTGTTAACGCTGTTGTTTGTAGCTTGGTACAGAAGGAAGCCAGTGTATACGAGAGAGGTCTTTATATACTAGAGATCAGGGCAAACTAAAAGTACAAGGAACCGTTATGCCACGGTACAACAGCAACAGGATTCATGTTAGGTGTCTTAATCTTACTGTCTCGTGCCACTTTTAACACCTTCCGTACCAATCTACCCCTTAAACCCCGTAGTGTTTTGATTCTATTGTTATATTGTATTGTATAAATTATATAGTTGGATGACTGACCGAAACCATGATATCAGTAACAGATGTAATGGATTTAAACTGGATTCATGTACATGGAAAGTATATCCATGGTTTGGTTCAGTCAAGTTGAATAGATTGATAACTGAATTCATGGATTCATGTGTTCATGTTGAATTGTAATATTGAAGATTTATATGGTACTTGAATCATATTCAAGTCGGATTATGATCAGACTCAAACCCGAGTCAGACAGTAGAGATGTAAATCAAAGTCCTATATTTACTAGGGTCCTTAGGGTAATTTATAAAACTTGAGGGGGTTTTATGTAAAAATACTTTATATACTTTTCAAAATGCACCCCAAGTATTTATTATTCGTCTTAGAGTTGTAATGAGGGTGGATTTTATATTGTGACATTTTTAGTGAAAATATCCTAGTTTTTATAAATAAAGGTATTTATCTTTAGTATTGATTTATTTGAAGTTCATGGTATTTTAGTGTAAAGTTTATTCTTGTGATTTTTAGAAAAATGTGGAATATTGATATCATAACAAAATAGATATTTTAATGATAAATATACATATATTTATACAAAAAATAATTTAAATAAATATTTTATATTCTAAAAATCTCATTTTCTTAAGATGTCGTATTTTAAATCTTTCGAGACCGAATACTACTTGCGGAGGTCTGAATCTCGCACTACTAAGCCCGAGGGTGCATGATAAATTGTACTAACCCGAACGTGTTCCCCAAAGTGGGTTGTAGTGGCGCTTTGCAAAGATTGTAAAATACTAATCCTTTAGAAAACGGTTTTATAAAATAAAAGGTATTTATTTGTAAAAATGTCAATTTTCCGTATTTTAGATTCTAGGATTTCCTAAGTCAACTAGCCTATTTCTAAATAGTCTAAATGACAAGTCGGTAGATACCTCAAATCGCCTCTTCACCACCAATTGTGGCTAGGTAAGTACAAGTGAGGAAATGAGGGATCCGCTCACGAATCACCGTGAGACGGGCCTTTTAAAATTACCTTTCTCACTTGCCTAGCCTATACACCACAAAGTTAGGTTTAGATAAACGACCGATGTCCACAACTTATCGTATTTTCCTAATAAGAGGTATTTATTTAAAAGTGTATCAAAGCTAAAACTTTTAGGAATGGTTTTATTAAGAATATGGTATTTAAATGAAAGTATTGTTTTATCGTATTCTAAGTTTTTTGATGATATCGTTTTAGACAGTATATGCGTGTGTGTGGAGTTAGGTCATTACCTCGTGCTCTACTTTAAATGTATAGCAAAGTTAAGGGGGTTAAATGTGAAATCGAAACATTGTGGAATTTAAGTGAAAAAATACGATAAATTGGAAAGGCTGTCATTTCATGTGATGAAACTTGTTCAAATTATTTGTTAAATGTTTAATAGTCAACAATAAGATGTTTAAGCATGATTGAATTGGTGAGAAGTGAAATTTTATAGAAAACCGAATCGGAAATCGGATTTGTTCCGATTCCGTCGGGTTTGTAAATTCGTATTTTTTTTAGAAAAGAAAAGAGAAGCTAGAAAGGGACTTACGGGTTTGGACAACACTAGAGAGTGAGAGGGAAGTAGGGGATTCGCCGGTGCGTCGATTCGTCGCCGAGAGTTCCTAGCACGATCACCGGAAGTTCGCCGTCGTTTTCGTCGGCGCTTCGCCTTTCGCTCGTTTCCAAAGTACACAAGGTTTTCTTGAGATTTTGAGAGAGTGGGCTCAGAATTTTAGGATGAGAGGGTAGGAGGTAGGGGTGTATTTATAGGGTTAGGCTAGGGTTAGGGTAGGTGTAGGGTTTTTAATTAAAAAATGTAAAAATAATAGGAAAATGTATTAAAAATGTAGTAAACAGGTGTTAATGGGTTCTCTGGAATTGATCTGCAGAATTAAAGTATGCAGTGGAGGTGGGGAGACCAAGGGGCGAATTTTTTTATTCAGGGGACTCGGCGTTCCGGCCGATTCCTGCCGGCGGCGCCGGCCCGAGTCGGCCGATCCCGGCCGAGTCTGGCCATCGGGTGGGCCGTCGTCGTCCCACCATCTCACTGGTATATTTAAGTTTTGGGATGTAGTAGGATATTTGTGAGAAATTCACGTGTAACTGTTGGTATTCTAAAGGTTTTTTAAAAAAATCAATATTAAAAATAATGTGGGGTATGGGATTTGAACTCTGGTGGCTTGGTTCAGCAATGCAAGGTATTACCAATGAGCTACAAGCTCCTTCTTTTAATTATGGTGTGAAATAAATACTTAAAGAGATATCAGCAACATTAAATACTCCAAGTATACTTTGAATTTAAATCAATTCTTTGTACATTAAAAATGGAGTTGTTACAGTATCCGATTGAATCTGAAACACTTTCAGATTCAACTCCCTTTCGAGTTAACCCATAAGCTCGTCAGTGGCACTAGCTGTACGTAACAGCTACCCAGGTATGACCAAGATAAATGCTGGTCGACGAGCAAACTCATCCGGACCCAACAGAGTCTAAAAGTGACAGTCACCGTACAGTCCGGTCTCTTCGTCAAGGAGTATCATATATCGGGTCTAGGGAGTGGAATCAGTCAGACCCCCAATAACCCGATAGGTCATGCTGACAGAGGACTCATAACCAAAGAGATACAACTTGTAACACTTACCGGTTTATCTCTACTGCCGTGGCCACAGACTTCTGGCTATAGTCATGTCCTGCACGGTGCGATATCGACTCCCAATACCGAGAGTGACGTATTCCCTCGATCGCTCATTGCCTCTATGTGCTTCGGGACTATACCCAACTAAAACCTGTTTGCATGACTCAGTAAAGCCGTGGTAGGGTAGTAATCAAAGTACAGTGGGAACACACATGAGACACTGCGACGATTTCAGGTCTAAGGACTACCATGTACTCATGTCACCAGAGAACTGCTATCTGACATTGGTATAATACCAACTAGGAGTTCTCGATGAATCCTTCCAGTGTAACTCATCTAATGACCACATGTATACAATTATCAGTGTCAAACACCAATGGCTATGGGATCAGCCATTGCCCCGTACAGGGTCATGAAATGTATACACTAGTCTAAACTGGAGTATTGATATCCTGTCTCGATACTCCTACGACTAGAGATATTTAAGGACGTGCTTATAAACTACCAGGCCCCACTAGTATGATCCTTATCACAATCCTGATAGTCAAGCAAAGATCCTATGGGCTTTATCTCATGTATTAGCGATACGAGATAACTAGTAACACGCATTCACATAACAGATAAAGACAAACAAAATAGCTCACTATCATCTCGAGTAAGACTGTTCTTGATATAGGCCCTCTTTGAATTCAGTAATTGTCTTCCCGCAGTTACGATAATTGCCTTGAGGGCACAAATATCCAATAATCTCCTACATGCACTCAAGGCCAATTATTGCGGTATCGCAGGCACACATCTCATGTGCTACTGCATACCCAACTTCTGTACTAACAGTTTCGCAAACTATGTTCGAGAAATAGCCTCCGTGAGTGGATCCACTAATATGTTTCTAACTATATCTCTCTGACTCTCAACTTCGCGGAGATCAACTATCTCCCGAATTGAGCGATACTTGCCCTAGAATATTCTTTGGATGGCTGATGGGACCTAGTTCACAAATGAACGTATTTATCCAAACAAATACATAGGATGTATCCTCTGCTGATTCACAATCAGCATCTAGCACCTTGACTACCCCAGTATCTCGCTTGGAACTCTTCCAATATACTGCTCCTCATAAGAGGGTAAACTAATGACTCACGATAGACACTCTGTCATCTTTGTCACTGCGGAAGTTGGAATCGGTAATTGCCTCTCTAAGGAGGCTATCATTACCATACACCAAGAACATCTCATATGTTCTTCAGTTCTTCCTATGTTTCTCCAGGATTGGAATAATGTCTTCTTACTATACCAAGTGTAAAAGAAATATCTGGTTCGGTATATAACATCGCATGATTAACCTCACTGCCGAAGCATGTCGAATGTCATTCATGCGAGTCTCTCTCTAATCATCAGTCCCGAAAGATTTCATTTTAGAGAGAGTGATCCCATTACCTGCGGGTACATTACCTCACTAAGAGTCCTCCATTCTAAACTACTTTAGAACGGTGTCACTATACCTGAATTGGGATAATCCCAAAACCCTTACCAGGTCTAACTCTATAGACCTAGTCACCAGAATCATTGACATATATACAATCCACAAAAAGAGAAACTAAAGTGACTACCAACATTTGACCGAATCGTAATATAAGAATATCACTTCCTATCAAGAGTATGTTATCCACATCAGTATGCAGAATCATACAGTACTCCCTACAGCTTTCTTACAAATACCTGGTTCATCTCTTATTTTGACAAAGTCAAACACTTTTACTGTTGCATCAAAAACAGATGATCCACCTCCGCTATGCTTGCTTTAGTCTACAAATAGACTTAAGCAATTTTCATACTTTCCGTTGCTCCCACTGACTAAGACAATTCTCTGGTAGAGTTATATACACGTACACTTCTAAATCTAATTTAGAAAAATGTTATAATCATGCTCATGCCAGAAATCATAGTCATGAAAACAATAGTGGCAAATTTTATCTGCATGGACATTAGCACAGACTTTTAAGTAACAGTATCATTACAATCCACATCGGGTATTTGATGAATACATGTTAACTACAAGTCTGGCCTTATTAGGTTAACAACTTTCCATTAGCACTGATCTCGAAAGATCTGGTTGGTCCTTATGGGTATTACCCCTTTCAGGAGCACACAACAAAGTCTATAATTTGTTGTAGTGCATGGAGTCCAACTTGGATAACTTGGCATTCAGCCATCGGTCGGAAGTCACCACTTCCTATGGCATGCTGATAACTAGTATGGTCATCATCGCATGATGCAAGCCTCCTAGTCGCCGTCTACGAGAAAACCAAAGTATCTCTCGGATGGCTGAGGTCACCTACTAGATCTGCGGAGTAGCTATGGTCTGTCAGGACCAATTGGATCATCAGGTTCTACTAAGATTTTGGTAACTGTTTGTGGCTCTGGAATCACTTCCAGTTCTACTATACTCCCACTAATTTATATTGCAAGAAATTCCTTAACCAAAGATTTGGCGAGTCAAGAACAAAACACTTCTAAACTTGAAAAAATAGTAGAAGCTATCCCTCGCGAAATTATGGGATGACCCACAGACTGTTATTTCCGAAACGTGCCTCGAGTTTATCCGGATTATGGTTTTAAACACAAACCGGGTAACCCCATATCTTAATAATATTAATATGAACACTATTCTATATCACATATAGAAAAGAGGCACTTGTTTAGGTGGAACTAATATCAATTGATATGCATCTATTTCTAATGTATCCCCAAAATTGAAGAAGGCAACTCAACATTACTCACCATGAAGCGCACACGTGGATGAGCAATATGAGAGAGAATCACATTCTCAATATAGAATACCTAGAACCAACCCTTTGTTCATATGAATATTGGACAACATACATCAATATGTAACGTTTTAGAAATCGTTATGCAAATTTTCCGTTAATAGGTAAAATAAACTGTGTTTTCCGTAAAAACCAAGAAGTGATCATTTTTCAGTATAGACTTAACTGCACCTAGTTTAACTAGGAAATTGCTAGTTTGCGGTATTTAGTGGTCACTTGAAAATTTTGGTTCACTTAAATATTTTCCTTAATTAAAATATTATTAAAAGATTTTAATTATGCACTGAATTAGTGGTAATTACAATTTGGTTTGGGTTAATTATGCTAATGTGTATCCATACTAACTTAATCACAAGATTAAGAATTAAACCATCCTTACAAATATCTTGAAGAAATATCTAGATATTTGTTGAATTAAATGAAAATTTTAATTAAAGAATTAAAAGGTGGCATAAAGTAATGTGCATTAATTAAGCTTTAATGGTTGTCTTAAGCTAGAAACTTCCACACACTTGCAAAATAAACCCCTCCCCTTCCCACCTTGGCCGAGCCTTCCCTTGGCTGCCCTTCATTTTTCCCCACTCCATTTTCAACTCAAAAAGCTTCAAAAATCTACCAAAAATCAAAGAAAAATCCCAAAAACACCAAATTAAATCCCTACCCATTATTCATTAGCCTAATCTAGCTTGGATCAAAATGAAAGTTTGCATTTTGGCGGCCATTTTGGTGGTGAAAATTTGCAAGTTTGATAACAAGTTTGTGAGGTATAAATCCTAACCCTAAGATTTAGTTGTTGTTTAAATACTTTAATTTAGCTTATGGGGTGTTTAAATATAGTGTTAATTAGTAAGTTTTGAAATTCAAGAGAGGGTTTTGATTAATTAGTTATGGTTTATGTGTAGGTTAACATGTTTAGACATGAAAAAATTAATCTAGTTGTAAGATTGTTAATTGATATTTTTCCTAATTATCAAATTAAGCTAATTGCAAACTAACTTTTACTAAATCTTATATGGGTGAGATTAAAATTGTAGTAAAAGTTTGGGTGGCTTAATCAAGCTACTAAGTGATGATTGTGATCGCTAGAATTGTTTAAACTTCTAGTTTTGAGCGAAAATGTTTAAAAGATGCTTACTAGGTTTTCGGTAAAATTAAACATGAGTTTTATTTGGCGTAGTGATGAAAAATATATTGTTTTGTACGATATTTATTGTGTTGTGAATGAGTATTGATACTATTGGGTTTTAGGCTTGGCGGTTTTCTTGAGTAGCGACCCTAGTTAGGGTTTTGGCTATGTTTTCCGGTATTGGGATTCTTGGTTTTGATATTTGATATTGTATTTGGTCGTTGAATGTTTGTACGTCAACGACGAGGGTTGTTGTGTTGTTTTGCATGCGTAAGCTATAGGTTCTAACCTAGGAGCGCACCGTGTGCCGTATTTGGATTTCGGAACTTGATGTTAATAGCTTCGTGATTTCATATTGATTGTAGGTACATTCGTGTGGATTCGGAGACGACGAAGCGCATCGACTACGGCTAAGCGAGGAGTTTAGCAGGTGAGTAGATTTATATCTACGGGAGAAGTCGGGTGGATGGCGTATAGTACCCCCGCAAACATTGATATGGAAGATCATTTGATTATTGTATCCTGATAAATGATATGCGACGGACATGATTATAGGATTTAATAACGATAATATGATAAAAGTTGACACTAATGAACATAGGGATATATAAGGGTATGAAACGAGAAGTGAATCATGACAGATACGAATTGAAAGAGAACGAGTATACGATATGATACAATGACTTAGTGTGATATGTCGTTATATGGATGCGAGTCGATATGAGTTAGTTAATACCTTTGTCGGTCCACGATATGAGATTGATACGGATGTGACCTGGGATATAGGTATATAGACATATATAATGTTGTGAATCTTGAGAGATATGTCGTACGATGGATTATACCGTACGTGATGTTGTGAGGCTGGATGCCGATTGATAGATTCATCGACTCGGATAGATTGTAGATACGTATACCTTATAGAGTTTCGCTTACGATGTACCTTATGCTACTCTCATGATATTCGCATTGCATTGCATATACCTGTACTAGTACACCTACACCATTATCGATGATGCATATGTTACACCTACACAAATTTGCCGGCTCACACACCTTCATCATCGATAATTGCTATGTCACTACACAGTAGAATTGCTACATCGTGCCATGATATACTTGCTATGCTCACATCACTATGCTATGCTGCATGATATACTTGCTATGTTCATATCAATATTCCATGTTGCATGATATACGGATATGCTTACATTCTGTTATATGTCGCATACATCATGCTTTATGATTATACGCATTGAGATATGATGTTTTCATGAGATTTTGGATTTGAGAACCGTGGTTATGTTTCAAAGGATGTATGTATTGTTTTAAAAACCCGGTTTCTCTTGATATGATATTTCAGTGTGTCCACCATGTGTTTTCTCGGTTCTGAGATTGATATGTGAAACCCGAGGCGAGGAGTGGACGAGGCCGTTTGCGGGTACATGGTGGAACCGGTATGATACCCCGGGGTAAGAAAGGTATGTCGATGGATTTAGCCGATGAGCCTGGCAGGGGAGGTGCACTGCCTACCGGTGATAGTATTTGGACTCGGCGGATATCTGAAGGATACCGACTGGAGTTATGAGATGAGATAGGCCGATTCGTACTGCCGGAACCCGCGGGCCGATCCCGCAGACGGAGCCTGTGGTTTCATGATGTTGCGAATGTCGATGTTGGACACTCAGGTTCCATGAGACTTACAGATTTGAGGGCTGATCTGAGGATACGGTGCCTGAGGTATGAGGATTTACGTGTCGATGTTGGACACGGGTTTCATGATGTTTTGAGTGTCGATGTTGGACACTCAGGTTCCATGATTTTGATGTGTCGCGAGGGACACACGTTGATTTATATCCTCATATTTACCTGCATATGCTTTCATGATATTTACATGCATGATGTTGTTGTGTCATTGGTTGATACGTAGATGAGATCCACATGCATACAGGCATTGATTATATGGTTGGATGATATCCACTTGCTGATAGGCTTTGTTTATGTTGTTGGCACATATGTAGATACGGTCACCCTAGATATCATGGTATTACCTTTATGATATAGTTGACCTAGGAATCGTTGTTTATTTCGATTTCTACCTGATGATGTTTTCTACTCACGAGTTGGAAATTCACCCCTGTTATGCCACAGTTCTTGCAGGTTGACCGCATAGATCAGTAGCGGCATCGCTGGCACACAGCTTGCATTCGGGTGATTTGCTTTGGTAGGTGGTACATGTTGAATCGTGCCCCTCTTGCATTATTATTATTCCTATTGTATCTAGTCAACTCCATCAATCAGAAACTAGTGTTTGTATATGTTGTATGACTTAGCAAGACTTGTAGTTGCGAGACTTAGAGCGATGGGTTGTATGTTCGCTTGGTGGGTTAGATGTCTTGCTTTTCTTTTTCCTTTGTGTTGATCTCCGCCGTTGGGTATCGTGTGTGTGTGTGTGTGTGCTTTTAATGGTTGTTTCCACTGTTGGGCGTGATTTGCTCCCGTTTGGGGATGCTTTCTTTATATTCTGTGTTGTACCCTTTTCGGGCTAGTTTTTACAAAGGAGGTGTTGCTGAAATTTCAAAAAAAAAAGATTTAAGGACTTTTACTTAAGGTTTCCAAATGTTGTATCAAAGTTTTCATTACTTACTTCTTTTGAAAGGTTTAGATTTCTGGGTTTCGACTTACTTAAGTTACGTTACGCCTATAGACGTTGCGTGGTCTAAGTGCCGATCACGAGCTAATATTTCGGGTCGTGACACAATATGTATAAGTCCCTAGAGTTCACTAACTCATTTTCCGTGTGTTAATTGAAAAAACATTCTTTTGGTTAAAAGAAACCAAAAGTTTGCTGTTTAGGCAAAACTTGATGATTTTCCTCAATAGCAACAATTGCTCTGAAAACCGACATTGAGAATAAAATCATCCATTCTCAATTCTCTGCTCTTTCTCAGCATCTGTAACGCTCTTATAGATGTGGGATTCTAATCCGGTATCATATACCCAGGAGTTAGAATTAATTGAGAAATAGTTTCTCAAAACACAGACACACGAGAAATCCGAAGCATCAAAAATGTTTCAGTGGGGTTAGTCGGGTATTCCTCGTATTGCCCTTTTCATTGCCCAGGTTCATGACAGTAGTCGCAATTTCTTTTTCTCACTTCAACCCCTTTTGATATCTCTTCATCTTACCTTCTTGTATACCGAACTTATACTAGTTGGTTTTCTCTTTTCCATTCCTTCAGCAACAGCTTCGGGATTGGAAGAAGACTATCCAATAAGCGTACTAGTATAAACTCCTTATATGTAAATAGGTCTCGAACTTGAGATAAGGTATGAGGGATAATAAACGAACAATTCATATAATCCAGAACCAGTGGCCATCCTCAGACTGAAACAGTTTCATCGAGTTCGTATCTAACTATACGATGGTCTTCCAAACAATATGGATCTCTGTACCGAATACAGAGGGTTCTGAAGTTAGCAGAAGGGGAAGTAGGATATGTGAGGACATATGTGACTATGTCATAGATTAGGGCAATCCAGACATTCTAAAGCTGTTGATTTGGAAGAAAGGTCGGTCAACTAGGTTAATGAGTCTTAGTTAAAGGTCGGTCCAGGGTCGCTGCCAGAGAGAGAGAAAAGAAACACTATGCATGCACTCTAACCTAAATTACATTGATATATTTATCTAATCAGGATGGCTCCCACTGTTCTGTCAAATTCTCCTTCAACCCCTGAAAGGAGAACTAGCCGGGATTTTGTATAGAAAATCTCCCGGGAATAATTATTACCCACAGTAGGAATCGGGACCCAATCTATCATGGCATGGTAACCTTGACTAAAAGTCAACAAATTACCCCACTCCATAGAAGATATGTAATCTCATTGCAAGTTTCATCACTTGAAACTTCCGATATCATTTTTGCCCCTAGGACTCTATGACCTTGACTAAAGATCAACAAATCAAAGAGTCCTACTCAAGTTCGGCCCGTCATTTCGTGATTAATTTAGACCAACCCGTTTTATCAACAAACGCAGCATGAATACTAAGTACTCTACTTTCTGAAATGATAGAGGGTTGCGGCTAGTTTTGAAGAAAACCATCAACGTAATAAACTTGATCTCATCGTAGGAACCGAGTGGTTTTGAAATTTTATAGTCGCGTAGACCTTTGCTCAAGAGTGAACTCCTCGTTAAGAGATCTAGACTCTTTCCTCATTGAATGAGGTGTAGGATATTCATAACCGAATATCACGACGCAAAGCAAAAGAATACGGCTACAAAAACAGTTTTAGTAACACAAACTTTTACCCAAGAGCGAACTCCCAGTGACGGGATCAAGGCTCTTTCCTCATCGAATGAGGTGCAGAACATTCCTAACCGAATGCCTCAATGCAAAGCAAAAGAATCGACTAAAATTTCCACTTTATAAAGAAGTTGGTTCCTACAACGTATAGGTTTATTTTACTTTGTATTAATGCAATTAATACAATCCCATCATTTAGATAACCTCATTATCCAGTTTTATCCTTCTCACACAAACATTACAGAAAAGAATGAAAAGGAAAAATATAATGCACATATACGCCATCCGCATTCGCCACAGGACCCCATCATGCACCATTAGGTTACTTAAGTAACAGCAGAGCGGGGGTAGGGCTAGCGCGAATGCAAAACGTATATAGCATTAATAAATATATATCACATATATAAGTATATCATCACACGCAAATAATCACATTACAGCATGAGGAAAAACAACATCACAGAGTTTGGAATGGTCGGATCACCTAGGAATCCCCCGTTTGGTTCGAGCTATAAACAAAGCACGAAATACCCCGGTAACGTGAATAACCTGTGCGTAGCTAAAAGCAGACCCCTACAAATGCGGCAAGTCATCGCTAACCCGAGAAACGAGGCAACCGGGCATCATCACCATGATGAGGCCACCCAGCACTTTCTCGAATCCGATGACTAGAGCACTCCTCCGTGGGTTTATCCTAACCCCCTACAAGCGCGGCAAGCAGCCCGCCAATCCTAGAATCAAGTAGACCGGTCTCAGCTCCTTAACATGGCCACCCACTTCAATTTAGAATCCGGCTGCCAGTGCGCTTCACCATGAGGTAATCCTAATACTTATATTAATGCAACTGCAACATCGATCGCAACTTAATCGAGCCCCGACAAATAATAATACAATAAGGCGGAAACGACGGCCACATGTCGACCGCTCGGCCCGGATAAAAGAATATACAGTTTGGCTACAACATGAATGAAAAGAAACATATAACATCGCAACATCCGAATACGCACAGGGCTATTCATTTCACGACGATCCAATCCACACCAAACAAACTTAACATAGAACATCACAGACTCACAAATACATATCAACAAGTATATATCATCGTATCAACTGAGTTAAACACTTTAACATCATGAATACGGAAATGCTACGATATTACAGTTTTGATCGATAACTTTCCAGTGCAATACGAGATCAAATCTCAAAATAGGGGAAAAAAACAATACCAAAATCATATTTCTACAAGTTTAAGCCCCCAGAGAAAATTGGGGGCACTCAGGAAAAATTTGGCCGGCCATAAACTGGTACCACCGGCCAATTTTGCATTAAAAAAAACCCCCATTTTTCTCCCATATCATTTTCACATCAAAATCTACATTCTGCAGTTTAAACAAAAATTAAAACACTTTTGAAATTCGGACAGAGAAGACGCTTAAACTCGGAAATTGGAATCGAAAAATTGTCGATCGAAACTAAAACGTCATCTAAGCTATTCCTAGTGCTTGGTTGGCTCTGATACCACAGTTAGGACGGACGTGCCTCGTGCGTACGCGCAGCGGAAGCAGGAACGGTCAGAGAACAAAAATTCCGTTGGGGCGTGATCGACCATACGCCAAAATTGTCCAAACACTAATTTTTAGCAAAACTAAAATGAGCGTAAAAAATTTCATAAGTGCTACAACCTTTGTAGCGTGTCTGGCTAATCCCGGAAGACCCCATCTAAACTCCGTAAGCTCCCGAACGTGTCTGATCGCCGACTGCCTCGCCGTAGATGATCCGCATTGAAAGAGGACTGCCCGAGCTCTAACTCCATCACCGGTTGGAGGAACTTCCTTTAGAGCCTTGCTGGGCGTGGAGAAAAGCGATGTGAACAATAGGTACTCTCTACTTTTTGCAAAAATACACCGTGGCAACACTTGCTATTTTTCTAATAAGCTCAAGCTCTTCATGAAAGGAAGAAGAAGATGATGATTTTCTATTTTGTGATGGCTTGAAAAAGAAAATGAATTGTGTTGCATTATCCTTTTCCATCCTTGTTATGTAACATGACACATACCCTCACTCCCCACTCTCTTTCATGTGCGTGTCAACACATAAGATAGAAGGTGGGCCCTACCACCTAATTAAATATATTAAATATATAATAATATATATATATATACATTAATATATATATATATATATATAAAGATATATATATATTTATATTTATATATATATATATATTTGTATATTTATTTATACATAATTCATAATGGTGGGAATTTATATATATATATATATATATATATATATATATATATAATAAATATTAGTACACGTATCTTATATACGTACACATCATGTATCATATACACGAAATGCTATCAATATCTTCCCAGTATCATATACTGTAGAGAGTGTGTGTATCATATATACTATACAAGAAACCGTATCATTAATACGGTTATCAAGTCAACACTTGACTTGGTATTCCGGCTATGAAACCGGCTAGTATAACAGTCGTACGATTGAACACGTATATCCAATATACATGTTTTATCGAACTCATGTACGTATCCCTATACATACGTCACATCGCGTTTTTTTCCGGGCAGGCTCTTTCGTTGCGGAACTCTAAAGACCTGTCAATACGCTGGCAGTAGGTTATACAGGATTATATCAGATTGAATCTGAAACACTTTCAGATTCAACTCCCTTTCGGGTTAAACCACAAGCTCGTCAGTGGCACTAGTTATACGTAACGGCTACCTAGGTATGAGCAAAATAAAGGCAGATCGACGAGCGAACTCATCCGGACCCAACAAAGTTTATAAGTGTTGGGATTCTCTAGCATCACCCCTAGGGTTTGGGTTGCATCAAACATGCTATAACAAAAATTTAGGGCTGCTAAACAATATCATCCATGGATCAAACTAGAAAGTTAGGGTAACAAAACTTATAGTATCACATGCTACAAGTATCTATCACTAAGTGGAGAAATTACAACCTTTGTAGACCTCCTTTAGTGACTCCTTTGATCTCCTAGAGTTTGGAACAGCTCGCTTGAATCCTTCATTGTCCACGACGATCCACCCGAAGTCTCTTTGCTCAAAGCTCCAAGCTTAACTTGATCGTGGAAAAAGTAAAGCAAATACTCTACACTAAAGGGCTAGGGTAGTTTAGAATGATGAAGTGGTTTATGTTCTCTCTTAAAAAACCCTTTCTTTTAAGTTCCTCACTCTTTGTAAAACTCAAGAGAGCTTGAAAGGCGGAAGATGAAGATGGCAAAGTTTTTCTCAAGATAATGATAATTCTTATGAAAATGAAAAACAAAACGATATTTATGTGAGACACTCTCACATCAAACCATGGTTTAAAAAATATCTAGATATTTTGTAGTGAGTTAAAAGAACAAAGGAAAATAAACTAGGGTTAAAGTCAATGGTCAACAAAGAATTGTGTAGAAACAATGAGTCACATTTTCATTTCCTTTATCCTTTTATCTCAAAATAAAAATCCACATATTAAATCTAACCATGCGAGTCTTGCATTGCCATCTTCTATGTATCATCAACCATGACACACATGCATGCATGTATGTGTGCACACACATCATCATGTGTATATATACACATATATGCATACATCCATAAAGAAAAGGTTTAATAAAAGTGAGCTAAAAGTTTAATATTAAATCAACACTTGATTTAATAAACCGGTCATATCACATACGACCCGACCAATAGTAAATGCCTGATTAAAATACGGTATCACACATACGCATTTAATCGAGCTCCCGCACATATCTCATATGCACTCTACATCGTTTTGCCTGAGCTAGGAAACTCCTGCGTGGGACTCAAAGACTCGTCAATACGCCGGCAGTAGGTAATGATCACATCAAAACACCTACAAGCCGCAAGCGGTCAGCTAAATGTAACGTCCATCCGGGTATTGAGCGATCAGAAGAAAAACAAGCGAACCCGTCAAAAACTCTCGTCGAGCCATTGGTAACACTTACCGTACAGTCCGGTCTCTTCGTCTGATATGTTGCATATCAAGTTTAGGGATGGAATCGTCGAGCCCTAATAACTTAATAAGTTATGCCGATATGGATTATGACCGGTCGAGAAACTACTGATAACATTTATCAGTAAATCTCATCAGCCCTAGTCAGGGACTTCGAGTCAAAACCAATCGTTCATAGCACAACATCAACTCCCAATATCGGGAGAGACGAAACCCCTCCTATCGCTCATTGTCTCCATGTGTCTCGGGACTGTATCCAAAAGCCACTTGTTTGCACGACTCAGTAGAGCCGTGGTAGGGTGGAAATCAAAGTATAGTGGGAGAACGCACAAGACTCTATGACGATCTCGGGTCTACAGACTAACCTGTACCTGTGTCACCTGAGAACTGGTATCCGACGATAGAAATAATACCATATAGGAGTTCTCAATGAGTCCGTTCAGTGTATCCAGTCTCTACTGAGTACCCGTATACAATCTTTGATGTCACAGCACCAATGGATATGGGATCATCCATTGCCCATCATATGGGTCAAGAAACGTATACGCTAGTCTACTCTGGAATATCGATGCCCTGTCTCGATATACCCTCGACTAGGAACATTTAAGGATATGCTTATAGACCACACATGCCCTACAAGTATGATCTCCATCATAGCCATGGAAGTCAAGCATATATCCTGAGGGCTTTATCAACATGTATGCAATGAACAGTATCAAGTAAACATGTTAAGATAATGTGAAACCAGATAGCATACTATCATGTCGAGCAAGAAAGTTATTCATACATATATACATGTCCAAGCATCCACTATACATATAATGGCCTTTAGGGCATACATATATCCAACAATCTCCCACTTGCACTAAGGCCAATTATTGGCGTATCTCATACCCAACATCTCAAAAAGTCGCTCATGTTGCGGCTGTGGAAGGGCCTTGGTGAGTGGATCTGCGGTGTTATTCTTTGTATCTACTCTTCGAATATCGATCTCTTGGCGATCTGCAATCTCCCGGATCAAATGATATCGCCTCAGGATATGTCTGGACTTCTGATGGGATCTGGGTTCTTTGGCTAATGCTATAGCTCCATTATTATCACATTACACTGGTATTGGATTAACAATAGTTGGAACTACTCTTAGTTCCGCGACGAACTTCCTCACCCAGACGGCTTCCTTGGCAGCATCATTTGCAGCAATATACTCAGCTTCCATTGTGGAGTCTGCAACGGTATCCTGTTTGGAACTCTTCCAACACACCGCCCCTCTATTGAAGGTAAATACAAACCCTGAGATAGATTTACTATCATCCTTATCACTTTGGAAGCTGGAATCGGTAAAGGCCTCCATTTATAGATCGTCATTACCATATACCAAGAACAATTCTTTAGTCCTTCGTAAGTACTTAAGAATGTTTTTCACAGCTATCCAGTGTTGCTCCCCTGGGTTAGATTGATACTTGCTTACTACAGCTAGTGCATAAGCTGCATCAGGGTGAGTACATATCATTGCATACATTATAGATCCTACAGCTGAAGCGTAGGGTATAATGCTCATGCGAGCTCTCTCTTCATCAGTCTTCGGACAGAAGTCCTTGGAGAGAGTGATTCCATGGCAAGCGGGCAAGGCACCACGCTTGGAATCTTCCATACTAAACCTTTTTAGGATGGTTTCAATGTACTTTGATTGGGACAATCCCAATAACCTCTTGGATCTCTCTCTATAGATCCTTATGCCCAAAATGCATGAGGCATCACCCAGGTCCTTCATGGAGAACCTTTGTGATAAGAATAGTTTGACCGATTGTAGCATAAGAATATCATTTTCTATCAAGAGAATGCCATCCACGTACAATACGAGGAAAGTGACAGTACTCCCTACAATCTTTTTATAAATGAATGGTTCATCTATACTTTTGATAAAATCAAACTCTTTGATTGTATCATCAAAACAGATGTTCCAGCTTCGCGATGCCTGCTTTAATCTATAAATGGATTTAAGTAACCTACACGCCTTTTTGCTGCTCCCACTGTCAATGAAGCCCTCTGGCTAATCCATAAAAACGCATTCTTCTAAATCACTATTTAGAAATGCAGTTTTAACATCCATCTGCCAAATTTCATAGTTGTAGTGAGCAGAAATAGCAAGTAGGATCCGAATGGATTTAAGCATTACTACAGGAGAGAAAGTTTCATCATAGTCCAATCCTGGTCTTTGACGAAAACCTTTCGCTACAAGCCTTGCTTTATAGGTCTCTACCTGTCCATCTACACCAATATTTCTCTTAAAGATCCATTTGCACCCTGCGGGTTTTATCCCAGGAGGTGAAACGTCCAAAGTCCATACTTTGTTGGTGTACATGGATTCCATTTCGGATCTCATGGCATCCAGCCACTTCACCGAGTCACCACTCATGATGGCCTACTGAAAACTAGTAGGGTCATCATCATCCATAATGCAATCCTCTCTATCACCATCAATGAGAAAACCATAGTATCTCTTCGATGGGCGAGAAGTTCTACTAGATCTCCAGAGCGGCTGAGGTTCTTGATGTTTTACTGCAACGTCAGGTTCAACCAATTCTTCATGAGTAATATGTGTCTCTAGAACCTCTTTTAGTTCTACCGTATTGCCATCAGTACTATTTGTAAAAATTTCATTTTCTAAAAATGCGGCATGTCGAGAAACAAATACCTTTTGTTCCTCCTTGTGGTAGAATAGATATCCATATGAATATATTGGATATCCCATAAATATACACTTGAATGATCGTGTCTCGAGTTTATCCGGATTCTGCTTTTTGACAAAAGCCGGACAACCCCATATCCTAACTCTTTTAAGAGATGGTCTCTTCCCACACTTCATCTCATATGGAGTGGTAGACACGCTCTTGGTTGGAATCCTGTTCAATAGATAAATTGTTATCTCTAATGCATATCCCCAAAAGGAAAGCGGTAACTCAGTATCACTCATCATGGACCGTACCATATCTAACAGGGTACGATTCCCCCGTTTTGACACACCGTTGTGCTGTGGTGTGCAAGGAGGAGTGAGCTGAGAGAGAATTCCATTCTCTTTTAAGAAGTCTGAAAACTCAGTACTTAGATACTCTCCACCTCGATCTGATTGAAGTTTCTTGATGCTCGAGCCAGTTTGTTTTTCTACTTCAAATTTGTATTCCTTGAATTTCTCAAAAGTTTCAGATTTATGTTTTAATAAAAACGCGTGTCCGTATCTTGAGAAATCATCAGTAAAAGTGATGAAGTAGGAAAAACCTCCTCTAGCATGTGTAGACATTGGTCCGCATACATCACTATGTATGAGGCCTGAGAGTTCTGTGGCTCTCTCTCTGTGTCCAATAAACGGAGTTTTGGTCATTTTACCTTTGATACAGGACTGACAAGTCGCATAAGATTTTATATTCAAAAGGATTCAAATATCCATCTTTATGTAGCTTGTTAAGTCTTGTTTCATTAATATGTCCAAGTCTACAATTCCAAAGAAAAGATTCATTTATATCTGAAAGCTTTCTTTTATGTGTATTTTGTATGTTGAAAACCGTGTGTTGGTTTAGGACGTAAATACCGTTATTCAGTGTACCATACCCAATCAACTGTTGATTCAGATTAATGTTCATAACATTATTTTGCAACACAAAATGATATCCTTCATTGTCTAACAAGAAAACGGATATTATATTACACAGCATACTAGGTACATAATAACAAGGGTTCAAAACCAAAATACTGTTGGAGATAGTGCCCTCAGAGTCAATTATTGGATCACAGGCACGTGATTTCAATGATTGATGGAGGACCTATCCCGATAGGACAGTCTTACTCAAGATGATAGTATGCTATCTGGTTTATTTTTATCATCGTGTACTACTTTAGGTGACCTTACAGGTCACTATTGCGCGTTGATAGAGCCCTAGGATTCTTGCTTGACTGCCAGCAGTATGAGGGTGATCATATACGTGGGAGCTGGTAGTCTATAAGCACATCCTTAAAAGGTCCCTAGTCATGGGAGTTTCGAGACAGGGCATCGATACTCCAGAGTAGACTAGTGTATACAGTCGAGACCCCGACGAAGGGCGGTGGCCGGTCTCACAAGCCATTGGTGTCAGTTGGTTCACCTAAGATGTATACAGGAGCTCATTGGGTTATGAGTACACCGGACAGGTCTCGCCGGGAACATGCTAGTTGGTCTTATAGCTGACGTCAGATAGCAGTTCCCTGGTGACATGTATACAGGTTAGTTCATCGACCTGAGATCGTCATTTGTCTCGTGTGAGTTCCCACTAAACTTTGATTACTACCTTACCACGCTCAAAGGAGACGTGCAAACAGATTTTAGTTGGGTACAGTCCCGAGCCACATGGAGGCAGTGAGCGGACCTGCAGGGGTTCGTCTCTCCCGGTAACTGGGGTGAGGTCGCGCTGTGTCTAAGAGAGCCATTACACGAAGTCCTTGGCCAAGGCAGGAGATTTACCGGTAGGTATTCCAGTAATATCTCAGGGTGTTCTGGGCTACACTCCGACACGACTTGTACCGCTTTTGGGGGTCTGACTTTTACCAATCCCCTAGGCCCGCCATGCGATGCTCATAGACGAACGGACCGGACTGTACGGATATTGTCACTGACAGGCTCAGTAGGATGTCAGGATGAGTTCGCTCATCGACGTCCCTTTTGGTCAATACCTGGTAGCCTGTTATGTATGGCTAATATCTCTGACGTGCTAGTGGTTAAATCCACAGCCAAGAGATTGACGAGTCTTTAGAGTCCCCCACAGACCGTTTTCTCAAGTTTCGAGCGAAACGCTGTAGAGGCCGTATGGAGATATAGCAGGGTTTGATCATGTACGTCCGGTATTGCACGGATCATGATCGGACGGATAATACTAGCGGGCTTTGGTTTAAGCCGGATCCTAGTATTGTACAGTGTAGATTTTGTCTCATTGTATTTGTATTCGGCCGGAATACAAATGCGGGTATGTATATACAGTCGCGGGTTTTTTTTTGTAATTTATTACGGGATCAGTTTTTTGAAGTTGCCAGTTTGCTTTCCGTTTCAGCCATTTTCATTTGTTTCTTTCTTTGGCTGAAAATTGGTGGAGGAGGGCTTATTTGCAATTGTGCAAATTAGCATTGTGGAGGGTAGTCTTTGTATATTGTTGCATCATGATGGTGTCATGATGGTTCCACCATCCCTTGACTTTCTTTAGTCCATGATTGCTTGACTTTTGGAGTAATCATGGTTGTTGATGATGGGGGTTGATTTGGAGTGAGAGTTTGTTGTGATCATTATATTTCCTTATCATCATTTTTCTCTCTTGCATGATAGCTCCCCCCTTGGGCAAAAGAGGGGCCGGCCACACTTGGTGGTGGAGAGGGCATTTCATCTGGTAAGAAAAAATGTTCATCTCACATCTTTTTGCTTGCTACAAAAATCATTCATCTCCTTAGTTCATTTCCTCCACCAAAAAGGCAACTTCTTACAACCCCATGAGACATAGAGTTCCACACTATTCTACAGCAATTCTTGGACACGTCGACTCGCCAACTTCGTGTCCGAGTTGCCTCGGTCTAGAGGTGGGAGCCCGTAAAAGAACCCGGCGATGTGGTGCCCTTCCGACGTGGAGATAAAGACCGGAGATTCCGCGGGGAGATAGGGACGACGATGAGAAGACCGAAGGACACGGATCGCTCGGTATATCTCTCTACCCCTTCTCTAGTTATCTAGGACTATGTTAATGGCCCGATCCGGGTTTATAGTGTGCGGTGGTGCCGGTTCAAAAGTTTAAAGTAAAGTATCGTTTCCGCATTCCGGCGTCAGATTGACGGCCGGGGCGCCTCCGTGCACTTACATGGTATCAGAGCCACGCCATTAACCTAGTCTAGCTTGCTCTAACGTGTTTACAAGTTCGATCGAACGAATTTCCAAAAACCACATTTTCCATGCATCGGTTTT
This sequence comes from Agapanthus africanus, assembly GCA_030015575.1. Taxonomy (NCBI): domain Eukaryota; kingdom Viridiplantae; phylum Streptophyta; class Magnoliopsida; order Asparagales; family Amaryllidaceae; genus Agapanthus; species Agapanthus africanus. The sequence continues at coordinate 695,052,476 of JASDDO010000022.1, read as the reverse complement.
TGTCGAATTTTTCCAGTTGTCAAAAAAATTATTTGGTACATTAGAAAATTACGTGCAGGGTTTTGTGAGAATTCTGTGAAAATTTGGTCGGTTGATATTACTGTAGAGCGGCGGATCAGCGGCCAAAACCATGTTTGGGCCGCGGATCCGCCGCCGTTTTGTGTCCAAACTGCACCAAATTTTTACAGTGAGCTTCTGACATGGAAATAGGGTTTTTGGTATGTTCTTTTGGGGCCCAGATTTTCTTTGAGTGCTACAGTAGTGCTTGGGGCCCACTTCGGTAAATTTGATCGATCGAAAATTTTAAACATGTTAGTTCACAGTATTTACATTATATCTGCGACCGTGAATGTCATTTGATCGGTAAATCCTGTCTAACTGCTATAGCCCTTTTAGACGGATTTACGAACGTGACATTCACGTTGATGTTCTGTGTTGTGCTGTGATGTTGCGGATTGGTCATGGGGGATAGCCTGGATGCAATGGTAGTACAGTTTGGTTATTTATGTACATTTGATATTGCAGGGCGAGCGTCCGACATGTGGACTGCCGTCACTGCCTGTTTGTATATTATTCTTTTGGGGCACGACCGGGCTGAGGTCGATGTACCCGTTGTATGTATATTTTACTTTCTGTACTAGGATTACTCCAAGGTGGGGTGCACGGATAGCCGGGTTCTAGAGGGCAACGGGCCTGCATCTCATGGAGTTTAGACGGAGGGGGCTTCACTCTAGAATTGGCGGGCTATTCGCCGCACCCGTAGGGGGTATATGTTGACCCAAGGAGGGGTGCCCAAGTTACCGGATTCCATGAAGTGCTGGGTGGTCCATTCACGTTGCTTAAGGGGGCTGCCTTGCTTCAGGTTTTGGCGGGTAACTTTCCGCGCCCGTAGGGGTCTTGGATTTCATTGCACAGGCTATCCACACGACCAGGGGAACGTCGGGTTTCAGTAGCGGCTCTATGAAACCCGGGGATCCCAGATATCTGTATTGTTCTGTGATGATTATTACATTTCTGTGATGTTGCATTTTATCACGCCTTGAGCGAATATTATATATTGATATATATACTAGTAGATGTTGTATATGTTTTGCATCCGCGCTAGTCCAGTCCCCGCTCTTTCGTTAGTTAAGTAACCTAACGGGTAATGACGGGACCCAGTGGCGAATGCGGATGGCATATACGTACATCATTATTTTCATTCTTTATTGGTGTGATCAATCGATGAGACTGCATTGATTCGGATCAATGCAAGCTAAACAAACCTATTCTGATGTTGTTGGAACATTTTTCAAAAAGCTGTTATTGCAAGGGCGTTCTCTTTTGTTTTGCACAGTGGTATTCAGTTGGAATATCCTGCACCTCAGTCGACGAGGCAAGGGCCGAGATCCCTTCACCGGGAGTGACCCCTTGGACAGAAGTTTGCGTCAGGGTAATAACTTCACTATAGCCGATTGCCTTTTGCTTTGCATCGTGGTATTCAGTTGGAATATCCTGCACCTCATTCTACGGGGAAAGAGCCGAGATCCCTTCACCGGGAGTGACCTCTTTAGCAAAGGTTTTCGCCACTATATTTTTAAAAGCTATATGGTTCCTTCAACGATATCAAGTTCATTACGTTAAAGGTTTTTCGCCAAAAACCATTCGTAGCCCTCCGTCGTTTCATATGGATAGTCAATAGTATTCAAGCTGTGTTTGTTGGCCAAAGTCAAGGCACAGTGTTTGGTAGCTATTGGGTATTCATATGCAGCATAAATAGATGCGTTGGTTTGGGACAGTCATACTGCCTTGTTGGCCAAAGTCAAGGGTATGTACGGGTGGGTTCAAATCAACCTGGAGAATGACGGGTAGAACTTGACATGTGACTTATAATTTGTTGGCCAAAGTCAAGGTCATAAGAGCATGGGGTAAAAATCACATCGGGAGTTTGTAAAGAAACTGAAACTTGCCAGATATGCGCATACCTTCTGGAGTGTGATAACGTGACCGAATTCCGTCACGTTATCATGCGATGATAGTTGGATCCCGATTCCCACTGATGAGTTGGTTTACTCCTCGGGTGATCCCGACTAATTCTTCTTTCAGGTTTGGAGGAGAATTTGACGGTACAGTGGGAGGTTTCCTGATTAGATAAATTGGTAACTATTCTGATCTAGGTTAGAGTGCATGCTGAGTGTTTCTTTTTTCTCTCTCTTCGGCAGCGACCATGACCCGACCCTAAGACTATGACTCAGTGACCAAAATTAACCGAACCTTCTTAAACACTGGCTTTTGTATTGTCAAAGTTGCAAACCTCATTACCACTCCTACTTTTACCCTTTTCTCCAGGACACCCCGTATTACTACGAACGTCCACTTCCATTGGACAAAACCATCGTATGGTTATATACGAACTCGAAGGAATTTATTCGAAGATGGTTTCCGGTTCTGGAGAAAACGAATAGGACTATTCAGTTGTCTTTTCCTTTTACCTTCTCTCAGGTTGCGAGTACTCCTTGGTTTAGGAGATAGTACACATATTACGTAAATTGGATAGTCTTCTTCCAAACCATAGGCAGGTGCCGACCGGTAGGGAATGAAGAAAACCAATTAGCCTAACGATGGTGTACAGAAGGTATTAAGTAAAGACATATCAAGGGATTAGTAAGAAGGCAAAGTAAATTGCGACTGCTATTCACGACCAAACCAAGTATTTCTTCGCCAATCCTAAATCACCTTTGTATTTCTCCAGGACACTCCGTATCACTACGAAGATCCACAGTTTATTGGATACTCCATCGTATGGTTATATACGAACTTGAAAAGAACTTGTTCCAGTTCGGGGATGGATTCTGGTTCAGGAGAAATAGGAATAAGGTTTATTCGGTTGTCTTTTATCTTCACCTTCTCTCGCATTGTGAGTGCTCCTAGGATTAGGACAGTACACCCATTATGCTTATTGGATAGTCTTCTTCCAAACCATAGGCCGGTGCCGAAAGGTAGGGAAGGAAGAAAACCATTTAGCCTAAGAGGGTGTGCAAAAGGTAATGAGTAAAGACATATAAAGGGATTTGGAAAGATGGCAAAGAATTACACGGTTACAGTTGTGAATCTGGATAATGGAAGAGGCATTACTAGGAATACCGTGATACCCCATCGAAACATTTCAATGTTTCAGTTTCGCTGTGTACTGTTAAAAGAAAATTTATTTCCCAATCAGATCTTGCTCCAGGGTATGTATTTACCAGGTATGATTCTCACATCTGTATGGTTTTACAGATGGTGAGTGGGAGTAAGTTATTGGGAATTAGGTGATCATCCTCATTATATCGGGATTCGTTGTAATCGGTGATATTTGAGGAAGTCACCTGGGTTGTTTACCGGACGGCAAATATTTGGTTTTGAATATCCGCTGTCATGCACCAATTTCAAATTGATATATATATACGTCTATTTCTATAGAGTGAGATATACCTTTTTGAAATTATGTCGATGACATTTACCTATATCAGTGGATGGTTAAGTAAGGAGCATTAAACAACGGTGTAATTCTTCTTAACCATAAGTACAGTTTTCAACCTACGACACACAGGGTTTGAGTTATTAGACTCAAAGGACTTATACAGAGTATTGTATGTTGTCCAGTGTCCATTAGGACAGAGGGGTTGGTCCTCGTACTATATTCGGTTTACTTATGACTTCTCTAGTTCTTAGACAAGTGTTTCGTAGAAACACAAGGTCTGAGTTTTGAGAAGTTATAGGTATATGAATAAAGTAGAGAACCGGGTGTTGCAAGTATAGGGATTATTCAAGGTGATCGAAGATGTAGATACTTGTGTAGGGTATTCAGTTGATAGTAATGATTAAAGAACTTGCTTCTCTTTCAGATTACTCATAATTGGAAGCACTCCTAAGTTGAGTAATGTTGATCGGCCTCTCTCCATTTAGTTGGCATGCACTGGAGACAGCTGCATGATTTGAATCTGGTTCAATTAAATCAGTGCCTCTGTTTCTCTATTGGATATAGAACAGTTCATATCTTAACGATGTTAACGTACGGGGAGTTGTCTGGCTTATGCTTAAAACCAGACTCTAGATAACTCAAGGCGCGTTTCTGTAATGGTTGTTTGTGGGTTGACCCAGGCTATGACGAGGGTTGATTTTCTACCATCTGGAAGATCAATAGTGATATTGTTCTAGACTCGCCACAGTTTTAATAAAAATGGATTTTTTCATAAAACAGTAGTGGGAGTATGGTAGAACTGGAAGTGATTCCAGAACCGCAAACGATTACTGAAAGTTTGATAGGACCCGAAAGATTCAATCTGGCTTGACATTCCATTGGTCACTCCGCAGATACAATGGGTAACCTAAGGCACCCAAGGGGTACTCCGGTAGCCTCAAGGACGGTGACAGGGAGGTTCTTGTATACCCAGACTTGTCATTGCTGTTGGTCCAGGCTGCGAGACCCGGCAAGGGGATGAGTATAGCGTCGTTCTAAACTAGCTTTAGAAGTGTACGTGTATATGACTCTGCCAGAGGGTTGTCGTAGTCAGTGGGAGCAGCGGAAGCATTGATGGACAAGTGGCTTATGTCTATTTATAGACTAAAGCAGATATAGCGGAGATAGATCATCTATTTCTGATGTGACAGTCATAGGTTTGACTTCATCAGAATAGAGGATGGATCTGTTAAGAAGGTAGTAGGGTGTGATGTCCTGGTATTTGGATGACATACACAGAGTAGGAAGTGATATTCCTATACTACGATCGGTTATACTTTGGTTGTCACACAGTGGTTTCTCCACATAGGAATTGGGTATAATATCAAGATATTCTGGTTACTAGATCTATAGATCTAGATTTGGGTGGTTTCCCAATCATGGTACCTAGACAGCATTCTAAGAGTTTTTAGAATAGACGACTCCTGGCACGGTAGTATACCTGCAGGTGATGGAGTCGCCCTCTCTAAAGGTGTCTTACAGACTAAAGGGGAGAGGGATGTGCATGATTGGCAGATCACTTGTTTAGGCAATTGAGTCAATCATGAGATGTCAAGTACCACACCAGATGTTGTTTTTGCAGTGGATGCAATAAATTGATATTGATCCAATCCTGGAGAAACGAACGGAAGCAGTTTTAGAACATAAGTGGATGTTCTAGGGATATGATAACAACAGTCTCTTTTAGGAGACAGTTATCACTCAAGGCTTCCAAGGTGACATGGATGACAGAGAGGTTGTCAGAGTTATAGTTTTCCTTCTGACGAGGGGAAGTATTTTGGACAGGTGGTCCAATGGAATACTGAGGGAGGCATGACGCAGGATACTGATTGAGTTCAGTTGACGATAAAGTCTAAGAAGTTTGGATTTGGAGTTCATTTATGAGCTAGGTCCCATCAGATATCCAGACATATTCTAAGACAGGTATTGCTCATTTCGGGAGATGGCTTTCTCCGCGAACTTGAGATAAAGAGAGACATAGAAAGAAACATCAAGGCGGATCCACTCACTGAGGCTATTCCTCGAACACACTAGTTTCGCAAAATGGTTTTGTGAGACTGATCAGTAGAGGAGTTAGGTGTTCGGTATCACACGGGCTGTGAGTATGCGACATCGCATAATTAGCCTTGAGTGCAAGTGGGAGATTGTTGGAGATAGTGCCCTCAGAGTCAATTATTGGATCACAGGCACGTGATTGCAATGATTGATGGAGGACCTATCCCGATAGGACAGTCTTACTCAAGATGATAGTATGCTATCTGGTTTATCTTTATCATCGTGTACTGCTTTAGGTGACCTTACAGGTCACTATTGCGTGTTGATAGAGCCCCTAGGATTCTTGCTTGACTGCCAGCAGTATGAGGGCGATCATATACGTGGGAGCTGGTAGTCTATAAGCACATCCTTAAAAGGTCCATAGTCGTGGGAGTTTCGAGACAGGGAATCGATACTCCAGAGTAGACTAGTGTATACAGTCGAGACCCCGACGAGGGGCGGTGGCCAGTCTCACAAGCCATTGGTGTCAGTTGGTTCACCTAAGATGTATACAGGTGCTCATTGGGTTATGAGTACACCGGAAAGGACTCGCCGGGAACATGCTAGTTGGTCTTATACCTGACGTCAGATAGCAGTTCACTGGTGACATGTGTACAGGTTAGTTCATCGACCTGAGATCGTCATTTGTCTCATGTGAGTTCCCACTGTACTTTGATTACTACCCTACCACGCTCAAAGGAGACGTGCAAACAGGTTTTAGTTGGGTACAGTCCCGAGCCACATGGAGGCAGTGAGCAGATCTGCAGAGGTTCGTCTCTCCCGGTATTGGGGGTGAGGTCGCGCTGTGTCTAGGAGAGCCATTACACGAAGTCCTTGGCCAAGGCAGGAGATTTACCGGTAGGTATTCCAGTAATATCTCAGGGTGTTCTGGGCTACACTCCGACACGACTTGTACCGCTTTTGGGGGTCTGACTTTTACCAACCCCCTAGGCCCGCCATGCGATGCTCATAGACGAACGGACTGGACTGTACGGATATTATCACTGACAGGCTCAGTAGGGTGTCAGGATGAGTTCGCTCATCGACGTCCCTTTTGGTCAATACCTGGTAGCCCGTTATGTATGGCTAATACCTCTGACGTGCTAGTGATTAAATCCACGGCCAAGGGATTGACGAGTCTTTAGAGTCCCCCACAAACCGTTTTCTCAAGTTTCGGGCGAAACGCTGTAGAGGCCGTATGGAGATATGGCAGGGTTCGATCATGTACGTGCGGTATTGCACGGATCATGATCGGACAGATAATACTAGCGGGCTTTGGTTTAAGCCGGATCCTAGTATTGTACAGTGTAGATTTTGTCTCATTGCATTTGTATTCGGCCGGAATACAAATGCGGGTATGTATATACAGTCGCGGGGTTTTTCTGTAATTTATTACGGGATCAGTTTTTTGAAGTTGCCAGTTTGCTTTCCGTTTCGGCCATTTTCCTTTGTTTCTTTCTTTGGCTGAAAATTAGTGGAGGAGGGCTTATTTGCAATTGTGCAAATTAGCATTGTGGAGGGTGGTCTTTGTATATTGTTGCATCATGATGGTGTCATGATGGTTCCACCATCCCTTGACTTTCTTTAGTCCATGATTGCTTGACTTTTGGAGTAATCATGGTTGTTGATGATGGGGGTTAATTTGGAGTGAGAGTTTGTTGTGATCATTATATTTCCTCATCATTATTTTTCTCTCTCTTGCATGATAGCTCCCCCCTTGGGCAAAAGAGGGGCCGGCCACACTTGGTGGTGGAGAGGGCATTTCATTTGGTAAGAAAAAATGTTCATCTCACATCTTTTTGCTTGCTGCAAAAATCATTCATCTCCTTAGTTCATTTCCTCCACCAAAAAGGCAACTTCTTACAATCCTATGAGACATAGAGTTCCACACTATTCTACAGCAATTCTTGGACACGTCGACTTGCCAACTTCGTGCCCGAGTTGCCTCGGTCCAGAGGTGGGAGCCCGTAAAAGAACCCGGCGATGTGGTTCCCTTCCGACGAGGAGATAAAGACCGGAGATTCCGCGGGAAGATCGGGACGACGACGAGAAGACCGAAGGACACGGATCGCTCGGTATATCTCTCTACCCCTTCTCTAGTTAGCTAGGACTATGTTAATGGCCCGATCCAAGTTTATAGTGCGCGGTGGTGCCGGTTCAAAAGTTTAAAGTAAAGTATCGTTTCCGCATTCCGGCGTCGGATTGACGGCCGGGGCGCCGCCGTGCACTTACAAATACATGCTGAAAGCAACCCCAGATGATATTCTCATACGGATACAGCATGTACATTGGAACTATTTCCAACCCGCAGAGTGTGGTCCCCAGTCTTCAAAACTCTACTGTTTCTCAATCGTTGCACACAATTGCAGATGTGAGAACCAGAACCGGTATCTAATACCTAAGATACAAAGTTTAATGAAAAATAGTTTTCAGTTACAAACACACCTGAAGTGGAAGCATCAGTATGCTTCTTCTTCTTGAGATCAGCAAGGTACAAAACATAATTGCGTTTCTAGTGTCCCGACTTGTGGCAGTAAAAACATTCTCCTTTTCCACTTCCCGTGGCCCCAGACTTGTCTTTCCCTTTTGCCTTTACTACTCCACCTGTTGGCTTAGTGGGTTTCTTCTTCTTCCTTCCCTTGGCTTTGGCTTTGGCTTTTGGGATGGAAGAGGAAGATGGCTTAGTAAGCAGAGTGGGAGTTCTCTCTATCTTAAGCATGCTTTCTGCACTTCTCAACATATTGAGAAGTTCAGGCAGTGATTTCTCCAAATCGTTCATATTGACATTTACAATGAACGGAGCAAAGGCAGCGGGGAGAGACTGTAGAACAATATCAGTATATTGCTCGTTGTCCATGGTCCATCCCAGGTCCTCAAGTTCTTCTATAAGACCAATCATCTTCAAGACATGTTCACCTACTAATGTGCCAGGGGCCATCCATATCTGAAATAACTTTCGAGATGCGTCGTATCGTAAAGTTCGAGATTGCTCTCCATACAACTCCTTTGTATGAAGAAAGATGGATTGAACATCTATCTTCTCGTGTTGCTTTTGATGTATACCGTCCATAGATGCAAGCGCGATGCACTTGGCCGTGTCACAATCAATATCCCATATTTTTTGGATCTCCTTATCCGAAACAGATGATTCAGGACCTGGGACGGGTGGGGCTTTGGCAGCGAGGACATATGATACTTTATCATATGTGAGTGCAATGTTCAGGTTCCTCGGCCATTCAATATAATTCGGTCCAGTCAGTTTTTTTCTCTAACAGAAGTTTCAGTCCCGTCATTGGTATCTGCCATTAGGAGAGAGAAAAGAATACACTCAGCGAAATGCTCTTGCAAAGATCATATTGGTTATTATCTTATCTAATCGATGTCTCCCACTGCTTTGTCAAATTTTCTTTCAAACCTCAAAAAGAAAAACTAGCCAGGATTTATTATTGTTTACAATTTCGCTAACCGTTCAGCCAGGCCAGTGTCGGTGCTTTGAGGGAAGTTCCCCGTGCTTTCACACGGACCTAATTAAGATAAACCTCATCTTCCCAGAAGCGTAGCCCCGTTAACACCTTTCTAGACACCTGATGGGTTAGCTAATTGTAAAGTGCAAAACTCTCCTGGGAGTAACTTTTACTCACTGTGGGATCGGGATCCAACTATCATATAGATGGTATGAAATCTCATTCCAAATTTCAACTCTTGAAATTCCCAATATGGTTTTTACCCCTAGCAACTTATGACCTTGGCTATGGTCAACATATCATAAGTACTAGTCAAGTTCTACCCGTCATTTCATGATTAACTAGACCCACCCATATGACCCTTGACTATGATCAACATAATCTCATGAATGTCCTAACTAATTCGCATCATATGCTTTATAGGAAGACATCACTTAGCTATCGTACACTACGCCTTGACTATGATCAACATACGTAGCACGAATACTAAGTACTCTGCTTCCTAAAATGACGGAGGGTTGCGGATGGTTTTTATGAAAACTTTTAACGTTTTGAACTTGATATCGTTGTAGAATCTAAATTGTTTTAGAAAGGATTTACTTAAGCACTGCATCTTTTGAAATTTGTATTTTTCATAAAAAGGCCGAGTGTGTTTCAAATCCGATTCTACAACATTTTTAGGTTTCTTTTTCTTTACATTAATCTCATTAATGTATTCCCATCATTTAAGTTCCTAAGCCATCACAGAAAAGAAACGAAAATAGAACGTATACTTATTGTAACATTTCAGAAAATATAAAATATTATTTTTGGAATTTAATATTAAAATAATATATTTCCCGAAAACTGCCCGATTTGCGAAATTGGGGTTTTCGAAAAAGGGTATAAATATATACCAATAATTGTGAAATAATTGGGAATTAAAATGATTTATTCATTTAAAAATATATTTAAAAGATTTGGCATTTTTAAGATTTATTATAAGCAGTCTAAATGAAAACCCGATTAGTGCACTGCTAATTGCGATTAGACCAAATCAGTATTTTTACAGTTTTTTATGGCTAGTGCACCATGGCATGTCGCATTCTGGTTACATGTTGTTTCTTGTGTTGTTTTGGGGTATTATATGGTTTGGTTTTAAATAAATAAGAAAAGGTTAAAATGAAAAAGAGCATAAGGGTAAATATTAAAGAGAGAGGGTTAGAATAAGTGACGAGAGAGAGAGGGGCTGCCCATTTTCCTCCCCATTTCTTTTCTTCTTCTCCTTCTTCGTCTTCATCCCCCTCCACTTCAACCCATGAAATCATCTAAAAAGCTTCATCAAAATCCTAAACCCCTTTCTTTAAAATTAATCCCCTCCTTCTCCTCTACACATTGGACCAAGAAAAGTGGGATTTTGACAACATTGGCAAACTAGGGTCTTTCTCGGGTTGCCCAAATGAGGTAATTTCATCACCATTAGAATGGTATTTAATTCACTTTAGCTTTCATGCAAGTTTAGAAGCGATATTATGATGTTTAGTGGGGTTAGAAAATTCCAAGTTAGGGTTTGAAGAATTTCTTGAGTTGGGATTGTGTAATTGAGTTTGGTAGAGACCTTATAACCCCTGTAGGGATTGTATATTGGACCAAAACCTGAGACTTAACCCCAATTGCGAACTTTGAGAATCCGTTGATATGGAAATTGTGGGAATTTTGGTGTTGTATTGAGAACTGCTATAACCCAGGGACCTGAAAAAAATTTAGCGAAGACAGAGAGTTAAGCAGGCAACCTGGATGATAATCCCAAGACCCCAGCCCCTTCTGGACGCAATTTGCGGCCAGACCTGGAGCTTTGGGCTTCGTATTGGGTCCATGGCTCCATTGTCTGTAATCTAAACCCTAGGCATATGCAAAATTGGCTAATTTCACTTATGGTAAAATCTGGAGCATGTTTTCTAAGTTTCTGAATTCATTTTGCGGCTTTTAATGAATTTGGTTGTGGTTTTTGATATTGTGTTTCCGTCGTGTGGCGTTTGAACGTCAACGGCTAGGGTTACTGATCGTGTTTTGCATGTAAGGCTATAGGTTTTGACCTATGAACGGGATGTGTGCCGTTTTGGTTTTCCGACTTGATTTTAATATGAAATGTGATTGTGTTATATATGTAGGTACCCCCTGTGGATTTTGAGACGATGAAGCAAAGGATGGCAACATCGACATCGGCAAGCAAGAGCAAATGAGTAGATTTATATCTACGGGGGAAGTCAGGTGGATGGCGTATAGCACCCCCGCAAAGTTGTAAGAAATATTGTGATGTGATATAGATATACTTTTATATGTTGTTGAGGGATTTTAACACCTAGCAGGAAAAGGTTTAGGAGATTATGGGTAAGTGTTAGCAAGAATTGAAGAAAGGACTTTAGTTGATTTCTTAGTCACGAAACCCTAGAGAAAAGATTTGCATACACGCACATACACACACTCCCATACATTTACTTCCTTGTGCGTATCGAGGATGTCATATATATTCGTATTCATATGCATGGATGATGGGGATATTATATGGTATTTGGAGATGAGTCGATGAGATTAGGTATGGTGCCATGAGATCGGTGATGTGATTTGGTTCGTATTATGAGATACAACATGATATTAGCGGATTAATGGACGATGTGTATTCACACACACGCGTATATATATGTTGATGATATTAGTATTGTACTAGACTTAGATCAGTACCCCCTGTTCACGATATGTGATGATAAAGGTATCAGATGAGTAATGAGATAAATATGATATTTGACCCATACCCAGATTTGGGATGCCGTACGATAGATTTACCGTACGAGATATAATTATGATGTTAGATCCGCACTCTTGACTCGAGGATGTCATATATATATATATATATATATATATATATATATATATATATATATATATATATTGTATCGTACGTGATACTATTGAGGCGAGATCACCGACTACTAGGTATATATATAGATCGACTCAGACTTAGGTGGATTTCCTTACCCTTTTGACTGGGCTCGAGTCATACTAATTTTCAAAAGTGGAGAATTGTGACTAATTTAAATACCAAACTGTATGACTCGTATATTAGGTAGGTATATTTTTCGGTGTTGATGTTACTACATCACTTTTTGTATATTCATGATGTTTCATCGCATTGCATTCTCGTACATATGTTATCTATATTTATTATGAAACCCTGCTGCCAGGACACCAGCACCATTACCGATGATGCGTATTTTCCACGTACACTTGCTTGCCGGCTCACACACATCATCATCGGTAATTGCCATGTCACGTACACCTTCTAGAATACTATTCATTGACATAGCTTGCTAGTTGATAGTTGCAATATTTTATAGATTTCATATGCTAGTTTAACTATTGCATTTATTGCATGATATCAGATGCATTCATATATTCATTGGTCATGCAGTATTATGGAGATTTATGCCGGTATTCACTGTTTATTGATATCATGATTTTGATGATTTCGGATCCTTCTTGAGATTTTCTAGATTTGGAAACCGCATGTGAAAGTTTTATAAACTGATGATTTATTTTAAAGAGAAAAATACGGTTTTCCTTGATATGATGAGTATTTTCCACCATGATGTTTTCTCAGTTCTGAGATGGTTTTCGAGACCCGATTCGAGGAGTTGGATGAATCGTCTGCGGGTACATGGTGGACACGGTATGGTACCCCGGGACAAGAAACTCGAGTTATAGACGATGAGCCCGGCAGGGGCAGACTGCCTACCGGTGATTGTTTGGCGCGGCGGATATCCAGAGGATACCGTTCGTGGTCGTGTGATTGATGATATGGGCCGATCCGGACTGACGGAGCCCGAGATATTGAGATATTGAGATTTGAGACACTGAAATATTGAGATTTGATGATACAGGCCAGTCCGGATAGCCAGAGCCTATTGAGATATTGAGATTTATGTTTTGTGTCGATCCTTAACATTGATTTCTCTGTTGATTTCATTGATAATACTCGATTTATATACATATAGAAATCTCATTAAATAAAGAAAACAGTTGTCTCATTCATGATGTATTCTGTTTCCATTAATAATGCATTCATACATCATATATCTGATATGTTGCTATCTGAGGCACTGACACGAGCACGTGGTATTACACTTATGTGTAGATGGATCAGACTAGTTATTGGAGGATATTACTTGATATGACCTAGGATAGCGTCATACATTCGATTTTTGCTCTGTGATATTTTCTACTCACGAGTTGGCAACTCACCCTCGTTGTGCCACAGTTTCTTGCAGGTTTTGTTGTACAGGTTTCTTGACGGCTTTGTTGGCACACTGCTTTCATTTCGGGTGATTGCTTTGGTAGGTGGGTTCACTTGCATCGTGACCACCATTGTACATTTATTATTTCAGTTGTATCTAGTAAACTCCATCAACCGGACTTGTATATTGATAGAACTAGAAGACCAGTGTTTATTCTTTCGACCTTAGAGTCGCGCTTGTATTATTATGGTTTTCTGGTGGATATGGGCTTTCTTTTGAGTTTTAATCCTCGCCCTTCTACGTTGTATATTATATTGCTTGCGTGGTTGTGACTGTCAATTGACGAAGAGCTAGCTCCCGCTTGGGGATGCCCTTATTCATATTATGCATGTTGTACCCCTTTTGGGGCTAGTATTTACAAAGAAAACTCTGCCGAAATTTTCAGAAAGAACTTGATGATTTTAAAAATGCATACCTCGGCTTATGTTGTTAAACTACTGCTTTAAAATTGGTTTTTCCTTCACTCTACTCCTTTACTTGGTTTTGATTTCTGGGTTTTGGCTTACTTAGATTACGTACGTCTCGAGACATTTCGTAATTTAAGTGACAGTCACGCTTGGTACTTTCGGGCCGTGACACTTATGACACCCGCATTCGCCTCAGTGTCCTACTATGCACTATTAGGTTACATAACTAACGGCATAGCGGGGCGGGACTAGCGCGGGTGTAAAACATAAGCAACGTTTATTATATATCATATATATAATAATAATCCATTCGTCTCAGATACTAAGTAATCTCATCACAGAATATCAACAGCAGAAGCACATATGAAAATAAAGGATATTTAGGAGGTCCGTATTTTGTATTTAGCCAGCAATAGAAAATACGGATTCCACGGTCGCGATGAATAGCCAAGCCCACACCCATAGACCCCATGAGAGCGGTAAGTGACCCTACCAATTCTAGAGTTTAGAAGACCCAGACCCGACTCCTCGAGATGGTCTCCCACTGAATCCCAGAACCCGGTCACTTGTGCTCCCCATCTTAGGTCTATCCTAATGCAGAAAAGTAAATAATATATAACAACGATGACATCATCCTCAACCCGGAAGTGTCCCAATAAAAGAATATTATATAAATTGAATATTACATGAATGAAAATAAAAACTCTCATCTCGCATAAAAAAAAACCCGGCTATTCAATCACGACAATCCTACACAACATATCTCAGCAACACATAATATCACATATCATCAACGTAAGTAAGTATGTATACCCCGATTGTCATTGATGTATAGCAACGAAACCGACGATACACCACATACTACACTTACGGTCGCAGAAAAGAAAATGAAAAACAATAATTACAATTATCACATATATCAAGACAATGTTAAATGTTCCGATCAAATCAACAAACACCCACAAATTACCCCAAGAGCTCAACACTTGAGCAAAATTAAAATACCCAAAAACGTGTCACAGTGTATATGGACCAGCCGTAGAAGGGTTAGACCAAAGCCTCACCTATGACACCGTGGAACCATGGCAAACCCTAAGGTTCAGTCGCAGTGCCGAGGGCATAGAATCGAGTTAAGGTTTTTGTTCTTCTAGAGGGTCCATAGGGATACTTGTACAATTTTTCGAATACCTTTAACTTGGGAAAATTACAACACTTGAAAATTTCAGCGGGGTTCCAGATGTGGGGTTTGAAGTTCGTTCGAACTAAAAAACATTGTCTAGGTTACCATTACAATGTTAAAATATACGACTACGAAACACTCCGCAATTAGCCCATATCCAAATTAACATCACATGCAATTTTGGACTAAACAAACAATACCTGAAACCCCAAAATCTATAGCACAAAGCACATGTGAAACACGAGGCAAAATAGAGCAAGGGGGCCGCGACGCCGGATTTGGGGGGTTGGTGCTCGGCCAAATTCCGGGCAATGGGCCTCGTATTTCACTGGTGTTCTATATGTATCACATACAATATTCTGTACTTGTTTAAATAATTTTTTAGATCATTTTAAAAACAACAGAGAGCAAACTGGAGGGTTCCAGAAATCCGTATTTTGCGGAGTTGTTTTGGTTTCGTATCGTTTAACATCGTCTAAGTTTCTAACCTGGCTCTAATACCACTGTTGGGATTCTCTAGCATCACCCCTAGGGTTTGGTTGCATCAAACATGCTATAACAAAAATTTAGGGGTGCTAAACAATACCATCCATGGATCAAACTAGAAAGTTAGGGTAACAAAACTTATAGTATCACATGCTACAAGTATCTATCACTAAGTGGAGAAATTACAACCTTTGTAGACCTCCTTGAGTGACTCCTTAGATCTCCTAGAGTTTGGAACGGCTCGCTTGAATCCTTCGTTGTCCACGACGATCCACCCGAAGTCCATTTGCTCAAAACTCCAAGCTTCACTTGATCTTGGAAAAAGTAAAGCACACAACCTACACTAAAGGGTTAGGGTAGT
This sequence comes from Agapanthus africanus, assembly GCA_030015575.1. Lineage (NCBI taxonomy): Eukaryota > Viridiplantae > Streptophyta > Magnoliopsida > Asparagales > Amaryllidaceae > Agapanthus > Agapanthus africanus. Next base: position 695,036,732 of record JASDDO010000022.1, on the reverse strand, counting down.
ATAGAATGATGAAGTGGTTTATGTTCTCTCTTAAAAAACCCTTTCTTTTTAAGTTCCTCACTCTTTGTAAACCTCAAGAGAGCTAGAAGAAGGAGGAAGATGAAGATGGCAAAGCTTTTCTCAAGATAATGATAATTCTTATGAAAATGAAAAACAAAAGGATATTTATGTGAGACACTCTCACATCAAACCATGGTTAAACAATTATCTAGATATTTTGTAGTGAGTTAAAAGAACAAAGGAAAATAAACTAGGGTTAAAGTCAATGGTCAACAAAGAATTGTGTAGAAACAATGAGTCACATTTTCATTTCCTTTATCCTTTTATCTCAAAATAAAAATCCACATATTAAATCTAACTATGTGAGTCTTGCATTGTCATCTTCTATGTATCATCAACCATGACACACATGCATGCATGTATGTGTGCACACACATTATCATGTGTATGTATATACATATATGCATACATTCATAAAGAAAAGGTTTAATAAAAGTGAGCTAAAAGTTTAATATTAAATCAACACTTGATTTAATAAATCGGTCATATCACATACGAGCCAACCAATAGTAAACGCCTGATTAAAATACGGTATCACACATACGCATTTAATCGAGCTCCCGCACATATCTCGTATGCACTCCACATCGTTTTGCCTGAGCTAGGAAACTCCTGTGTGGGACTCAAAGACTCGTCAATACGCCGGCAGTAGGTGATGATCACATCAAAACACCCACACGCCGCAAGCGGTCAGCTAAACGTAACGGCCACCCGGGTATTGAGCGATCAGAAGAAAAACAAGCGAACCCGTTAAAAACTCCCATCGAACCATTGGTAACACTTACCGTACAGTCCTGTCTCTTCGTCTGATAAGTTGCATATCAAGTCTAGGGATGGAATCGTCGAGCCCTAATAACTTAATAAGTTATGCTGATATGGATTATGACCGGTCGAGAAACTACTGATAACACTTATCAGTAAATCTCATCAGCCCTGGCCAGAGACTTCGAGTCAAAACCAATCGCACATAGCACAGCATCAACTCCCAATATCGGGAGAGACGAAACCCTTCCTATCGCTCATTGTCTCCATGTGTCTCGGGACTGTACCCAAAAGCCACATGTTTGCACGACTCAGTAGAGCCATGGTAGGGTAGAAATCAAAGTATAGTGGAAGAACGCACAAGACTCTATGACGATCTCGGGTCTACAGACTAACTTGTACCTGTGTCACCAGAGAACTGCTATCCGACGATAGACATAATACCATATAGGAGTTCTCAATGAGTCCGTTCAGTGTACCCAGTCTCTACTGAGCACCCGTATACAATCTTTGATATCACAACACCAATGGATATGGGATCATCCATTGCCCATATGGGTCAAGAAACGTATACGCTAGTCTACTCTGGAATATCGATGCCATGTCTCGATATACCCTCGACTAGAAACATTTAAGGATATACTTATAGACCACACATGCCCCACTAGTATGATCTCCATCATAGCCATGGAAGTCAAGCATATATCCTGAGGGCTTTATCAACATGTATGCAATGAACAGTATCAAGTAAACATGTCAAGATAAAGTGAAACCAGATAGTATACTATCATGTCGAGCAAGAAAGTTATCCATATATATACATATCCAAGTATCCACTATACATATAATGGCCTCTAGGGCATACATATATCCAACAATAAGTGACAGTCACCGTACAGTCCTGTCTCTTCGTCAAGGAGTATCACATACCGGGTCTGGGGAGTGGAATCTGTCAGACCCCCAATAACCCGATAAGTCGTGCTGACAGAGGATTCATAACCAAAGAGATACAACTGGTAACACTTACCAATTTATCTCTACTGCCGTGGCCACGGACTTTTGGCTATAGTCGTGTCCTACACAGTGCGATATCAACTCCCACTACCGGGAGTGACGATTTCTCTCGACCGCTCACTGCATCCATATGCTTCGGGACTGTATCCTACTAATATTTGTTTGCACGACTCAATAGAGCCGTGGTAGGGTAGTAATCAAAGTACAGTGGGAACATACATGAGACACTGTGGCGATTTCAGGTCTAGGGACTACTCTGTACTCATGTCACCAAAGAACTGCTATCTGAAATTGGTCTAATACCAACTAGGAGTTCTCGGCGAGTCCGTCCAATGTAACTCATCCAATGAGCACATGTATACAATCATCAGTGTCAAACACCAATGGTTATGAGATCAGCCATTGCCCCGTACAGGGTCATGAAACGTATACACTAGTCTAAACTGGAGTATTGATACCCTGTCTCGATACTCCTACGACTAGGGACATTTAAGGACGTGCTTATAAATTACCATGCCCCATTAGTATGAGCCTTATCACAATCCTGATAGTCAAGCAAAGATCATATGGATTTTATCTCATGTATTAGCGATACGCGATAACTAGTAACACGCATTCACATGACAGATAAAGACAAACCAGATAGCTCTCTATCATCTCGAGTAAGGCTGTTCTTGGTATAGGCCCTCCTCAAATTCAGTAATTGCATTCCCACAATTGCAATAATCGTGTTGAGGGCATAAATATCCAACAAGTTTTCAGTAAATAAGAATTAATTTAATTCTAAAGATGGAATATAATAAAAAGTAAGTACTATTATGTATTTGTAAACAAGTGGAGATACACGCGCATGATAGACTTAGACTACCCATAAAAAGCCAAAAGGAAATCTAAAAATCCAGCTTGCAAATGCTGTAGCGAGAGAGGATGAGAAATAAAGAGGATAAAGAAGAGAGTCAGGAAAGGACGCGTTTCGAGTTGTGGGTGATTTAACCAGTCACCGCTCTCTCTCTCTCTCCTTTTGCTTCCATGATTAGTACTCTTTTCATTGCAGCTCATAGTTTCCCTCCTTTGCCCAAAAAAACAAAAGGACAAAAAACAAAAACTTTTTGTGAATTATATGCGCAGAGAGGAGGAAAAATTCCACATGCTCACTCACACATGTCCGGTTATAAAATAGGAAAAAGTAAGAACACCAAACTTACCAAGCTATCCATAAGTTGCCTAAAATTCTTCATCTTTTATCTCTCCTTGTCCAATGTATTACCTAGCACATCGAATAAAAAAGAAAGGCTCACCAAGTACGATCAGAAGCCAACCGATCAATCGATTTTTCTCATGGTTAGCTCAGTTCATCTTGCTCCACATATTCTAGGAAAATTTGACATCAAAACTTATATATGTGATCTCGATACACAATTCTATTGAATCGGCTAGTTGCAAATTTAACCACAAACAGTATACCGTTTTTCATCGCTAAATCAATGGTTAATAATATCATACTCATATGAAACGGATGTAGATATATGCTTTAGGTCATGAATATCTAGATGGACAATAAGTATGACCTAAGAGAAAAATAAGGAGAGTTGACTTTTTGACTCCTAGCTCGGTAAATACCCCCTTTTCTCGAACTGTAAGCAAGGGTAACCTCCTCTATAATTAAATTACTCGCTTAGCGTCTCAAGTATTTTTAAGAGACTAATTATCGGCATAAACAATTTATTTGTTCATTGATCATCTGCAGACATTTGTTTGATATATTTACCAAGCAACCGTTTTACTTACAATTTTGAGCATGCATGCATCCTTTGATTATACGGTAGATAAAATCTGATTGTTGCACTTTCTCTTCTTCGTTACTAATACTAATGTTAGTATCACTAGTATTGTTTTTACCAGCACTGGAGTTACTGTTCTGATCGTTATCATTATAAATTAACCATGTATATATTTCCTATCCTTGAATGAATTTCGGGATTAATTTACGAGTAGATTCTTCTTCATTTTCTTCTTCCACTACAGGAAAGTAATTCCTAGATCTGACTTAGGTTGTGCTTGGTATATGAAATGGAAGGTTACCGGGAATTCTCGCACTTCCGGAAATAAGATGATCGGGTATCTAATTCCAAGGAATCTTGCATTAATGTGCTTGGTATATTTTAATCATTTTCGTTAATATATTTATGTGCAACCGTCAATCGACGGCGAGACCGAAGTAGGCTTGGTGTATAGCGGTAAGGTCAGGGACGAACGGCCAATCGGCAGCGGGCCGGTGAGCGGCCGGTAATGGGTAGTGGGCCGACCGGCAGCGAACATCCGATCGGCGGTCGGCCTGCTGGGCGGCAACGAACAGCCGGCCTGCGACTGATCTGCGATGACCGGCGGCGGGCCAGCCGGCGGACGATCGGCGATGGGAAGCAAGGCCTGCCAGCCGGCGGACGGCAATGGAGGCCGATGGCGGATTATCATGGCTCAATTTCATGCTAGACATGAATTTTTCGTGGTGATCAAGGATAAGCATATGTTTTGGGAGTAATGGGATTAGCTTGCATGAAATGAGATCATTTGATTATCATGGTAAGAATGATAATATTTAACGGTAGTACACCAGACCCTTAGAAACTTGTTTGCTGCACGAAGTCTGAAAACAATTGTCTGCACGGGTACTGTGTAATTAAAACTTGATACTTACTGTAGCTCTCATTTTCATGGTGCTTCTGTTTGGTGCATGTGGGCATCACAAGAGGAGTTTTGTCTTTATCTGTCGACTGACGGCTTTGGTCCCCATTCAAATTTGTTTGCTCCTCAAGTCAGCGTTGCAACAGGAATTTTGCAACTAACTCCAATTTGTATTAGGTTTTACATATGAGCTCCTTTCACCCTTGCGTTTCATTTCTTTTTCTTGTATTTTTTCTTTTCCCAACGAAACATGACACCCAATGAGTCAATGTTTGGTGTTAATGATGTAATATTCGATATATGAACACCTAAATCGTGTGAAACTTTCTTCGTTTTAATCAAATTATTACATAAAAAACTTTAACCAGTTTTTTTCCTCAAAAGAACAAACCAAAAGGAAAAGTCATTTTTCTTTGTTTTGTTACATATTCCATTTGGTTATTAAAGTCTAAATCGCTTCATAATACCATTTGCTATCTATTTTTCTAAACTTTATTTTTTCCCCACTCATAATAGCTACCTGATCAATAGCTGTTTGTAAATATTTTCGATCCGAAAGTGTTAACTATTATTGAGAGTATACTGCAATTTTTAGCCAAATGCTGTTTTTGTTTTATTCTTTTTCCTAATTGTGTAAAAGCGAAAGAAGTTCCTGCATTTTAGCCTACATACGACTATCTCATTTCATAATACTAGTCTTATTTATCTCTTGCTTGCTCCTTAATTATGAAAAATTTAACTTTGCTATAACCTAACAAATCGGACGTGAAAACCCTAATTTAACCATTCATGGGTTCTTTTGAAACTTGAATAAGCAAAAAGGGAAAAAGAAAGAAAACATAACTTCATTATTTTCAAGGTTAGTTTTGGAACCCTTATTTAAAAAGTTGCATTGGTTTTAGAATGATTAAGTAGATTTGATATTCAAAAGTGACAAGTAATCTATAAGGAGAAAGTGCAAAAGACTAGTATTGTGAGACAGAGCTAGTGTATTTCTTGCAAATCAATAGATGGATCAATCATTTGTTTCGACGTGTTGACCTAGCTATTGCAAAACTTCCAATAGAGCATCCATTAGGAACAAGAGACATGATAATTGTTAATGAACTGCCACGGATTAAGAAGAAGAATCACAAATTTTAACTAAGATAGTGAAAAATGTGTTGATCAAATAAGATGACGGCTGCAAATAGATCATGGATATGGAAAAGGAAAAAATGAAAAACTATGTAAATGATTCAAAAAATTTGATATAAAATATTAAAGCTAATTTGTTCCTTAATGAATTCTGACTAATGTATAGTGGAATAATAAAATGTGACTTAGATCGATTATATATAGAGCATCCATGTCAATTAAGCCTTGGACCAAGTTGAAATTAAGAAAGGCATATGCAAACCAGCTAAAGATTAATTAACAAGCTTGGCCACTTCATTGTCACGTCCTAAACAGGTCCAATTAGATAGTCATCATTTGGCTAAGTATTTGTCCAACTTTTGCGTAGCTAAGCATCGAAGGTCGGGATCTTCCTCAAATGTTGTCCTATGTCGATCTTGTGGTCGGCAGGACTGAACGGTTGAGATTTGTAGTGGAGGTTGGGTGTGGATCTCAATGGATTGTTGATTGTTGTTGACACCGAACTACCTGCAAAGGAAGTCCCGGGATGGAAAGCCACTGTAAGACCCTCCAACGATCAAGTAAGTACCGAGAAATAATTGGACAAAGTAGCGGCGTATTGGATTGAGTTCGAGTTACTTGAATCGTCAGGAGTAAGGGTTTATATAGGGGTCGCATTGAAGCAAGCCGATGCGAGATTCTCGCCATCTGTTTCACCCTTGCGTCATGTTCACGTTGATGGCGGGATACGCCCATTAATGTTGAGATACGCTCTTTAATGACGAGATACGCTAGCGTGTGATGCGGGACGTGGAGCGGCAGAGATCTCGTCGTGGCGAGATACACGGATCCGTTACGGGGGCGCTCGTGCTCCGTGCTTCCGGTCAAACAGGAATGCCGAAGAATCTCAGCTATAGGATAGCTCGGATACGAGCAAGGAATCTGAGGAAGCTCAACTCTATGATTGCTCGAAAACAGGCTATTGGCTGGCGGTTAGGTGAAGAGGGAACGTACTCAGGTGAGGCCCTCAAAAGGTCGGGTGCTACCTCGGAGGCGAGGTGATGAGGAACGTTTCCATTGCATCATACCTACAGCTCCATAACCCCCAAAAATCTAGTGGGCTTACGTGAAAAACACACCATCTGTTACGTGTCGTGATATGTGAAATCTCCATTTACGAGTATCATCACTAAGTATTTGTCCAGCTTTTGCGTTTGTATGGGCCCACTCTCTCTGACACCACCCCTCATCCCTCCTCCCTTGGCCTCCAACCCCCCAAAAAAAAATTGCCATGTAGGAATTACAAATTAACAAACCCCAAGTTCGTTTATTATGATACAAATTAAAACGTGTTGAATATTACATAAATATAAATGCTGGAATTTTTGTTTGTAATCGTATAAATGAAGCTGCAGTTGACAACGTTCTAATTTTCACACAGGATTCACGGCCTGTACTCTGCATAAATTTTCTTCATCAGACACGTTTGACGTTAGTTTTTCGTTTGGACTTAAGACATGATATAATGTTTGACGTGAGGTTATGTACTCGCATTAAAATCTGATCCAACGTCCAAAAGAAATACCGTACCACAACACACAAAAGTGCAAAAAACTGTAAACCCTATGATTTGAATTTCTAACTTCCTATAATTGAAATTGGAACGATCAAATCAAATCAAATAATTTGAGACTACAGAACATTTAGCATAAATTCAGGAAAGTTTTCTAATTGTCCCTTCCTGGTCAAATGTTCAAACCAACACCATAAAAAAAACTAATAAAAAGTAGGCCGTAGAAAATAACTCTTGACATTTTTTATTAATGTCGATGAAGACATTGTATTAAAAATATGTAGTATCTATACTTGGCAAAACATGAACTCTATATACCAAACAAAGTTTTGAAATCAGAAGCATTCCAGCCTCCACAAACAGACAAAACAGTGAAGTTGGAGGTGGCGTGCTAACGGCTTCGTTTTCGCTCTTTCCAATTCAATAGCACGCGTAAATTATATCCAACCAAACATAGATCTACCTCCTGTCTAAACCTACAATTATGTTAGAGAAAACAGAGTAGGGTCTCGACATGAAATTTTGGATCTAAATTGTCGACATGTCTATCGAAATTTCAGACATTTTGTGACGATGCTCACAAGTGGTATCTCCTCAGATTACGACACGTGGCGGATGACGTGTCCCGAAGGCTACGGAGGTGGAATAGATGAGTTACATTATCAGAATTTCTCGGGACTTCGTCTCGAGGAACGTGTCCGATCTTCCCGGAGACCTTCCTGAATACATTCCACCTTCACCTAGGAAACTACCCACAGCTCGTCTCCGAGCTATCTCAGTCTCCTTGCTCGTCTCCGAGCCCTTGATATGCCGAGCTTCCTCGGCCACCCGTCTCGTCTCCGAGCCCCTGACGTGCCGAGCTTCCCCGGCCTCCCTCGATCAACCAAAAGTGCGGATCCCATGCGTCCCGCAACGGCTCCGCGTATATTGTCAGGGCGAGATATCTGCCTCCCCACGTTCCGAGTCCTACGCTAACGCATCCCTCCATTAATCGGCGCATCCCGCCATTCAAGAGGAGGATAACACAGGGGCGTAACTGACGGCGATGATCTCGTGCCAGCTCGCTCCACGCGACCCTTATATAAACCCCTCTCTCAGACGACTCAGGTATCTCAATTTTTCCAATACGCCGCTACTTTGCGCTTATACCTCGGCACTAATTTGATCGTCGGAGGGTCCTACGGTGGTCACCCATCCCGGGACTTCTTTGCAGGTAGCTCGGCGTCCAAACACCAACCCAATGATATCCACACTCAATAACTCCCAAACCAAATCTCAGCCGTTGAAGACCGCCATCGCAGGATCGACGGAGGACGACATCTGAAAGAGATTCAGAGCTCCATCAGTTGGTGCTGCCTGTGGGAACGAAGTACTTTTTTGTTCACCTCTAAAGTTGATCTTCCGTTCTCGATCCAATGGTGAGCATCGACCACAACGATCCGAATATGAACCACAACGGAGGTGGGAGCGGCTCGCCTCCCTCTCCTAATGCCATCCACGCCTTGTCTTATCCCAATCATAAGACCGCCTGTGTTAGGGGCGAAATCAATCAATTTTCTCAGCTTCCCAATGAACAATTTTAGAAGTATTTTGAACGATTTAAGAATCTGCTAGTACAATGTCCTCATCACGGAATTCATAGATGGGATCTCTGTCGACTTATATATGAGGGCATTAATCCAACAACAAAACAGATACTTGAATCCATGTGTCAAGGCAATTTCATGTCTAAAGACGATGATGAAGCTTGGAAATTTTTAGAAGATTTTGTTGAAAAAACTTTGCAATGGGAGAGTGTTAGTCAACCATCATCTAAGGGTGGTATCCATCAACTTGATGTTTTCATAGCTGTCAAAACTGAAATGGCAGCAATGCAAAAGAAACTTGAAGCTATGGAACACAAATTTTTATTAGCCTCCCTAAATCAGGTCACACTTCCTAAAACCGTGTGTGGATGCTGTTCCGATCCATCACATTTGACGAAAGAATGTCCTTTGAATTCTCCGTTTCAAGGTCAAGAACACACTAATTCTGCTTTTCAGTAAAGACCTAGAAACGATCCTTATTCTTCCGCTTATAATCAAGGCTGGGGGAATCACCCTAATTTTGCTTGGAACCAACACCAAACTCAAAATACGGTTCCAAACCAAAATAACTTTCAAAGGGTCCCTCCACAACAACATCAACCACTACAACTGAGTCAGCACCCCTTTCAATCACAAAATTTTCAAAATCCGGCCAACACTTCTGCACCGTATAATAATTCTTTGCAATTGTTCGGTATCGATAATTTCTCTTCACTCGAACAAACCATGAATTTGTTTCTGAAAAATTTCATGCAAGTTTCGGCTGAGTTAAAGTTTTCTGACGATAATATAAAGAAAGATTTCGCCTCCCATGGTGAGAGTATTAAATCGATAAAAGCACAAATTGTACGATTAAATGCCTAAATGAGTGCTAGAGAGAAAGGGAAACTTCTATCTCAACCCCTACCGAATCATGGGCATTCACAACACTACAATGTGAATGCCATTACAACGTTGAGATCCGGAAGAGTGCTGAATAACCAAGTCGGTGAACAGATTGATAATGATGAAATAATCAATGACACCCCGGCTTTCACTTCCACTTCTTACCCTATTTCGTCTAGTTTACCTTCTTCTTCCGAGCAAATTCTACGTTTTCCTTAAGGCTCGAACCCTCCCCCACCTTCTTCTAGTCAATCAAAGACGATCCCCACTCCAATTCTGGGATCCGTTCCACCCACACGACCTTCTCCAATGCCGGACCCAGCTCTTATTGCTAAAGCTCCTTATCCAAATCGGTTAAGGGGAAACAAACCAAGTCCACAAATGAAGAAGATTATGGAAATATTTAAACATGTTAATATAAATATCCCTCTCCTAGATGCTATACAACAAGTTCTGACTTATACGAAAATCCCAAAGGATTTGTGCACTAGGAAGAGGAAGACTCAAGTGCCCAAAATGGTATCCATGAAGAATAATGTTAGTACAGCTTTTACCCCACAATTACCAAAAAAACGTAAGGACCCCGGCTGTCCTACAATCTCTATTTCTGTTGGGGGTAAAAATATTAACCGTGCTTTACTCGACCTTGGCGCTAGTGTTAACCTGCTTCCATACTCTGTCTACGAGCAGTTAGGGATTGGAGAGTTGAAACCAGCTCATTGTACTTTCCAGATGGCAGACGGATCTATCACCAAATCTAGGGGTGAGCTTGAGGATGTGTTGATAAAAGTCGGGGAATTTATATTCCCTGTGGACTTTATTGTTTTAGATACATAGCCTGTAGCAAACCCACGGAACTAAATTCATGTAATTCTCAGTCGACCCTTTTTGGCCACTTCCAACGCTGTAATCAACTGTCGAAATGGTTCTATGAACCTATCCTTTGGGAAAATAACAATTGAGCTTAACATTTACAAGATAGGAAGTCAGCCATCTGAACCCTCTGCTCATATTCTTGATGTATGTTCTGTCCACGAGATAACTCCCGAAAGCTGCAAGGCTGATGAACTTTGCTTTGATAATCTCGACGACATTAGCACATCATTGTTTGATCTTGAAAATTATAGTGAGGACACCTTTGACGAGTCCACCCCTGAGTTTGAACCTTCTGACTCATCACAAAAGGCAGTCACACTTTCCGAATCTGTATCCTTTGTAGGCTATGAACTTCTTAGAGAATCCGAATGTCATTCACTTACCCCACCTTCTATTGTCTCTCCGCCAACATTAGATCTCAAATTGATACCTTCTCATCTTAAATATGCATATTTAGGTGAGAATGAGTCTTTGCCTGTGATCATATCCGCTTCTCTAGCCTTTGAGCAAGAGAACGCTCTTTTGATGGTCTTGAGATCTAATAGGCAAGCATTTTGTTGGAAAATGGCTGACATCAAAGGGATTAGTCCCTTGATTATAGAACATCATATACATTTGATGGATGAAACCAAGTCAACCCGAGAACCACAAAGACGGTTAAATCCCGTCATGAAAGAGACGGTAAAGAAAGAAATCGTCAAATGCCTTGACAATGGTATCATTTACCCAATCTCTGATAGCCAATGGGTGAGTCCTATTCATGTAGTCCCTAAGAAATCTGGCATCACGGTCATAACTAATGAGGCTAATGAGTTGATCCATACACGCACCCAAACTGGGTGGCGTGTATGTATTGATTACAAAAAACTCAATGCCGCAACGAGGAAAGATCACTTCCCTCTATCTTTCATTGACCAGATGTTGGAACGATTAGCTGGACATGACTATTATTGTTTCATGGACGGATACTCTAGCTATAACTAGGTCCCTATTGCCGAAAAAGATCAAGATAAAACCACATTTACTTGTCCTTTGGTACTTTTGCTTATAGACGCATGCCCTTTGGGTTATGCAATGCTCCCTCTATATTTCAGCGGTGTATGATGGGGATATTCTTGGACATGGTCGAGAATTTTCTGGTGATTTTCATGGACGATTTCTCGATATTTGGGGACTCTTTTGATGATTGCCTATCTCATCTTGACGCAGTTCTTACTCGTTGTAAAGATAATAACTTAACTTTGAATTGGGAAAAATGCCATTTCATGGTCCAAGAGGGTATTGTGGTTGGACATGTCATTTCACGAAAAGGTATTGAGGTAGACAAAGTTAAAATAGATATTATTCATAACCTTCCTCATTCCAAATGAGTCAAAGATATACGATCTTTCCTTGGTCATGCAGGATTTTATAGGAGATTCATTAAGGATTTTAGCAAAATTGCTAGACCCTTAACTCTTCTCTTGGTCAAAAATTCCATATTTCACTTTGAATCAGAATGTGAGGCTTCTTTTGAATCATTTAAAAGATCTCTCACTACAGCCCCCATTCTATCATCTCCCGATTGGAACCACCCGTTTGAGCTTATGTGTGATGCATAAGATTTTGCTGTTGGTACAGTCTTAGGACAGCACATTGATAAAATGCCACATGCAATTTATTATGCAAGTAAGATCTTGAATGATACCCAAATTAATTATACAACTACCGATAAAGAACTCTTGGCAGTTGTATTTGCATTAGAAAAATTCAGACCTTACTTGATTGGCTCACCGATTGTGGTTTACACTGATCACTCCACCCTAAAACATCTTTTATTGAAGAAGGACGCTAAAGGCAAGTTAATACGTTGGATCCTATTATTACAAGAATTTGATCTTGCCATTCAAGATAAGAAAGGATATGAAAACGTAGTAGCCGACCATCTTTCGCGCATCTCTTCCTCATCAACTGTGACCTTGCCAATTAATGACTTTTTCCTGACGAACAGCTCTTGACCGTATCCTGCGAACCTTAGTTCGTGGATATTGTGAATTATCTTGCAACGGGACTTATTCCGAGCGATTGGTCTAAACAAGACAATTATCGATTTCTATCCCAAGTAAAGCATTTTTACTGGGATGAACCTTATTTGTTTAAATATTGTTCTGACCAAATCATTCGCAAATGTGTCCCCAATGATGAATTCAAGAGTGTTTTGTCTTTCTGTCATGATCAGGCATGTGGAGGTCATTTTTGGTGCACGTAAGACGGCGGAGAAGGTTTTGCAATGTGGTTTTTACCAGCCTACTTTATTTAAAGATGCATATGATCATTGCAAAACCTGTCCACAATGTCAAAACACGGGTCGGATTTCTAAAAGAAATGAGATGCCACTTCAACCGATCTTGGTGGTTGAAATTTTCGACGTTTGGGGTATTGATTTTATGGGTCCTTTTCCCAACTCTTTTGGGAATTTGTATATCTTGTTAGCGGTTGATTACGTCTCGAAATGGGTGGAAGCTATTCCATGTCGCACTAATGACAACAAGGTTGTCATTAAGTTCCTTAAAGAAAATATCTTTTCGCGATTTGGACACCCGCGAGCTATCATTAGCGACAACGGGACGCATTTCTGTAATCGGTCTTTCGAGGGTTTGATGCGGAAATATTCAATCAACCACAGACTTTCGACACCCAAACGAGCGGGCAAGCCGAGATTTCCAATAGGCAGATCAAACTAATTCTGGAGAAAACGGTTTCTAAAAACCGAAAAGATTGGTCAACCAAATTGACGGATGCTCTTTGGGTATTTCGTACCGCTTATAAGACCGATTTTGGTATGTCTCCTTACCGCCTAGTGTTTGGAAAGGCTTGCCACCTTCCTGTCGAGATTGAATATAAAGCAATGTAGGCCATTAAAGAACTTAACTTCGTTTTGAATCAAGTCTGCAACTTTTGGAAGCTGCAATTAAATGAGCTAAGCGAACTCCGCGATGAAGCTTATGATAATGCGGTGATAGTAAATAATCGGACTAAGGTATTTCATGATAAAAATATTTTGAAAAAAACTTTTATTCCAGGTCAACAAGTTCTTCTTTACGATTCCCGTCTCCATCTTCATGCGGGTAAGATAAAATCTCGTTGGAAAGGACCATTTATGGTACGGTATGTCTACCCGCACGGGGCAGTTGAAGTTGAATATAGAAAAAACGGTACAATTTTCAAAGTGAATGGGCATAAATTAAAACCGTATTTTTCCACTGACCCCACAGAGGAGCTCCTGTTTTTACAGGAGCCGCTTTATAATGACTAATTTTCCTCCACCTCACCTCCATGTCTCGGTAATATTATCTCATCTTTAGAATGGAGGTGAGTTTGTTAAAAAAATATAAATTATAAAATAATAATAAAGAAAAAAATATTTTAAAAATGCAAAATTGTACATAAAAATAAATTTAAAAAAATAACTAAGTTTGGGGGAGGATTTTCACTTTCATTTATTCTTATCTCCGTTAATAACTTTTCCTCTCAAGCCTACAGGTTTTGAGATTTTAAAAGACGACAACAGTGAGGACACTGCTGTAAACAGGTTTGGGGGAGGTTTGTACTTATTTACGTATTACCTTGCATTACACTTTGCATAAGCACAAAATTTTCAAAATTTTTTCTTTTATAATAAAAGATTAGAAATTGAAAAATTACATTTAAAAGATTGGAAAAATTTAAGAAAACCAAGAAAGTTAGATGTTTTCTTAAACGAAACTAGTAATAAGTAGTTATGAGCCGTTGTCCCAAAAATTAGTAAGATGAAGGAAGTCACTAATCTGAGAATAAAAATAAGTCTGAAAAATAGTTCCTATTCTTGAAGCCAAATATCTGAACGTTGATACCCTACTATACGCACTTACACACGTCTTGAAACTCGAGATAGTAGAAGATACCTTGAAATGCTCTTGTCTAAAAGCCAAAGTACGAAGAAAATAATAAATGAAGCATTAAAGTATAAAATGGTGAAGAAAAATGAACACTAGTTTTGTAATCACCAAGGCAACATAAAAAAAATATAGCGATGGTGCTTCATCACCCAGTGCCTTAGACCAACTGGTTTGGGAGTCACTGCTAAGCTTTAGGTGTTGCAAGACGAGAAAATTGCTAATTACGTCTAATATGTGAGCACATATAGTAATCGGTCAGTTAGTATCTCAAGAAGTATTAACGGTCGCGTGAAGAATGTGTGAGCAATTCCATCTAAAATATTCACCGACTAAAAAATACTGAGGTAGATGGACAAAAGTATGATAGCTTGAATTGAATTTTCGAGTGTAAGGATGTCCTTTACACACACGTAGGGGTATATGATCGGTGTTTGGAAGACAGGTAGGGATGAAGAATAAATGCGATATTTTATTGAGGGATGATGTGATTTCTAACATTTTTTCATGACTATTAAGATATGGCTCATGACAACCGAAAAGCTAGTGTAGTTGAGAACTCTTATTTTCAAAGTCTTTCTTTTATAATTCTTTTCTTTATATGTAAGTTTCACAGTCTTTCTTTTATTATGGGATTTTGTGGGTATAATCCGCTCAAAACTCTCAGGAGACAACACTCCTCCTACTAGGGACACCTAGAGATTTAAAGGCTTGTTGCATGTGCTCAGTGCAATCGTGTTGCCTACGAAAGTGTACTAGTTAGTTTTTCTCTCTCTTTCTATTTTCTCCTTCTCTTGAATAAAAGAAGTTTGCTTGAGACAATCAAAATCAAGTTTGGGAGAATTTGTTCAGTCGAAAATATTGCAATTTTTAACATAACAATTTCCTCACTTTTCTAATCATCTAATGATATTTGTTATAAATATAACATGTATTACAAGTTCATCTGGAAAATATCAATTACCACGTGTTATACATTATAATCAATATTCTGGAAGGAAATTGTATGTTTATTACTTCACGCATGATATTATATATCTCAACATTCTTCATTGAGATTTTGTGCAGAAAATTATTTCAGGACAGATATCGGAATCGTAAATTCGCCGACAAAATACAGGAAATCAAAGAGTTAAAATCTGGCAAAGATTCAGAAGAGATAAGAAGATTCCAGATATCACCTGAATACTCATAGACCAACACAAGACTACCACAGAGAAAGGAAGCAACAAGCTCACCAAACGGCCGCGGATCCACAGCCGAGTCAGGCCGATCCACCGTGGATCCGCGGCCGAGTTAGGGCATAGGGTGACGATACTTTTCCAGAAGCTTAATTCTAACATCCTAGCTTGTTGAGGATGCTCCATTGTAACAACCTTGTTCTGGAAACTTCCCTACAACAGCCTAGCTTCTTGAGGAAGCTTGATAACTATCTTATTTTAGAAGTTTCCTTACAACTACCTAGCTTCTTGGGGAAGATTGACCTAGCTTCTAGTGGAAGATTGGTGAAGGGCTATAAAAAAGGACCTAAGCCTACATTAATGTTGTTGTTGATGGTAGTTGATTTCTAGTACATAATCCAAAACCAAATCCAATTCAATTCCAAATCAAGATCCAAATGAAGAATCGTTGAGAACAATATCGAGCGACGACATTCAAGATCCTTTACGCAAAGCCGATCATCATCAAGAGCACGAGATTCTTGACAGGTCCAAGTCTCACGGAGATCAAGCAAAGCGAAATTTGACGGAATAGTTACCTCTTCAAGGGAGCGATCGAGAGCAATTCTTGTAATCTCGGATTGAAGGAAAGTGTAATTAGAAGTTGATTAATAAAGGTGATCATTTGTTAATTCTTGCTTTCTTTAAATTTTTGCATTATGAAATTTCTAATTCTTGATTCTTTTATTTTCATGATGCATGAGTAAATCTCCGCTTCCTAAGGATTCAAAGGAATTCAGTAGATCAAATGGTGATGAAATCATATATGCATCTTAAGTCTTATGAGAATTATGAACTTTAGGAAAAAGAATCGTCAATGACTAAATTTGGAACGAGATCACCGTTCTTGATAATTTCGTTGCAATTTGGGATTAAATGATTGGTGATTTTATTTGCTAAAGGCTAGATTTGAATGGTGATCAATGAGAAGATAAGGGATAGTGAAGGAGAAACCCTAGTTTCTTAAAAAAGATCCCTAATCTTCATTCATCGCCATCGTTCTAGCTATAATTCATCAATAAATAAGATGAGTCATTTTTAGTATTCATCGTTGCTACTAATTCCTATCGAATCCTACAAGCTATTCTTCAATTTTCTTGATAACTAAAATTGATGTTGGACACTTTCTTGATTACTAAATCTTAAACTCTTTCTTGATATTTCTTGAAAATATTTCATCTAATAAATCTTGATTCATTTTCTTGAATTTTCTTTACTATTTTCTTTCGGCTCAACTAAAGCAAGAACGAATAAATACATGAATCTCAGTGGACGACCCGTACTCATTAATGAACTACATCGACACCATTATTGATTGCGGTTATAAATTCTTTGATTGTGATTATACTTTTCATATCAACCAATCAAAATCTTATCAATCACGTGCCTTCCACAGGACACAGGGCCACCCGACCAAGAACTGCAGACAACTCCGTGGCTACATCAAGAAGTTGATCTGCTCGGGTCACCTGGCGAAGTACATGCTGGACAAGCGGCAGGCGGGGCAGGCGAACAAAGATCAAACCCCTCTCGGGGAATTAACGATCGGCTACATCATGGTCGTTACCTCGGATCTGGCCCGAGGAAGCGGGGAAGACCGCCGCATCCTCCCAGTTGAGGGTGCGCGCGGTATGCCACACAAGAGGTACAGAAGGGACGAGTCGATCATTTTCACCAATGAAGACCTCCACGGCATATCGTTCCCTCACAATGACCTCTCGTAATAACAGCCAGAGTCCACCGTTACGAGGTCCAGAGGATATTGGTCGACTTAGGGAGCTCGGCGGATATCCTGTTCCATGACTGCTTCCAACGCATGGGGCTAGGACCATCCAACCTTCGACCTACCTCCCACATCCTCTCCGGGTTCACCAACCATTCCGTGCCTGCCGAAGGATTGGTCATCCTCCTCCTCAACATCGAAGAAGCGGGAAATACGCAGACCATGCCAGTGGACTTCCTCGTCGCCAAGGTCCCTTCATCTTACAACATTCTTCTAGGACGTCCGAGCTTAAACGCTCTCCGAGCCCGGATCTCAACTTATCATCTTGCGATCAAGTTTCCTTTAGATCAAGGGGGAATAGGCCGGGCCTATGGAGACCAGAAAACCGCTAGGATTTTCCTCGCCTCGACGTCCACCGCCGGAGATCAAGGTGACGATTTTGAGGACATACCCGACTTCCAGGGGTCTTTAGATACACGCGACAACTAAATGGAAGTAAGAGGTGCCTCGGTAGAAGCATTAACGGAAGTACTCCTCGTAGAAGGGGTCGATGGCTATACAGTCCAGATCAGTTCTCTCCTGATTGGGGATCGCTGCGAGGAACTAATCCGGTTCCTCCGAGATAATTCGGACGTTTTCGCTTGGGCGCCGACGGACATGCCCATAATCGACTCTAGAGTGATCTCCCACAAGCTCGGGGTTGACCCGAAAGCAAAACCCGTCCGACAAAAGAAGAGAAGCTTTGCGCCTGCAAAGCAACAAGCAATAGAGGACTAAGTGGATCGACTGCTTGCCGCTAATTTTATCAGGAACTTGGACTACTCTGATTGGCTGGCGAACGTAGTCATGGTCAAGAAGGAGAACGGGAAATGTCGCATGTGCGTCGATTTTACGGACTTAAATAAGGCCTGCCCCAAAGATAACTATCCCCTCCCTCGGATAGACCAGCTGGTAGGCAGCTCGGCCGGCCACGAACTATTGAGTTTCATGGACGCCTTCTCAGGTTACAATCAGATCAGGATGAACCCGGCCGACGAAAAACTTACCGCCTTCACTACTGATCGGGGGGTATACTGCTACATAGTTATGCCTTTCAGACGCAAGAATGCCGGGGCTACATATCAACGACTGGTCAACAAGCTTTTCAAAACTCAGATCAACAGAAATATGGAGGTCTACGTCGACGACTTGCTCGTAAAATCCGTCTCATCAGCAGAGCACACTAAAGACCTCAGGGAGACATTCGACGTCCTAAAAAAGTACAAAATGAAGCTGAATCCAGCTAAGTGCACGTTTGGAGTCACCAGCGGGAAGTTCCTCGGGTTCATGGTGACCCACCGAGTAATCGAAGCAAACCATGAGAAGATTAGCGTCATTCTCAATATGGCAACGCCCAAAGTTTCCCCCAATCACAACGAAACTCTACTTCTAAAACTGAAAAGTAAAGCACTGCTTCATAAAAAAAAAAGACTGAACACCAAAGTCAATTTATCCGTGCAAGAATCACATGCACTTAATGATAGCAAATTAAAAATCAAACGATGCACAAGCACAACGGAGAACTAAAATAAAAAGAACACTTAACAGATAATAAAATACTTAATTAAAACATTTATTTATTTATTATTACATTCAAAAAAGATCACCAAATATGGGATCAGAAAGACAAGGGTTCACAAAGATAAAAAAGAGATTCTCCAGTTCCCTCTTTGTCTTCTCCACCACGTCGAAGCGGCGGTCCTCCCGAGAAGTAGACGCCCAACAATCATCGCCACATTCGTCAGAAAAGGTGGTGATGACGACCCGGCGAGCCCGTATCTGGGTCAGCAAGTGGAAAGAACAGTCCCTCAGGGCCTTGGTGATCAAATGCGCTTCAAAGAAGCACTCGATCTTATCCTCGGCCGCATCGAGCATTGCCGAGGACATCTCTACCGGAGGAGGGGGAAGATCTGCAAGCACTGAGGCAAGGATCATCTGAAGCTAAATGGAGTCCGGAGGAAGAGGAGACCCCACACGAGTTGAAAGCTCGTACATTGCAGCATCGCACTGCTCGTCTGTAAAAGAAGAGTCCACCAAGCGCGCAGCAAAACGGGGAACAATGTCCCGGATCGGCACTTCCTATGGTTGTCGGCGGGCATGAGGGCGGATGCAATCCATGATCGAAGAAGTTCTCTGAAGATGAGAGAAGAAAAGGCTCGGCCTTGAACTATATATAGACCCAAGCACAAAAGATTCTGTGCACAATGGAATTATTTCCAAGACCCGGGAAATCAAAATTTTGGAAATACAAGTTTGACTTGAAAAAAGGAGATGAAAAGATATCTCAAGTGAAGCAACGTTTCAGATCCTCTGCGCTGTGCGCAGGATGCCACGTGTCAGAAGTTGATGCGTCAGCACCGCGCCCAAGGCACTGCATCCAATCGGAGCAAGGCTCTTTTAAAACAAAAAGTAAAGGAATCAACGCTTCAGTTGCACAAGCGCTGCGCTACGCGATACGTGTCTGCGCAAGCGCTGCGCTGCACGACGCGTGTCTGCGCAGTTGCACAAGAACAACTGCGCAAGCACAGCTGCGCAAGCGATGCGCTGCAAGACACGTGTTTGCGCAGTTGCGCAAGCACAGCTGCGCAAGCGCTGTGCTGCGTGACACGTGTCATGCGCTGGGGCATTTGCGCAAAACAGAATTGAAATTTTAAAGAAATCTTTTCTGTTCTTGTTAAAACAAGAAGATTTTCTTCTGTAAAACAGAGGCCTTTGGATCAAAGATCCAACGGTAGGGAAAATTCCCCAAATCACTCAGAGAAAAATCTCTTTAACAAATTTAACTAATTTATGGGCACTATAAAAAGGACCCCAAACCTCAATTCAAAGGGAGAGGAACATTTTTTGTGAAAAATTAAACAGAGAAGACTCTGAAGAATTGGAGAGAAATCCTCAAGAACAAAGAAAAAGGTAAAAAAAAAAAACCTTTAGAAAAAGAGAAAATTCTCTCATGAACAGATCATTGATCTGAAAACAAGATCAAGGATCTCTAATGAAAAGAAAAATAAAAAAAAATAAAAAAAACAGTGCCTTGCACTTCTTTTTATGAACCGTGGGTTCTGAATCTAAAAGATTCTCAAGATAACAGTGCCTTGCACCTTATATGAACCACTGGTTCTTTAAAACAAGAAAAAAAACTTGTTTTCTTTGATCTGAAATTGATCCAAAAGAATAAGAACAGTGCCCAGCACTTGCCAAACCTGCGCTATTGCGCAAGCCGCCAGGAAGCGCCACGTGTCAGCAGTGCAGCAGCGCAGCGCACTAACGCAGCGCATTACGTTGTTGCGCTTGCGCTCACCAGAACGTGACACGTGTCACCGCCACGGGCGCCGGCGCTCATTAATTGCGCAAAGCACCTGACATGCCATGTGGGGGCACTAACAGAGTTTTAAATGCAATGCATTTCCTAAAGGGCAAGGCCCAAGTCAAAAGTCTAAACAGACCAAAAATGATGCTATGCATTATTTAAAGGGTAGAGCCCAATTGAAAGGTCCAATGGACCAAAACAAATGCTCTGCATTGTAATAAAAAGGGCAGAGCCCAGTCAAAATAGGCATAAATGGCCTGAAGTAATGCTATGCATTATTCTAAAAAGGGGAAAGCCCAAACAAAGGCCTAACAGGCTAAATGCAAACAAAATGTGAACATTTCCAACTGGAGTTAGCCCAATTTTGTCCGTAAGTCCTTAAATTAAATTGACTGAGCACAACTGCTCTCTTAAAGCAATTTATATCTGGTTCGAGGGTACATCTCTGAGCTCCTCTGACACATGTCGTTGTAATCATTCAACGTCGTCAGAGAGGTGACGGGTCCTGACGACCACACCCATCAATACGGACTGCGGGGTCCTTAAACTCATGGACCGAAACGTCCTTAAACTAATGTTGGACCAAAACGTCCTTAAACTAATGTTGGACCGAAACGTCCTTAAACTAATAATGGACCACCACGTCTCTAAACTGGAATATAGACCACCACGTCCCTAAACTGGAACACGGACCACCACGTCCCTAAACTGGCAATAGACCGCAACGTCCTTAAACTACCTATGAACCACTACGTCCCTAAACTGGAACAATAGAGCCCCCAAAATGCTCTTTTGCCGGATCTAAACGATCCCGTTTAAGTCAATCTTAGCCCCAAACACGGCTAACGTATTCTTAAACATTCAAATGGACTATAAAACTCCAAATCAACTCTGGTTCAAGGGTACATCTCTGAACTCCTCTGATACCTGTCGTTGTAATCCTTCAACGATGTCAGAGAGGTGACGAGTGTAGGGTGTTTTCCGTCACCCCGTTGAGATGGGAATACGCGCGCGCTTGTCAGGCGTACTACAGATTCCCCCTGCCTAGGGTAGGCCGGGGTTTAATGATTGTGGGGATCCGAATCTCCGGCAACCGCGGACTAAGCTGCCATTAATTACCCCTCGCCTTTGGAGCGAGGGAACCTCTCCGATTGACGGGTTAAACTGGTCATGCGAACTCAATGTGCAATGTGCGTATGTGTTGTTTTGGAGGGGGTGTTTGAATATATCGGGAGCCACGCAGAGTTTTTACGGGGGTCCCGCTACCCGGATAGCGGGCTGGGGGTCAAGGGGGCTAGCAGCCCCCTTGCGGGGTGCGGGGCAGCGCCCCGTTAGAATTTTTTTCTAACAGGGACAGTGTTGTGGAGTATGTGTATGTGTACATTTGTATACATATGTATATATATACATGTATATATAAATAAAGGGGAAAAAGACATCCAAAGGATGCGTGGGGCCAGCGCCTAGGCGCTTGAGCGCAAGCGCGCCACGTGTCGGCACGTGGGCGCTTTGCGCTCGAGCGCACAGTGCTGGAGCGCAACGCGCCACGTGTCGGCACATGGGCGCTTTGCGCTCGGACGCTGGGCGATTGAGCGCAAGCGTGCCACGTGTCGGCACGTGGGCGCTTTACGCTCGAGCGCAGAGTGCTGGAGCGCAACGCGCCACGTGGGCGCTTTGCGCTCGGACGCTGGGCGCTTGAGCGCAAGCGTGCCACGTGTCGGCACGTGGGCGCTTTGCGCTCGGACGTTGAGCGCTTGGGCGCAAGAGCGCCACGTGTCGGCACGGGGGCGACTTGCGCTCGAGCGCTTGCGCTTGAGCGCAAGCGCGCAACGTGTCGGCACGTGGGCGCTCTGCGCTTGAGCGCCGGCAAGAAAAAGAGGCTTTTAGCCTAAAAGATTTCTCTGAAGAGAAATCAGAGAGGAGTTGGACTCCTGAGTGTATTCTTTTTTTTTTTTTGGGTTAAGTGAAAGGGGTTCTTCTTCTTCCTCCTCTGTTAGCTGGATCTTGAAGATCAATAGATGTGAGATCTCAAAATCTCTCCTTTTACGGATCTGAAGACAGATCCAAGTTCCCCTTTGTGGGTTTTGTGGTGAAAAACTATTTCGTTTTTGAAAAGGGAGAGTAAAACTCTTGATTTAATTCAAAAGAAAGAAGAAGGTTTTGGAACCTTGAAGAAGGAAGAAAGATCTCAGATCTGAAACTTTTTTTTGGAGAGAGGAAAGTTGTTGGGATATTTCATTATCCTTGCCTTTATAGGCTATACACTTTACACATAGCCCCTTGGGCTTCACAAAATGGCATTTTGCTTATCCCATGGCTCATGTGCCATTTCTTTTTGCACATAAGTCATGGGCTTTACAAAAATTTGGCTTTATGCCTATTCTTCTTATATTTGTCCATAAAATAAAAATAAAAGAAATACAACAAAAATGTTTATTACAAAATTTTTATCTTGGCGTGGTGGGAGGCCGGCCGCTTCATGTTCGGGCTCGACCCGGGCGTGGGCCCACTTGGCTTGGGGTTGACTTTGATTTTGACTTTGTCAACCGGGGTGTAAATTTTTACCCCAACAAATTGCCCCCCATCAATAAATGCACACCACATATGTGGGTCGTGTGCATGAAATTGATGGATCTTCTTTCACGTGGAGGCGACTTGATTCGGTTCCCACCTTTTGGGAAGCTGGCACTGCCCTTTTTACGACATGGACGGTCGATGCGGCCCTTTTTGCGACTTGGACGGTCGGTTCTGCCCTTTTTGCGACTTGGACGGTCGATACTGCCCTTTTAGCGACGTGGGCGGTCGGTGCTGCCCTGTTTGCGACTCGGACGGTCGGTTCTGCCCTTTTTGCGACTTGGACGGTCGATACTGCCCTTTTAGCGACGTGGACGGTCGGTGCTGCCCTTTTTGTGACTTGGACAGTCGGTTCTGCCCTTTTTGCGACTTGGACGGTCGATGCTGCCCTTTTAGCGACGTGGACGGTCGGTGCTGCCCTTTTTGCGACTTGGACGGTCGGTTCTGCCCTTTTTGCGACTTGGACGGTCGATGCAGCCCTTTTAGCGACGTGGACGGTCGGTGCTGCCCTTTTTGCGACTTGGACGGTCGGTTCTGCCCTTTTTGCGACGTGGACGGTCGATGCTGCCCTTTTTGCGACTTGGACGGTCGGTGCTGCCCTTTTAGCGACTTGGACGGTCGGTTCTGCCCTTTTTCCGACGTGGACGGTCGATACTGCCCTTTTAGCGATGTGGACGGCCGGTGCTGCCCTTTTTGCGACTTGGACGGTCGGTTCTGCCCTTTTTGCGACTTGGACGGTCGATGCTGCCCTTTTAGCGACGTGGACGGTCGGTACTGCCCTTTTTGCGACTTGGACGGTCGGTTCTGCCCTTTTTGCGACTTGGACGGTCGATGCAGCCCTTTTAGCGACGTGGACGGTCGGTGCTGCCCTTTTTGCGACTTGGACGGTCGGTTCTGCCCTTTTTGTGACGTGGACGGTCGATGCTGCCCTTTTTGCGACTTGGACGGTCGATGCTGCCCTTTTAGCGACTTGGACGGTCGGTGCTAGATTTGACTTGCTCTGCTTCGTGCAGTATCAGGGGTAGACTTGACTTGCTCCGCTTCTTGCGGTGTCGAGATTGGATTCTGACTTGCTCCGCTTTCTGCGGTGTCGGAGTGGAAGTTGACTTGTTGATTTTGATTTGGGTTGACATCAGCATCTCTATACTAGAACATGGTACCAGGAGCGAGCCATCATCTGTCATTGAGAGGATTCTGGGATTTTGGTTTTTGTTTGGCATCTGCATTGCTGCACTGGAATAATGCCAGGAGCAACTCATCATTTGCCCCGAGAGGATTTGAGAATTGATGGCTTAGGAGGCAGGTTTAGATCCCTATCACCTAAGACTTTTCAATTTTATGGGCCGTGAGGGTCCCATAAAAGCATTTTCTCCCTACGAGTCGAAAGGATCTCGTAGGTGTATTTTCTCCATAGGAGTCGTGGGGACTCCTAAGTGTGTTGCTCTTTTATGAGTTGTAAGGATCTCACGCGGGAACTTTCTCCTCTCAAAGTCGAGAGGACTTTGAGAGTGCATTTCATCTCCTTTCCACGAGTTTGCGCTCTTTCAGGTTTTCACAAACTCGCCGGCAGTCCTGCTGTTTTTACTCACGGAGCCCTTTCGGGTTTTCCTCCGTGCCCATTTTGCTTGTGGACATACCCTCTTTTTTTTTATTTTATTTTATTTTATCATATTATTTTATTTTTTTAGTGGGACTTTGAATGTGGTCTCACCGGTAGGATTTAGGAGAGATTGGGATTGTTTTACGCCCGTGGATTGTATACGGTTTTGCAGGATGTATGATCCAGACCGTAGGGCCGGAAAGATTTCAGGGATTTGTTGGCGTCTGCATCGCTGCACTGGAATGTGGTACCAGGAGCGACTCATCATTCGCCGTTGGGATATGGGATTTGGAATTTGGTTGGCGTCTGCATTGCTACACTGGAATACGGTACCAGGAGCGACTCATCATTCGCCACTTGGGGACTTGGAATTTGGATCTTGTTTGGCATCAGCATTGCTGCTCTGGAATAATGCCAGGAGCAACTCATCATTTGCCTTGGGAGGACTTGGGATTTTGGGTTTTTGGTCGGCATCAGCACCGCTAACACTGAAGCGAAATTCCAGGAGCGACTCATCATTTGCCGTTGCCCGTTGGGGAACGATATCTTAGGAGACAGGTTTGGGTCCCTATCGCCTAAGGCTTTTCAATTTTATGGGCCATGAGGGTCCCATAAAAGCATTTTCTCCCTACGAGTCGTAAGGATCCCGCAGGTGTATTTTCTCCTTAGGAATCGTGAGGATTCCTATGTGTGTTGCTCCTTTGTGAGTCGTAAGGATCTCACGCAAAGGTTTTCTCCTCACAAGGTCGAGAGGACTTTGCGAGTATATTTCATCTCTTTTCATGAGTTTGCGCCCTTTTGGGTTTTCACAGACTCGCCGGTAGTCCTGCTGTTTTTACTCACGGAGCCCTTTCGGGTTTTCATCCGTGCCCGTTTCGCTTGTGGACATACCGTTTATTTCTTCTTCTTTTTTTTCTTTTTCTTTCTTTTTCCTTTTTTTTTTGCCGCTGGTGGGACTTTAAAAGTAGTCTCACCGGCAGGATTTGGGAGAAATAGGGGTCATTTACGCCCGTGGATTGTATACGGTTTTGTAGGATGTATGATCCAGACCGTAGGGCTGATGTGCTCAATTCTCCTGCGACTTGGAGCATTCACGTGTAGTATTTCTTGAGATATCGGCCATTGATGGGTGGCATGGGCCTTTCTCCCTCGGCACTTATTAGTTGGTAGGATCCTCCGTCAAACACTTTCTCGATGACGTATGGTCCTTCCCAGTTTGGATCGAATTTTCCCTCGGCATGTCGATTGGGGATAATCGGTCTTTTGAGGACCAACACCAATTCACCTTTCTTGAAAGCGCGGAGACGGGTTATCTTGTCATAGGCCCGTGACATTTGGGCTCGGTATAGCTCCAGATTTTGCTGCACCGCGAGCCTCTTTTCTTCGAGGGCATCGAGTTCTTCAAGTCGAAGAAGCACGTTTTCCTCCTCCGTCAACTCATGTTGGATGGCCATTCTTAAACTTGGAACCTCGATTTCGAGGGGGAGAATCGCCTCTACTCCGAAGAGCAATGAGTATGGAGTGGACTGAGTTGGAGTACGGTGAGTGGTACGATATGCCCACAATGCCTCGTGAAGCTTGAGATTCCAGTCTCTCTTGTTGGCTGAAGCATTTTTCCTCAGGAGCTTGCATAGAGTCTTATTGAAGACTTCGGCTAGCCCATTGGCTCTTGGATTATAGATGGAGCAATATCTCCAGTCTATCTTGTGCTGAGTAGCGAACCTTGAGACATTGAAGCTCTTGAAATAAGGCCCGTTGTCAGAAATGATTCTTCTTGGTGTACCGAAGCGGTATAGAATATTATGCTGGAAGAATGTCAGAATATCTTTTGTCTTGACTTCTTTTAGCGGGACAGCTTCAGCCCATCTGGAGAAGTAGTCTGTGGCGGCCAGTATAAACCGATGGCCTTTGGATGACGGAGGATCAATTGG
Source organism: Agapanthus africanus (assembly GCA_030015575.1). NCBI lineage: Eukaryota > Viridiplantae > Streptophyta > Magnoliopsida > Asparagales > Amaryllidaceae > Agapanthus > Agapanthus africanus. The sequence continues at coordinate 695,009,870 of JASDDO010000022.1, read as the reverse complement.
GCCAACAATGTCGGTGCCCCAGACTTCGAAGGGCCACGACGCCACCGTAGGATGCAATAGATTGGGATGCTTGTGAATAAAATCACCGTGAATTTGGCAGATATAACATTTCTTTGCATGCTCTCCGCAATCCCGTATCATGGTGGGCCAGTAATACCCAAGCCATTTGATTTGAAGTCGCATCTTGGGGCCAGATTGGTGAGCACCGCAAATGCCCGAGTGAACATCTTTCATGACCTTTTGGGCTTCGGCCAATGACAGACACCTGAGCCAGAGTTGGTCATATGACCTGCGGTATAACGTGTCATTTACAAACACGTATCGGAGAGCTCTTTTCTTCAGCTGAATCCTCACAGATTTTTCTTCGGGCAGCTTGTCGTATCGGAGGTACTCTATGAAGGGTTCTCTCCAATCGGGCTCGTCTTGGATGATCGAAGCTTCTTCGGCAGGACTGCTCTTCTGTTCCGCGCTTTCCTCTTCTCGTAGAGAGACTGGGGGTAGAATTTGCCGGCTCCTGACTGTGATCAGAATTTCGTCCATGTCAGGATCAGCCAGCTCCTTGGCCAAGCGAGCGAGTACATCAGCCTTTCCGTTCAACGCTCTAGGGACTCTCGTTAGTTCAATATGAGTGAACCGTTTCATAAGTTCCACCACTCGACCTCTGTACCGAGCTAACTCAGGTTTGTATATCTTATAGTCGCCGCTTACTTGGTTGACGACAAGATGGGAGTCACCGTAGACTCGTAGTCGACGGATTTCCATTTCTACGGCGAGCTCCAAACCAGCTATCAGAGCTTCATACTCAGCTTCATTGTTTGTCCGAGGCTCGGTGAGAGCGAAAGAATGCCGTAGGGTTCCCATTGATGGTGTGATGAACACCAATCCTATCCCCGCTTTTACCTCCGGGACGCTTGATTTACTGGAGGTCCTTATTGACGAGGCTCCATCGAAGTAGAGCTCCCAACATGGCTCATCTTCCTCGAGGTGCATCACTTGTTCATCGGGTAACTCACAATTTAGTGGCGACCCTTCCGGTATGGGATGAGCAGCGAGAAAGTCTGCAAGAGCTTGCCCTTTTACTGCTTTCTGAGGAGTGTAAACTATGTCAAACTCAAGTAGCATAACAGCCCATCTTTCCATTCTGCCGGCTAGGCCCGCTTTGGTCATCAAGTGTTTGAGCGGGTCGACCTTGGAGATCAGCATAACCCGATGAGCGAGCAAATAGTGCCTCAGCTTCTTCACAGCAAATATTAGAGCCAGGCATTGCTTTTCGATTGGGGAGTAGTTGTGTTCCGCCCCGACTAGAGTTCGACTGAGGTAGTAGA